>CM040126.1:148259276-148859276 GCA_022559845.1 Amorphophallus konjac
AGCTTCCTCAGTTGTATAAACGCAAGCTCGTCGATAGATATCCTCAGGAATTAAATCTAAACAACTTTTGGGAGGAATTTTAACCTGAAAGATTAATAACCATATTACAAGACAATAAAGAAGAAAAACATTGTGTGATGGTGAAAGGAGAAAGCAATGCATGACCAATATGTCAGACCAATCTCATAGAAAGCTTACATGTGAACCACTCCATGGGGGGTTGGTACTCCTACTGCTTGAGCTATCAGAGAAGAACCAATTTTATCCCCAAGTGCTGCCATGGATGCAGCTAGAGGTCCAAGAAATATTATCCCCTTTGCACTTAATGCATATGGAAGCTCTGGATTCTCTGATGCATGACCCAACCAGGCCAAACAGCAGAAACATGGGTTATCTCTGCAATCTGTGACAAACACAACAGTCTATTTCCAAAATTTTAGCATACATACAAAAGCCATGTAGACACGTTAAAATTGATGCTATGTTGAGTAAATCTCATGTCACCATGTGACGCCCTAAAGCGGACTTCAATATTGATTTAATATGAAGTTTTTCTATTTTTTATAAATTAATTGTGATTTCTTGTTTTTTCTTGGGAAATTGGAATTAATGCCCTGATCAGAGGCGCTATTTTAATTGACGGCATGGCCAAGGGCGCCTCTTTCAACAATGGATGACTACCAATACGGGCGTCATTTTTTGGATTTACTGAAAATTCTGAATTTCAAATAAAATGAAAATTGTATAATTAACGTCTCTCCTGAAGGCATTTATTATGTGACGCCTTGTCGATAGGCGTCAGTTGATAATTTTAAATAAGGAAAGTTAATTATTTCTATAAATAAATTCAGAAATTGACGACTTGATGGGAGTCGTTATTCTAATTAACGCCTTTGGATGTGTCGTCATTTTTAATTGACGCCCTTCATTCGGTCGTCATTTTCAATTCCGTCTCCCTTTCGCCTGCTTCTTTCCAGTAATGGTTCCTTCCTCATTTTTGTTGTGACTCCTATGTGTTGATGGTGTTGACATGTAACTTTACTTCATATGGCAACACATTGTTTTGATGAATTGGCAACACTGTTTATGTTTTGATGAAATCACTTTATCAGATTGTCTGTGTGTTATATGCATTTAATCTTATCTTAACACTGAACACACACTCATAGTCTCAATGTCTATACATCGCTGTTGGGCATCAATGTCTGCATATGAGCATCAGGCACCAAGTGTGTACATTGCATAGCATGCAGGCGTCAAAGTCCATACATCCACAGTGCAGTGGCCAAGTCCATACACTGTCCGTCTCATTTAGAGTCTAAGGTGAAGTCTGTACATTGAGCGTCTCACGCAAAGTCCACACATTGGCCTTCAGGTTTGAAAGTCTGTACATCGGTCTTTCAGCAAGTCTGAACATTGTCCATACAGTAGTGCGTCAACTCCTTGAGCTGATGCGTCGACGCTTCAGTTCAGTTTCTTCAGTTGATAAAGTCTATACATCCACAGTGGACTTTGAAGTCTATACATTGGGCCTTACATTCCAACTCTATACACTGAACCTTCGTTCATCAAAGCCTCAAGTCTGTACAGCGTGAAGTCTACATTTTGGCTTCACGTTTTCAATGTCTGTACAGTGGCTTTCGCATAGGCAAGTCTGTACATCGGGCTCCTTCTAACTAAGTCTATACACTCCCTCACACTGTACACACTCAGTCTATACAGCATGATCGTCTTTTCAAGTCTATACAGAGTTCTTCACTTAAACTGATGACTTATCCGATACTCTGTCTGACAGGTGTTCTGATCGTGAAGCTTATGGAGGGCACGTGATTCGAGGCTGGAAGGGCAGACAGGCTTGTGACACGTGTGCTGAAGCTGGCTGAGAGGCTGACACGTGGACACAGCAAATCAAGAAAGAAGCTCCTGGATTATTCTGGTGCGTCAACGCATTGAGCAAGTAGCGTCGACGCAGCAGTTACAAAAAGAGAACCAATGGGTTACTGGGTTACTCAGATGCGTCAACGCCACCCACTGGCAGCGTGGACGCAGCAGTTCAAGTAACTCCTTGCAACCTCTGGAGTACCCTGGCAGCGTCGACGTTGTAGCTCGTTGGGTCGACGCAGCAGGTTGATGGAACGACACCTTTTAGCTGCTAGTACACACCGATGCGTCAACGCAGCAGTGAAGCGGCGTCGACGCAGCACGCCCATCTGCTGAAGACATGATCACTGGATCATCGATGCGTCAACGCCATGGGCTGATGGAGTCAACGCAGCAGTCTTGAGTTTTGCTGATCAAACGTCTTTGAATTGTAGGGCACGTGATCCAAGGTGCCTGGCTCGTGAACCAAATGCTGACACGTGGATGGAATTGTCTCGAAGCTGGCGGATTCCATTGGGCGGGAAAGCATGGAAGCCACGCGCCCTTATCCACCTGCTGCTGTTATATATATTAGTCTTCATCTTCTGTATAGGCTGATCGAGATTGGAAAAGTCTGTACATCCTGCTTGAAGCAGCAGCCACCGAGATCCACTGTGAGAATAAAGAAGAAAGGCAGAGAAGAAGAAAAAGAGAGAAGAAGAAAAGAGAGATGAGTTGAGAGAGAGTTATTGTGAGAGCTTGTGAATCAGTCTCTTGGTCCAGTTACCAGAGCTGATATTGCTCAACCTTGAGCTACAGTCGTTTTGGTTTTCTTCCATTCGATTGTGTGTTTCGTTTGTTTTCAGTCTTTGTTATTTTCCTTTGAAAACTCTTGTTCTATCAAGCTGTTAGTCAGCGGGATCAAGCTGTGAGGCAGCGGGTTGCAGAGGTGTTCCTCTGGTCGGCTAAGCTGTAGTGCCCAGCAGAGCAAGCTGTGATGCTCAGCTGTTGCAGAGGATGTTCCTCTGGTCGGGATAAGCTGTAAGCCCCAGCCGTTGTTGGCAAGCTGTAGAGCCCAGCAGTTTGAAGCTGTGTATCAGCAGTAATCCACATTCGAGTTGAATGTGGGGTGGACGTAGGTCGGATTGACCGAACCACCTAAAAGCCTTGTGCCTCTCGTGTGTTTGATTGCTTGTTCAGCAGATCTTGTGTGTTTCATTCGGTGCATTGGCTGTGTTCGTCTAGTGTTCTTCTAATTCCGCATTTGATTCTAGGCCAAATTTTTAAATAGCCAGTTGATCTATTCACCCCCCCTCTAGATCCACATCCTGTGGTGATAGAGCCTTCCATCTAACTTCAACACTTGGTATCAGAGCTAGACTCTTCTACAGGGACTTACCGCCCGAAGAGGATAAGCACAGATGGACGGAAGAGGGATGATAGCTGAAGGACACTCCACATCCAAGCCCCCATACTTCGATGGAACCAACTACGCATACTGGAAGCACCGTATGCAGGTATTCTTGAGGGCTAAAGATTATGAAATTTGGAAGGTGGTTAGCAAGGGACCTTTCGAGCTGTCTCCAAATGAAGATGTATGGACTAAGGAAGAAATCAGAAGGTCCACGCTCAACTGGAGTGCAATCAATGCAATCCAGTGTTCTCTGCATCCCACCGAGTTCTCACGAATATCTGCCTGCTCCTCAGCGAAGGAAATGTGGGATGCACTTGAAGTCATCTATGAGGGAACTTCACAAGTCAGAGAGACTAAGACTAATCTACTAGTCTCAGAATACGAAGCCTTCAAGATGAAGCCTAATGAGACGATCAAGGAAATGTATGCTCGGCTGACCATTATCACAAATGGTCTCAGAGGCTTCGGGAAAAAATATTCTGAGTACGATGTAGTCAGGAAGATCTTGCGATCCTTAACTCCAATGTGGCACACCAAGGCCACAGTTATGGAAGAGTCAAGAGATCTGCATAATACTAAGGCAGATGAGCTGATCGGATCTCTAATGGCTTATGAGATGAATATGCCAAAGATAGAGGAGGCTGACAGAAAGAGGAAGCCTATAGCTCTGAAGGCTGGTGCTAGCAGATCCAGTCGATCCAGCCCCAACGGATCATCAACTGAAGAGAGCTTGTCTGAAGAAGAAGTGGCAAATGCTGATATTGCCATGATTACTAGGGAATTCCGGAGATTTCTTAAGAAGGAAGGAAGAAGATTCAGCCGAAAAAATCCCAACAGTGGCCGCCGAGACACAAGGTATAAATCAAACCCTGCAAAGAAAGCTGAAACTAATGTTTGCTATCAATGCAGGAAGGCGGGTCACTTTAAAGCTGAATGTCCGACAAATCAGAATCTCAAGGACAAGTCCAAGAAGAAGAACACAAAAGGGAAAGCTATGGTGAGTACCTGGAGTGATGAGGACGAGGGATCTTTGAGCGTCACTTCGGACAGTGAAGTTGAAGCTGAGAAGCCAATCTGTCTCATGGCAACCAGCTCAGAAGATAGAGAGGAAGAATCTGATGAGGTATCCTCTCGCTATGAAAATTTTACTATTACTGATTGGATGGTTGCCTATGATGAACTTACTGACAGAGTAGATGAGGTCAGAAAAGAAAACAGGCATCTTCGAAGAAAAATTAAAATCATGCAAAATGATACTTCATTGTCTGATAAAATTGCCTGCTTAGAAACTGAAAACAGTAAGCTGAAACTCACATGTTCTGAATTTGAAGAAATCAATAAAGAACTGAAAATGTCTAAGGAAGAAAATGTGAGATTAGACAATGAAATTGATGCATGGAAACTGAAAATTCAGAATTATGAAAATGAGATAAAGATTGTTTCTGAAAAATATGAAGCTGTCCTCAATGTGAATAATGAGTTAAAAAAATCTATTGATGAAGTTCAGAAAGATAATGAGGATAAGCTAAAAACAATTGAGAAAATGACCCAAGGATCTGAAAATTTAGATGCATTATTGGGGTCAAAAGTAAATTTCAGAAGAGAGGGCCTAGGATTCAACTCTAGTGCAACCAAAAGCTTTGGAATGAAAACTATTTCCTTTGTTGCACAAAAGGAGAAAGGACCTCTGATCAACATGAATTCTAATAATGCTATAAAGACAAATTTGAATCTGAAAAGGCTGAATGCAGAGGAGAAGGGCAAACAGAAAGTAGGTGAGCCTAGTAGAATTGGCACTTCCAAACCTAGCTCTAGTGCTCAACCCAAGGTTAGGGGTCAGTCTGTTCAGATAAACAAACCTCATATCAATGCCAAAAAGTCTTCACCACCATCATCACAGAAAAGGACCCAACCAAAACCTATGAATAGGTCAGCAGGGTCAAGGGTGCAGGGAAGACAAAACATTTTCAGAAGTCAGCCCAACAAATTCAATTCACCTAGAGTTCAGCCCTACTACCCCAAACAGCCAATCTATCCTAATGGGTATGGGTGGACTAGAACTCAAGGGATGTATACAGGGTATGTTCATCAACCTACACACTTTTACAGACCCTATGTCAGAAATTGGGAAAATGGGTGTGGTAGTCGGATGCCTAGGAATTACCAATATTTCCACAGCCAGTCTAGGAACTACCATGGCCAAAACTTTATGAATGCAACCTGGCCAAAGCATTGGCACAATAACAAAAATTCTGTGAATAACTTTGTTGGTGCATATAAGAAGAAAGTCAACAAGAAAAAGCAAAACAAAAGGAAATCTGGAAAATCCACTGAACAGAACTGCTTCAAACAAATGTGGATTCCCAAAACCATGCTTTCTTTCTTTACTTGCACTTCATCTGCATTGGAGCCCAATCAGACTTGGGTTCCAAACTCTTTGCCCTAATTGTGTGTGCAGGTATGCCTGGCAGCCAAGAGCAACTTGTGGTACTTGGACAGTGGCTGCTCCAGGCATATGACAGGAGATAAGGCCAAGTTTTGTATGCTAACTGAAAAGCTAGGAGGCCTTGTCACCTTTGGAAGCAACACAAAGGGTAGGATCATTGGATCAGGTAAGGTAGGTAAGTGCTCTACCTGCTGCATTGATGATGTTATGCTGGTTGAAGGGTTAGCTTACAATTTACTTAGTATCAGCCAGTTGTGTGATAAGGGTCATAAGGTTTTATTTGATTCTCAATGCTGCAAGGTTTTTGAACCTGATTCAGAAATTATAAAATTCTCTGGAAAAAGAATAAATAACACATACATGATAGATCTAGATGATATTCAGCATTCTAACCTATGTCTTACTGCCAATAGAGAAGATTTAGCATTTTTATGGCATCGTAGGTTAGGCCATGCTAGTTATACCATTTTGCATAAACTGAACAAGCATAGCATGGTTAGAGGACTTCCTGAAGTTTCCTTCAAGAAAGAAAATAAAATCTGTGATGCATGCACTCAATCAAAGATAACTAGAAAGTCATTTAAGTCTAGAACTGAAAATCTGTCTTCCAAACCCTATGAGCTGATACACATGGATCTCTTTGGGCCAACCAGATCTGTCAGCTTATCAGGAAGGAGGTATGGGTTTGTCATGGTAGATGACTTTTCTAGGTATACTTGGGTTTATTTCTTATCTAATAAGAGTGATGCTTTCTCAGAATTTCAGGAGTTCTATGTTAAAATAAATCAGAAAATTGAAAATATTTTGACTGATCATGGAGGTGAGTTTGAAAACTCACAGTTTGATGAACTCTGCAGGTCAAATGGAATCAACCATAGGTACTCCTCACCAAGGACACCTGAGCAGAATGGGGTTGTGGAGAGAAGGAACAGAACCCTAGTGGAGATGGGTCGTACACTTCTTACTGAAGGTGGTCTACCAAGGAAATTTTGGGCTGAAGCAGTGAACACTGCCTGTTATGTAATTAACAGAGTCATGGTAAGACCTTCTACCCAGCAAACACCATATGAGATCTTAAAGGGTAAGAAACCTTCTATTGCTCATTTCAAGGTTTTTGGTTGCAAATGTTTTATTCATATAAATGATAAAAGAGACCTTGATAAATTTGAACCTAAAGGTGAACCAGGAATCTTTCTTGGTTATTCTGAAAACACACGAGCATATAGAGTGTACAATCTGAACTCTAAAACTGTTGAAGAATCTCCACACATAATTTTTGATGAATCCTTGGTAAATTCTAACGTTGGTCAATGCAGGAATGAAGACAATGGTGAAATCTTGAAGGAAGGAGATCCTGAAGACAATTCAGAGGATGAAGAAGGACATACAGAACTTAATGAAGAGGAGTCTACAGTTCAGGGGGAGGTAAATCAAACACATGACAATTCAATTGTTAACATTAGATATCTTAAAGATCATCCTGTAGATAATATAATTGGAAATCTGCATGACCCCCCTAGGACTAGAGGTCTCCTGAGAATTCAACATGAATTAAATGCATATGCTCTTGTCTCTCAAATTGAACCCAAGTCCATTGACTGTGCCCTCAAGGATATGCATTGGATTAATGCCATGCATGAGGAACTTAATCAGTTCGACAGGAACAATGTGTGGCACTTGGTTCCACCTCCTGATCATGGAACAGTCATAGGGACTAGGTGGGTCTTCAGGAATAAATCTGATGAATTAGGGAATATTGTTAAAAATAAAGCCAGACTTGTTGCTCAGGGGTACAACCAGGAGTTTGGTATTGACTTTGAAGAGTCATTTGCCCCTGTAGCCAGATTAGAAGCTGTTAGAATTTTATTAGCTTATGCATGTTCCCTAGGTATAATCCTCCAGCAGATGGATGTAAAATCTGCATTCTTGAATGGGGAAATTAATGAGGATGTCTATGTTAGACAGCCCCCTGGATTTGAATGTCTAGATTTCCCTAATCATGTTTACAAATTAAATAAAGCTCTCTATGGTCTTAAGCAAGCTCCCAGAGCTTGGTACGACAGGTTGAGCAAGTTCCTCACTGATCAAAATTTCACTAGAGGAGTAGTTGATCAGACCTTGTTTACAAAGGTGAGTCATTCTGAAATTCTTATTGTACAGATTTATGTGGATGATATCATTTTTGGGTCAACTAACCCCAAATTGTGTGAGGAATTTTCTGAAACAATGACTAATGAGTTTGAAATGAGCTCAATGGGTGAGCTCAAATTGTTTCTTGGACTGCAGGTTACACAAACAAAGGATGGAATGTTTATCACTCAGTCCAAGTACACAAGGGATCTACTCAAGAAATACAAGATGGATAACCTTAAAGAGATAGCTTCTCCAATGGGTACTTCTACAAGCTTGGATGAAGACACTAAAGGTAACCCATTTGACCAGAAATTATACAGAGGTATGATCGGATCCCTTCTCTACTTAACAGCATCTAGGCCTGATATTCAATTCGCTGTAGGATTATGTGCTAGGTTTCAGGCCAGTCCTAAAGAAAATCATTTTAAAGCAGTGAAAAGGATTTTTAGATATCTGCTAGGCACCCAAGAGCTAGGATTATGGTATCCTGCTAGGTGTGAGTTAGAGCTTCTAGCTTACACTGATGCTGATTATGCTGGGTGTCGAGTAGATAGAAAAAGCACTAGTGGCTACTGTCAATTCCTTGGTGGCTGTCTAGTATCTTGGGCATCTAAGAAGCAACACACTGTAGCCTTGTCTACAGCTGAGGCTGAATATGTTGCAGCAGGTAATTGTGCTGCCCAAGTACTTTGGATTAAGCACCAACTAGATGATTATCAGATAAAATTGGAATGTATTCCAATTCTATGTGATAATACTAGTGCCATATGCCTTGCTAAAAATCCTGTTCATCATTCTAGGACTAAGCACATAGAAATAAAACATCATTTTCTAAGAGATGCTGTGAACAAAAAGGAAATTGAACTGGACTTCATTGAAACAGACAAACAAGTTGCTGATATTTTTACTAAGCCACTTGGAAATGAAAATTTTAAATTTTTTAGAAGAGAACTTGGCTTGTGTAAATTTCAGCATAATGAATAAACTCTTTGTTAACTTGAATAAAACATTTGAGCTGCTTTGAATAAACTTCAGATTTGGATTTGCTGTTGATAGATTGAATAAACATTGTGCAACAGACGTATGATAATGCATGACTCTCATATATTTTTATTGCACTCATGATCATCATGCATATAGACAGGGGGAGTCTTGTCAGTTGTCAAGGTGAACTGCTGCGTCGACGCTGCTACAATGTGGCGTTGACGCAATGAACTAGATCTGGAAATATTTCTGTTTCACTATTCTGATGAGTTGACGCTGCAATAGCATGGAGTCAACGCACTGTCACTATCTCAGTATCTTATACTGTTTGTCTCTTCATCTGATGCGTAGACGCCTTGAACTCCAGCGTTGACGCTGTCTATTCAATCCTTGATTCTGAATGATTTAGTCTGACAATATGGCAATCTTTTAGTCAGTTCTAATATTAAGCAATAGAAAATAGATTTCTTCTTTCATAAGAACGTTAATTGCTTAAAGACTGACTTAATGGTTTAAAATTTATAATCTTTAGAGTTGAAAGACTACAATCAGTAAATAAGGATGCTGAAAATTGATAAAGCTCTCAACCCTTATCTTATTTCATGTCAGACAAAGCTAATTATATCTGAAATCTGAAAACTCATCTGAAATCATGTTAGAGAAGCTAAGTATGTGTATTGTCCTTGAACAAGTCATTCTGAAACAAATAAAGGGCAGCTAATAAAGATATTGAAAAACATTGAAAATCATTTGAGTAATAGCATTGACAGAGCAATGACTGGTAAATCACTGAGAAACTGAGTGATCCATCAAAGAAGTGGACACCACTCATGTCATGAGGTGTATCAGCTATCTCTGTATAAAATGATCAAAACAGTAGGTTGTTTTCACTGAGTACCTGGGGGTAACTGGCGTCTAATAAACGTGTACCCTCACACAAAGAGGTGTCAATCAATTCTATTGAATTTGATCATAGGCAAGATGGTCCATCATGTTGAGTATCTAGGGGTATTGGCGTCTGATAAACGTATACCCTTACGCAAAAAGACTTTTGGTACCTGAATGCCCTAAATGAAACAATATTGAAAATGCTGTTCCTTAGAAGAAATTTCATGGATGTCAATTGTTTAATTTCAATACATGACCTGATTTCTCTTAACATATATTACTGAGTCTATTAAAGTAAGATATTCTGAAACTGAATCTCTCATGTAAATATGACTCTGGTTTATTGTTTTATCATGAACATCTACCTTATCCAATGAATGTAGTGCATGAACTTTCTTTTTTATAACCTTTAAACCAGAAATTCAATTTCTAAGCCATTTCTAGGTTCATATGACTGAAGGTTTTGTGCTTTGGTTACTTAATTTCTGAACTACTTACTAAGAATGCCAGTCAGCTGAACTTTCTTTCTCTTCGCTTCCATTCACTTTCCCTCCTATTTGTTGATGGCAAAGGGGGAGAATATTGTCTGAATTCATTTCTTCAGTTTAGGGGGAGAATTCTGATTCAGGGGAGGTATGGCAGGGAGTTGCTTAAATTTTGTAGCATGCAGCATGTCATCATAGCATATACGTGCACCTGCATAACAATCTGAATAACAAATCATGTCTTTCATCAAAAATGCATCTGTATGACAGGATGTTGCCACTCTACATGATAGGGGGTTGCCATCATCAAAAAGGGGGAGATTGTTGTGACTCCTATGTGTTGATGGTGTTGACATGTAACTTTACTTCATATGGCAACACATTGTTTTGATGAATTGGCAACACTGTTTATGTTTTGATGAAATCACTTTATCAGATTGTCTGTGTGTTATATGCATTTAATCTTATCTTAACACTGAACACACACTCATAGTCTCAATGTCTATACATCGCTGTTGGGCATCAATGTCTGCATATGAGCATCAGGCACCAAGTGTGTACATTGCATAGCATGCAGGCGTCAAAGTCCATACATCCACAGTGCAGTGGCCAAGTCCATACACTGTCCGTCTCATTTAGAGTCTAAGGTGAAGTCTGTACATTGAGCGTCTCACGCAAAGTCCACACATTGGCCTTCAGGTTTGAAAGTCTGTACATCGGTCTTTCAGCAAGTCTGAACATTGTCCATACAGTAGTGCGTCAACTCCTTGAGCTGATGCGTCGACGCTTCAGTTCAGTTTCTTCAGTTGATAAAGTCTATACATCCACAGTGGACTTTGAAGTCTATACATTGGGCCTTACATTCCAACTCTATACACTGAACCTTCGTTCATCAAAGCCTCAAGTCTGTACAGCGTGAAGTCTACATTTTGGCTTCACGTTTTCAATGTATGTACAGTGGCTTTCGCATAGGCAAGTCTGTACATCGGGCTCCTTCTAACTAAGTCTATACACTCCCTCACACTGTACACACTCAGTCTATACAGCATGATCGTCTTTTCAAGTCTATACAGAGTTCTTCACTTAAACTGATGACTTATCCGATACTCTGTCTGACAGGTGTTCTGATCGTGAAGCTTATGGAGGGCACGTGATTCGAGGCTGGAAGGGCAGACAGGCTTGTGACACGTGTGCTGAAGCTGGCTGAGAGGCTGACACGTGGACACAGCAAATCAAGAAAGAAGCTCCTGGATTATTCTGGTGCGTCAACGCATTGAGCAAGTAGCGTCGACGCAGCAGTTACAAAAAGAGAACCAATGGGTTACTGGGTTACTCAGATGCGTCAACGCCACCCACTGGCAGCGTGGACGCAGCAGTTCAAGTAACTCCTTGCAACCTCTGGAGTACCCTGGCAGCGTCGACGTTGTAGCTCGTTGGGTCGACGCAGCAGGTTGATGGAACGACACCTTTTAGCTGCTAGTACACACCGATGCGTCAACGCAGCAGTGAAGCGGCGTCGACGCAGCACGCCCATCTGCTGAAGACATGATCACTGGATCATCGATGCGTCAACGCCATGGGCTGATGGAGTCAACGCAGCAGTCTTGAGTTTTGCTGATCAAACGTCTTTGAATTGTAGGGCACGTGATCCAAGGTGCCTGGCTCGTGAACCAAATGCTGACACGTGGATGGAATTGTCTCGAAGCTGGCGGATTCCATTGGGCGGGAAAGCATGGAAGCCACGCGCCCTTATCCACCTGCTGCTGTTATATATATTAGTCTTCATCTTCTGTATAGGCTGATCGAGATTGGAAAAGTCTGTACATCCTGCTTGAAGCAGCAGCCACCGAGATCCACTGTGAGAATAAAGAAGAAAGGCAGAGAAGAAGAAAAAGAGAGAAGAAGAAAAAGAGAGATGAGTTGAGAGAGAGTTATTGTGAGAGCTTGTGAATCAGTCTCTTGGTCCAGTTACCAGAGCTGATATTGCTCAACCTTGAGCTACAGTCGTTTTGGTTTTCTTCCATTCGATTGTGTGTTTCGTTTGTTTTCAGTCTTTGTTATTTTCCTTTGAAAACTCTTGTTCTATCAAGCTGTTAGTCAGCGGGATCAAGCTGTGAGGCAGCGGGTTGCAGAGGTGTTCCTCTGGTCGGCTAAGCTGTAGTGCCCAGCAGAGCAAGCTGTGATGCTCAGCTGTTGCAGAGGATGTTCCTCTGGTCGGGATAAGCTGTAAGCCCCAGCCGTTGTTGGCAAGCTGTAGAGCCCAGCAGTTTGAAGCTGTGTATCAGCAGTAATCCACATTCGAGTTGAATGTGGGGTGGACGTAGGTCGGATTGACCGAACCACCTAAAAGCCTTGTGCCTCTCGTGTGTTTGATTGCTTGTTCAGCAGATCTTGTGTGTTTCATTCGGTGCATTGGCTGTGTTCGTCTAGTGTTCTTCTAATTCCGCATTTGATTCTAGGCCAAATTTTTAAATAGCCAGTTGATCTATTCACCCCCCCTCTAGATCCACATCCTGTGGTGATAGAGCCTTCCATCTAACTTCAACAATTTTGAGCCTTGTGTTCGACTGGGAAGGGAGTTTCTTGATGGAAGATCTTTACCTTGTTTTAATCCTTGTTCTCCAAGGATTTATGGCCCTATAAATACCCCTCCTGGGTCTCTTCGCGCGAGAAAAACAGAGAGAGAACACAAGAGAGCAGAGCTGCAGAGAGAAGAGTTAGAGAACAACAAGAGCAGAGAGAGCTGACAGAGAGAAGAGTGTCTTATTTGTTTTGCAGGTTCTTCATCCAAACGAGATCTCCTTCCAGGCGATTCTCTTCTTCTTCCACAGATGAACCACTGCAGTTCCATCGCATACTGAAGCTCTCCTCCCTTTACTGCTGCACGCACAGCAGAAAGGAATCCTTCCTTTAGTTATTTAGTTTTTATTTTCGTAACATCATCACACATCCTCCCTCCCTCTAGTTCTTGTTAGATCTCATACTCTACATATCATTGCTTAGCATTGCATCCATATTTTTCAAATATTGTTACTCCTCTTAGGGGTTTTTTAAAAATCAAAACACATAAGGTGTGTTCATGCACAATTTGATTGATTTCATGTTTTTGGAACATCGATATTACACACTTGGCTAATCCATTCTTTTACTTGTTTTGTGTGTTTTCTTACAAGGGTAATCGAAGCTACAAACCCCCTTCGTCGGCCGGCCGATAGAAGGAGGAAGAAAGGATTCACAATCTCTCCCGCTCAACACAAGGTACTCGCGATCATCCTTTTTCTTATTTGAGGTAACCCCTCTGGCGATCACATTCTCCTTTAGCATCCCACGCATGCTCTTCCTTTCGCCATTTACTTTTTAAGCTTTAGAAATTGAGTTTGGGTTTCATTCCCTTCTTAAGTGGATTTTTCATAATCTATAAATTGGCGATCACGGTGGGACTTCTTTTATTTTTAGTTTGATTACCCCTCCATTGTGCTCCACATAGCACCCTCCTATTGACACCCTCGCGTGTCCCTCCTTTGGTACCCTCGGTACCCCTCCATTGTGCTCCACGTAGCACCCTCCCATTGACACCCTCGCGTGTCCCTCCCATTGGTACCCTCGCATACCTCTCCCTTGTGCTCCATGTAGCACCTTTCCTATTGTGCACCACGTGCACACCTCCCACTGTTTAGGCCATTTTGGATCCCCATATCATCTGTCATATTATCTGTCTAATGAGAAATCTACTTTCTGTTGACTATTAGGGTTTCGGTTCATTGAGCTGAAATAACGCCCTCGTTGCTGCAGTTATTTTATAATTCACGCCTCTGTCAGAGGCGTCATTTATTCATTCAACGCCTTACCGCAAGGCGCCATTTACATTATTACTGTTCCTGTCCCCGCTCCCCGATCGCTGTTCATTGGTTTTGACGCCCTAACTCCCGGGCGTCATTTTATAATTGGACGCCTTACAGCAAGGCATCATTTGCATTATTACTGTTCCTGGTTACTGTTCGATGTGATTCACACCCTTTACAGAGGCGTCTCTTCATCATTTAACGTCTCAACCCAAGGCGTCATTTGCTATCTCACTGCCCGCAGTGACTAGCGCCTGCATCCCAGGCATTATTTATTTATTTGGCGACACCATCTGAGTCGTCAATTAGTTCTGTGGCGACAAAACTGCTGCTCATGTCTGTTTATTTGGCTGATATTATCTGATTATCATATCTGTTGATTGATATCACCTGTTTGCATTCATCTTGGCATACAGTTTGGGAGACCTCCTCTCCCCACACTTGTTAGGAGTTTTCACCCCTCTTGGTGAAGGAAGGACCCTCCATTGAGCATTCCGTCTCTTTGGACCGAAAATTCTTAAGCCAAGCCTCCGTAAGTCCTCGCACCCATGGATTCCCTCACGAACGCTAGGCAGGTTGTACCATTGAAGTACCCAGAGTATAGTTGACCCATTCGTTGGAAAGGAGAGAAAATCTAGATACCCGGAGATTATACCCAAATTTTCAATCAGGATCCACCTTCGAAAGAAAGGACCTAATATTGAATCCACCCTAATTTCCAAGAGAAATCTTAAAATCTTGTGCTCATTACAACTTGTGTGTTTCTTTTGAAAAAGGTGATATCTTTTGGGTTATATCTTATTGTGAGACATTCATCTCTTTCTCCTTAAGCATGAAATTGCGTTCAGGTAAAATCGTCAACATGGCCAATTACGGGTACACATATGATAACTATGATGAGGGTCAATTTGACTCGTTTAATGAGAATCCGTCTCAAAATCCTCTTTACTGTGATGGGAACTATGTTCCCTCTCTTACGCATGTCCACATGATGGATTCTACTCTTCCGGAGGTTGACCCTCCTTCCCAGGCTCAGCCTGCCACTTTGAATACCTCTGGGGATACTCCCTCCTCCCTCAATTTTAATGATGTTCTCAAGGTCCTTTCCCAGCTGGATGATTCCCAGCGCTATGCGGTTCAAGCCGCTTTGAATGGAAAGTCTGTCCCCTCAACCTCCAATCCTCCCCAGGCCACGGCTGGTCATTCTACTAATTTTCCTAACGACCAGGCGGTCGCGTCCAGGGTGCCCTCGCGCCCCCCTACTCCGGTCATGACTATGCCGGCCCAACCGGTAAGTCATTCTGTTGCTAGGCCCCAACAACCTTCTACTCCCCAAATCTTGAAGAGTCCTACGCCACCTATGCCAAATCCATATTCTTTCCGAACGGCCCCAGTTGAATCTGATGATCATACTTTGCTCCTCCAAAGGCTGGCCAGTATGAGGGAGCAGCTTAGAAAAGTCACCACCTCAAATGCCACTCCCGAAATTATGCTTCCTCCGTTGCCGGTTTTCCACCTTCCACCGTCCGAGATGCCCAACTTTCGACGGTATAATGGCACGGGTAACCCGCACATCCATTTAAAGGATTTCTTGTATGAAGCATCCTTCTGGCAGGGCAACAAAACTTCACTGGCTTATCTTTTTAGGTGGTCTTTGGATGGTCCGGCGCTTGAATGGTTTTATTCCTTGGAGCCGGCTGATGCTGGCGATTTTGATGCAGTTCAAAGAAAGTTCCTGCAGAAATACAAGGACCGTGTGGGTCCCTGCTTGTCCCTTATAGCTCTGGTTGCTGAAAAAATGAAGCCCGAGGAGGACTTCGTTTTATTTGTTGACAGATGGAGGGCCATCGCCGAGAAATTTAAAGACACATTGTCAGAGACGGAGCAAGTCAAAATGATTATTTCAAATTCTACTCCACAATTCCGTCATATCCTGGCCATGAATAAATTAAGCACTATGGAAGAGCTCTATGAAAGAGCTAGATATATTCAGACGCAAATGAAGGATTCGCCAATCATGGGCATGTTCGAGCCAAGGCCAAAGGTGATAAAGAGGAATGTTAATATTGGCAATACTGGGGCAACCACTGAAGGCACCGTTACCAACGAGCAGGTGACCGCGTTCGGCAATTCCACACCCTTCCGCCACCCTTCAAACCCAGGGCCGTCACCACAACAGCTCGCCTTCCATAATCAAGTCCACCAGCCAAATAATTACCCTCCTCAGACCTTACGGCCTCCTCCACCTCCTCAACAACAACCCCACATTGCTCCACCAAATCAAACCCCGCAATATCACCAAGTGCCCCCACCGGCCAATTATGCACCACAACAATTTCAACAAAGAAGGTCTTTGGGTCCCCGAAGGCACAGTACTCCCCTCTTCCCGAAAGCTTATTGGATATCTTTAATGCCCTCATGGCCGCTAACCTGCTCACATTGCCAAAGGAAAGAGCAATATGGCCGCAACATGTAGACACATCTCCATACTGCGTCTTTCACCGGCAACCTGGGCACAATATTGATCATTGCTTCCACTTCAAGGATTATATACATGACATGAATGACCAAGGTGAGATTGACTGGGACTAGATGAGGAAAGTTATTGCCACTTTAAAGATCTGAAGGCCTCCTCGGCAACCAGCAGCTCAGCAGCATCATCAGCAAGGACAACAACCACAAGCCCCTCAGTAACAACAGGCTCCTGCACCCCAACCCAATATGGGGATAGTTAATAATCCGTTACCGGAGCACCCGGCTCCAAATCAACAAGTGAACATTGTCACCTCGATCCGTGAGGTGGGGAGAGGGCAAATTTGGCATAATGACAATGCCTCTGTTGGTGCTATTAACCAAAATTCCAATCCACCACCGTCATTGTTAAGAAGGCATCAGCCCATCCCTCCTCTCCAACCACAACGTCCTCTCATACATCCTTCAGGGCCGCCCAATGCCAACCTTATCCCTTCACGGCCTCTTCTTTTGCCCCAACCCACAAATTCTCCATCACCCCAAAACCCTCCACCAAACAGACCTCCTCTTATTCGTACCTCGCCAGCATCCGTTGCCCCTCCCGTTCCACCTCCATCTACCGCCACCATGATTCCAAGGGCCCTTCTTGTTACACAATCACCATCACCTCATTCCAATAATCCACCGCCGGCAAGGCCCCTTATAAGAACCCTTCCTCCCATCAATCCTGCGCCTACACCCAACACCACTCCCTCTACCTCCTCCACCCCTTTACCCACACCAATCCCGACAGAGGCGTAAAGAACAATGGTGCTTCGTAGCGGACGGATGTTTCAACGAGTGTTTCCCCAGCGGGAGCAGGAGCCACCACAGGAACAAGGAGAGCAAGAACAAGAATCTACACAGGGCACGGAGTATGATTTATTGAAGCATCTGGACAGAACACCGGCCCGTATTTCTATTCTGGAACTGATTAAAAGATCTGCCACACATCAGTAAGCTTTGAAACAATACCTGCAAAAGTAATGGTGAATGAAGATATCCCGGCCGAATAGGTTACTACTATCTTAAACCCAGTTAGCTATCAGCCGGCTATTACTTTTTATGAACATGAGTTGGCTCCGCAGTCGGCCACGAAATATGCACTGTGCATCACCATTGATATCAACAAAATAGCCGTGAAGCAATGTTTGGTTGATACTGGGGCATCCATTAATGTTCTGCCGCCAAGTACTTTAAAGATGTGCGGCATTCCGGAGTGTCAGATTCGACCGTCCACTATAACAGTCACAGCTTATGATAACACAAGAAAGCCACCACTAGGAATGATTACTCTAAAAGTTGGTTTGGGTCCAGTCTTAGTCACGGTAGATTTCCATATTTTGGACATGGACCCGACATTTAATGGTATTTTGGGCCGCCCTTACATTCAGGAACTGGATGCCGTGCCTTCCACGAATCATCAATGCATCAAATTTCCACATAAAGGACGTATCATTAAAGTTACCAGTATGCCCATTTTGCCGACCGAAGACATACATTCTGCAACATCAGTGCCCTCCATGTGGCCTTCCAATATGCCTTTGCTCTTAGTGTGGGATGTTGCCGATCTGCGGCAAGACCCGATGAGGTCATCATGTCCTTCAACCCCTTTCACCACACAGCTATCCAAGGGCAAGAAAAAGAAAGGTTTGATGAACACGCCCGGATGGAACATTTTAATGAGGATGGGGTATCAAACTGGTAAAGGCTTAGGCGCCAATCTCCAAGGGAGAGTTAAGCTTGTCAAGCCTCAAAAGATGATTCTCCGAGGTGGCCTCGGATATAAAGCACCGGGTAAAGAGGAAAAAGAACCGTGGGCCGTTATGACTTCCACTCTCAAGACTGACCGGCAACCGCTTACATGGACCCTTCAAACACATTTTGTAACAGGAGGTATTCAGAATGATGATGAGCATACTACAACAATCACATCTATGCTGGATTGTCAAGACGTACATGCACGACAGTTTGCTCGCCATATAGCGCCACTAGCAACATATAAAGCTTTGGAGTCATTAAGGCCAGATAAGCGAAGGAAACTTTGATGATCCTGAATGTGACTGGTATAGGTGGTTTGACATGAATGATATCTCTATTGCTCTGAGCCGCTTGTTCATGTCGACTGATCCAGAATGGCCGCCGTTGATTCATGAGTTGATTGAAAAGCTAGCAGTAATTACAGACAAGAGGTAGATTCTGAATGACTATTCAGATACTGGAGAACCCGATGTGCCGTTTGAAGAGGGTTTCAATACAGACAGGCTGTGGGCCGGCATTTTCTTTACCAAATCCATTCACCCGACGGCTGTTGTCCGTTTGATTGATCGGGTGTTCTTTTCGGATATCCCTAGGCCGCCTGCGGTCTTAATAAACTTCTCTCCAAATTCACTACAAGTTTCTCTTCCAATTCCTCCTTTGCTCCTCGAGCAGTTTTCCAAACTCTCCATTACACCCCCACGTGGGTCATCATTGATTCAATCCTTCACCAAACTTTCAATTTCAACACTCTCCCCTGTTTCCACCTCCCATTGCTTTCTCCTTGAAAACAAAAAAAAAACGCTAAAATTCAAACTTCCCATTCCATCTCCGTTGAGGAGACCTACTATCTTCTTCCCGAGTGTGTCCCGATCCCGGGGCCGCTCTTCTCGGATCTGTTAAGGGACCTCCCCTACCCCTCCGGTGAGGGGACTTCGTCTGTATCCCCTTCTGTACCCTCTTTTTCTCCTTCACCTTCACCTTTATTGAATTCTAGTGATCAAGCTAGTTGTTCTTTTTCCTATAGTTTTCAAACTCATGGGGGAGCTTCACATAAGAAATACAAGGGTAAGCAGATTCCCTGTAGATTCTTGTTGGAGTTAGCTAGAAGATGTCGGGCTTGCTTAGCCGTCCCCGAATTTGTGGAGAATTCGATTATCCTGCCAGAGATAGAATATGAGGATATTTATGCTTCTAATGAAGGTTTTGGTATTTATGAAATAATGAATGATGAAGACCCTAATGAAGAGGGGGATGAAGGTTACGAAGAATATGAGGATGAGGCTGATGCCTTTGCTAGTGGCATGAGGAGATTTGATGAACCATCAGCCTCAGTAGAAGAACCTACCAAAGAAATAAATCTGGGTACGGAAGAAGACCCTAGGATCGTCCTCATTTCAAAGAACTTGCCGCCATCCGAAGAGGAGGCGCTCATCTTGGTACTTCAAGAATACAAGGACACGTTTGTGTGGAGTTACGAAGATATGCCCGGACTAGATCCTGCGCTCGTTGAACATTGGCTTACACTTAAGCCAGGGTCTGTCCCGGTCAAACAGCGGTTGAGATGTTTCCACCCTAACATGGCATTAAAGATGAAAGAAGAGGTCGATAAGCTTCATAAGGCTAGATTTGTTAGAGTTGTCCTCTATCCTAATTGGGTGGCTAACATTGTCCCAGTCATGAAGAAAGACGGGAAGGTTCGAATTTGTATAGACTTCCGGGATCTCAACCGCGCGTGTCCTAAAGATGACTCCCCCTCCCTCATATTGATGTTTTGATTGACAACACGGTAGGATTTGAGACTCTCTCCTTTATGGATGGCTTTTTAGGTTATAATCAGATTCGCTTGGCTGAGGAGGATCAAGAGAAAACATCGTTCACTACACCGTGGGGAACATATTGCTATGTGGTCATGCATTTTGGACTTAAGAACGCTGGAGCTACCTATCAAAGGGCTATGATGGCAATTTTTCATGATATGATCCACATTTATATAGAGGTGTATGTGGATGACCTGGTAGTAAAATCAAGAACAAGGATTGAGCATCCTGGGGTTCTAGCTAAAGTCTTGCAAAGAGCACGGGAGTACCATTTGAAAATGAATCCCAAGAAGTGCGTGTTTGGTGTTTCATCAGGGAAGTTGCTTGGATTCATTGTTAGTAAGAGGGGTATTGAGATTGATCCCAATAAGGTGAATGCCATAACAGAAATGCCTCCTCCCAAGAATTTGAAGGAAGTTCGAGGATTAATCGGGAGGTTGCAATTTATTCGCCAATTTGTCTCTCAGCATTCACAAAGATGCAAGCCGTTCTACGAGCTTACCAAGCCGGGAGTCAAGTTTCTTTGGGATGACAAGTGTCAGGCAACTTTTGACGGATTGAAGGATTATCTCTCAAATCCTCCTGTCCTGAGGCCGCCAGTTCATGGCAAACCGCTTGTTCTTTATATTTCTATCTTGGATGACTCTATGTTGTGTGGTGGACAGCGGATCTAGAGGGGAGGGGTGAATAGATATGCCCCTCTTTTCGCAATGCAGCCCCATATATAGCTAGATGGAACAAATTGCAGCGGAATATAACTAGCTAAACGAAGGACACGACAATTTGCTTAGCAAGATGATTACTAATATATCGATTCGAACCTAAGCATGCATCTATAACGAAACAAACACACAAACAAACCACAACACACGAGATTTTAAGGTGGTTCGGACTGAATCCCCAGTCCTACGTCCACCCCTCACCAAATCCAGTGAGGCTCCACTAGTGCCACGCACTGAACCGCAAATCGGAAAGACCACCGATTGCCTTCCTACTAACCACCTGGTAGGGACGTCAACAACGCAGATCGGACAACCTCCGATTGCCTTCCTACTAACCACCGGTAGGGATGATTCTCAGATTCAATTGTTTGTATGAAATGAAAAAGAGAACAAATATGAAATCACTCAAACAAGATATAGAGTATGCTCAAAGAAAAGAATCTTGTCTGAGTTGCATAAGCTCGAATAGGATGCTTTGACGGTGTCTTCTTTCTTGCGAGATGATCTTCCTTGAACCTCTTCTAGTTGATGAAGAAGACTATGGATGTAGCTTCAATCTTCCTTTTAATCTTCTTGAGTCGATGAAGAGGATGTAGAAGATGTAGGATGCAGCTTAGATCACCCTTAAGAGCCTTGATTCCTTCTTCTTCCTTGGAGGTTGAGATGGCTTCAGATCTGGACTTGAATGCCTTGGAATGGATGAAGAACTTCTTCCTGAAACACTGTTCACGGAGGTGCTACAGTGCCTCGAAAATGAACTCCCTTGATCTCCCTTGAAGCCTTGAAGCATTAGAGTTTCTAACCCCTCATGTGTTGGTTTTATAACCCTTGGAATGGTCATTTGACACCCCCCAGACCAGATCCACAAATCATGGGAGATTAGGTGAGTTTTGATTAATGCAACATATGCAGTTCAAGATCCATGATAATGAAAACATGTGACTGCAGATATGATGAATGCTATGCAATTATGCAAACCCCATCACATATGAAGACTCCAAAGCTCTCACAAAGGTTCTCTCCCCCGTGGACTCTCCCATGTCCATAATACACTTTCCCCTTTTGACAAAGCACAAAGACAACATCTCCCCAGCATCTCCCCTTTCACTCTCCCATGTCCACAACAAGGACTCACAACACGACGCTCTCCCCCTTTGCCAACAGCAAAAAAGGAGGGATATGGTACAACGATTGACAAACGTCCTAGAGATCAGAGTGGAGTTGTAGTGGAAGAGCAAGCAATTATATGGAAATGGGAAACATGCCAAGAGCAATATATATGGTTCAAAGCTAATGAAATCCAATATCATCAATAGACTTCGAAAAACATCTACATCCAAGGGTTAATAGAAATGAACCAAAGGAGCATATCATGGCAGAGTGTAACCTTCCCTTGTCTTATAGATCCATATTCAATAACTACAAAGGGAATATCACAGAGACTAGTATTGAGGCTAAACAATCATGACTAAAGCGTGGAATATTATGAGTTCAACAAATGTGATTTTCAATATCTTTTTAATTTGAAGGCACATGACTCATATTTTACGAGCAATCAAGTCTAGTGCATTCCTCCTAGCCGTAAGAATACACGTTGTTTAGACGCCAGTATCCCTAGGTATTTGGCAAGACTGACGGTTATGCTTCAGAATGAACAGAGATAGCAAAGTCACGTCATGACATATCCATATTTATTTCTGTGATGAGAAGATATATTTCTCAGTAATTATGCCATTGCTCTGCCTAGAGTCCAAATGAATTAAGACAGAGATAACAGGGGCACATCATGACATGTCATTCGTCACTTGATTTGATGACGTGACATATTTCTCCGTGCAACAATATCATTGCTCTGTCAAATTGATTTTCAGAAATTCCAGCACATCAAGATGTTTATAAATAATACTAAGTTCTAGAGTATCACCAAAATTATCGTGACATTTGGATTTTAAGATGTCAGGATAGTCAGTCAATGCATAACATGCAACCTCTTGTTAAGGTCTATTAAAGCCACAGATCATAGATGATTTCAAAAGATATATCAGAACTTCAAGGAAATCATTAAATCTGAACCATTTTTCATTGAAGGGACAATCATCAAGGCATATAATAGAAGGCTCTTACTCTATATGTCCGTCTGTCTCATGAACGCAAATCAGACTGTAAGCCACTGAAGTGCAGATTGCAATAGGTTAAGAGAATCAACAAAACTCCCCCTAAGGATATGTAGTGAATGCATGAAGGAGTGATGTTTGCAATTGAGTGGAATGACGAATGGCAAGGAGAGGTTGACCTAGTCACTCATGAAGGTGGCAGAAATGAAATGTATCACCCAACCCATGGTTGTACACTTATTAAATGTCACAGAATGAATATGAAATATATGCATGAATGCTGCACAAGGACAACTCCCCCTTACTATATGGCCTATATGCGACATTGACACATGGTACTTGGCGGAGGTGAAACCTCATGCATATTGAGTGCTTCGAGGCAAGCATAACCTGCCCTTTCATACATCAACATTTGATATACCATGGCCATGCGAGAATGATGCTACACCAACCATACAATGCATTATGAACATGAACTCAATTCATTATTATGCATCTACATGCAATGCGAAACATATGCTAAATGACATATTGACATGCAATCCACCCCTGGAAACCCCCGCAAGGGGCGCTGCCCCATTGACCCCCGCGACCTGACCGGGCAGGTCGATCCCCGCGACCTGACCGCGCAAGTCGATCCGCGTGCGAGGGCGCAACATTGAGCTTTCACCTTTGCCATTTCCACTGAATTCCTTCGTACATGAGAGTGAAAAGTATCAATGACTAATAGTATTTATCCATTATCAAAACCAAGAATACCACAGAACTCATATGACCATTCGAAGGACCATAGGGACACAACACTCTGTAGGCGCTGTCCTAGCCCAGGTTGATGAAGAAGGAAAAGAGAGGGCAGCCTACTACTTGTCAAAACTTCTTAACCCCTGTGAGCAGAGGTACTCAGCCATAGAGAAAACTTGTGCAGCTTTAGTCTGGGTAGTTCAGAAACTCAAGCATTATTTTCTAGCTCACGAGGTTCATCTCATTGCACTTATGAATCCAATCAAGTTCCTTCTTGAAAAATCTATTCTCACTGATCGATTAGCACGATGGCAAAGCTTCCTTTCTCAGTTCGACATCATCTACATTCAGGAAAAAGTGATTAAAGGCTATGCCATAACAGAACATCTTGCTCATCATCCTCTCCCTCGATTTGACCCTGTTCGCTCAGAGTTTCCAGATGAGGAACTAATGTCCGTTAATCAATCCGATTCGATGTGGACGTTACATTTTGATGGAGCTTTGAATTCTAATGGGAAGGGGATAGGTATTGTTCTTCTATCACCTGAGGGTATCACCATTCCGCTCGCCTCCCAGCTTGCATTTCCAGTTACAAACAATATAGCTGAGTACGAAGCTCTTTTGGCCGGACTGGAGGCCGCTCATCAACTCGGTGTAACCCAATTGCAAATTGTAGGTGATAGTCAGCTTATTCTTCACCAAGTGCTCTCCAAGTGCTGCACGCTCAATCCTAAACTCAAGCCCTACCAAGAATTGACCTCTGCTTACACCAAGCTTTTCACCAAATTGATCTTCGTTCACGTCCCTCGTGACCATAACATTCTAGCTGATGCTCTTTCTTCTCTCGCATCTTCCTTAGTTCTCCTTCCCGAAAGGGATTCCCATTCCATCACTGTTCATAAGCGACTCATTCCCGCTATTCAAGACCCATCTTTTCTTAGGATTAAGGAGGAGGTGCTTAGGAAGGTTGAGCAAGGCAGAATTATTGAGAATAAGGAGGTCATGCTATTGGACTTGGAAGAAGAATTGGATGATGAAGAAAAGCCGTGGTATTATGAAATTGCTAAATATTGCCAGGATCAATCATATCCTGAAGAAGCCACAGCGGAAGAAAAGAAAGCCATCCGAAGGGTTGCCCAGCGATACACTCTAATTGGAGGTGTGCTTTACAGAAGAGGTCTCACTGGAGTTTTATTAAGATGCCTAGATGATGATGAATCTTGGAAAGTTGTGGAAGAGGCCCATTCAGGGGTGTGTGGTGGTCATTGAGTGCGGTTATCAATTTTGAAATTTGTGTGGCACGGCATTTTTAAACAACGACTGTCGACCGCATCAAATTTTTGGCGCCGTTGCCGGGGAGTGAATTATGATGATAGTTGGATATTCTTGTGTTTGGTGTATCTATGTGAATATTCATTTTGCTCTTTTTACTTGTGCAGGACAAAGAAAAAAATTTGAAAATCAAAGAAAGAGGAAGATCGAACCAAAAATTCCAAGGATATGAAATGTCGTTAAATAGCCCGGCAGCATTGCTAAAGGGCTGAAATCAAGAAACAGGTTCTATCTTTCCACTTTCTGAAAAATCTTTACAAAAATCTGAAAATTTCTTGAAAACTCTATAAAAATCATAAAACAATCAAAACAAAAGAAATTTTTGTGCTGGTTAGATAGGTTCATTAACTAAAAAATGAAAAAAACATACTTGCACCAAAATCTAAAAAAAAAATGTATTTCAAGATTAGAAACCACACATCATGTTTTAGGACATGCATCATTTAGTATAGAAGTTTTCTTTGTTCAATTCCTGTCAATTGCATATTGAAGATTGCGAGGGGCAAGGTACGTTCTACTCACCATATTCTGGCATTCATTTTGCATAAAGAACCCCTTGTTTGAAATTGTGGTGTGCATTTTCATTTCAAAATACTTTAAGGGCAACACCCCTAATAAGATAAGGTGGGGATTTCATCACCATTCCTTAGCCCACAAACCACATTTCTCTTGCATCTTCGCATGACCTCCGCCATAAATACAAGTCAGTAAACGTTGGCCCTAGGATCACACTGTGATTCTTGTGTTATTTAGGTTTATCCTCATATGAAAACCAGTGCCTAAGGCAAGACGGTCGGATAGCAAACGCTTTAAGCGGGTTAGTGGTTTGGCATAATAAGGTCCCTACGAAAGTAGGGGGAACCTCCCACTTCCCCACCCCTTACCTGGCTGGTGGTCATATTGAGGGTAAACTTAAGTCTCACTTTAATCATTTTGTGAAACCCTATTTATAGGTCCAGGTCACATCTAGGTCATTAGGGTCATTTGTGTGCTAACTTGTTTATCTTTGCATAAAAAAAAATAATAAAATCAAAACATAAAAAAAAATTCATTGAAAAATCATCACTCTTTCTTGGGTCTTTTTCATTTCCATATCTAATTTTGTTCAGGCCCAATAATAGATTCTTTGATGTTTAATTATGCGGGCTATGTGAATTCCAACTCTCCATTTACCCCTTATCAACAAACTCCTTCACTCTTCCACAATGGGGTTCATAATTCATCTTTCACCCAAGAGCCATATCAATGGTCATCGGATTTTTCCACCTCTGTCTCCTACACAAACCCAAATAATCAATGGGAAAATCAACAATTTTCTTCTTGGGAACCATACCAAGACCCCATTCAACGTCCTTCAAATCCACACTTTGCAGATTGGGATTCACATTCCAATGATCCTTACAATCAAGTCCATTCTTATGATCAACCCTATTATGGAGGGCAACCAATACACTCTCCTGATTTTCAGACTGAGTGCCCTTCAAATTACTATCCATCACAATCTGACTCTCAGCCCACTTATCTATCTCCTCTATACACAGATTTACATAAGGAGGAGATGTTTGATAAATTGACGCGGCTCTTCCAGACTCAACAACAAGCCTTTTAGGAACAACTGCAAAACTTTGAGGCCCAAGTGAGTAGGATTGCTGAAAACATCATAGAAATGGAAGTGGATCCAATGCCTAACAACTCCACAAGTCTTGAGGACCAACTTCTTGGATGTTATAATGATAAAAGTCTATATGCTCAACCTATGATCCCACAATCTACCACTCATATCACTGTTGATTTTGAGGGAATCATGGAAGAGTCTTATGCGGAGGACGTAACGGAAGAGCAGCCTGAGGAGCCTAAACCCCATTCCATTTGTGAAGAGGATTATGATGATCTTGAGTCGTCGGGGGGAGAAGAAGGGAATGATGAAAATCATATTTGGGCCAAAACCTCTTATGACCATTATGACCCAGCCCAACAGACAAATCATTACTATTCATCTCTTCCACCCACACCTAATGCCTCTGATGATCAATTCATTCAATTACTTCTCCATAGTCAATCCATCCAACAGCACATCAATAGGCTTACTGAGGAAATCAAAACCATGGAGGGAGAGCAATTCTTTGATTCCTCTGGACCCAATCCTCATCAAGTTCTTCACACTGACTACGATCAATCTATAATTCCCCAAGAGCATCACACTCTTATCACTCTTAATTTAGTAGATAACGGGATTATGGAGGGGTCGTGTCAGCAAAATTCACATGAGAACTCTAAGGGGATTGCGGACTTGACTGGAAATGCAATAGATGAAGGTGATGAACTGATAAATGACCATATTCCCCCTCCTACAAAGGAATTTGAGGAGCCAGTGCTTGCTTGTCAACATGAGGGAAATGCAAGAGAGGTGGATGATCTTCAGTTAGAGGGAGAGGATGAATATATTGAACCTCATCACAAGTCTCTCCCCGATCATGATGACCTTCACTTTGAAGATGGGAATGGAGAAGAAGTGGAGATGGGACATGACTTTGATGAAATTATCTTTGAAGATGGGAAGGAAGAAGAAGTGAAGATGGATCTAGAATTGAATATTTATTAGAATAATGAATTTGGGGTAAATGAGAAATTGAATGATTTGAATGTACATCATGATACTTTCAATCTAGAGGAGAGGATAGAGCTTATGTCAATTCTTGACCACGGTGATTCTTTTGAAGTTCTTCCAACCGACTGGTCTACTCTTGCTCTACATGATGATCCCATAGCCTCTAAGGAGGAACATTTCATAATTGATGACATGATGTTTCCCAATGTTCCTCCTCTATTCTCTGATTGGGGTGGTCCGTTTGTGATGCCTCCACCTCGATACATGCTTTGCCCTTGCGCTCACCAGTCACATTCGTTTTCTTTAGGGCATGAAAAAGTAAATTTTGGCAAGGACAAAATTCTTTGGTGGCTCATTTTAAAATCAACTTGTTGGTTATTGAGCTATATTGCGTCTGGCTAAAGATGTTAAATTTAGCGCTTTTTGGGAGGCAGCCTAACGTTTTCAGAGTTTGGTGTGCAAATAAATGGCTTCTTGGGAGGCCACCCACGGTTTTTGTGATTTGATGTTTTGTTTTAGTGTGTTTCTTTTACAGTTCTCAGGCCACAACGCAATGAAGCTCTCATCACTTCGCCCGACCCATCAGGTTGTATCCTTCCATCCCAACTATATTATCTCTTTACATGTCCTCTGATCTTTCTACTGTTTATGCCATTGAGGACAATGTCATTTAAGTTGGGGGGGGGAGATAAATGTCAAAAATTGCAAAAACAAAAATTTCAAAAATTTCTAAAAAAATTTTAACAAAAAGTTTTCCCCGAGTTGAATTTCTTGATTCATGTCGCATGAAACGTGATTCTGAATAGAAGCAACTGGGAAAGGGTGCTTGATAATTTATTTACTCTAGCCATGGAAAACTGATTTAAAGAATCTCTTTAAAGTTCAGATGCACTTTCAAAAAAAAAAAAATCACGATGCACGCTAATGAAACAAGAAGGACAAGCCTTCTGCTATTTTAGATATACTGTCTGATATTCTGCACTTTTGAAAAAGAGATTTGTTATAAGCTTTCTGCCATAGAAAAGTATGAAAAAAAATAAAGCACTATGAAAAATGCTCCGATTCTGAGTAACCGGGCCTACTTCATCTAAGACGTGTTGAGGTTCGCGTAAAAAGGAAAATGGAACTCTGATCTGTGGAATTGGGCCTACTTCACCTAAGACGTGTTGAGATTCGTGTAAAACAATGAAGGGTAGTGCATCATCATGTGTGTAAAGAAAAAAAAAGAAAAAATTAGAAAAGAAAAAATATAGATATAGTGATCCCAAAAGGGACATATCAATAAGGCAGACAAAAAACTAGTGTGCATTGAATGCTCTAAGTAAGAAGTGCAGAATTGAAAGACATTTATTCAGAATAGCAAGTGGAGGATGCAATTGTCTTCACTGTCAATTTAGTATTACACATGCACAAGTGCTACTGAATTTTGATTAGATTCTTGATCATGTACCTGAATTTCTGACATAAGGCTAATCTGTGATTGATTTCAAATTTTGATGCGGTCGACAGTCGTTGTTTAAAAATGTCGTGCCACACAAATTTCAAAATTGATAACCGCACTCACTCACTCGATTAATTTTGAAATACGAGTATAGTGGTGAATACGGGTCGATCCCACGGGGAGAGAATATTTGATTTTAGTTCAAGTTGGACATATCCTTATATTTGGAAAATCAAATGTTATATTTTGGAGTGTGATTATCACTAAAGAAATTGAAATTACAACTTTAAATGACAAGAGATAAGTAAAAGAAATTTAGCCAATTGATTGAAGAATGTCGTCGTTTCCACGCCGAGCCTTTGATGAAGATCGCTCCGCCTAGGAAGTCGACGCCGTGAGAGGATTTGAAGAAGAATTACCGCTTCGGGTATGTTTGAAGAAACACTTAAGAAGACAAGGGTTGCATATAACAAGTTTGAAAACTTAAGTTTGAAAACATAACAGAATTCAAGTGAAAATAGGGATTGGAAGAAAAAAATATAACTTCAAATCTAGATGGAATTAGAAGAAGGATAAAACATGAACGTTGTAGAGAATTGAAAGAGGAAGAACTTTGATGAAGAACACAGACACAGAAAATAAGAGGAAGGCAATGAAAAAGTAAGATCTATCACTGCTAGTGAATAGTAACTGATAGAAAAATAGCACATTGAAAAATTAATTCTAACTCTAAAAATACACAGAATTAGACAAAGTGGTAGAAGAATGAAATGGAGATCTATAAGAGAGGAACAAAGTTGCTGAAGAACTCAGATTGCAACGAGGTCTAGAAAGGCTTCAAAACATAAGAAAACTAAAATGTCTCACCACGGATGAACAGTAAACACCTAAAATAGCACTTAAGAAAATGGGTAATAACTCTATTAATCAGGAAGAATTTGAAGAAATGATAAACAGAGAAGTTGAAGAAAACATAAAAACAAACAACTTTCATGAAGATAAGAATTTGAAATGGGGATCACAACAATACATAATTGAACCAGGAATAGACTGAATGCTTAAAAAGAACCTTGCATTAATATCAAATCAACTTACAAAGGTGACACCAAAAGCTTGTAAAACATCAAGATCCAACCCTCCTATGGAGCTCTACTAAGAGTTACAATGAAGAACTTCAAGAATACAATGGAAAACCTTCGCAATCTCTATGCTATCTCTCCTCCTCACTATCCCTAACAACTAACTCTCACCCCCCTTGCCATTACACATGAAGCCCTTATATAGGGTTACAAACTCTTCTTGCCCATGTGAAACAATCAAGTGCACCTAATTTTGACCCAACTTGGTAGGCTGGAATGTGCTGCACCTTTGTCATTTTTTTCTGAATTTTTCTAAAATTTTTTGGAATTTTTATGCCCCTTTTTCTCCTTCTTTCTCTCTTATTCTCTCTCTGTCGGCGCGTTGCGCCGAACGGCGCCAACCGAGTTCGGCCGCCCGCCCGTGGGCCCCTGGTGCGCCCGCCTGCCGCCTGCCGCCGCGTGTCGCACGGCGGGCACGTGCGCCGCGTGCGCCGCGTGCCCTTCGCGCCTCGCCGCGTGTCGCACGCGCCCCGCCCGCCTGCCACGCACCCCCCTCCCTTCGCCCGCCGACCTCGTCGCCCGTGCCATTGGCGCGGGCGGGGCGAAGGCGGGAAAGGGGGGGCGGGTTTAAACGTTTTTTTTTGTTTTTTTAAATATATATATAAATAATATCTATATATCTATATATCTATATATATATAGTATATATATCTTAAAAAATTCTAAAAAATATCAAATAATTTTATTTTTTTCTTCTATTTTTTTTCTTTTCTTTTTGAACAATTTCCTGGGCTTCTGGCCCATTATCATAATATTTTTATTTTCTTTATTTTCTTTTTCGTGGAGCTTTTCTCGTACCGAGTGCCTGCATAAATACATAAAAATTATAATTAAAATTTATTTAATTTCAGAAAAATAAACAATTGATCAAAAATCAACAGTAAGTGTGAGAAGTGTATATTTAATATAATTTAAGCTCATAAAAATGTGAATAATGATGAATTAACAAGGAAAAATACACACTTATCAGTCATGTAAATAGCCAGATGCTTACGTGGAGATAAAAGCGTCAACCGTATGCAAATTCATAATGAAGAATATCATCGCAAGATTCGGCATCCCAAGTACAATCGTCACCGACAATGGATCGCAATTCATCTCTCAAGAACTTCAGGACCTCTGCAATAGGTATAACATTGCATTGCATCATTCATCTCCTTATTATCCGCAGGGCAATGGCCAAGCAGAGGCAACTAATAAGACTTTGATTAAAATTGTCAAGAAAACGTGTGAGGCTAACAAATTTGCGGATTGGCCAGAAAAATTGGTTGAAGCTCTTTGGGCCTATCGCACTTCCATTCGTACTCCTACTAGGCAAACGCCTTCCGTCCTAACTTATGGAATGGAGGGGGTAGTTCCTTACGAGATTCTTGTTCCTTCTCTGCGAGTACAATTGGACAAGGAATTCTCTATTGATGAGCGTCACGAATCCCTCCTTGCCCAGTTGGAACTCCTAGATGAGAAGCATCTGGCTGTCGCCAAGCATGCATGTATTTATCAAAATAGGTTTTCACGTTTTTATCAAAAGAAAGTGATTGAGAGAAAATTTAAAGTTGGTGAATTGGTAATTAAAAGAATCTTTGTAAAACCAGGTGGACCTCGTTCAAAACTCCAACCTAATTGGGAAGGCCCCTTTATTATAAAAGATGTTTATCCTGGCAACGCTTATAAATTGATTAATGCTGAAGGCGAAGAGCTAACTCATCCTTGGAATGGTCTCTATCTAAATAAATACTATCCCTAAAAATGAAAAAAAACAACAAAAAGAGAAAAATAAAAAAAGAGAAAAAAGAGCAAAAATAAAACAAAACAAATAATGAAAATCTTGGAGGCTGGTATAGTACATGGGCCACGACACCGAAAAAAATCAAAATCTTTAATTCATTCTTCAGTCTCGACGGTTTAACTCTTGGGTCAATTCACGCACACACTACACGCTTTATTCTTAAACTCGAGCAGCCCGGAATTCAAGGAAAGTCCGACCCAATTAGGAGTGTAAAAGCCTTACCTATTCTCTTCGTTTCGGCTCACGAGAGGGAATATAAGTTAGGGGTTACCAACCAAGCCTGCCCGCCGCCCTAGTAGGTAGAAGTCAGGACCCAAAAGGGAACAAAATGCTTAAAGCCCAAGTACAATTAGGTCTTTATCTGTTTAAGAAAAGAAGAAAAGAAAAAGAAGTTATGATAAAAGAAAGCATGTCAAGAGGGCAAAGTCCCCGCAAGGAAAACTTTGGTCGTAAGCATGCATGAATAAGGGCAAAAAGAGCAACAAAATTTCCCTAAGTCGAAGACCGAATCCCAACAGGCATAAGGGCAGGGGAGGAGCGTGCCCCATTCTTGAAAAACCTTTCGTGAGCTTCCTTAATCATTCTTCCCTTCTCCCTCCATGGTGGGTTGTGAACTCGAAGAATGGCAAAGACCAACTAAGAAGGATGGGCTGCGAGAGAATATGAGTAAAAGCCTAAGTATAAATCACGTTGACTCTTTTGTTAAGTCTTTTGAGAAAATCTAATGAATTTTAGATTATGATGGTTAAGGTTCCAAAGCTCTATACCATACTCACCTCCAATTTTTTTTTTTCAAATAGGCGTCCTTTTCAAAATTAAGCGTCACTTTCAAAACAAAAATTCAACAAAAAAAAGCATATATACCAATAATAACAAAAAAAATGACTGTGGAATTTCAAGCCCTTTATTTCTCATATGCTTGATTGCATTCTTGTATGGGCATCTTTTATTTTTAGTTTGCATTCGCTTGCTTGCATGACGCATTTTATATCTACTCTTTGCCTTTATTGATTAAAGGCTTGGCCCCTTGACCCGTTATCAAGGTCAAAGTGAAAACATCCCTTGCTTATTGAGCAAGGGGCCAAGTCGAACAGATGAATTAACCCGTTTGTTCAAGTGTGGAAGCACATGGTAAAAGTAAAAGACGAGAAAGAAAAGAAGGTACAAGTACACAACTACACAAGTGCTCAGGTAACAAAATCTCAATTTTATATATATATACATCATAAATGTCTGAGTACAGGTGTGAGGGTGGAGGAGTACAAGTAAGTCTCTCAGCTCTCGCCTCCACCCTCCTCTCTCCTACTCTCTGCCTCACTCTCGTCCTCCCGACGAGGCGCTGGTGGAGGTGGCATGGCCCCCCGGGAAGTAGCTAGAGCTCGAGCCGGCTCCTCTACATCGTTCCTCTGCTGGAGAGAGGAACCCGCCACAAAAGTAGAGCTGGTGAAGCTGTACCTTGCAGCTCGCGCCCGCTCCCGACCTCGCTGAAGTCGCTCCTCGGTCGCTCGTAGCCGCTCTTGTGCAACGGCTAGCTAGGCCCTCAAGGCTGTAAGATCCCGATCGCAAGCTGACCGCTCCTCACGGTCACGGGCACGCTCCGCCTGGTGCTGCTCACGATCCCGGGCACGCTCCGCCTCATACTGCTCACGGTCCCAGACATGCTCCGCCTGGTGCTCCTCGCGCTCCCGAGCACGCTCCCTCCGCTCCATCTCGAGGGCGACTCGCATCTCCGCCACGTCCTGAGGCAACTCCTCTCGCCGCCTCAAGGCCCGCTTCAGCTCCACGACCCGTTGCTCACGGATCGCCAACTCTGTCCCGGCCAGGGCAGCCCGGGTATGTGCCGCCTGTAACTGTGAAGACTGCAAACATTCAAACAAATCATCAGTTCCACATTTAATGCAATAATTTAATAATTCATGGAATAAGCAACATACAATTGAAAATAAATAACTCACCTGCGTGGCCATCGCCCGCTGTCCCTCCTTGATGCAAGTAAGAGCGGCCCGGAGCTCCTCGGTCTGTAAGAAACGATTTTCATGAGTATATCACATAAATAATTTAATGCAAGGTTAAGTTTGAGTTTGAAATTTACCCGTGAGGCGAGGTCGCGCTCTGCCGCCTCGGCCCGTGCCACTGCCCCTGCTAGCTGCTCTGCTACTGCAGTCACCTCTGCACTAGGCCCTCTCGAGCTGGAGGCCTCTCCCGTCTCTCTCCCTACTGCTCCCTGCTGGGCACGCTGCATTTATTGAGATTGCCAGTGGCTAATCATCAATAATTCAAAAAAAATTCATATGCATATAGGAATAAATTAAAAACTCACCAAGGTCTCAAGGTCTGCCCGTGTGGTGGCTAGCTGTGCCTCTAGGCTGTGTAGGTGGACCTATGCTTCCATCGCCACTATGTCCCGCGCATCCTGCATTCATCACATATTAATTGCATGATAGATATACAAAGCATTCCATTCTCAAGTCTGTACATTGCACTCACCCAAGTCCATACATTCCATTCTCAAGTCTATACATTGCACTCACCCAAGTCCATACATTCCTTCACAAGTCTATACGTTCCATCCATTCCCAAGTCTATACGTTCCATTCCCTTCACCAAGTCTATACATTCTCTGAGTCTATACATTCTACCCACCTAAGTCTATACATTCTCTGAGTATGTACATCCCTAAGTCTATACACTTCATCCATAAGTCTATACAATGTTAAGTCTACACATTTATTCTTCATCAATAAGTCTATACACTCCAAAAGTCTGTACGTTCCAATAAAAATTTCAATAAATTCTCAAAATTCTAATAAAAATTTCAATAAATTCTCAAAATTCCAATAAAAATTCATAAATTCTCAAAATTCCAATAAAAATTCATAAATTCTTAAAATTCCCATAAAAATTCATAAGTTCTCAAAATTCCAATAAAAATTCATAAATCCTCAAAATTTCAATAAAATTTCAATAAATTCTCAAAATTTCAATAAAAATTCAATAAATTCTAAAAATTCCAAAATTCTCAAAACTCCAAAAAAATTCCAAATAAATAAAAAAACAACAAAAAATCTAAAATTCAAATCAATGTTGTTGAGTATGCTTTATGCATCTTTATATCATGGCCAATGAAATTTTGAGTGCAGGTTAAGAAGCTTTTGGTCCCATCAACTGGGCCTCGGCATCCAAGCCCCACGGTGACTGCACCTCATTTCTCAATTCCCACATGCTCATGTTATCACCATTTTCCTGTATGCATTCCTGTATGCGTTGTTACTATAAGGTATCTACGCTATTATAACATATCAAGCACCTTGTGGTTCTGATGATCCTGGAATTTGAGTTCCCTTTCATCAAAAACAGTGATAATTTCAGGGGAATCTTGATCACACGGATAGGCCGTTGAGTCATTCAAGGTTTGGGACGATGGTTCCACTTTCTCAGTTGATGCGTGGACAAACGGGCTTTGGCTTAGTGTCAGCTTAGAGATCTAGATTCTTGACCAAATTTAGGTGGCTTAGCAATATTATCCTTGATTATCTTTTATTTTTAGTTTGTTTTAATTTTTCTTTTAGCCCATCATGCATCATGTAGGTCTTTGAGCTTAATGATGAAAATCTTCATATTACGCAAATAATGAAGGTCGCTCATTCTTAATTAAATTGACATGAGATATTTCATTCCAAATCAAGTACTTTATTCTCCTTGAAGCTGCTCAAGCTGGTCCCTTGAAAACCATCCCTTTGCTGGATCCTTATCTCAATTCACTTTACTTTTTCTGCAAATCCACCATGGTTGTAGCACGTCCACGTTGGCTGGTAACCGCTCTCCAATGGTGCCTCCCTGTCATGCCCTCGCGCACATTTTGTTTATTTAGTTTACTCTCCTTTATCCAACTGACCGATGCTTTCTCAGATTTGTCTGGAGTTGTTTCATTCAGAATCTTGGAAAGATTTCCAACGCTTAGTGTCAGAGGCGTGTCACATCACACCTTGACATCTACTTATCAGTTCGTTCCACCTTATTCCGCTTGTTTCACTTCCACTCCATTCCGTCTCACTCCCTTGCAAAGCAGACGCCAAGGCGGGGTAGCTGTAGACACGCTAAAATTGATGCTATGTTGAGTAAATCTCATGTCACCATGTGACGCTCCAAAGTGGACTTCAATATTGATTTAATATGAAGTTTTTCTATTTCTTATAAATTAATTGTGATTTCTTCTTTTTTTTCTTGAGAAATTGAAATTAACGCCCTGATAAGGGGCGCTATTTAAATTGACGGCATGACCAAGGGCGCCGCTTTTAACAATGGACGACTACCAATACGGGCGTCATTTTCTCGATTTACTGAAAATTCCGAATTTCAAATAAAATGAAAATTGTATAATTAACGTCTCTCCTAAAGGCGTTTATTATGTGACGCCTTGTCGACAAGCGTCAGTTGATAATTTTAAATAAGGAAAGTTAATTATTTCTATAAATAAATTCAGAAATTGATGACTTGATGGGACTCGTTATTCTAATTAACGCCTTTGGATGTGTTGTCATTTTTAATTGATGCCCTTCATTCGGTCGTCATTTTCAATTCCGTCTCCCTTTCGCCTGCTTCTTTCCAGTAATGGTTCTTTCCTCATTTTGAGCCTTGTGTTCGACTGGGAAGGGAGTTTCTTTATGGAAGATCTTTACCTTATTTTAATCCTTTTTCTCCAAGGATTTTTGACCCTATAAATACCCCTCCTGGGTCTCTTCGCGCAAGAAAAACAGAGTGAGAACACAAGAGAGCAGAGCTGCAGAGAGAAGAGTTAGAGAACAACAAGAGCAGAGAGAGCTGATAGAGAGGAGAGTGTCTTATTTGTTTTGTATGTTCTTCATCCAAACGAGCTCTCCTTCCAGGCGATTCTCTTCTTCTTCCACAGATGAACCACTGCAGTTCCATCGCATACTGAAGCTCTCCTCCCTTTACTGCTGCACGCACAGCAGAAAGGAATCCTTCCTTTAGTTATTTAGTTGTTATTTTCGTAACATCATCACACATCCTCCCTCCCTCTAGTTCTTGTTAGATCTCATACTCTACATATCATTGCTTAGCATTGCATCCATATTTTTCAAACCTTGTTACTCCTCTTAGGGGTTTTTAAAAAATCAAAACACACAAGGTGTGTTCATGCACAATTTGATTGATTTCATGTTTTTGGAACATCGATATTACACACTTGGCTAATCCATTCTTTTACTTGTTTTGTGTGTTTTCTTACAAGGGTAATCAAAGCTACAAACCCGCTTCGTCGGCCGGCCGATAGAAGGAGGAAGAAAGGATCCACAATCTCTCCCGCTCAACACAAGGTACTCGCGATCATCCTTTTTCTTATTTGAGGTAACCCCTCTAGCGATCACATTCTCCTTTAGCATCCCACGCATGCTCATCCTTTCGCCATTTAATTTTTAAGCTTTAGAAATTGAGTTTGGGTTTCATTCCCTTCTTAAGTGGATTTTTCATAATCTACAAATTGGCGATCACGGTATCTTATCCCTCCAGAACCTCCGGACCTCCCTTTTAGGGCATTGCACCCCTCTACATCTCCATATCCGGATCCTCCAGATTCCTCTCCCGTCCTCCCTGGGCATCACGCCCCTTAGTGTCTCATTCCTCCGGAACCTCCGGACTTTCTCCCAGGGCATCGCGCCCTTTTCTACCTTCTTCCTCTGGAACCTCCGGATTCTCTTTCCTTCTTCTTAGGGCATTGCGTCCCTTCCCATCTCATTCCTCCGGAGCCTCTGGATCCTTCATCCCTCTCTCTATCCCTTGGGCATGACGCCCCTTTCTATTACTACCCCCGGAACTTCCAGACCCTCTATCTTTCCTCCAATTCATCCTCCTGCTTCTCCGGGACATCACGTCCTTCATTCTTTTCTTCCTTTTCTATCATCTTTTTCCATATCTATTCCGAGGGCACCGCGTCCCTCGATATTTTCCTCCGGAACCTCCGGATCCTCTTGACCCTTTTCATCCACTCTTCCCGGGACACCGCGTCCCTCGGCATTTTCCTCCTCTGGAACCTCCGGACCCTCCATCTTTCTTCCGATTCATCTTTCTGCTCCTCCGGGACATCACATCCTTCATTTTCTTCCTCCTCTTCCATCATCTTTTTCCCTATTTCTTCCCTGGGCACCGCATCCCTTGATATCTTATCCCTCTAGAGCCTCCGGACTCTTTTTCCCTTCATGATTCTCCTCCTCTGCCTCCAGACCCTCCGGATCCGCCTCTTTCCATCTATCAATTTCTTCTTCTAATTCCTCCTGATCCTGGGTCCGACCCAACTTCTTCCACGTCCACTGCCTTGGGCATCTGCCCTTTCTCCCACTCCTTCTGAGGCTTTAGTCCTCACTCCTCCTTCTAATTCTCCTCTCCTTCTATAGACTGTTCCATGTGATCAGGGTCTCTGCGCCTTAGTGAGGGAGTTCTAGCCCTTGCCTCTCTTCCTTTTCTCCTTATTCGTCTGAGTCTCGTCTGAGCACCACTCCTTCCTGTTAGGCCACTTCCAAATCCTTTACTTCCAATTCTTTTATCTGCCTAAGAGGACTATCCCACGATGATCAACCCCGCCTCTCGTGGCAGCTGCTTCAACAAAGATCGCAAGGTAATATGTTGACGTAAGTAAGCATTTTTATGATGTCATTTTCTCATTGCTTCACGCATGATTTTCAAAGTGAAGTGCTTCTTAACATGATTAAGAGTGATATTTTAAGCCTTTATCCTAGGAATTTATCTTTATTGAATATCATCTTTAAAAAAAAACCGAAAAGTGTCTTTAGGCTTGCTATGCAGCACTTTGGTAATAAGAACCCCGCGCTGGGAATTCAACATTCTCTCCCTGCTTGTTAAGAGCAACCCTTAGCTGGGCATCGCACACACTTCATGGCGTCCTTAGCTGGCTCCTTTGATAAAACACCGTTGCTACTTTGGCCATGCCATGAGTATATCTGAAAGTCTTTTCTCTTCTTTGCTCCGCCGAATGCAGGGGCAAGAGGTTGACGGATGAGATGACCAACCTAGGTAATCCCCAATACGAGAGAAGTCTCAAATAGGGGTAGTCTTGACCCAAAGTAAAATCAAATTTCATGATACATCTAGCCAAAAATGGCTATTATGAAAATCAAGTCAAGATTTCGATAAATGCAAAATTATGAATTATGGCATGTCAAGAGAGGCAAATTCCCCGCAGGGAAAACCCTGGTCGTATGTATGTCAAGGGTCTAAAACTCAAAGGCACAAAGCCCCGGCGCAACAGACCACCTCTTTGAGGGGTAATACCCCGGAAGGAATTTAAGTCTCGATGTCTCTCATCCTGCATAAAGCTTATCTCCAATTATTCTTCTCTTCTCCCTCTAAGACCGAATGTTTCTCAGGTATGGCCTTGGTAGGGGCACCGTTAACCATGGACAGTCGGCTGTAGGGCGCCACCTTTAAATGCACGCCCGGCTTTGGGTATTTTTTAGTGAAAGGGGAAGGAACGAGGACCCCTAGCCAGTGGTTCAAAAACATCCTTTGATGCTCCATTAACAAAGTATAAATCAAAATCCAAAAAAAATTGAATATTTTCTGATCAAAATCCAAAAAAAATTGAATATTTTCTAATCAAAATCCAAAAAAATTGAATATTTCCTGATCAAAATCCAAAAAAAATGAATGTTTTTAAAAATCCACAAAAAAAAATTCAAATATTCTTTAAAAATTCACATGAAATTTTGAATATCTTTTTAAACCCATAAAAATTTGCATAAATCAAAATTCAAAAAAAATTGCATTGTATTTTTTTGATGGTGCTTTTGCAGGAACAATAACTTTGCAAGGACCAAGAGCACGGGATGAGTCCTCTCCATTCATTGCTATCTACCTTTTGATTGTCCCCATGTTCACAATGATCACATCTTCATGATTTGCTAGGCATTACTCCAAACATTTTTAATCAACTCCTGCTGATTTCACTTGATCACTCTCCCACTAGGCATTATTTGATCCTGATCATCCAATCTCAATCTCACATGCCAAGATTGTCATCCTCATGACAAACAACAAACAATGATGCTTTGCAATACAATGTTTTAACTGATGCTATTCATGCTAAACATGCTTCGCCTTGCTAATCATGCTTGAATGCTATCCACACTAAGCTTTGATTGCTTTGATGTCTATGTTGTGATTGCTTATTGATGTTTTGATTCATGCTATACTTGCTATGCTTAAATGCCTTATTCATTGCTTGTTATTTATATCTTGGCTAATGAAAGTTTGAGCGCAGGATAAGAAGCTCTTGGTCCCATCGACTGGGCATCACCATCCAAGCCCCACGATGTTTGCACATTATTCCATCTCAGTTCCCCCATGCTTATTGCTATCACCATCCCTTTATATGCATTTTCACTATATGTTACATACGCTACTAGATTATATCAAGGACCTTGTGGCTTTGGTAAATCTGAAATTTGAGTTCCCCTTCATCAAAAATAATGATGATTCTAGAGGAGTCTTAGTCATATGGATAGGCCGTTGAGCCGTCCAAAACTGGGGACGATGGTTCCCTTTTACGAGTTGGTGCGTGGATAAACGGGCTTCGGCTTAGTATCAGCTCGCGAAATTGGTTTCTTGACTCAGTCTTGGCAGCTTAACAATATTATCCTTGATTATCTTATATTTTAATTTATTTTAATTTTTTCCTTTAAACCCAGCATGCATTCATATATGACTTTCAAATAACTGTTGGAAAATCATTCTGATAAGCTGATTTTGAGGGTTAATATTGATCACTAATTTCTAAGATATGAGATATTCCATGCCGAATTGTGTCCTCTGTTCACCTTGTTGCCATTTTGGGCCACTTTCTTCAAAACTCCTTTGTTTGAATTTCTATCTCTCGTTTAATTCCTTTTCCTTTGATCCACCTTGGCTGCAGGACGTCCACACTGGCTGGTAACCGCTCCCTAATGGTGAAACCTACAGGTTTGTGACCTGGGGTACTTCCACCGCGTTGGAAGTTGATCAGTCTTTTTATCTCCTTCGTGCCCGCGCACACTCCTTCTTTATCCAAACAATTGTTGCTTTCATTGAATAACCTCAAGATTGCATCATTCCGAGTTTTTGATTCAATTCCTATCAGGTGGTGTTGATTACGTGTCTCATCACACATTGGCATCTGCTTTTCAGTTCGCTCTCACTTCATTCCATTCCATTCCATGTGGCTTCACTTCATTTTATTCCATTCCACTCCGTGTTACTCCCTTGCAAAGCAGACGCCAAGGCGGGGCAGCTGTAGACACGCTAAAATTGACATCATTTTGAGCATATCTCCTATCGCACTGCGATGCCCCATTTGACCCTCAAATCGACTTATTTGAGTGGTTTTCCTCTCTTTTCTTGAATATCCAATTTTCCCCAGCTTTCACACATCTTTTCCTATTTTTCTCCAGATTTTTCTGAGCTTTTTCTCCATTTTTCGGGCCTTAAATCAAATGGTGGAAGGGACCCGGGCGTCATTTAAATAGCGCCCCGTCAGGGGGCGTCATTTCTTTAATTAGCGACAGTTCGGAAGGTCGTCAATTCTTTCTTCATATTTTGAGCCAAAATTGAATTATTTTGATTCCACGACTTCATGGAAGTCGCTATTTCATGAAATAGCGCCCGCGTGCAAAGTCGTCAATTTCATTGCCATATTTTGAGGTTTTTAATCCATCCAAAACTCGTATTAATTTCTAAATAACGACCCCCTAAAAGTCGTTAATTCTTTTCAAATTTTAAAAAATCTGAATCTGTCTCGAAATGCCTCCAAAATGACGACGCCTCCGCGGGCGTTATTTTAAATAGCGACCGCCTGTCCGATCGTCAATTCTTGTTCAATTCCGAACTCCAGCAGAACCCCTTACTTTCCTCACTTAAACTCCTTTTCCACTTGGGAAAGGGTTCCTATGGCTTCCTAATATTGAAAGGACACTTGGAGGAAGGATCCCCCTTTCCAAATCCCACCAAAACTCAGTTTTCTAATTTTCATTAAATTAAACTCCGAATTTCACTTCCCTTCCTTACTTTAACTTCATTTTCCTCTTGAGAAAGGGTTCCTATGACTTTCTAAAGTTCAAGGGACACATGGCAATGTTTATCTCATTCCAAATCCCACTAAAACATGTTTTCCTAATTTCCCTTGGAATTAATTCCGAATTTCAACCCTATAAATAGGACCCCTCTCTCCCTTGTGAAAAGGACATCAAGATCAATTCAAGAGGAGGTGCTGTTGGACCAAAGGCTCAAGGAGGAGACTCCCATGTACCTTAAAGCTTCATGCATGGAGTTCTTCTTCCTCCCTTGAAGATTTGGAGCCTCTTCATCCTTTGGAGCTTCTTCCTTCATGGAAGATCTTGAAAACCTCAATTGGAGAAAGAAAACCAATAAGCCTTCCTCTTCCCCTCTTCTTTTATTTCATTCACTTAGCATTACATGTTCATGCATCATGTCATACTTTTCTTATTTCTTTTCATCTTGATATTGAGATCTCCACATTGTGCACACTAGCACACATCCAATTGTGCAACTCTTGCACACCTCCCTATTTGCATATCATTCATCATATCTCCCATACCCTTTTGCATAGGGGTTCAAGGGCCAACACCTAACAAGGTGTGTTCTTATACATAATTTTCATGCTCATCTTTATTGTGAATTTGATGCTACACTCACCTTGGTTCTAATCCAATCTTTTTATTGATTGTTATTTTTAATCTTTGCAAGGGTAATCAACAAGAAGAACTCTCTTCATCGGCCGGCCGATTGGAATAGAAAGGTGCACTCACAATCTCCCCCGCATCCTTTTGAGGTATTTATATTTGCGATCCCTCCATATTGATTATTTGATTATATCCTTTGAGGCCCTCACGTCTCTGGCGGTCACATTCCCCTTAGCATCCTCGCATGCTCCCCTTTTCTCCCCTTTTTCCATCCTTTTTCCATTAATTCTTCTTAGTTTTTCTAAGTGAATTTCTTAGAATCTACAAATTGGCGATCACGGTGGGACTTCTTTAATTTTTAGTTTGATTACCCCTCCATTGTGCTCCATGTAGCAACCTCCTATTGACACCCTCGCGTGTCCCTCCTTTGGTACCCTAGGTACCCCTCCATTGTGCTCCACGTAGCACCCTCCCATTGACACCCTCGCGTGTCCCTCCCATCAGTACCCTCGCGTATCTCTCCCTTGTGCTCCACGTAGCACCTTTCCTATTGTGCACCACGTGCACACCTCCCACTGTTTAGGCCATTTTGGAGCCCCATATCATCTGTCATATTATCTGTCTAATGAGAAATCTGCTTTCTGTTGACTATCAGGGTTTCGGTTCATTGAGCTGAAATAATGCCCTCGTTGCTGCCGTTATTTTATAATTCACGCCTCTGTCAGAGGCGTCATTTATTCATTCAACGCCTTACCACAAGGCGCCATTTGCATTATTACTATTCCTGTCCCCGCTCCCCGGTCGCTGTTCATTGGTTTTGACGCCCTAACTCCCGGGCGTCATTTTATAATTGGACGCCTTACAGCAAGGCATCATTTGCATTATTACTGTTCCTGGTTACTGTTCGATGTGATTCACGCCCTTTACAGAGGCGTCTCTTCATCATTTAACGCCTCAACCCAAGGCGTCATTTGCTATCTCACTGCCCGCACTGACTAGCGCCTGCATCCCAGGTGTTATTTATTTATTTGGTGACACCATCTGAGTCATCATTTAGTTCTGTGGCCACAGAACTGCTGCTCCTGTCTGTTTATTTGGCTGATATTATATGATTATCATATCTGTTGATTGATATCACCTGTTTGCATTCATCTTGGCATACGGTTTGGGAGACCTCCTCTCCCCACAATTGTTAGGAGTTTTCACCCCTCTTGGTGAAGGAAGGACCCTCCATTCAGCATTCTGTCTCTTTGGACCAGAAATTCCTAAGCCAAGCCTCCGTAAGTCCTCGCACCCGTGGATTCCCTCACGGACGTAAGGAAGGTTGTACCATTGGAGTACCCGGAGTATAGTTGACCCATTCGTTGGAAAGGAGAGAAAATCTAGATACCCGGAGATTATACCCAAATTTTCAACCAGGATCCTCCTTCGAAAGAAAGGACCTAATAATGAATCCAACCTAATTTCCAAGAGAAATTTTAAAATCTTGCGCTCATTACAACTTGTGTGTTTCTTTTGAAAAAGGTGATATCTTTTGGGTTATATCTTATTGTGAGACATTCATCTCTTTCTCCTTAAGCATGAAATTGCGTTCAGGTAAAATCGTCAACATGACCAATTACGGGTACACATATGATGACTATGAGGAGGGTCAATTTGACTCGTTTAATGAGAATCCGTCTCAAAATCCTCTTTACTGTGATGGGAACTATGTTCCCTCTCCTACGCATGTCCACATGATGGATTCTACTCTTCCGGAGGTTGACCCTCCTTCCCAGGCTCAGCCTGCCACTTTGAATACCTCTTGGGATACTCCCTCCTCCCTCAATTTTAATGATGTTCTCAAGGTCCTTTCCCAGCTGGATGATTCCCAGCGCTATGCGGTTCAAGCCGCTTTGAAGGGAAAGTATGTCCCCTCATCCTCCAATCCTCCCCAGGCCACGGTTGGTCATTCTACTAATTTTCCTAACGACCAGGCGGTCGCGTCCAGGGTGCCCTCGCGCCCCCCTACTCCGGTCATGACTATGCCGGCCCAACCGGTAAGTCATTCTGTTGCTAGGCCTCAGCAACCTTCTGCTCCCCAAATCTTGAAGAGGCCTACGCCACCTATGCCAAATCCATATTCTTTCCGAACGGCCCCAGTTGAATCTGATGATCATACTTTGCTCCTCCAAAGGCTGGCCAGTATGGAGGAGCAGCTTAGAAAAGTCACCACCTCAAATGCCACTCCCGAAATTATGCTTCCTTTGTTGCCGGTTTTCCACCTTCCACCATCCGAGATGCCCAACTTTCGACGGTATAATGGCACGGGTAACCCGCACATCCATTTAAAGGATTTCTTGTATGAAGCATCCTTCTGGCAAGGCAACAAAACTTCACTGGCTTATCTTTTTAGGCGGTCTTTGGATGGTCCGGTGCTTGAATGGTTTTATTCCTTGGAGCCGGCTGATGCTGGCGATTTTGATGCAGTTCAAAGAAAGTTCCTACAGAAATACAAGGACCGTGTGGGTCCCTCCTTGTCCGTTACGGTTCTGGTTGCTGAAAAAATGAAGCCCGAGGAGGACTTCGTTTTATTTGCTGACAGATGGAGGGCCATGGCCGAGAAATTGAAAGACACATTGTCAGAGACGGAGCAAGTCAAAATGATTATTTCAAACTCTACTCCACAATTCCGTCATATCCTGGCCATGAATAAATTAAGCACTATGGAAGAGCTCTATGAAAGAGCTAGATATATTCAGACGCAAATGAAGGATTCGCCAATCATGGGCATGTTCGAGCCAAGGCCAAAGGTGATAAAGAGGAATGTTAATATTGGTAATACTGGGGCAACCACTGAAGGCACCGTTACCAACAAGCAGGTGAGCGCGTTCGGCAATTCCACACCCTTCCGCCACCCTTCAAACCCAGGGTCGTCACCACAACAGCCCGCCTTCCATAATCAAGTCCACCAGCCAAATAACAACCCTCCTCAGACCTTACGGCCTCCTCCACCTCCTCAACAACAATCCCACATTGCTCCACCAAATCAAACCCCGCAATATCACCAAGTGGCCCCACCGGCCAATTATGCACCACAACAATTTCAACAAAGAAGGCCTTTGGGTCCCCGAAGGGCACAATACTCCCCTCTTCCCGAAAGCTTATTAGATATCTTTAATGCCCTCATGGCCACTAACCTGCTCACATTGCCAAAGGAAAGAGCAATATGGCCACAACATGTAGACACATCTCGATACTGCGTCTTTCACTAGCAACCTGGGCACAATATTGATCATTGCTTCCACTTCAAGGATTATATATATGACATGACTGAACAAGGTGAGATTGACTGGGATGAGATGAGGAAAGTTATTGCCACTTTAAATATCCGAAGGCCTCCTCGGCAACCAGCAGCTCAACAGCATCATCAGCAAGGACAACAAACACAAGCCCCTCAGCAACAACTAATCCAATCTTTTTATTGATTGTTATTTTTGATCTTTGCAAGGGTAATCAACAAGAAGAACTCTCTTCATCGGCCGGCCGATTGGAATAGAAAGGTGCACTCACAATCTCCCCCGCATCCTTTTGAGGTATTTATATTTGCGATCCCTCCATATTGATTATTTGATTATATCCTTTGAGGCCCTCACGTCTCTGGCGGTCACATTCCCCTTAGCATCCTCGCATGCTCCCCTTTTCTCCCCTTTTTCCATCCTTTTTCCATTAATTCTTCTTAGTTTTTCTAAGTGAATTTCTTAGAATCTACAAATTGGCGATCACGGTGGGACTTCTTTAATTTTTAGTTTGATTACCCCTCCATTGTGCTCCATGTAGCAACCTCCTATTGACACCCTCGCGTGTCCCTCCTTTGGTACCCTAGGTACCCCTCCATTGTGCTCCACGTAGCACCCTCCCATTGACACCCTCGCGTGTCCCTCCCATCAGTACCCTCGCGTATCTCTCCCTTGTGCTCCACGTAGCACCTTTCCTATTGTGCACCACGTGCACACCTCCCACTGTTTAGGCCATTTTGGAGCCCCATATCATCTGTCATATTATCTGTCTAATGAGAAATCTGCTTTCTGTTGACTATCAGGGTTTCGGTTCATTGAGCTGAAATAATGCCCTCGTTGCTGCCGTTATTTTATAATTCACGCCTCTGTCAGAGGCGTCATTTATTCATTCAACGCCTTACCACAAGGCGCCATTTGCATTATTACTATTCCTGTCCCCGCTCCCCGGTCGCTGTTCATTGGTTTTGACGCCCTAACTCCCGGGCGTCATTTTATAATTGGACGCCTTACAGCAAGGCATCATTTGCATTATTACTGTTCCTGGTTACTGTTCGATGTGATTCACGCCCTTTACAGAGGCGTCTCTTCATCATTTAACGCCTCAACCCAAGGCGTCATTTGCTATCTCACTGCCCGCACTGACTAGCGCCTGCATCCCAGGTGTTGTTTATTTATTTGGTGACACCATCTGAGTCATCATTTAGTTCTGTGGCCACAGAACTGCTGCTCCTGTCTGTTTATTTGGTTGATATTATATGATTATCATATCTGTTGATTGATATCACCTGTTTGCATTCATCTTGGCATACGGTTTGGGAGACCTCCTCTCCCCACAATTGTTAGGAGTTTTCACCCCTCTTGGTGAAGGAAGGACCCTCCATTCAGCATTCTGTCTCTTTGGACCAGAAATTCCTAAGCCAAGCCTCCGTAAGTCCTCGCACCCGTGGATTCCCTCACGGACGCAAGGAAGGTTGTACCATTGAAGTACCCGGAGTATAGTTGACCCATTCGTTGGAAAGGAGAGAAAATCTAGATACCCGGAGATTATACCCAAATTTTCAACCAGGATCCTCCTTCAAAAGAAAGGACCTAATAATGAATCCAACCTAATTTCCAAGAGAAATTTTAAAATCTTGCGCTCATTACAACTTGTGTGTTTCTTTTGAAAAAGGTGATATCTTTTGGGTTATATCTTATTGTGAGACATTCATCTCTTTCTCCTTAAGCATGAAATTGCGTTCAGGTAAAATCGTCAACATGACCAATTACGGGTACACATATGATGACTATGAGGAGGGTCAATTTGACTCGTTTAATGAGAATCCGTCTCAAAATCCTCTTTACTGTGATGGGAACTATGTTCCCTCTCCTACGCATGTCCACATGATGGATTCTACTCTTCCGGAGGTTGACCCTCCTTCCCAGGCTCAGCCTGCCACTTTGAATACCTCTTGGGATACTCCCTCCTCCCTCAATTTTAATGATGTTCTCAAGGTCCTTTCCCAGCTGGATGATTCCCAGCGCTATGCGGTTCAAGCCGCTTTGAAGGGAAAGTATGTCCCCTCATCCTCCAATCCTCCCCAGGCCACGGTTGGTCATTCTACTAATTTTCCTAACGACCAGGCGGTCGCGTCCAGGGTGCCCTCGCGCCCCCCTACTCCGGTCATGACTATGCCGGCCCAACCGGTAAGTCATTCTGTTGCTAGGCCTCAGCAACCTTCTGCTCCCCAAATCTTGAAGAGGCCTACGCCACCTATGCCAAATCCATATTCTTTCCGAACGGCCCCAGTTGAATCTGATGATCATACTTTGCTCCTCCAAAGGCTGGCCAGTATGGAGGAGCAGCTTAGAAAAGTCACCACCTCAAATGCCACTCCCGAAATTATGCTTCCTCTGTTGCCGGTTTTCCACCTTCCACCGTCCGAGATGCCCAACTTTCGACGGTATAATGGCACGGGTAACCCGCACATCCATTTAAAGGATTTCTTGTATGAAGCATCCTTCTGGCAGGGCAACAAAACTTCACTGGCTTATCTTTTTAGGCGGTCTTTGGATGGTCCGGTGCTTGAATGGTTTTATTCCTTGGAGCCGGCTGATGCTGGCGATTTTGATGCAGTTCAAAGAAAGTTCCTACAGAAATACAAGGACCGTGTGGGTCCCTCCTTGTCCGTTACGGTTCTGGTTGCTGAAAAAATGAAGCCCGAGGAGGACTTCGTTTTATTTGCTGACAGATGGAGGGCCATGGCCGAGAAATTGAAAGACACATTGTCAGAGACGGAGCAAGTCAAAATGATTATTTCAAACTCTACTCCACAATTCCGTCATATCCTGGCCATGAATAAATTAAGCACTATGGAAGAGCTCTATGAAAGAGCTAGATATATTCAGACGCAAATGAAGGATTCGCCAATCATGGGCATGTTCGAGCCAAGGCCAAAGGTGATAAAGAGGAATGTTAATATTGGTAATACTGGGGCAACCACTGAAGGCACCGTTACCAACAAGCAGGTGAGCGCGTTCGGCAATTCCACACCCTTCCGCCACCCTTCAAACCCAGGGTCGTCACCACAACAGCCCGCCTTCCATAATCAAGTCCACCAGCCAAATAACAACCCTCCTCAGACCTTACGGCCTCCTCCACCTCCTCAACAACAATCCCACATTGCTCCACCAAATCAAACCCCGCAATATCACCAAGTGGCCCCACCGGCCAATTATGCACCACAACAATTTCAACAAAGAAGGCCTTTGGGTCCCCGAAGGGCACAATACTCCCCTCTTCCCGAAAGCTTATTAGATATCTTTAATGCCCTCATGGCCACTAACCTGCTCACATTGCCAAAGGAAAGAGCAATATGGCCACAACATGTAGACACATCTCGATACTGCGTCTTTCACTAGCAACCTGGGCACAATATTGATCATTGCTTCCACTTCAAGGATTATATACATGACATGACTGAACAAGGTGAGATTGACTGGGATGAGATGAGGAAAGTTATTGCCACTTTAAATATCCGAAGGCCTCCTCGGCAACCAGCAGCTCAACAGCATCATCAGCAAGGACAACAAACACAAGCCCCTCAGCAACAATATATAGGCTCCTGCACCCCAACCCAATATGGGGATAGTTAATAATCCGCTACCGGAGCACCCGGCTCCAAATCAACAAGTGAACATTGTCACCTCGATCCGTGAAGTGGGGAGAGGGCAAATTTGGCATAATGACAATGCCTCTGTCGGTGCTATTAACCAAAATTCCAATCCACCACCGTCATTGTTAAGAAGGCATCAGCCCATCCCTCTTCTCCAAGCACAACGTCCTCTCATACGTCCTTCAGGGCCGCCCAATGCCAACCATATCCCTTCACGGCCTCTTCTTTTGCGCCAACCCACAAATTCTCCATCACCCCAAAACCCTCCACCAAAAAGACCTCCTCTTATTCGTACCTCGCTGGCAGCCGTTGCCTCTCCCGTTCCACCTCCATCTACCGCCACCATGATTCCAAGGCCCCTTCTTGTTACACAATCACCATCACCTCATTCCAATAATCCACGGCCGGCAAGGCCCCTTATAAGAACCCTTCCTCCCACCAATCCTACGCCTACACCCAACACCACTCCCTCTACCTCCTCCACCCCTTTACCCACACCAATCCCGACAGAGGCGCAAAGAACAATGGTGCTCCGTAGCGGACGGATGTTTCAACGAGTGTTTCCCCAACGGGAGCAGGAGCCACCATAGGAACAAGGAGAGCATGAACAAGAATCTACACAGGGCACGGAGTATGATTTATTGAAGCATCTGGACAGAACACCGGCCCGTATTTCTATTCTGGAACTGATTAAAAGATCTGCCACACATCAGCAAGCTTTGAAACAATACCTGCAAAAAGTAATGGTGAATGAAGATATCTCGGCCGAACAGGTTACTACTGTCTTAAACCTAGTTAGCAATCAGCCGGCTATTACTTTTTATGAACATGAGTTGGCTCCGCAGCCGGCCAGGAAATATGCACTGTGCATCACCATTGATATCAACAAAATAGCCATGAAGCAATGTTTGGTTGATACTGGGGCATCCATTAATGTTCTGCCACCAAGTACTTTAAAGATGTGCGGCATTCCGGAGAGTCACATTCGACCGTCCACTATAACAGTCACAGCTTATGATAACACAAGAAAGCCACCACTAGGAATGATTACTCTAAAAGTTGGTTTGGGTCCAGTCTCAGTCACGGCAGATTTCCATATTTTGGATATGGACCCGACATTTAATGGTATTTTGGGCCGCCCTTACATTCAGGAACTGGATGCCGTGCCTTCCACAAATCATCAATGCATCAAATTTCTACATAAAGGACGTATCATTAAAGTGACCAGTATGCCCATTTTGCTGATCGAAGACATACATTCTGCAACATTAGTGCCCTCCATGTGGCCTTCCAATATGCCTTTGCTCTTAGTGTTGGATGTTGCCGATCTGCGGCAAGACCCGATGAGGTCATCATGTCCTTCAACCCCTTTCACCACACAGCTATCCAAGGGCAAGAAAAAGAAAGGTTTGGTGAACACTCCCGGATGGAACATTTTAATGAGGATGGGGTATCGAACTGGTAAAGGCTTAGGCGCCAATCTCCAAGGGAGAGTTAAGCCTGTCAAGCCTCAAAAGATGATTCTCCGAGGTGGCCTCGGATATAAAGCACCAGGCAAAGAGGAAAAAGAACCGTGGGCCGTTATGACTTCCACTCTCAAGACTGACCGGCAACCTCTTACATGGACCCTTCAAACACATTTTGTAACATGAGGTATTCAGAATGATGATGAGCATACTACAGTAATCATTTCTATGCTGGATTGTCAAGACGTACATGCACGGTAGTTTGCTCGCTATATACCGCCACTAGCCACATATAAAGCTTTGGAGTCATTAAGGCCAGATAAGCGAAGGAAAATGGATGATTCTGAATGTGACTGGTATAGGTGGTTTGACATGAATGATATCTCTATTGCTCTGAGCCGCTTGTTCATGCCGACTGATCCAGAATGGCCGCCGTTGATTCATGAGTTGATTGAAAAGCCAGCAGTAATTACAGACAAGAGGCAGCTTCTGAATAACTATTCAGATACTGGAGAACCTGATGTGCCGTTTGAAGAGGGTTTCAATATAGATAGGCTGTGGGCCAGCCTTTTCTTTACCAAATCCATTCACCCGACGGCTGTTGTCCGTTTGATTGATCGGGTGTTCTTTTAAGATATCCCTAGGCCGCCTGCGGTCTTAATAAACTTCTCTCCAAATTCACCTAGAGTTTCTCTTCCAATTCCTCCTTTGCTCCTCGAGTAGTTTTCCAAACTCTCCATTACACCCCTGCGTGGGTCATCATTGATTCAATCCTTCGCCAAACTTTCAATTTCAACACTCTCCCCTATTTCCACCTCCCATTGCTTTCTCCTTGAAAACGAAAAAAAACGCCAAAATTCAAACTTCCCAATCCATCTCCGTTGAGGAGACCTCCTATCTTCTTCCCGAGTGTGTCCCGATCCCGGGGCCGCTCTTCCCGGATCTGTTAAGGGACCTCCCCTACCCCTCTGGTGAGGGGACTTCGTCTGTATCCCCTTCTGTACCCGCCTTTTCTCCTTCACCTTCACCTTTATTGAATTCTAGTGATCAAGCTAGTTGTTCTTTTCCCTATAGTTTTCAAACTCATGGGGGAGCTTCACATAAGAAATCCAAGGGTAAGCAGATTCCCCGTAGATTCTTGTTGGAGTTAGCTAGAAGATGTCGGGCTTGCTTAGCCGTCCCCGAATTTGTGGAGAATCCGATTATCCTGCCAGAGATAGAATATGAGGATATTTATGCTTCTAATGAAGGTTTTGGTGTTTATGAAATAATGAATGATGAAGACCCTATTTAAGAGGGGGATGAAGGTTACGAAGAATATGAGGATGAGGCTGATGCCTTTGCTAGTGGCATGAGGAGATTTGATGAACCATCAGCCTCAGTAGAAGAACCTACCAAAGAATTAAAACTGGGTACGGAAGAAGACCCTAGGATCGTCCTCATTTCAAAGAACTTTCCGCCATCCGAAGAGGAGGCGCTCATCTTGGTACTTCAAGAATACAAGGACACGTTTGCGTGGAGTTACGAAGATATGCCCGGACTAGATCCTGCGCTCGTTGAACATCGGCTTACACTAAAGCCAGGGTCTGTCCCGGTCAAACAGCGGTTGAGACGTTTCCACCCTAACATGGCATTAAAGATGAAAGAAGATGTCGATAAGCTTCATAAAGCTAGATTTGTTAGAGTTATCCTCTATCCTAATTGGGTGGCTAACATTGTCCCAGTCAGGAAGAAAGACGGGAAGGTTCAAATTTGTATAGACTTCCGGGATCTCAACCGCGCGTGTCCTAAAGATGACTTCCCCCTCCCTCATATTGATGTTTTGATTGACAACACGGCAGGATTTGAGACTCTCTCCTTTATGGATGGCTTTTCAAGTTATAATCAGATTCACTTGGCTGAGGAGGATCAAGAGAAAACATCGTTCACTACACCGTGGGGAACATATTGCTATGTGGTCATGCCTTTTGGACTTAAGAACACTGGAGCTACCTATCAAAAGGCTATGATGGCAATTTTTCATGATATGATCCACATTTATATAGAGGTGTATGTGGATGACCTGGTAGTAAAATCAAGAACAAGGATTGAGCATCCTGGGGTTCTAGCTAAAGTCTTGCAAGGAGCACGGGAGTACCATTTCAAAATGAATCCCAAGAAGTGCGTGTTTGGTGTTTCATCAGGGAAGTTGCTTGGATTCATTGTTAGTAAGAGGGGTATTGAGATTGATCCCAATAAGGCGAAGGCCATAAGAGAAATGCCTCCTCCCTAGAATTTGAAGGAAGTTTGGGGATTAATCAGGAGGTTGCAATTTATTAGCCGATTTGTCTCTCAGCATTCACAAAGATGCAGGCCGTTCTATGAGCTTACCAAGCCGGGAGTCAAGTTTCTTTGGGATGACAAGTGTCAGGCAGCTTTTGACGGATTGAAGGATTATCTCTCAAATCCTCCTGTCCTGAGGCCGCCAGTTCAGGGCAAACCGCTTGTTCTTTATATTTCTATCCTGGATGACTCTGTAGGCGCTGTCCTAGCCCAAGTTGACGAAGAAGGAAAAGAGAGGGCAGCCTACTACTTGTCAAAACTTTCTAACCCTTGTGAGCAGAGGTACTCAGCCATAGAGAAGACTTGTGCAACTTTAGTCTAGGTAGTTCAGAAACTCAAGCATTATTTTCTAGCTCACGAGGTTCATCTCATTGATCGTATGAATCCAATCAAGTTCCTTCTTGAAAAATCTGTTCTCACTGATCGATTAGCATGATGGCAAAGCTTCCTTTCTCAGTTCGACATCATCTACATTCAGCAAAAAGTGATTAAAGGCGGAGGGGAGAGATGAGCTCTGGCGACCCTGGAGCCAGGAGCTCGGCTCTGCATGGCTTACCACCCCCTTCTTCGCAGCAACCTTCCCAACCCCTCCCTGCTTTACTGCCGAAGTCACCATCCGCTTTGGAAGGGAGAGGACGTCGTCGAGCTCGTTCGCGCTCCAGAGTACCTGCTCTGGTCTACATCTCAACCACAGTCTTGGACCATTCTTTTCAAGACTCCTGCGCCGGACAATGATCAAGATCAACTCCAGTTGGAATACTTCAAGCCTTCATCCATTGATTCAAGGAGCGTAGCTGTTTGTGAAGCAGGGGATTCTGCAGAGCTGGAGGAGGTTTGGTCGAATTCACTTGTTGGTTATGTGGTGGGACTTTCTTCATCCTTTCTACCGCTTCAAGCTTTCATTAGAAGTAGATGGAGTCCCTATGGCTTCCAACTTTTGATGCTGGAACATGGTTTCTTCATTTACAAATTTGATTTAGAGGAGGACTTGAATCGTATCTTGGAGACCTTTTGGACTGTTAAAGGTCATCCTATGATCTTGCGTAGGTGGTCCTCGGATATTTCTTTTGAAGTTGACAGTCTTCAAACCATTCCTCTTTGGATTTCTTTGCATGGTGTTCCCCTGCATTTATGGACAAAGAAATTCTTTAGCCGTATTTGTAGTGTCATTGGGACACCTCTTCATATAGATAAGCTCACGACATCAAGGCAACGTCTTTCCTTTGCCAGAGCATGTGTTATGGTTTCTGCAACCAGTGATCTTCCTGAAGAAGTCTACTTCCAAGATCTTCAAGGAAGGACTCGGAAAGTTTATGTAACTTATACATGGAAGCCTAAAGCCTGTTCGGTCTGTAACTCATTTGGTCATTCAGAGGGTCTATGCTCTGCAAAGCAACCCTCAGTTGAGAATGTATTTAAGCACAAGCATAAGTTTGACAGACATAAGTTGTTCCATAAGCCACAACACTCATCTGTTAATGTTGATGCTTCAGGCAATAAAGAGTTCAATCCAGTTCAGGTCAGTCATAGTGAAACAATAGACGCTGGGTCCAATGGTACTCAAGTTAATGATGTGCAGACTAGTGGCAAACATCCTCTACCAAAGAGAGACCATTCTCATCAGTTTGTTAAATCAATCTCTACAGGGAATAAGTTCTTGGTTCTGGATTCTATTACAAAGTTGCATAATTCAACTCAAGCCAATCTTCAAGTTGTTCAGAATGAGAATGATGGTTCGGGGCCTAATGACAATATTGATTCTACTCAGCTTTCTCCAGATCATGCGTATTCAGAGCAAGGGCATCCACCCGATATTCCTTCCGCAGGCAAGTTTTCTCTCAAATCTTTTTTTGTGGAAGGGGATTCGAATTTCAAACCTTCGGCTAATCCGGGTGACTCTAAGTTGGAAAGGGAAGACTTCCCGAGTCTTCAGGAAGTTGTTGAGATGAAGTCGGGGGAAGATTCTCTTTTGCCTTCTGTTTCTAATCATTTACCGCCTATTGTGAAGGGTAAAGGTAAGGTAGGAAATCAGATTGGATTTTCAAAATCAAGGCGATCTTCCCGCCTGTCATCTTAATATCCTTTTACAGGAAATAAGATTATCAAAGATTTTTTGATGAAGCTCATTTGCTGGAATGTTAGAGGATTAAACCAACCAGAGAGACGAGCTCAGCTACAGCTCATCATCTCTCGTTCAAAGTGTGACATTGCTATCTTTGTAGAAACTAAAATTCACTCTAGAAACTCAGCAAGATTTAAACAAAACATCTAGGCTGATGCAGTTCTTACTCATAATTTTCATGAAAGAGGCAGGATATGGGTTCTTAGTAACCCTACGAAGTTCACAACGAGTGTGATCAAGTTCACTGATCAGTTCATTCATTTATCTGTCTTTGATTCAGCAAGGGGAATTAAGTTCTACTTGACTGCTGTGTATGCTTCCAACCTCCTTTCTCAGCGAAAGATTCTATGGAATGACATATCTGATCTGTCCACCTACTGCAATGGTTTACCTTGGATGGTGATTGGAGATTTCAACTCCATCCTGTATCCAAATGAAAAAATGGGTGGTAATCCTGTTCCCTCAGCCATTCTTCAAGAATTTGATAATATGATTGTTTCTTCTAATCTGGAAGATAAAAAAACAATTGGCAATTCCTTTTCTTGGAGTAACTGCTCTATGCCCCCAAATAGGATTGTGGAAAGATTGGACAGATGTCTCATCAATGATAATTGGCTGAACTCTTTCCCTGATTCTTTTGCTGAACTCTCTCCTGAGATATTTTCAGATCATACGATGCTTTCAGTTTATTAAGAGAAAGAGGTGAAAACAGGTAAAAAACCTTTCAAATTTTTTTTATATGTGGACTCAGCACCCCCGGTTTCTAGATATTGTGAAGGAAGTTTGGAGGGGGAACTTCAGAGGTACCCCCCCAATTTATCCTATGGTCCAAACTCAAAAGGCTTAAAGAAGTGCTCAGAGAATGGAGTTCGAGTTGCTTTGGTGATGTCAAAGGTAACATTCAGAAGGCTAAAAGGGAACTTCATGATGTGTAGATTAAGCTTTCTTCAGATCCTATGAATTCTAATCTGGTCTGTCAGGAGAAGATGCTCAAACAACAACTTTCCAAAGATATCCAAATTGAGGAGTCCTTTGCTAGGCAGAAATCAAGACAGAGTTGGCTAGCCTTGGGCAATTCTAATACCAAATTTTTTTATGCAGCTTTGAAGAGCAGGAAAGTGGTCAACTGCATCAAGAAGTGTCGACTAGCAGATGGGAGCTTTACTTCAGATCCTGATGAGATTAGCAGTCATGCAATTCAGTTTTTTTCCAAGCTTCTTAATCAATCTTCATGTAATGATGAAGACTGGAATTTTGCTCCTAAAACTAAGCTGTCAGAGGAGGAAGCTGGACTTCTTAGTGCACCCATCTCGGATGAGGAGATTAAACAAGCCATCTTCCAAGCTCCTAAACATAAAAGCCCGGGCCCAGACGATTTTCCTACTGAATTTTTTCAGACTGCTTGGAGTATTATTGGTGAGGATGTGTTATCTGCTATAAGGCATTTTTTCTCCACTTGCAGCCTTTTAAAGCAATTCAATTGCACTTTTTTATCTCTCATTCCTAAGACAGATGGAGCAGACTCTTTTGAGCAATTTAGGCCCATTTCTCTTTGCAACTTTGTTTACAAAACAATCTCTAAGGTCATCTCTAACAGAGTTAAGGTTGTCCTTCCGAAGCTCATCAGCAGGAACCAGTCTGCATTTATTAAGGGAAGGAGTATACACCATAATGTCCTCCTTGCCAATGATATAGTTAGAGACCTGCATTCTAAGTCTAAAGGAAACCTTATTTGTCTGAAGGTTGATCTTAAGAAGGCTTTTGACTCAGTAAACAGAAGGTATCTCTATTATCTGATGAGTAGAATGGGTTTTCCTACAGCTTGTATCAACTGGATTTCAACTTGCTTAGAAGGGCCGGCCTTTTCTGTTTTGTTAAATGGTTCTCCTCATGGATTCTTCAATAGCACTAATGGGATTAGGCAAGGAGACCCTTTATCTCCTTACTTATTCACCATTGTTATGGAAGGGCTCACTTCTATGTTGGATGACAAGGTTTCAAATGAAGATATTAAATGCCCCAGGGCTGGAAACTTGAAGATTTCTTATGTCCTCTTTGCTGATGATCTGATTCTGTTTTTGAAGAATGACACTCAGACAATTAACCAAGTGCGTCTTCTACTTCAGCAATTTGCTAAGATGTCAGGGCTTAAGCTGAATCCTGATAAAAGTAAGGCATATTTAGGGGCCTGTATTCAGAATCATCATGCTGTTATTAATCAATTGGGAGTTAGTCAAGGTGCTCTTCCTGTTCCTTACCTTGGATTGCCTTTAATCTCCAAAGCTATCAACAAGAATAACTGCCTCCCTATTATTGAGAAGATCAAGAGAAGAATTGACTCCTGGAAAAACAGATTGCTTTCAAGAGCTGGTAGGCTAGAATTGGTGAAATCAGTCTTATCCTCATATTCTAATTATTGGGCAGCAGCTTTCTCTTTGCCAGCTGGGTTAACCGATGAGATTGATAAAGTTTTAAGGAACTTCTACTGGTCGGGACATTCTTCAAAATCACCCTCACATATGGTCTCCTGGAATCAAATCTGCAAACCAAAATCTGAGGGGGGACTCGGCCTTAAAAATCTGAAAGAATGGAATAGAGCTAGTTCTTGCATGTTGTTGTGGGAGATTCTTCAGAAAAAAGACACTCTTTGGTTCGAATGGGTTAAGAACAAGTATCTTCATAAGAAAAATATCTGGGACTTCCAATTGAAGTCTTATTACTCTTTAGCATGGAAGGGGATTCTGCATGCAAGAAGCCTAATCAGGGAACACATCACATTTCAAATTTCTAATGGCCGAGACAGTAATCTGTGGTCTGATCCTTGGATTAATGGATGCAGTATTAATCAACTTTATGGTGATTATATCAGAGAAGACCTTGATCTTCCCAAAGATGCTAAAGTGGAGAGTCTTATTTCTGGAAATAATTGGTGTCTTCCTGCTGCTCAGTCCAGTGAAATGCTGGAACTGTGGGACATAATTAAATCCATTCCAATTTACAACAGTGGCCGAGATGTCATCAAATGGACTCATCCTGTGCATGTTCTCAAGACCAGCAATATATTGGAAGTAACAAGGGAAAAGGGCCAAACTATGCTGATTCATGAGTGGATATGGAAAAACCCTACTGCTCAGATGGCATCACACTGCACTTGGCAAGCTGCTCTCCTTAAGTTGCCAACTGCAGATATTCTTCAGTCCAAGGGTTTTTGTCTACCCAGCATATGTGTCTTTTGTAGGAATGCAAGTGAAACACAAGAACATCTCTTCTTTGAATGCCCTTATTCAAATTGGATTTGGACAAGCATTCTGCTTTGGTTTGATCTCCACAGGGATCCTCTAACAGGTATCCATCAGGAAATTGTGAAGTTACAACAGGAATTCAAAGGATTCACTCCTTTGGTCAAGCTAATTAGGATCCTTATTCGATTCACCATTTGGAAGATTTGGAGGGAAAGATGTTTAAGGATTTTCGAAGACATATCTACCACATCAAGAATAAAGTTGCTCTTAGAAATAATTGAGGACTCGAGAAGCTGTTTAGAATTCTTTGGGATAAATAGCTTATCTAAGAGACAGAAAGAAATCTTCAGGAAGTTTAATTTTTTAGTTTAATCAACCTTCAGAGTCCGCAGTCTGTGTGGTCCGAAGGTTATCATTCACATTTCTAGCTAGTCTAGCAATTTCCTGATGTACAGTTTTTTGCAACTTTAATACAATACACATTACTTACCAAAAAAAAGGTGATTAAAGGCTATGCCATAGTAGAACATCTTGCTCATCATCCTCTCCCTCGATTTGACCCTGTTCGCTCAGAGTTTCCAGATGAGGAACTAATGTCCGTTAATCAATCCGATTCGATGTGGACGTTACATTTTGATGGAGCTTTGAATTCTAAAGGGAAGGGGATTGGTATTGTTCTTCTATCACCTGAGGGTATCACCATTCCGCTCGCCTCCCAGCTTGCATTTCCAGTTACAAACAATATAGCTGAGTACGAAGCTCCTTTGGCCGGACTGGAGGCCGCTCATCAACTCAGTGTTACCCAATTACGAATTGTAGGTGATAGTCAGCTTATTCTTCACCAAGTGCTCTCCAAGTGCCGCACGCTCAATCCTAAACTCAAGCCCTACCAAGAACTGACCTCTGCTTACACCAAGCTTTTCACCAAATTGATCTTCGTTCACGTCCCTCGTGAGCATAACATTCTAGCTGATGCTCTTGCTTCTCTCGCATCTTCCTTGGTTCTCCTTCCCGAAAGGGATTCCCATGCCATCAGTGTTCATAAGCTGCTCATTCCCGCTATTCAAGACCCATCTTTTCTTAGGATTAAGGAGGAGGTGCTTAGGAAGGTTGAGCAAGACAGAATTATTGAGAATAAGGAGGTCATGCTATTGGACTTGGAAGAAGAATTAGATGATGAAGAAAAGCCGTGGTATTATGAAATAGCTAAATATTGCCAGGATCAATCATATCCTGAAGAAGCCACAGCGGAAGAAAAGAAAGCCATCCGAAGGGTTGCCCAGTGATACACTCTAATTGGAGGTGTGCTTTACAGAAGAGGTCTCACTAAAGTTTTATTAAGATGCCTAGATGATGATGAATCTTGGAAAGTTGTGGAAGAGGCCCATTTGGGGGTGTGTGGTGGTCATGTCAATAGCCAGATGCTTGCTAAGAAGATCCTAAGGCTAGGTTTCTATTGGCCCACTCTAGAAGAGGATTGTTCTATCTATGTCCGAAGGTGTGTTAAGTGCCAACTGCACGCCGACAAAATTCATTCCCTTACTTCTTCACTCCATCCTATGTCCTCCCTATGGCCTTTCTCCATGTGGGCTTTCGATATCATTGGACCCCTTGGTGATCCGACCCACCTCACAAAACCAAAGTCATTCATACTGACGGCGACGGAATACTTCACCAAGTGGGCGGAAGCGGAAGCTTACGTGGAGATAAAAGCATCAACCGTATGCAAATTCATAATGAAGAATATCATCACAAGATTCGGCATCCCAAGTACCATCATCACCGAAAATGGACCGCAATTCATCTCTCAAGAACTTCAGGACCTCTGCAACAGGTATAACATTGCATTGCATCATTCATCTCCTTATTATCTGCAGGGCAATGGCCAAGCATAGGCAACTAATAAGACTTTGATTAAAATTGTCAAGAAAACGTGTGAGGCTAACAAATTTGCAGATTGGCCAGAAAAATTGGTTGAAGCTCTTTGGGCCTATCGCACTTCCATTCGTACTCCTACTGGGCAAACCCCTTTCGCCCTAACTTGTGGAATGGAGGCGGTAGTTCCTTACGAGATTCTTGTTCCTTCTCTACGAGTACAATTAAACAAGGAATTCTCTATTGATGAGCGTCGCGAATCCCTCCTTGCCTAGTTGGAACTCCTAGATGAGAAGCGTCTGGCTGCCGCCGAGCATGCACGTATTTATCAAAACAAGCTTTCATGTTTTTATCAAAAGAAAGTGATTGAGAGAAATTTCAAATTTGGTGAATTGGTAATTAAAAGAATCTTTGTAAAACCAGGTGGACCTCGTTCAAAACTCCAACCTAATTGGGAAGGCCCCTTTATTATAAAATATGTTTATCCTAGCAACGCTTATAAATTGATTAATGCTGAAGGCGAAGAGCTAACTCATCCTTGGAATGGTCTCTATCTAAAGAAATACTGTCCCTAAAAATAAAAAAAAAAATAACAAAAAGAAAAAAAGAAAAAAAGAGAAAAAAGTGCAAAAACAAAACAAAACAAAAATTGAAAATCTTGGAGGCTGGTATAGTACATGGGCCACGACACCGAAAAAAATCAAAATCTTTAATTCATTCTTCAGTCTCGACGGTTTAACTCTTGGGTCAATTCACGCACACACTACACACTTTATTTTTAAACTCGAGTAGCCCAGAATTCAAGGAAAGTACGACCCAATCAGGAGTGTAAAAGCCTTACCTATTCTCTTCCTTTCGGCTCACCAGAGGGAATATAAGTTAGGGGTTACCAACCAAGCCTGCCCGCTGCCCTAGTAGGTAGAAGTCAGGGCCCAAAAGGGAACAAAATGCTTAAAGCCCAAGTAAAATTAGGTCTTTCTCTGTTTAAGAAAAGAAGAAAAGAAAAGGAAGTTATGATAAAAGAAAGCATGTCAAGAGGGCAAAGTCCCCACAAAGAAAACCTTGGTCGTAAGCATGCATGAATAAGGGCAAAAAGAGCAACAAAATTTTCCTAAGCCGAAGACCGAATCCCAACAGGCATAAGGGCAGGGGAGGAGTGTGCCCCATTCTTGAAAAACCTTTCGTGAGCTTCCTTAATCATTCTTCCCTTCTCCCTCCATGGTGGGTTGTGAACTCGAAGAATGGCAAAGACCAACTAAGAAGGATGGGCTGCGAGAGAATATGAGTAAAAGCCTAAGTATAAATCACGTTGACTCTTTTGTTAAGTCTTTTGAGAAAATCTGATGAATTTTAGATTATGATGGTTAAGGTTCCAAAGCTCTATACCATACTCGCCTCCAAAACAAAATTTTTCAAATAGGCGTCCTTTTCAAAATTAAGTGTCACTTTCAAAACAAAAATTCAACAAAAAAAGCATATATACCAATAATAACAAAAAAAATGACTGTGGAATTTCAAGCCCTTTATTTCTCATATGCTTGATTGCATTCTTGTATGGGCATCTTTTATTTTTAGTTTGCATTTGCTTGCTTGCATGACAAATTTTATATCTACTCTTTGCCTTCATTGATTAAAGGCTTGGCCCCTTGACCCGTTATCAAGGTCAAAGTGAAGACATCCCTTGCTTATTGAGCAAGGGGCCAAGTCGAACAGATGAATTAACCCGTTTGTTCAAGTGTGGAAGCACAGGGTAAAAGTAAAAGACGAGAAAGAAAAGAAGGTACAAGTACACAACTACACAAGTGCTCAAGTAACAAAATCTCAATTTCATATATATAAACATCATAAATGTCTGAGTACAGGTGTGAGGGTGGAGGAGTACAAGTAAGTCTCTCAGCTCTCACCTCAACCCTCCTCTCTCCTACTCTCTGCCTCACTCTCGTCCTCCCGACGAGGCGCTGGTGGAGGGGGCATGGGACCCCGGGAAGTAGCTGGAGCTCGAGCCGGCTCCTCTGCCTCGCTCCTCTACCGGAGAGAGGAACCCGCCACAAAAGTAGAGCTGGTGAAGCTGTACCCTGCAGCTCGCGCCCGCTCCCGACCTCGCTGAAGTCGCTCCTCAGTCACTCGTAGCCGCTCCTGTGCAACGGCTAGCTGGGCCCTCAAGGCTGTAAGATCCTGATCGCAAGCTGACCGCTCCTCACGGTCACGGGCACGCTCCGCCTGGTGCTGCTCACGATCCCGGGCACGCTCTGCCTCGTACTACTCACTGTCCCGGACACGCTCCGCCTGGTGCTCCTCGCGCTCCCGAGCACGCTCCCTCCGCTCCATCTCGAGGGTGACTCGCAGCTCCGCCACGTCCTGAGGCAACTCCTCTCGCCGCCTCAAGGCCCGCTCCAGCTCCACGACCCATTGCTCACGGATCGCCTTCTCTGTCCCGGCCAGGGCAGCCCGGGTATGTGCCACCTGTAACTGTGAAAACTGCAAACATTCAAACAAATCATCAGTTCCATATTTAATGCAATAATTCAATAATTCATGGAATAAGCAACATACAATTGAAAATAAATAACTCACCTGTGTGGCCATCGCCCGCTGTCCCTCCTCAATGCAAGTAAGAGCGGCCCGGAGCTCCTCGATTTGTAAGAATCACATAAATAATTTAATGCAAGGTTAAGTTTGAGTTTGAAATTTACCCGTGAGGCGAGGTCGCGCTCTGCCGCCTCGGCCCGTGCCACTACCCCTGCTAGCTGCTCTGCTAGTGCAGTCACCTCTGCACTAGGCCCTCTCGAGCTGGAGGCCTCTCCCGTCTCTCTCCCTACTGCTCCCTGCTGGGCACGCTGCATTTATTGAGCTTGTCAGTGGCTAATCATCAATAATTCAAAAAAAATTCATATGCATATAGGAATAAATTAAAAACTCACCAAGGTCTCAAGGTCTGCCCGTGTAGTGGCTAGCTGTGCCTCTAGGCTGTGTAGGTGGGCCTGTGCATCCATCGCCACTATGTCCCGCGCATCCTGCATTCATCACATATTAATTGCATGATAGATATACAAAGCATTTGCATTTAATTTAGAAATAAGTGCATTCATACATACCCCTAAGACCCTCATCTGGGGTCGGCCGACGTAAACCTCCCAGTAGCGTCGGAGGTACTCGGAGCTGTCGGTCGCCTGTGAAGTGACCCGGGTCCCGCCACGCTGCTAGTCTGCGTACTGGTCAGAGAACCGCACTCTCCAGTCAATCTCATTCGTGCGACCACGCGTCTTCTTACCTATACCCCGCGGCACTCCTACCTCGATCCACTCCTTGTGTAGGTCGAGGGTCCTCATCACCAGCCTAAGCCGTAACGGCTCGATCTTGTTCAGGCAATGAACCCAAAGCTCATGCCCAAAGTGAGGTCGGCCCGTTACGACCCAGGGCTGGCCTTCATCGGTCATCCCCTCATAGGGTCTCCATCTCACCTGCATTCACAAGCACACTTATCAATCATCCATCATATCATATCACATTCTATAATAAAAATAAAAAAATTGCATCACATCAAGCAAGCGTACCAGTGAGGCGGGGAAGTCACGGAACTCCCATCGCAACACTCGCAACTCGTAGGCGAGTGGGGCTCCGATCACCACCGGTAGCCAGCGCCGTGCTAGAGGGAAGGACCCCTCATCTCCGGGGCATAGATCAACACGCCCCATGGGCATGTACAAGTGACTCCATATCTGCATTCATGCATCGCATTAGTAAAGCATTCATATGCATATGCATTCTAATAAGAAAAACAACAAAAAATGCATACCTGAAGAAAAGGTGAAAAGCCACTGACTGTCGTCTCTCAACCTGTCCCCGTGGACAGGTCGGCTATCAAGTGCGCCAGCAGTGCTGCTCCCCAGGCGTATCTGTCGACGCCCTCCAAGTCCTCGAGTATCCCCAGGAAGCGACAGTTGATGACATCGCCCTTCGTGCCGAGCAGCAGCCTCCCGAGCATCAAAAATAGAAACCTCCTCAAATCTTTGTCTGCTCTCTCTCTGTCAGCTGGATCCTGGCAGTAGGCAGCCCTAGCCCCATCTATCAATCTCTGCGAAAACTGCTCTAAGGACTCCCTAGATCTCTGCCTAGAGTCCCCCAACCCCCTAGCTATGGTAAGGTCGGTGCCGAAGATGGTCCTACACTCGCTAGGTGTCTCGTAGACGGTCTCTAGCCCTAGCAGCCACTGAGTCAGCTTACTATAGTCGGGTAGGGTGATCCCACTCACAGCCTCACCATCTACCCTCAGCCCGGTGATCCTAGTCACATCCTCTAGGCTGGGGACCATATGCCCCCACGGTATCAGAAATGCCCAGCTAGACCTATCCCATCTCTCCCTGAGAACCTGAATCAAAGGTAGGTCTGGCCTAACTGGCTCAATGCTATGGAAGGCCCCATAGCATCTATCCTAGCTCTCTGGAACTCGGGGAGGCCGTAGTACGCTGCCCGGAACAGGACCCAAGAAATCCGTGTCCTCATCAACCCCTGCATGAATATAAAAGAATTTTGTTGCTTAAATATTTAGTAGAAATTCATTTAAAGTTCATTGATTGTGATATGTGCTGTTAATTAACGATCGACCTTGGGTCGTGGTCTTCATAATTAACGCCCCTCAAGGCGGCGTTATTTTTTAAATAAGATTCAGGATATTCTGTGTGTTTATTGAATTAACGACTCAGCCTAGGTCGTTGTCTGTTTAAAAGATGCCCCTGAAGGAGGCGTTGTTTTGAAACTAATTCCCTAAAAATTCTGATGTTTATTGAATTCACGACACAGCCTGGGTCGTGGTTTATCTAAGAGACGCCCCTGAGGGGGACGTTATTTTTAAGGTAATATTCTAAAAATCTAAGGACTTTTGAATTGATGCCCAACCCTGGGCCGTCGGTCATTTAAGTAACGCCCCTGTGGGGGGCGCGGTTCATAAAGTAATTTTCTATCCTAATTGCAAAATGTTGAATTGACGACCGTTCTTGTGGTCGTTACTTATCTAATGGACGTCCCGATGGGGGGCGTGATTTTCCTGGAGTTTTAGGGTTGATGATGTGCGAAATTAAAATAAACAGAAACACATGCTTTTTTTTAATAAATGAAATAACAGAAAAAATAATTGCATGATAGAGCACATGATAAAATTTAGAAATAACGACATGCTGCAGGGCGTTTCTTTCATGCGATTAATTATTTTCAGAAAATGAAATAATGAAATTAATGACCCATTGTGGGACGTCATTTAAATTCACGACACCCCTGGGGGCGTCATTTTACTGTGTCTCTGGTTTTGTCATGCCCGAGGGCTATGGAAATGGTGGGAGATAAAAATAAATAAAAAAAATAAAAAAATGGGCGTGGGGGCCTACCTTCTACCGTTTGGGCCCGATTAATCCCCCACGGAGGGGTTGTCTTGGCTGGTGTGGCCGCCGGAGCTGCCCAGGTCGAGGGGCCACCGCCGTCGCCTCCACCGGTTCTTCATCTTCTCCTCCTTCTTCCCCTTCTCCACCGTCTTCTTCATCTTCTTCTCCTTCTTCATCTTCTTCATTATCTTCATCGCCATCATCTTCCCGTTCTTCGTCATCGCCTTCCTCGCCGGCCGCCGGTACGTCTTCAACCGTCGCCGGAGAGACCTCCTCCACGGCCGGTTCTCCTTCCAGGTCTACCACATCGGGGGGCATGACCCTCTGGCATTTGGGAGCGCCGCCAGCCATCGGATTGAGAAGGGAGAGAGAGTAGAGAGTGAGAATGAGAGAGGGAAATGGGGGGGTTTCGGTTAGGGTTTTGTAGAGAAAAGAAGGAAATGGAAATGAAGGAAGGAAGAATAAAGGGGGAAAGTAGGGTTTAACGGTCGAAATTAATTGATGCCCTGAGAGATGACGTGAATTGACGAATTGACGGTTTAGAGAAAGGCGTGGATTATAGATTTGACGCCCTGAGGCTGGACGTCAATTATTATTTGCATGGTGATTTTCAATCCTCGTTAGACGCATTGATGGGAACTGATTGATGTGAGTGGGCGTCATTATTACCCCTTTGAATTTGACGACGAACAGAGCGGGCGTCCATTCTTTAATACGCGACGTGAGTAAAGGCGTGTTTTCTAAGAAATTAAGGAATTATTTCAAAAATTATTTGAAAATTTGAATTGATTAACGCCTTGTTTAAAGATGTGAGTTAAGAAACGCCAGTGCCTTGGGCGTCAATTATGAGTTTGTAATATAATGGACGGCTTCAACTGAGGCATGTATTAAGTAATTAACGCCGTTGATAGGGGCGCTGTTCAGAACTGAAGGACCGGAACTCCTTGTTATCAGACAAGAATTGCTTGAAATATCAGAACTGATCACTTTCATACATTGCTTTGGCCCAGATAAAAGAGGAATTCTTATTGCATTCATGAAAATCTTTGATTACATTCTAAGCCAGTGTGGGCTTTATCTTCTTGAGAGCCAGTACATAAGCTTTACATTTGTTTTCTTCTTCATCAACATGAGTCTTGGATTTGTGGAGAAGCCCCACCTTCCATTGAGCCATTATGGTCCTGATTTCTTCATGGTCACCACTTGAGCATAGCTCCCTTTTTTTGATTGGAGGAAGGTGAGAAGGTCCTTCTAAGAGATGCCGAGGAAGCCCGAGTTGTGGGAGACATCGGTGTGCGTTGTAAAGGATGAAGTCGGTCCCGCCAACCAAACGGAGCTCGATGCCGGAGGATAACCTTGAGCGAAGTTCTTGGGTTTTGAGAAAGCCCGGTGTGCATGTGAAATTGCTCTTTGGCATTGTTTTGAAGTAATCTCTCCATTCATTTCTCTTCTTGAGCTTGGGAACTCTATTAGTAACTCTTTCACATAAGCCCAATGAGCTTGTCATATACCTAAGTGGGCTCTTGGAGAAGATTTTGGAGGCTGCTTGGTTTGCTTGACATGGATCAAACTTAAAGTGAAAATCTATCCAACAAGCCAGAAGAAGCATTGATCCAAATAAGGGACGTCCTAGTGAAGCCGAGGTGAGCCCATTGTATAGGTTGGCTAGTATTGCCCCACCTATTCTCTTTCCCTCCCACATGCTTTTTATTGCACTCAAGTGTTGTTCCTCTAAATGATCCTCTAGTGAAGGGAAGAATAAAGCTCCACCTACACATATGACAAACCCCTTCATCACTCTCTCCAAAAGGGCTTCATCTCCTTGAGCCTTATCCATGTTTTTATATACCCAAGAAGCCAACTTCAAAAGATTGATTCCCTTGTTGGCCTTCATTTGATTCACCAAATTTGAGCTTTGAACAAGGCTCATAAGTAGGTCATGAGCTTGTATGGGCTTAGTCATATGGGCCATCTTTGTTTCCTCTCCTTGCTTCATCTTCTTCAAACCCAAGAGCAACTCCACTTCTTCTAAAAGGATGGTTGCTTCAAAGGTTGGGAATAGAAAAGTATGGGTGTGAGGGTGCCATAATTCTATAAGAGCTCCAATGGAAGCCCAATCAAGATGGATGTCATTGTAATGGGTAGCATGAGTGATGAGGCCTAGAAGGTTCCACTTAGCAAGGAAGGATCTCATGTCTAGAGAGAGCTTGGAGAGTAAAAGGAAGCCACTTGACCTTTAGAAACCTTCTTGGACCAGGAATAATGGGGTAATCCTGAAAACATAAAAGAAAGAAGAAAAAGGAAGAAAAATAATAATAATCAAAAATTTTGAATAGAAAGAAAGACAATACAAAATAAAGGCTTCAACATCAAGAACACTTACTTGGCCCTTGGTGATTTTCTCACTTATATGGCCTGGCAATTCAGAAATTTTTGGGAAATTCATTCTTGGCTTTTTGGAAAGCCTTTGCTGCATTAGTTGATTCATCATTTTGACAGTATTGCTGGTTATTCTGCTTCTATTCCTCTGTTTGCTTGACAAAAAAAAATAGCTTCCATGCTCTGTTCTGCTTTTGCTTGGTTCTTTCTGTCCACTTAACAGAAGATAGCTTCGTCTCTATGCTTCGATGGTCTTGATGCTTGAAAAACACCAAGAGTTGCCCTATATATAATGTTTTGAACGTTAATGAGTCTCATGGTTTGAGTTTGAATCAAACAGTTTGCTGGAAGTTTAGTTCCGAGATGGAAACGAAAACAGGTAATTGATGACGCGATGTTTGGCGTCATTTGTTAAATTGACGACCTCTTCAGGGTCGTCATTTATCCCGGGCCTCCATGGAGGGCGTCATTTGCATTCCAATTCCAAGTTAAACCTTTAATGCAATTAACGCCTCAGTGCACGTCGTCATTTCTTGTTTTGACGCCGACCAGAAGGGTCGTCATTTTCTGAGCTTGTGCGTTTAAATTGCTTTGGTTATTTCATGAACTTAAGTGCTGTCATATCATGATTAAATTATTTTTATCAAGCACTTATGATCATATTTTGAGCTAATGATCTTTTGAGCTTTGAAGTGCAGGTTGTGCAAGTCTGAGCATCGTGGGTGCAAAGTCTCTAAGTCTACACACTCTAAGCATTCCATTCTCAAGTCTGTACATTGCACTCACCCAAGTCCATACATTCCATTCTCAAGTCTGTACATTGCACTCACCCAAGTCCATACATTCATTCACAAGTCTATACGTTCCATTCCTTCCCAAGTCTATACGTTCCATCCATTCCCAAGTCTATACGTTCCATTCCCTTCACCAAGTCTATACATTCTCTGAGTCTATACATTCTACCCACCTAAGTCTATACATTCTCTGAGTCTGTACATCCTTAAGTCTATACACTTCATCCATAAGTCTATACAATGTTAAGTCTACACATTTATTCTTCATCCATAAGTCTATACACTCCAAAAGTCTATACGTTCCAATAAAAATTTCAATAAATTCTCAAATTTTCAATAAAAATTCATAAATTCTCAAAATTCCAATAAAAATTCATAAATTCTCAAAATTCCCATAAAAATGCATAAGTTCTCAAAATTCCAATAAAAATTCATAAATTCTTAAAATTCCAATAAAAATTCAAAAAAAAATTCTCAAAATTCCAATAAAAATTCACAAATTCTCAAACTTCCAATAAAAATTCATAAATTCTCAAAATTTCAATAAAAATTCAATAAAAATTCAATAAAATCTAAAAATTCTAAAATTCTCAAAACCCCAAAAAAATTCCAAATAAATCCAAACAAAAATAAAAAAAATCTAAAATTCAAATCAATGTTGTTGAGTATGCTTTATGCATGTTTATATCATGGCCAATGAAATTTTGAGTGTAGGTTAAGAAGCTCTTGATCCCATCAACTGGGCCTCGGTATCCAAGCCCCACGGTGACTGCACCACATTTCTCAGTTCCCACATGCTCATGTTATCACCATTTTCCAGCATGCATTCCTGTATGCATTGTTACTATAAGGTATCCATGCTATTATAACATATCAAGGACCTTGTGGTTCTGATGATCCTGGAATTTGAGTTCCTCTTCATCAAAAACAGCGATAATTCTAGGGGAATCTTGATCACACGGATATGCCGTTGAGTCATTCAAGGTTTGGGACGATGGTTCCACTTTCTGAGTTGATGCGTGGACAAACGGGCTTTGGCTTAGTGTCAGCTTAGAGATCTGGATTCTTGACCAAATCTAGGTGGCTTAACAATATAATCCTTAATTATCTTTTATTTTTAGTTTGTTTTAATTTTTCTTTTAGCCCAGCATGCATCATGTAGGACTTTGAGCTTAATGATGAAAATCTTCATATTACGCCAATAATGAAGGTCGCTCGTTCTTAATTAAGTTGACATGAGATATTTCATTCCAAATCAAGTACTTTATTCTCCTTGAAGCTGCTCAGGCTGGTCCCTTGAAAACCATCCATTTGCTGGATCCTTATCTCAATTCACTTTACTTTTCTGCAAATCCACCTTGGTTGTAGCACGTCCACATTGGCTGGTAACCGCTCTCCAATGTTGCCACTCTGTCGTGCCCTCGCGCACATTTTGTTTATTTAGTTTACTCTCCTTTATCCAGCTGATCGATGCTTTATCGGAATTGTCTGGAGTTGTTTCATTCAGAATCTTGGAAAGATTTCCAACGCTTAGTGTCAGAGGCGTGTCACATCACACCTTGGCATCTACTTATCAGTTCGTTCCACCTTATTCCGCTTGTTTCACTTCCACTCCATTCCATCTCACTCCCTTGCAAAGCAGACGTCAAGGCGGGGCAGCTGTAGACACGCTAAAATTGATGCTATGTTGAGTAAATCTCATGTCACCATGTGACGCCCCAAAGTTGACTTCAATATTGATTTAACATGAAGTTTTACTATTTTTTATAAATTAATTATGATTTCTTGTTTTTTTCTTGGAAAATTGGAATTAACGCCCTGATCAGAGGCGCTATTTTAATTGACGGCATGGCCAAGGGCGCCTCTTTCAACAATGGACGACTACCAATATGGGCGTCATTTTTTGAATTTACTAAAAATTCCGAATTTCAAATAAAATGAAAATTTTATAATTAACGTCTCTCCTGAAGGCGTTTATTATGTGACGCCTTGTCGACATGCGTCAGTTGATAATTTTAAATAAGGAAAGTTAATTATTTCTATAAATAAATTCAGAAATTGACAACTTGATGGGAGTCATTATTCTAATTAACGCCTTGGGATGTGTCGTCATTTTTAATTGACGCCCTTCATTCGGTCGTCATTTTCAATTCTGTCTCCCTTTCGCCTACTTCTTTCCAGTAATGGTTCCTTCCTCATTTTGAGCCTTGTGTTCGATTGGGAAGGGAGTTTCTTGATGGAAGATCTTTACCTTGTTTTAATCCTTGTTCTCTAAGGATTTTCGGCCCTATAAATACCCCTCCTTGGTCTCTTCGCGCGAGAAAAATAGAGAGAGAACACAAGAGAGCAGAGCTGCAGAGAGAAGAGTTAGAGAACAACAAGAGCAGAGAGAGCTGACAGACAGAAGAGTGTCTTATTTGTTTTGCAGGTTCTTCATCCAAACGAGCTCTCCTTCCAGGCGATTCTCTTCTTCTTCCACAGAGGAACCACTGCAGTTCCATCGCATACTGAAGCTCTCCTCCCTTTACTGCTGCACGCACAGCAGAAAGGAATCCTTCTTTTTGTTATTTAGTTGTTATTTTCGTAACATCATCACACATCCTCCCTCCCCCTAGTTCTTGTTAGATCTCATACTCTACATATCATTTGATGGGGACATCACCTCCCATGCCCACGTTCACAGCTCGTCTCCTCGCCCCGGTTGCATCCGACATGGTCTAATTATTTAATTTCGAGTCCTATGTAATTTTTATTTGAGTCATTTGATGTATTTTCCCTTTTATTTGAGTCATGTTCCTAGGTCTTGTGTTTATTTCCCTAAGTTTAAGAGTCATTATGTTGTTTAGTTAGTTATTGGGCCCAATTCATTGGGTTTGGCCCAAGTGCACCCCCTACCCCCTCGGTTATTTGTCATTGAGTCTTTTGTCAGGGACTTATTGTAAAATGTGGGTTGCCTATATATAGGACCCCATTCCCCCCATTTCAACTTAATGAATCAATCAATGAAAAAATTGCCATTTGAGAGTCCAAAGATTAGTTTAGTGGAGTGATTCCAATATTTTTTGGGTGAGAAACCCTAGGGGAGAGATTCCCCACCCTTCCCTCTCTTAATCCCTCTTTTTTCACTCCACTTTCTCTCTCCTCATCACCCAATTTCGAATTTTCTTCTCTCTCCTCCCTTCCCAACCACCTCAACCCCCACCTACCATTATTAAAGCCCTCCACTTCCCCATGGCCTCCATTACTCCACCCCCTAGTCCCAAGGAGATCCCTCACCATTCCAACACCACTTTCCCCATTCCAACACAATCAACCCCTTCCCTACACAACCCCACAACTTCCAATGCCATTTCAAATTTGAAATCCACCCTTCCCTCCACTCACTTGTGCCCCCCCTCACCTTCTCCTCTCACCCACCTTCCCAAATTCGTAGCTCCTCCTCCCACCACCTGTTAGACCCCCTTCCAGACCCCATTCTTCCCTTCCCCCACCTTAGAACACCCCCTCCTAGACCCCCTCACAGCCCGGGCTTTCCCCACACTCATCCACCCCCATTTCCCCTCCCATATACCCCATTCCCCCCCATCATCATCAACCTACAGCTCTCAACTGAAGATCTACAGCAGACCAGCAACTTGCAGCGGCCACCACGACCTCCTCTGGATGAGTTTGAAGACCCAAGAGCCATCGTCGGAAGCGTCTGCCAGTCGCCTTCGTAACCGAAGTGGTTTCGTCTTCTTACGATCTCCGAGTCGTCCAGGAGGTCTGTTCTCCCACAGCTGCGCGGTTCTGCCTCGGCTGAGGACCTGAGCCGGCTTAGAAGCTCTGCCACAATCAGCCCCGAAGGAATCAGTCCTCAAGTCCTTCTTCAAAGTTCTTCATCGGCCTGTCTACTTTCAGAATCAAGAAGCGGAAGCCCATTCAGCATCCGGGAACAGAAGTTACCAATTTTATTCCACGGTCGCGCGGCTCTGCCTTCCCTAGTCTGCATCGACACCTCCTCACTCTTCTGGCTCCACAGATCGTCTCCGTTCTCTTCTGGCATCCCTGTTTCTTTTGCTGCAAAGAGGACTCACCCACGGTTCTAACAGCACTGACGGAATCAAATTTGGAGTTTGGGAACGGCTAGGACAGCCTCTGCATCCTACTGTTGGTGACCTGCCCCTGCTAGTCTGAGAAACAGAGGCCCTGTTCAAGCTCCTGCCCCGACCTGCAGCGACTCCAGAAGAATTTACAAAAATTCTGAGGCATTCCCCTTCCTGTTATAAAGATTTTTCCGCTGGTCTCGCCATCATAGAAATTCCTGACCAAGATCTACAATAGCAACACCGACCCTCTATCCTAGTTGATAGACAGTAAGCAAATTCGGCGTCCACCCTTGTTCCTCGTTCTTTGCTTTGGTTTCCCCACCCCGCTTGGCCGGCTGAAGGCCCCTCCCTGCGTGGAGGTAGTATTGATGTAATATCATTAACCCCCACCCCAAGGTCCCCCTCCTGCGAGAGGTGTAGTGGTGTAATTTGTTTGGGCAGGTCAAGCGACACCGCCGCGGCGTGTGGGGATCCACTCGCCTCCCCGCTCGCCCTCGTCTCCGACCGGGACCGGTTTCTTCAAACTGGTCGAGTAAGTGCTCAAACCTTCACTCCACTTAGTGCTTGTCTTTCAATATTAGTTCTAATTCCGCTGGTTATGCGAGTGAGAGCCCGATCCTCAAGCCCCATAAACTTGAGTGATCACTGTGGGAATATTGCAACCGGTGCCTTTGGCACTTTGTCGGCCCCCTTGATTTGGGCATCCCCACCCTTTGGGAATCAAACATTGGTCTTGCTGGCCCTCTACCAGCAAGGGTCTAACCCCACTTCCTCCACTTGGCATTGCCAAGTCACCCCGGGCTTGGGTGAGCGTCGATAGAGCGGTGGCCCAATTCGGCCCATTTGAATGCGATTGTGCTTGCTTGCATTAGGTCCGAGATTGTGTCACATCAAGTGGTATCAGAGCAAGTTCTAGACTTGTCTCTACTAAGTCTTGTCCTAGGGCCATTGCATTTATCACTCGATCATCATGGCCACTTCCTACTTAGCCTACTCATCTCGCTTGGACCCAATAGATGCCTTTGTGTTTGATGGATCCCACCCTAGTTTATATCTAGAATGGGAAAGCTCCATAGATCACCACTTTGGGAGGTTCACCCTGTCAGGGTCTATGCAAGTCAACTATGCCAAAAGTTTGCTATGGCGCCAAGCTAGGAATGAATGGCAAAACATTGTAGGCTTAAGGGAAGTTGGAAGGCAAGAGCCAATCGACTCTTGGGTTGAGATGAGAAATGAACTTAGGAAGATTTATGCCTATATGGACCCTCCTATCACCATAGAGGAAGCCCAAGATCCCACCAATAAAGAAGAAGAGCCTCAATCTTCCCCCACCCCTCATGGTCCAGATCCTCAAAGGCCATGCACCATCATACATGGCACCCTCACCATAGACGAGTCCATACTCCAATGGCTCAAGCAATGTCCCACCCTCCCTAGCTCACCACCATTGGGATATAAATCCCAAATTGTTCCCACCCGACCTCCCCATGTCACTTATCAAAACTTCTACTCTGTGAAAGACTTGTGAGACCTTGTGGATTGCCTACATTGGCAAGCCCACTTAACCGGCCTACTAGCCATGGGACCATTGGAGCCTAGCACCGTCAACTCTGTCCACCCATCCATCGGTTCTATCACCTCCCTTTGCACAAGTGGGCATTGTACTAGTGAGATCCTCCTATTTCTCCCCTTGGAGGAAGAACCCATCCTGGTCTACTCCCCACCCCTTGAGATCCCAAGTACCTTGAACGGTCAACTCACTAGAGACCTTGGACCAACTACTTGGGGGGAGGATGACTCACCACCTTGTAAGGACCTTGGGAACATAGAGTTCCTCTCTCTATGTAGCCCTTACCATGATCCCTTTGACCCATTCCAATGGGAGTACGGATACCCATGTGGCCCAACCATCTTACCCACCACCCACCCTTTCCTATCCTCACCCACCATATTGGGCCAAACCAACCTCATCCATGACCCGGGTTACACCTTGGGAGCCATGACCTTGGGCCACATATCCCTAGGTAATAAGGTTGTGCCCCACCCCATGATGACCACCTTTTTAGATCTATTCGATCCTTTCCAATGGGAGTTCAAAGGTTGTCCCACACCTATACACATGGAAGTCACCTTTGGGAAAAGTATGCATGTGTCTAGGCTTACCACACCCCTTGGCATGAACACTATGTTGAATCCATTCATTCATATCACCCACATGTCAAGTAGAAAGTATGAGTGGTCCATATTCGGATGCCATGGTCCTCATTCATTCATCATGGATCTTAAGCATGTCAAAGGCATCTACGGATGTCCGGGTCCCCCGATATTTATCACCAATTTGCATGATAGGGCCACCTACGGGTGCCCCGGCCCACCTAGGCTAACCAAAGTCTACACTGCATCATTACACGATAGGTCTACTTTTGGTTGCCCCGGTCCACCCATCACCCCTAGAATGTCTGCATTCACAACATTGCATAAAGAGATCCGCAAGCACATTAGCAAAAAGAATGTGACTTATAAAAGGCAAGCCGACTCTCATCGACGTCACCAAGAATTCCATGAGGGTGACTTTGTGATGGTAAGGACGGAGAGACTCTCCCCGGGAGCCATCTCCAAATTGAGGCCACGTGGGGCTGGTCCCTTCCCGGTCCTGAGGCGCATTGGTGCAAATGTCTTTGAGTTAGATCTCCCTGAGGAGTATGGAATAAGTCCCACATTCAATGTTGCCGACCTAGTGTCATATAAGGGACCCACGGTGGTACCTAGTGAGGAGATTGAGCCTACTTCTTCCCTTGAGAGAGCACCCACCCGTGAGGAGAGACCACCAGCCAAGAGAGCCCAGTGTGAACAAATTGAACAAATATTGGATGAACAAGTCACTACCACTCGGAGCAAGGTATACGAGCACTATCTCGGCAGGTGGATGGATCGGTCTCGTTCGGAAGACTTGAGGGCAGTACCACTTCTACACCCTCCAAGGAGGAAAGGACACTTACTCGATAGAGTCGAGTTCTCCGCACCCCAGGAGTATGATGGGGACATCACCTCCCATGCCCACGTTCACAGCTCGTCTCCTCGGCCCGGTTGCATCCGACATGGTCTAATTATTTAATTTCGAGTCCTATGTAATTTTTATTTGAGTCATTTGATGTATTTTCCCTTTTATTTGAGTCATGTTCCTAGGTCTTGTGTTTATTTCCCTAAGTTTGAGAGTCATTATGTTGTTTAGTTAGTTATTGGGCCCAATTCATTGGGTTTGGCCCAAGTGCACCCCCTACCCCCTCGGTTATTTGTCATTGAGTCTTTTGTCAGGGACTTATTGTAAAATGTGGGTTGCCTATATATAGGACCTCATTCCCCCCATTTCAACTTAATGAATCAATCAATGACAAAAATGCCATTTGAGAGTCCAAAGCTTAGTTTAGTGGAGTGATTCCAACATTCTTTGGGTGAGAAATCCTAGGGGAGAGATTCCCCACCCTACCCTCTCTTAATCCCTCTTTTTCACTCCATTTTCTCTCTCCTCAACACCCAATTTCAAATTTTCTTCTCTCTCCTCCCTTCCCAACCACCTCAACCCCCACCTACCATCATTAAAGCCCTCCACTTCCCCATGGCCTGCATTATTCCACCCCCTAGTCCCAAGGAGATCCCTCACCATTCCAACACAATCTTCTCTATTCCAACACAATCAACCCCTTCCCCACACAACCCCACAACTTCCAATGCCATTTCAAATTTGAAATCCACCCTTCCCTCCACTCACTTGTGCCCCCCCTCACCTTCTCCTCTCACCCACCTTCCCAAATTCATAGCTCCTCCTCCCACCACCTGTTAGACCCCCTTCCAGACCCCATTCTTCCCTTCTCCCACCTTAGAACACCCCCTCCTAGACCCCCTCACAGCCCGAGCTTTCCCCACACTCATCCACCCCCATTTCCCCTCCCATATACCCCATTCCCCCCCATCATCATCAACCTACAGCTCTCAACTGAAGATTTACAGCAGACCAGCAACTTGCAGTAGCCACCACGACCTCCTCTGGACGAGTTTGAAGACCCAAGAGCCATCGTCGGAAGCGCCTACCAGTCGCCTTCGTAACCGAAGTGGTTTCGTCTTCTTCTGATCTCCGAGTCGTCCAGGAGGTCCATTCTCCCACAGCTGCGCGGTTCTGCCTCGGCTGAGGACCTGAGCCGGCTTAGAAGCTCTGCCACGACCATCCCCGAAGGAATCAGTCCTCAAGTCCTTCTTCAAAGTTCTTCATCGGCCTGTATACTTTCAGAATCAAGAAGCGGAAGTCCATTCAGCATCCGGGAACAGAAGTTACCAATTTTATTCCACGGTCGCGTGGCTCTGCCTTCCCCAGTCTGCATCGACACCTCCTCACTCTTCTGGCTCCACAGATCGTCTCCGTTCTCTTCTTGTGTCCCTGTTTCTTTTGCTGCAAAGAGGACTCACCCACGGTTTTAACAGCGCTGACGGAATCAAATTTGGAGTTCGGGAGCGGCCAGGACAGCCTCTACATCCTACTGTTGGTGACCTGCCCCTGCTAGTCCAAGAAACAGAGGCCCTGTTCAAGCTCCTGCCCCAACCTGCAGCGACTCCAGAAGAATTTACAAAAATTCTGAGGCATTTCCCTTCCTGTTACAAAGATTTTGCCGCTGGTCTCGCCATCAGAGAAATTCCTGACCAAGATCTACAACAGCAACACCGACCCTCTGTCCTGGTTCATAGACAGCAGGCAGATTCGGCGTCCACCCTTGTTCCTCGTTCTTTGCTTTGGTTTCCCCACCCCGCTTGGCCGGCTGAAGGCCCCTCCCTGCGTGGAGGTAGTATTGATGTAATATCATTAACCCCCACCCCAAGGTCCCCCTCCTGCGAGAGGTGTAGTGATGTAATTTGTTTGGGCAGGTCAAGCGACACCGCCGCGGCGTGTGGGGATCCACTCGCCTCCCCGCTCGCCCTCGTCTCCGACCGGGACCGGTTTCTTCAAACCGGTCGAGTAAGTGCTCAAACCTTCACTCCACTTAGTGCTTATCTTTCAATATTAGTTCTAATTCTGCTGGTTATGCGAGTGAGAGCCCGATCCTCAAGCCCCATAAACTTGAGTGATCACCGTGGGAATATTGCAACCGGTGCCTTTGGCACTTTGTCGGCCCCCTTGATTTGGGCATCCCCACCCTTTGGGAATCAAACATTGGTCTTGCTGGCCCTCTACCAGCAAGGGTCCAACCCCACTTCCTCCACTTGGCATTGCCAAGTCACCCCGGGCTTGGGTGAGCGTCGATAGAGCGGTGGCCCAATTCGGCCCATTTGAATGAGATTGTGCTTGCTTGCATTAGGTCCGAGGTTGTGTCACATCATCATTGCCTAGCATTGCATCCATATTTTTCAAACCTTGTTACTCCTCTTAGGGTTTTTTAAAAAATCAAAACACACAAGGTGTGTTCATGCACAATTTGATTGATTTCATGTTTTTGGAACATCGATATTACACACTTGGCTAATCCATTCTTTTACTTGTTTTGTGTGTTTTCTTACAAGGGTAATCAAAGCTACAAACCCCCTTCGTCGGCCGGCCGATAGAAGGAGGAAGAAAGGATCCACAATCTCTCCCGCTCCACACAAGATACTCGCGATCATCCTTTTTCTTATTTGAGGTAACCCCTCTGGCGATCACATTCTCCTTTAGCATCCCACACATGCTCTTCCTGAAGGGGACATCTCCCACCGTTCCACATTTTTTTGAGGTTCCTGGTGATCACCAGCAGTGCTACATCTTGTCTGCCACTTTATTTCAAGTCATATGATGTATTTTTCACTTTCTTATTTGAGTCTTATCATGTAATTTTCCTTTTAATTGAGCCAAGTACCTAGGTTAATAGGTCATTAAAGTGGTTAATGTGTCATTTGGGCCCAATTAGATGGGCCAGGGCCAGGGGCGCCCCCACCCCCTTGGTTTCTTGTTAGTAGTCCAAAAGTCAGGGACTTATGTTAAATTGTGGGAATCCTATAAATAGGACCCCACTCCCACCATTTGGAACTAATGAATTGTTGAATGAAAGTTGGAAATCCACCAAAATTGTGTGAGATTCTCTCTCTCTCTCTAGGGGTGGATTCCCCTCTCCCTCTCTCTCTCTCTCTCTCTCTCTCTAAAGGGGTTGAACCCCATTCTCTCTCCTCCCCACCCCCAAATTCGAAATTCCCTCTCTCTCCTCCCCATTCACCTCTCATTAAGGCCCCTCCCCCTTCCCCATACCTCCCCTTAACTCCCCTTACTCCAACCACTCCCCAAGCAACCTTTCCTCTTCCCCATACAACCTTTCACATTCCCAACGGAGAGTCCCTTTTTCCCAAGCCACCCCTTCCCATCCCCAACACACCTCTCCATCTCCCAACACACCCCTTCCCCTTCCCAAGAACACCATTGATCACCCACCATTAAACCAAATTCAAACACTCCCCCCCTTTCCCAAGAGTCACTTGCACCCCCCTCTCTCTCACCCTCCACACTTGGCCACACCTCCCTCCCCCTCCACCTGCTAGCTGCGACCCCAGCCACCTCCAACCCCATCTTCCTTGCCATAGCCACCCTCCCCCATCCCCCACAACCAATACCCCCGCCCCTTGCTGTATTGGCCCCCCTATCCGACTCCATTTACCATCATCAAGTTGCAGTTCCAGTAGCAGTCGGCAACAGTAGAGTACCCCGGAGTTGCAGAGGCTTCGTCTTCATCATCGCGAGTTTTCTGGTGGCGTATACTACATTTCCGGAAAGCACTTCCAGTCATCTTCGTAGGCGAGGTGATCCCGCCCCGATCCGAGTTTGAAGCTGCGCGGGAGAGCGATTCTCCCACGACTGCGCAAAGCTGCTCCACCAGGGAACCAGAAGCCAATAAAAGAAGCGACCACGGCTTCTCCAAGATGAATTTGGATGTGATTACTTAGCAGAAGTCTTCTCCTACAAGCCTCCTAACATCACCAAGACACGGAGCACCGTTTGAAGCCCGAAGCATAAAGTTACGAATTTTATACCATTGGTGCGCAGGTCAGGTTAGTCAGGATCCGGCCAGACCCCCTCCAACTCTTCTGGCCGTTTCTCTCGACCCCAACCTCTTCTGGCACCATTCTTCCTTGCTGGACGAAGAAGACTCAACCACGTTCGCGACCGTTCTGGTCCCACCTCGATCGAATCACGGGAGCGATCGTGGTGTCATAGCCAACCTGCTGCTACAATTTGGACTCAGCCCGAACCAGAACCAAGCCGCACCAGTACAGCCTCCCCCTCAGGTGACAGCGACACCCCAATGTCTCGAGGAAATTCAGGAGTCATCCCCGAACAGTCAGCGACATTTTGGCCCTGGTTTCATCAGATTCCGAGTTCGGGAGCGTCCGTGGCAGCGCCGTCATCGGCCCCCTATCAGGCCTTCCCAGAAGCAGACAGAACCAACAACGATCGCCGATCTTGCTTCCCCACCCCCGCCTGGCCGACTTACAGCCCCTCCCTGTGCGGAGGTAGTATTTGTTTTGTATCCCACAGTCCCCCTCCCCTATGCCAACCCCTCTGTGAGGGTGTAGTGATTGTATTAGCAGGTCGTCACCGGAAGCCTCATCGGCGCAGCGTGCGGGTAGCCCACGCTTCCCCGCTCGCCCTCGTCTCCGGCCGGGATCGGTGTCTTTACACCGATAAGGTGAGCTTCGGACCACTCTCCTCTGCTGGTTTCTTACCTTTGCTAAGCCTAGTATTATCTCTAGTTGCACCGTCGGCAGTGAGAGAGGGCTCGTTCTAACTTTCCATCTAATCGAGTGCCACCGCCACTACAAAAAATTTGACCTATAGGGACCAACGTCTATGGTCGCAATATAATAACAATTGGTCGCTAAAAGAATTTGCGACTACACATTGGTCGTTAACCCTTGGTCACTGTATCATTGTCGCTAATACTCATAGCGACCAATTTTTAAGTTTGGTCGCTAAACCCTTAACCACTAGCGACCCAAATGATTATGGTCGCTATAGATTGATACTATAGCGACAAAAACATTGGTCGTATTTGTGAATAAATATTGGTCGTTAATTCTTGTTGGTCGCTAAAAAACTCTAAATAGCGACATAGTTGAGTTTGGTCGTAAATAATATTTAGTCGCTATTTCTACCATATTAGCGACTATCACAGTGGTCGCTAAACCCTTAACCACTAGCAACCCAAATAATTTTGGTCGCTATAGATTAATGCTATAACGATGAAAATATTAGTCGTAATTGTGAATAAATATTGGTCGTTAATTCTCATTGGTAGCTAAAAAAACTCTAAATAGCGACATAGTTGAGTGTACTCGCAGATAATATTTAGTCGTTGTTTCTACCATATTAACGATCAGCACATTGGTACTTATCGTGAGAATATCAATTATTATTATATTTGGTCCCAATGAATTTTTTTATCGTTATTTCTATAATATTAGTGACTATCACTTTTATTTGTAATTTAATATTTGATTTTTATTTATGTTAACAAGCACACTTTTTGGTCAGTGATCGACTATTTTTCATTTTTATTATAGTTTTCATGACTACTAATTTTTATCATAACTAAATATTTAATCAATATTATTATTATTTTAACAACTATTGATTTTAGTCACAACTAAATATTTGGTCACAACCGATAACATAAAAGTCAGCATGCTGTCGTGATCAGTATATGGTAAGTGAAATGAAAAATATAAGCATTCCCATCAATGTTCACCTAAGTGGTTGCAGAAATAGAAACTAATGTCATGTGCATAAATCCACAGAGAAAAATTCTATATTCTGAAAGGCAAATCTACGCCCTTCAAGATGAATGTTAAAAGAAAGAGATATGAGTGAACAGTGAACAGCACCTATGGCTGTTGAGGTACTATCTTGAGCAGCCCATGATGGATCCAGCAAGGCATAGCCAACGGCAGACTCTATTTCTTTATGTGATCGTTTTCCATCAGTCAGCCACCAACAATCTTTTATTATCCGGATGCTTCAGAGTAGAGTTGCATTTGAAATTCGAGTGGAAGCTGGGCTAAAAGCAAACCACATGCTTGGATACACAAACAAGATAATTGTTGGCATGAATATCCACTTTTCGAAATGAAGTTCGAAGCATTTATTGCTGATGATGAGGGATTTGATCGACTTGTGCTCAAGGAGTCAGTGCTCCCACCAGATGGAGATGTAGGTAGCACAGAACTTTGACCAGTGCCACTAGATACCCCTTGCAGTCCATTAGTGGACTGAATCAATGTTGGCTGAATATGCACAACTATTTAAACAAGTGAAGATACTATCTGAGAAGCTGTTGCTGGAAGTGAAAGTATCTCAATGACTGCTGTTTCCAAGAAAAGCTGAGTACATGTGCCAGGATCTGATTCTGATAGAAGGCTCTGTGAACATCAGATGCAGGGGTTGGTCCAGACTGAGAAGATGTTTGAGTCTTGTTTGGTGCAGGACGCAGGCTTGTATTTTCTCCAATGATCCCTGTCTTAAACTTGCCATTTAGAGGTGGTATAACATTATTGACAAGACCCAATAGAAGGGTAGAAAAGTATTCTTGTGATGGGCAAAATGCAGAACTCGACGGACCAATTTGCTGAGGGAAAGAATCTGAAAAAGGAATCTGAAAAGAACTGGAATTAAAACAAAAATAGAAAGAAGGATAAGCAAGATAAGGCATAATGTTTTCTTTTCCTTTCTTTTAAGAGAGGGGGTTACAAGACATAATCCTTCCATGTTGTTGGTCATTTTTCAGCTACTACAGCCCAGAATCCACTTAGTCCAATAAGGTCTTCTCTAACACAAAGAGAAGCATGTTTTGTTCTGAAGTGAGTGACATACCTTGGGGATGTCAAGAACATTCAATATACGGACAATGAGCTTGCTTGGAAGATGACCGTAGAAATAAGCAAGAATATCACGGACAAATGTGAATCTAAGTGGGTGATAAGCTAGAAATGCTGAATATACTGCAAGTACTCTGTCAGCAGCATCAAACGCATCATTTTCAATAAGTCGGTACACAATTAATGGAATAACAGGTAGCAGACGTGCAGCTATGTCATCAAAGAATGTAGGATACCTGCAAAGTTAATACCACCAGACGAAAAACTTGCATTATCAGTCTGCCACCCAGCAATTAAAGTTATATACAGAAGTAACAGATGACAACTCATACTTTGCAGAAATCAAATCAATAGGAAATGATAAGCCCTCAAGTTTAATGAGTCTGTGAGAATGGCCGTGCATCAGAGAAGATTCACCATCAACCAAGTCCCTCTACCAGAGTACTTCGAGTAATGTATCATCAAGGATAAAACAAAGTTCCATTAACTCATAATAACTACACTTCCAAGGCCATCTTCCCTTGTCTTTGCTGAAAAAACAAGCATGAGGCACTGACAAGAATTTTGCTTTAATTAATTTCATGGTAGATTTTAAAATGATGAGCTTGACACACAGTTAACAACTTTTCTTGAGAAGAGTTATATAGTAAGATAAAGTACGATGATAAATTTAAGTTTACTGCAAGGCAACAATTGTCATATCGAAATGGAAATCTACACCCTCACATAAATGACTAAAACATAGGATCAAACACTTCATATAGATTGCTTTATCAATTTCAGAGTTCCCATCTTAATGCTACCAGACCAGATTTTGAAGAAGACTCACCGATCCTTCCAAGAGAGATGGTTCCCAAGAGCTTTCTGTAAGTCGACTCGCTTGTATATTCCAGAGTTCATCCAATAGTCAGGAGAGACACGATTTGCACAAAACATTTTCACCCTCTGTTGCAGTTCTTGTCTCTCAAGGAGCATGTTTAACTGTGCAGAATTGTATGCTTATCATGTAAGTAACAATAAATTTGATCGGTACACAAACAACTTTTAAAAGTTTCAGCAAGTTTCTTATTCAAATTTCATGACATCATTTAGAGGATGCTACAAAGTTTTAAGATTATACTAATGGGCACCTAAACCACATATTCTAATGCCAAGACTTGTTATTGTAGGGATAACCAGCTGGCTAATGACTTCACAGAAATAGCTCAGCCACCAACTGTTGATATTTGGGGCAATTTCCCACAGTAACGCACTTGTCCTATAAGAGGATACAAACATGATGCATATGCAAAGATCATCAAGGTATTGCTGCAGGGAATTCCCACTGCAAAATGACCATAAAGGTGCTCACACATGGTAATTTCCAATATTTTCCGGTGTTTCCGTTCACCCAATTCTTTTGTCCTTTCCAGCTCCCCAGGAAGATGCATAAGATTATATATTGCCACCTGAGTGTAAAAAAAAAATTTTAAAATAATTTTTTTTTCAGTCAGGTGGCGCCGGCACCACCTGATCATAACCATATATATATATATATATATCGCATCAATCGGTGCGGTGCCAAAAAGATTTGAGCATGTTCCATTACAGCACCCATTGTTCTCCCAAATTAAGACCAGTATAACAAACAAAGGAGAGATTTTGGACGTAACAGCCATCCCATTAAGCGATACAAAAGATCATTTCACAGTCTATCACAGAGCACCATCACTTTCATAGATTTCCAGACCCTATTATATGAACAGCGACGACTAATAGATGAAGACTAAACGGGGATAGATTGCAAGAAGGAGAAAGAAGAGTCGTATGCAGAGGCATAGTCAAAGAAGAGACCTGGGAGCATGGATCGATCACTTGCCCACCATCTGTTGCAAAGGAGAGACCTGGGAGTACGGATCGATCACTTGCCCACCATCTGTTGGGCGGCCAGGTTCTCCTGCTACTGCTGGTAGTTGAGAGGCCTCCGGAACAACATGATGTGCGGCTCCGGCCGGTGGATCGCGTAGTGAACCCACCCCCTGCTCTGCTGCACACCGATGGCACGCCACTCTGCCTCTGACAGAAGCCGGTTCTTGGGGAGGGGAAAACCAACGTCGCACCAGCAGCAAGGAGGCGGAGGAGGAATCCAAGCCCACCACCGGCACGGGGAGGGGAAAACCAACGTCGCACGTACACTACCGCGGCGGGGAGGGGAAAGACAGGAGCGGCAAGGTCGGGAGGGGAAAGGTCTGCCGGCGGGGTGAACTTAGTTTTTGTTTTTGTTTTCCCTCCTTTGCCCGCCGACTACAAGTGGCTTACTAACTTTTACTTCCGGTTTAATAAAAATTATTAAAATTAGTTTTATTGACATATGTCTCTAATATTTATTTTTTTGACTAATAATTGTTCATAATATTTGAATATAATAATAAGATTTGATCGTCGTGAAATTAAAAAAATAAAACTTCAAAAAAAATTATAATAAAAACTATATATATAGATATAAGCTTAATAAAACTCACTCCTCCGGTTGGAGTAGATCATGATTTTGGAGGGGATTTTCTCCTAAATCATTATATATATATATATATATATATGATCATCCAATGTCGGCACCGGATAACCTTTCCGTACAGTCATGATATGTAACGTCGCTCTCCCATCCAATAGAACTATGGAATTCTTGCCCGACAAAATGGCAACCATCCAGCACTAGTTCATCTAGTGACCCCCGCCACCCAACTCACCCCAGAAAGAGATTGAAGAGAGAGAGAGAGAGAGAGAGAGATTATATTTTAAACATATTTTTAATAATTTTGTTAAAATCTTCTTATTTAATAATAGTGATTAGCATAAGATAAAAATTAATTAAGCTTATTAAAAGATTTATTTATATTTTTAAAGATTTATACGGTCTATATACCCAACCAATTAATCACAACTTGACACAAATCTCATACACAATTCATATATTAATTTTTATTTTTATTTATGTTTATATATTATATGTATTTAAATATTACCATAGTCTGTTATTGTTGTGCCCATTGTGAACAATTATGACATAACAACATATTGGCCGTACGTGCGAAATTAACCATCCTTGGCCACAACCGATTTGAACCGTTATGGTCGTTCAAACTACTCTTATTAAATTGTACGAACTATGAATGAATACATTATTTTTTAACCATTAAGTGATTACATGTCAGGCATAATTTCATATTAATTATTTATTTAATTATATTTTTCAGATAAAAATTACATTGTAATCTAAAATATAGAATGAGCAACCAACAAAATCGCTATTAAGTTGCAAGTAAATAGCGACCAATGTAAAATATTTGTCACTAAAATAAATATTCAGCGACTATTGTTGGTCGCTATTTGTGTTGACACCATTAGCGACCAATAGTACTTTGGTCGCAGAATTTTCTTAAGGTTTAGCGACCTATTAGTATATTGTCGCTAATGAAAATTTTATAACGACGAATTTTTCGTCGCTGTTGACATACATGGTGGCTCATGATATATATTAGCGACCACACATAGCGACCAATCATAAAGTGGTCGCTATTACAACTCGTTAGCGACCAATGTTGTGTTGGTGGCTATACGTGGAATCTTTAGCGACCATTAAACTATTTTGGTCGTTAATATAGTTTTTCTGCGACCAATTCTAATTGGTCGCCAATGATTTGGTCGCTATAGACCCATTTTTTTGTAGTGCGCGGGTGAGTTGTGAGGGAGACATTACATCCCACGCCCTTGGCGTGCCGGCCGCCCTTGAAATTGGGCATCCCTATCCCATTGGGGTCCATCCCCAGCCAGCCATACTCTTGGAACCCCAAGGTCCAACCTCGGACCCTCACCATCATCGTCGATCCGCCTACGGACCCGGGTGCGCGCGACGCGAGTGAACCCGCTTGTGAGATATCGCCATTCGGTCCGGTTGCTTGCAAATTTAAGTCTAAGGGGTCGTGTCACATCAGTTTGGTATCAGAGCAAGTTCTAGACTTGTCTCTACTAAGTCTTGTCCTAGGGCCATTGCATGCATCACCCTTGTCCACCATCATGACTACCTCATACTTGGCATATTCGCCACTCTTAGGCCCATTAGAAGCCTTTGTGTTTGATGGATCCCGCCCTAGCATATATCTAGAAGGGGAGAAGTCCATAGACCGACACTTTGGGAGGTTTACCCTGTCAGGACCTATCCAAGTCAACTATGCCAAGAGTTTGCTCTGGCGCCAAGCTAGGAAAGAATGGGAGTACATTGTAGGTTTGAGAGAAGCCAAAGGGGAAGCACCCATTGAATCTTGGGTTGAAATGAGGGCCGATCTTAGAAAGATCTACACACCCCAATCAGGACCTCCTCAACCAACCACTTTTCCACCCCCAACTCCAACCCAAGGACTTCCCCTATCAATCCCAACCCGAGCTTGTCCGTGTTCACCACCCCGGGAGTACCATGAGCCCGCTATCTCCACTCCTCCACCAAAAGACCCATTCCTCCCCTTGGAAGAGGAGCCCACGATCCAAACACCTGATCCCTTGGAAGTAAACACCTCTTCCCTTGGAAGTAAGACTGACCTAGACCCCCTCCCGACCCTCGAGGGAACCCAAGCCCACACCATTGAGGAGGAGGAGCCACAAAACCCACCCACCCCTCCTAGTCTGGGTCCTCATGAGCCGCACACCCTCACCATAGACGAGTCCATACTCCAATTGCTCAAGCAAAGTCCCACCCTCCTGAGCCCACCACCATTGGGATATCAATCCCAAATTGTTCCCACCCAGCCTCCCCATGTCACTTTACAAACCTTCTACTTCACGGGAGACTTGGGAGACCTAGTGGATTGCCAATATTGGCAAGTCCCCTTGACCGGCTTGCTTGCCATGGGACCTTCGGAGCCTAGCACCATTAACTTTGCCTACCCCACCATTGGCTCCATCACTTCCGTTTGCACGAGTGGGCATTGCACTATTGAGATTATTCTATTTCTCCCCTTGGAGGAAGAACCCACTCTGATCTACTCCCCACCCATTGAGACCCCAAATGCCTTAAACGGTCAACTCACTAGAGGTCTTGGACCAATTACTTTGGAGGAGGATGACTCACCATCTTGTGAAGACCTTGGGGACATGGAGTTCCTCTCTCTAGGTAGCCCTTACCATGATCCCTTTGACCCATTCCAATGGGAGTACAGATACCCATGTGGCCCAACCACCTTACCCACCACCCACCTTTCCCTACCCCAACCAACCATAATGGATCAAATCCACCCCTTCCTAGACTCGGGTTACACCATGGGAGCCATGACTTTGGGTAATGTTCACATAAGGATTAAGGAAGTGTCTCACTCTGTGCTACCCACCTTCTTAGATCCCTTCGATCCTTTCAAATGGAAGTTCAAAGGTCATCCCACAACCTCTCACATAGAAATCATCTTTGGAGTAGGAATGCCTATGTCTTGGCATCTCCCACCACTTGACATGATTAATAAGTCGGGTCCTTTCATTCATAACACCTACATGTCAAGTTGGAAACATAAGTGGTCCATATTCGGTTGTAATGGTCCACCTTCATTCATCATGGGTCTTAAGCATAGTAGGAGCATTCACGGATGTCTGGGACCCCTGGCATTTGCTATACCCATGCGCAATAGATTCCCCTATGGATGTCTCGGCCCTCCGACCATTGTTATGAAGTCCATGCATGATAGGCCCACTTATGGCTGCCCTGGTCCACCTAAGTTCATCAAGGTCCACATGATATCAAAGCATGATAGGTCAATTTATGGTTGTCCCGGTCCACCTTTGCACACTATCCACTTTCACACCCACTCACTGCATCATAATGCATGGTATGAGCATACACGCAAGCAATTCTCGACGAGCGGTGAGGTTCACAAAGAGCGGACAAGAGCTCGCTAGCGCCACTTGGAATTTCAAGTAGACGATCTGGTGATGATGACATTGGAGTGGCTCTACCCTAGGGTCACCTCCAATTCGAGGGCACGAGGACTTGGACCTTCCCAAGTTCCGAGTGGCTTTGGCAACCCGGCTAACGGGTTGGACTTACTAATGGGTTTTGGGATTCACCTCATTTCTCATGTGGTGGATCCGGCACCCTATATGGGCACCGCGGTGGATCCTAGTGAGTGCCTCGAGCCTATATCTTCCTTTGAGAGGGACACCCTCGGAGAGCCACCAAAAATCAGCCTGAGAGTCCGACGTGTGCACACGGAGGCAATACTAGGCAAGCAGGGTTCCATCGCCAGCAAGAGGGTGCGCCCGAGCCACCTCGAGAGGATGAAGGACCGTCCCCTGGTTGCGGACACAGGGTTGAGTTTGGAGATCGTGGCTCGCCCAGAGCTACCTTGGAAGACTGCCTCCCCGGTGGACCCATACTTGACGGAGTCGAGTTCTCCGCACCCCAGGGGTATGATGGGGACATCTCCGACCGTTCCACATTTTTTTGAGGTTCCTGATGATCACCAGCAGTGCTACATCTTGTCCGCCACTTTATTTCGAGTCATATGATGTATTTTTCACTTTCTTATTTGAGTCTTATCATGTAATTTTCCTTTTAATTGAGTCAAGTACCTAGGTTAATAGGTCATTAGAGTGGTTAATGTGTCATTTGGGCCCAATTAGATGGGCCAGGCCCAGGGGCGCCCCCACCCCCTTGGTTTCTTATTAGTAGTCCAAAAGTCAGGGACTTATGTTAAATTGTGGGAATCCTATAAATAGGACCCCACTCCCACCATTTGGAACTAATGAATTGTTGAATGAAAGTTGGAAATCCACCAAAATTGTGTGAGATTCTCTCTCTCTCTCTCTAGGGGTGGATTCCCCTCTCCCTCTCTCTCTCTCTCTCTCTCTCTCTCTCTCTCTTCGCTCTCTCTCTAAAGGGGGGTGAACCCCATTCTCTCTCCTCCCCACCCCCAAATTCAAAATTCCCTCTCTCTCCTCCCCATTCACCTCTCATTAAGGCCCCTCCCCCTTCCCCATACCTCCCCTTCACTCCCCTTACTCCCACCACTCCCCAAGCAGCCTTTCCTCTTCCCCATACAACCTTTCACATTCCCAAGGGAGAGTCCCTTTTTCCCAAGCCACCCCTTCCCATCCCCAACACACCTCTCCATCTCCCAACACACCCCTTCCCCTTCCCAAGACCACCATTGATCACCCACCATTAAACCAAATTCAAACACTCCCCCCCTTTCCCAAGAGTCACTTGCACCCCCCCTCTCTCTCACCCTCCACCCTTGGCCACACCTCCCTCCCCCTCCACCTGCTAGCTGCGACCCCAGCCACCTCCAACCCCATCTTCCTTGCCACAGCCACCCTCCCCCATCCCCCACAACCAATACCCCCTCCCCTTGCTGTATTGGCCCCCCTATCCGACTCCATTTACCATCATCAAGTTGTAGTTCCAGTAGCAGTCTGCAACAGCAGAGTACCCCGGAGTTGCAGAGGCTTCCTCTTCATCATCACGAGTTTTCTGGTGGTGTATCTTACATTGACGGAGAGCACTTCCAGTCGTCTTCGTAGGCGAGGTGATCCCGCCCCGATCCGAGTTTGAAGCTGCGCAGGAGAGCGATTCTCCCACGACTGCGTAAAGCTGCTCCACCAGGGAACCAGAAGCCAATAAAAGAAGCGAACACGGCTTTTCCGAGATGAATTTGGATGTGATTCCTTAGCAGAAGTCTTCTCCTACAAGCCTCCTAACATCACCAAGAAACGGAGCACCGTTTGAAGCCCGAAGCATAAAGTTATGAATTTTATACCATTGGTGCGCAGGTCAGGTTAGTCAGGATCCGGCCAGACCCCCTCCAACTCTTCTGGCCGTTTCTCTCGACCCCGACCTTTTCTGGCGCCATTCTTCCTTGCTGGACGAAGAAGACTCAACCACGTTCGCGACCGTTCTGGTCCCGCCTCGATCGGATCACGGGAGCGATCGTGGTGTCATAGCCAACCTGCTGCTACAATCTAGACTCAGCCCGAACTAGAACCAAGCAGCACCAGTACAGCCTCCCCCTCAGGTGACAGCGACACCCCAACATCCCGAGGAAATTCATGAGTCATCCCCGAACAGTCAGCGACATTTTGGTCCTGGTTTCGTCAGATTCCAAGTTCGGGAGCGTCCGTGGCAGCGCCGTCATCGGCCCCCTATCAGGCCGTCCCAGAAGCGGACAGAACCAACAACGATCGCCGATCTTGCTTCCCCACCCCCGCCTGGCCGGCTTACAGCCCCTCCCTGTGCAGAGGTAGTATTTTTATGTATCCCACAGTCCCCCTCCCCTATGCCAACCCCTCTGTGAGGGTGTAGTGATTGTATTAGCAGGTCGTCACCGGAAGCCTCATCGGCGCAGCGTGCGGGTAGCCCACGCTTCCCCGCTCGCCCTCGTCTCCGGCCGGGATCGGTGTCTTCACACCAATAAGGTGAGCTTCAGACCACTCTCCTCTGCTGGTTTCTTACCTCTGCTTAGCCAAGTATTATCTCTAGTTGCGCCGTCGGCAGTGAGAGATGGCTCGTTCTAACTTTCCATCTAATCGAGTGCCACCGCGGGTGAGTTGTGAGGGAGACATTACATCCCACGCCCTTGGCGTGCCGGCCGCCTTTGAAATTGGGCATCCCTATCCCATTGGGGTCCATCCCCAGCCAGCCATACTCTTGGAACCCCAAGGTCCAACCTCGGACCCTCACCATCATCACCGGTCCGCCTACGGACCCGGGTGCGCGCGACGCGAGTGAACCCGCTTGTGAGATATCGCCATTCGGTCCAGTTGCTTGCAAATTTAAGTCTAAGGGGTCGTGTCACATCACTTCCTTTTGCCATTTAATTTTTAAGCTTTAGAAATTGAGTTTGGGTTTCATTCCCTTCTTAAGTGGATTTTTCATAATCTACAGCCCACAGCCTAGATTGAGGCCCCCACTGCCCCGAAAGAATCATACAACCTTTTAAAACTCAGAGGAATAAACATGACAACCTCAAAAAAAACATACCCCCATAATTAATTAGACATTAGCATAATTATTGGTGTTTGTTCCTCCGGGTGATTCGACAAATTGATCAGCAATCCTAATGTGCTCCGCATTGATCCTCATATCTTCCGGTGTTGCCATAGCAACTAACAAGATAGCATTCTATGTTCCAAAGGTCTCATAAGCCCATGTTTTGATACTGCGCATGAATTTGACAGGTGCCATCCCATTATTTGCAATTAAGATACTATGAATTGGCATCTTCCCCTCAAGTGCTTTACAGAAATTATCAACCTCCGATAAGGCTGCTGCATGCCTAATAGAGATATTCCCATTTATTACTCCATTCATAGACCAGGCCTCCCCCATAGCTGCTCCTCTTCGAGTTTCAGCCATACTGCATGAAAGATCCTTGTGGTAAATATGTAGAATCAACAAACACTAAAGTAAGCATTTCATGTGCTACAAATAAATATTAATGCATCTCAGACAAATTATCATTCAGTAATGAAGTTCCAGTCTATGAAATAACTCTTCAGACTCTTGCTCCATTATCAAAGGCATAGCCTAGTGTACCAAAGTCCCAGCTGCATCATGGCCAATAAGGAGAATGATGTGCCACCTTGAATATTAGAAAAACCAGATAATAACAATTACACTGGCATCAATTTGGCAATATAATCAAAAGCAACAAAAATATCAGAAGAACTAAATTTAGAATGTTAGAGGCACCGTTGAGAGGTTATTCAAGAATAAAATAGAATAGGCAACTGGATGGTATAAGCGGAACAGGAAACTGGATGGTATGCTTTTGTTCAAGTGAGTAGAAGTGGGCACCAACCAATAATCATGCAAAGTATTTATGTCATAAAAGGTATTAGCGATTCCAAAAACAATAATTTCTCTAAGAATCAGTATATTGCTATCATATTGACGATACGCAGACATGGTTAAACACAAGAGAAACAATAACCTCAGGCATGAATTTATATATCAATTTCCTTTTGTTGCTGCATCAAGTGCTGTAAAATAGAGGAGAAAACTGAATAAAATTCCAACAAAGAATATTCACATGTAAGGAGAATTATTCCTTGAGATGCTTTCAAATCTCAAATCTTCTTCCTCTCAAAGAAGGATCAACTTAAAGCATGTGCACTAATGTCCAAAACTACATCACCCGCCTCCCCCCCAAAAAAGGAAAGAAAATCTTTGTATCATGTAAAATTTCTCTAAAAGCACAAAAGGATGTCTTCTGAACATATAAGAGAAATCAAAACTAAGTTAAACAAGTAAATATTTTTTTTAGGAAGGCGAGTTTACCAATTTATCTACTAATAATGGAGACAAAGTAACTGTTGGACATGAGAAGATGCACCTACCGAACACATGAATACTATCAAAAACCAATATATACTTATACAACTCAAAGACATAAGAGTGACATAAAAAATAACATATGGAATGTCTAAAATTGATTACAGCATAAGAGTGACATAAAAAATAAAATAAGTGCCCACCTTGTTAGGAAGGATGCTGATGGAGTGGCGTGGTAGAGAATACTTCACACCCCTGAAGGCTACAATCGAATTAGCCTTCGGATTGCTGTTAGAGCGGAAAGCTGCACACACATTGCTCCCTGGTTTCTCATGCACATGGGCCTGCATATATACAAATTGCAAAGTATATATATAACATCTCCTTCTTGTGATGTTAATTACTGCACAAATGGACTAACATGCTCTCCTGAGAAGCAAATCATCGGCATCCTCTACCTCAAGGCCCTGGCACAAGGACTGCACAGACGAAGTATCCCAGAGTAGAGCCTTCCTACACAGCTTCAATGCTGTATGCAAGTCTTTGATGTGCCCCCACTTGGGTTCCTTCTTCAGACCTGTACGTCACAGCAAGTTATAGTTAGATGAAAAATGTTTTGCAAAGGCTTCTTTGAAGCATTTAAAACTCATACCATATTCATCAAGTGGAGGGGGGGCACCTCAAAAGTATTACAAATATACTGCTCTACACAGGGTCGCAGAGTGATACAAGAAACTACATGTCGAATTATTATAATGCCAAGCTGCTTTGACCATCCACAATCGCCATCAAACCAAAGCAAATATTGCCAATCTAGAGAATCTGAACTTTCGGCTCCTCCTGCAGATGATTGGAAAGAACAAATAGAAGCTAGTGCCCCTAAGTCAAAGATGGTGTCTTCTGTGGAGCGACATAGGGCCTCATTTGTTAAATGAAGACTACACAATAGAATTGAGTTACAAAGCTGGGTCCATAGTAGAAAAATTGGACAATAATCTGGTTCTGAATGAAGGTCCTGACATCCAAAAAGTTGTGATCCAAAAGAAGCAGAGGCGAACTGTACTCGCATGCGCTAGTTCCTAGCACCTTTTCACACTTCGTAGACAAGTATCCTATTGAGGATGATCACCCCACAAAAGTCTTTGGCCTGGTTGGAGCCCAGACAGACCTTGCTCAGGATTCGACTCAGGGAGTCGACTCCCTACAGGTAGGTCTGTTCTACACAGCAGGTTTGCCTCCCATAAAAAATAATAAATAAAACAAATAAAACAAAGAAAGCCAATGTAAGATAGAAATGCAGTAACATACAAAAAAATAGGGAGTCCCTTGGCATGAAATTTAAATCAAGTGGATTGAAAGAAAAAGGTTTCCATGCTATGATTACCCGTTCATTAGCCAAAAGTAGATTTAGAAGGCAAAAGCACTATATTAATCGAAGCCACATGTTTAGTGGTAGTTTTCAGGAGAAAAGAAGGAAGTCCATTGCTAGCCGTAGTTTTCAGCATTCAATAAGAAATAAGTGCCCGTAATTGTCACACAGATAGTGACAACTATGAGGATGAGGAAAACCAACAACCTCATCCTTGATGAATATCCATTCTTTTCTAGTCTCATCCTTGATGAATTATTTGTAAATTGGTCACATTAATTACAGATAGCCATTGAGCGTGTTTTTCTTGGGGGACCTCTTGTTGGATTTGATGGGTGCGAAAATGGGAAGAAACGTAGATCCAGAGGGGGGTGAATGGATCTTCTTAAAATAATTTTCCCAATTTTAAAGTTGAATAGAATTATGATGGCTTATTCAGTGGACACTTTCTCAAACACTAGAGATGCACGCCTAATCAACTATTTGAAGACATACAGACGAAAGCTATCTAGGCGATTAGGAACAAACAATCTTACACGAGAAAGCATTCAACCACACTGCACAAGATATTTTAGGTGGTTCGGTCAGCTGACCAACATCAACCCCATACTCCAACCAGAGTATGACTTCCTGCTGACTCACAGTTTGAAAGACCGCTGGGCCTCACAGCTTGCCTACAACCGCTGAGCAACACAGCTTGCTATCCAGAGGAACCAATCCTCTGAAACGCTGACAAACAGCTTGACCCGCTGGGCTTTACAGCTTAGCCGACCAGAAGAAACCTCCTCTGCAACTGCTGATGAACATCTTGAACGAGTATCAAAGAAGAAAGAATAAAAAGAACAAAACACAGCAATAGAGGGATGTCAATAAATCCAAACTAAGATGCTCACGTAGGAGCCAAGTGTCTCGGATCTGATCCAGAGAACACTACAGAAAACCTGATCTTCAATGTGCTGCTCTTGCTTCCCTTCAAACTATCTCTCTCTCTTTTTCTATCTCTTTTCTTTTCAGGTGCTCGATCTCCTTTTTCTCTCAGATTCTTTTTCTGTATCGTGCTCTGTCTCCTTCTTCTTCTTCTTCTTCTTCTTCTTCTTTTTGGAGCATAAGATGAAGGGCGTGTGCTTTCCATGATTCTCGCCCAAATGCCTTGGCCCACGTGGCAGCATCCTAGGTCAATGCTTTCCACGTGTCTCGATCCTGGCACCTCCTTCACTCTTGGATCACTTGCCACTTTAGAAGTTACGATCACTTGGCCTCAGTTCTCTGGAGAGAAAATCTCTGTCAGGAGAGCAGTAGTCATTAGGTCAAACATCTTATATGAAGACTTATGCATGCATGGACTCATATATGACTAAGTCAACATGCACTGACTTGATACATATATTAGGCAAGACACACACACAGACCATCGGTGTACATAATGAGGTATGCACAGACTAAGCGTGGGTGCATCCTGCAAGAGTGCTATAACTCCAGTAATGAAATGCACCGATGTTGGAATGCAGGCCAAGCAAAAGCTTGCACCGATCTTCTATGTACGCCGACCTAGATATGTCTTAGGCCAAAGATTGCACCGACTATTGAATGCACTGACTTTGGTGAATGCGTAAACAGGAGCTGCACCGAGGATGGATATGCAAGACAAGCAATGCACCGACTCAAGCTAACACCAAATATGCACTGATGCTAACGAAGCTAATACCAACACTGTGCCAACCTTCTATGAACTAAGTATGCACGGACCAACCATTGCACCGACCGGAGCTATAGGGAATAGCACGGACCTTGTATATACAAGGCGAAAGCTACACTGACTTCTATAAGTAGAATGTAAGATATGCACTGACCAGGCTATATGCAATGCATGTTATGCACGGACTCTCATATGAAGGACTTAGAACATGCACCGACTATGGAAGCATTGCACCGACCCTGAATATGCAAAGAACTAAGACATGCACTGACCAGGCTATATGCAATGCATGTTATGCACGGACCTGACTATGCACTGACTTCTTTAACCTATGCATGGACTGTATGCAACAAACGCAAGGTACATAGACCTTGTATGCTGAAAGACTCAATTGTGCACAGACATACATTTTATATGAAATGATCAAATGCAAACAAACTTATGCAATCCAGTCTTCACATGACTCATAGATTGTCATCATTAAAACTAGGGTTCCAACAATCTCCCCCTTTTTTATGATGACAACTATAATTCATGTATGATTGAAACTAGCAGAGAATTTACTTGTTGACATGCATGGCAAAGATAAAATTCAACATAAAATATGCATCCAACACAAATATGCACTATGCAGAAGTTACATTTCTGTGTACAGTAAGAGAATACGGACAAGTGTCTGAATGAACTATCTCGTTCAATATTTTTACATCAGAAACCTGAAAAACTCTCCATCAGAAAACTATAAGCTTGAAAAAATATCCATCAGTCAGTAAACTGTAAACTTTCATACATGTCCATCTTCACCACAATATATTCTCCCCCTTTGTCATGATCAAAAAGAATGAGGAAATCATGGGAATCATTGACCTCTAAAACTCCCCCTATCTCTAGGAGGATGTGCACTGTTGGAACCAGGGGTTGCAGATCTGTTGAGCATAGAATTGGGAAGATTTCTCAAGAGTTCTAATAGGTCATCTAGCTTTCAATGAACTGTATACCAAAGTTTGTCCACTAGAGAGGTGGTAGAATCTTGCTTTGAGAGAGTTTGTTTAAGATTCCTTGAGAGGGTCTCCAATTCAGACTTAACATCTTGAAATTTGCTGATGACTTCAGGCTGACAGTTTGCAATAGTGTTCAATGTACTCTTTATCAACTCAAATTCAATCTTCAGATCAAAAGTGTGGCTCAGAATTTGAGCGAGCTTGGTGAAGGTTGAGAGTTGCATATCTTGAATTTTGCTCACCATGTCACCAACTCTAGTACTGATATCTATAAGAGATTCCAAGATCTCTCGGACTGCTGCATCTATTTTTTGTTGGGCAGTTAAAAATTCAATCCCTTGTCTCTTGACAACTCTTTCCAAATGCTGCAATCGGGGATCTACTCTGTCCAGTTGAACAGTATTGAACAGAAACTATTTATTCATCAATTCATTTTGGTTCATCACTATTTCAGTCAGATTTGACAGCATCTGGGCAATATCAGGCTCAGTACTAGGTCTAGGTGAACCAAATGTAGATGCACTAGACTCTGGGAATTCAGTAAAGTATTCATGTTGTGGTTCAGGAGATGAAGTGGGTGGTATACCAAGACTAATAATTTCCCCAAGATAGGGTCCATATGAGGGAGCAGGAGCAAGAGACATTCTTGGATACATCTGAAATTGAGGAGCTGGTCCCATGACATACTCCTGTGTATCCTCTTCAGCGGACTCTGGAGCTTCTTGTGGAGCTTCTGCTTGTCTTGGTTGTTCACCCTCCTGATCATTGACAACTGACTCAACAATTTCTTCATAGATTTTTTCAGTCTCTTCTGTCAAAATCTGTGTGACCATCTTAGATAGTGATTCTTCATTTACTTCAATTTCTTCTTCTCTTTCCTCTTCTACACCTTGTGTATCAACCTCTTGAATCTCTGCTTCACTAGGTTTATCTTCCTCTTGTTCTTGTTGAACACGTTGTTGTTCCTGCTCAGATTGTACTCCAAATTTATCAAATAGCTCACTGATATTTTGATCCAGCTGTTGTACAATTTGGGCATCAGTTAAATCCAATTCATGGATTTCTTGTTCTAGTTGAAGATCCTTGAGATTCTTCTCAACAGGTTTATCAGTAGATATTTGGCCTTTTTCAGCTAACATAGGACGAATTTCTTCTTGAGGAGCCTGAGGAGGCTGTTCTGACACTGTTTCCACTTGAACTTTCCTCTTCTTCTTCAAAGGAGCATACTTTTCAGATTTATCCTTTCTTTGCATTTTACCAGAAGGACTCTATGAGTCAGTCTCTTTCAGCCTCAAGTAAGTTTTAATAAAATCCATGTTGTACACATTAAACTTTGGAATTTCTTTTGAAGGCTCATCTTCCAAAGCTATGTTTGCCTTCTTAAAAATAGCAATTAGGTGAGCTGCATAGGGCAAATATCTTCTAGACTCTTTGCAAGTTCTCATTATCTGAATCATTGTTTCAGGCAAACAAACTCTGATTCTCTTCAGTAGACAATATAACACAAATCTTTGAGTGTTGGTCAGTCTTCCTCTCCCTCCAACTTGTGGAGTGATCATAGCAGTGAGAATGTGATGCAGCAATCTCTTGAGAGGAGAGAAATTATTTGCATTAAATTGACCCAATTTTAACTGATTTTTATCTTGGGGATTCTTAGGCTCATCTGTGATGAGAGAGTATACATCATGAAGATCACATGCAAACTTTCTTTCAATTTCTCCTTCTTCTAGTATTTTAAATATTGTATGAAGGAGATGCTTAGAGACTTCAATCCTAGACCCCTTGACTTTAGAAACCAGTTTTGCCTGATCCAAATCATACTTCAGATTCTGATAGAACTCAGCTACGAGTCTCGGATAGTAAACTCTGTGCTTACCCAAAAATTTTATCCATTTCTGAACTTTAAATATTTCAATCAACTCAGGAAATTTCTCAATCATCATCTGATCATGAAAATCTACGTACCATGGGAAGACTATCTTTCCAGCTTCTAGTGTTATTTCTGCATGTCTTGATGCTTCAGCTGAGGTATCTTCTTCTTCGGATACCTTTCTCTTACCTCGACCCTGTGCTATCTTCAGCTTCTTTTCTTTTGGTAGTGGCACAACAACCTTTACTGACTCACGATCTTCTACCGACTATACCTCTATTTCCTTTCTCTTCCCCTTGACGGATTTCTTCTGAACCTATTCAGACGTTACTCCTTCTGCATGCGCCTCCTTTGATCTTCGCTTATAGGCTTTGATCACATTGGTCTCCAAGACTTGAGGAGTCGAGGATTGCCACTCTTCTGTGACCTTCTTCTTCCCCTCACTTGTGGCGGACGGAGAGGACATGGTGGAAGCAATAAGAAGAGAAGGACGAGACGTAGAGAGGGAATGGACGAGATGAGAAGAGGGAAGGCTGGAGAGGCGGGCTTGCTAGCAGAACTCGAGAGAGGAGAACAAGAGATCGGGAGGTCGCTTCGGCTTCAAAAGAGAAGGTATGATGGATAAGACAAGTAGGGTTACGTAAATACAAGAGACACTACCAACTTTACCAATATTCAACAATTAATACCCAAACTACCCTTTACTTAAAATAAAATGCCTTTCTACGTAGAGATGTGATTTCTGGCATATGAGATTATGTCTTAAAGCGCTATTCTCCACAAGTTATCCCAGATAAACAATGGAAATGAGATAGCTTAATCAAGGAAATAACCCAGTCAAGGAGATCATTAATCTTACTAGCTCCCTTTTATTAGCCAATTACTGATTGAAAAACTCAAAATTTTATATTGACATTAAACCAGTCTAAATTTTTCTAAGGAAACCATAGGGTCAACCATGTTTTAACTGATCTTTTACAAAAAGAGAATTTTTGTTGAACATTTCAGTATAACTACCCTTTTTTACTCAAGGAAACATGTTGATCAAACACCAGAGTCCCTAGTCACTCAGAGTAGTTTACCTTTATATTTCATATTATTCTTGTTGAACAGAGATAGCATTCATTATCATGACTTGACCTCTGAATTTCTTTGAGACAGATGATCAGTTTCTCAAATAGTATGTCATTGCTCTGCCACACTCAAATTTCTATTTAATGACGTATTCTCAGGTCTTTTGTTAGAATTTTCTTTAGACATTACTTAAGGACCATATAAAACTTGGATTTTCTATCAAATTAGTTTATTACTAAGGACTTTCAGATTTTTGATGTTCTACTAAGCAATTTCCAATTTGGACTATTTTAAGACCATTGAGGTATCTTCCAGGATTAATTGTGAGAGCTTTTAGGATACAATTTAATATTCATACACTAAAAATCACACCTTAGTTAAGATCATCAATTTTGTTCTTAGTTCAGGGTGATCTTAGTAGCTAATTATTGAAAATGAGTAAATGTGACAGTATTCCAGATATTACTCCCCCTGACTAGCACATCCTATGAATTTCCTAGAAGACAAATGTGAATAAAGGAAGGAGACAAAGAACACAGAGATGTAGGTGAAGACCATTCATGAGCAGGGTTGAGACTAAAGGCTAGACAACACCAATCCAAAAGCACACCCTGAATGACTATCAATTATAACCACCCATCTCTAAAAAACCATCAAATATATAGCCTTCTGAGAAATCATTGTATCCAAAAGCCCAAATCACAACCATTTGACCTTTCATCTTAGACCTGATTCAAGTTGATTCCAAGGTTAGTACCACAACATCAGAACCTTGCAATTCATCAGACACAGATAGCTAACTGTCCAAGCAGCAATAAATCACTGACCAAAACATGTATTCGATCTCAAACAAGCACAGCTCCCCCTCAACAAGTGCAGAGATTTCAAACAATCACTATTTGATTCTCTTAAAGTACACAGATATGTATCAAAATAATATGCATTCTATAGACACATGCACAGACCCATTTATGTTATGACAAAAAAAATTGCACCGACCTCATCTGGCTCGAGGCAAGGAATGCACTGAGGCTATATGCATGTAGCCAGTTGAAGCATAGTGACAACACGAATGCATACAGATTAGAAGTAATTCCATCATATCTTCAATGAATATGGGCACACACAACTCAAAGTATGAACAGATAAACTCATGTACCTCAATGCAAATGTCAAAACAAATAAAAGAGCATGTATGCATGAAACTTTTGACTAATCAGATTTAACATGATATGCAGTTAAAAATATGTTCCTAAGGAATTCAATTGAATAGATGTGAAGAATGCAAAATGTTACCTGAATGGAGTTTTACCAATTGGGTGCCTTGGTTTATTTACCCCTTTTTATTCTCCAGCCCTAAGGCACACCTGTAAAAATAGGTCCTTATTTTACAGATTTAGAAACCCAAGAAATCTTGGGTCCTAAATTGTCAGTGGCACCTCTAGAGGGTACTTTCCACATTTTCTGAGTAAATAAACCATCTAACTTAATCATAAAACAGTTAGACATTGAATGTCCTAACTGACCATAAAAATAACATGAAATAATGGAGTTTAGATTTTTTTATGCACATTATTATAAGCATGTAATCTTTGTGCATAATCATGAAAATTTCTATTATTTACATGGACATTTTGTTTTCCATAACTTGCCAACCAGCATTAAGAAGCTCGATGGCTAGGTTTTCAACAGTTAAAGCATCCAATGTATTTTTCCTTAGACACAACTTTATTTCTGCCAAAATCAATTTTGTTTATAGGGAATTTAACAAATTTAGAATTAAGTTTCTTTCCCTGAATATGTCAACAGTCCTGGACAGTGTGACCATACTTCCCACATTCAAAATAGGAAGAAAAATTTCTTCTCTTAACCACTGACAAGCACTTACTGGCCAGATGGCCTGGCTTCCAACAGTTGGAACACATAGGAGCTTTTCCTTGGGCATGCCAGCAATGGGCAGCAATGTGGCCCATCTTGCCACAATGAAAACAAGAAATTTTCTTATTCTGAAATGCATGATTATTAGGATAAGTTTTCCTAGCATGCATTTTACTGGCATTTAGATCATCCTTATTCCTCAATTTGCAATCATTCATCCTATGGCCAAGCCTACCACAGTAATGACATGAAATTCTCTTCTTGTGTACATGAGTATGAGTATTGGTATTGTGGACAGCATGCACATTTTTAACATGAGTGTGTGTAGGCTTGTTCTACATATGACCGTTTCCTTCAGCTTTTTCGGTAGATTTCTGACTTTTTTAAATAGTAGCAAGATTTGGATTTTTCTGTGTAGTGAACTGAAAAATCAATAGAGTTTTGAAGCTGGTTTGTTCTGAGCTACTTATAAATGATGTATGAATTTTGTTTCCAAAGCTCTTCTTATTTACTAGATTATACCCCAGCCCCTCTTTCTGAAAATTCACTTTCATCCCCAACAGCTTATCCAAATTATCATGTCCTTCAACAAACTTTGAAAGAAAATTTTTTAGATCTTCAATTTCAGCTTGCAAAGTGGCAGCATCATGTTCACAGGAGATAATTTGTTGATGCAGACAGTCATTGAGACTTTTTAAAGATTCATTTTCTTGTTGAAGCTTTATTTCATTGTTTGTTTCCTTTTCCTCCAAAACAGTTTTTCCTTTTTTGTAAGCCAGCCATCTTTCAGAAAAGACTGTATTAAGAACCATCAATTTTTTATTATGTTCCTTCAAATTACTATTTTCTTCAATCAATTTATCCTGATATTCATCTGTTTCCTTTTTTTGTTTAACCAATGACTCATTTTCTTCTTTCAAGGGTCTAATTAGATTCTTCTGCATATTGTCATCTGAATCAAGGTCTTCAATTAGTTCCTTTAAGAAAGCACATTCATTACATGAATTTTCATCTTTAGCAAGTTTGTTTATTAAACTCTCATTTTCAGATTTCAAATTTTTTTTCAGCTCTTAAGCGTGTAACTTCATGAATCATTTCTTTTCTCAACTTATTCTTTTCTGATTTGACTCTATCATATTTATTCAGTAAATGCTCATTCATGGTGACTAGATCATCATAGCTAAAATCCTCAGCTTCAGAATTTACCTGGGAGGATGAGTCCTCGGACTAATCTCTGAACATCAGGCACATTTCCTCATCTCCAACAGATCTTCCCAACATTCTGTTGATGATAGCCGATGTACTCCTGCATTCATTGACATATGGAATATAGTTAGAGTCTATTGCCCTTTGTTGAGATCTAGGGCCTTTTTATTTTTATCAAATTTCTGTCTGTCTAAAGATTTCCATTGGGATTTGTCCTCTGGAACTTCATACGGACTAAGAGCTATAAGAACCCAAAGATCTGAATCCATATGCATCACATAGTCTCTAAAGGAGCCATACCAACCATAAAAGTTCGAACCGGTGTATACAGGAATTTCAGCCATGAATTCACTACAAATCAGATCAGGAGCAACGCTAAGAGTCGGATCAAAAAAGATCGCACCTAAACCAAATCAAGGAACGGATCTGCAGGTCGTTGGACCCTCTGTGCAGAAACCCACTCTGATACCAAGTGATGGGTGCGAAAATGGGAAGAAACGTAGATCCAGAGGGGGGTGAATGGATCTTCTTAAAATAATTCGCCTAATTTTGAAGTTGAATAGAATTATGATGGCTTATTCACTGGACACTTTCTCAAACACTAGAGATGCACGCCTAATCAACTATTTGAAGACATACAGCGGAAGCTATCTAGGCGATTAGGAACAAACAATCTTACACGAGAAAGCATTCAACCACATTGCACAAGATATTTTAGGTGGTTCAGTCAACTGACCTACATCCACCCCATACTCCAACCAGAGTATTGCTTCTTGCTGACTCACAGCTTGAAAGACCGCTGGGCCTCACAGCTTGCCTACAACCACTGAGCAACACAGCTTGCTGTCCAGAGGAACCAATCCTCTGCAACGCTAACAAACAGCTTGACCCACTGGGCTTTACAGGTTAGCCGACCAGAGGAAACCTCCTCTGCAACCACTAACGAATAGCTTGAATGAGTATCAAACAAGAAAGAACAAAACACAGCAGCAGAGGGCTGTCAATAAATCCAAACTAAGATGCTCACGCAGGAGCCAAGTGTCTCGGATTTGATCCAGAGAACACTACAGAAAACCTGATCTTCAATGTGCTGCTCTTGCTTCCCTTCAAGCTATGTCTCTCTCTTTTTCTATCTCTTTTCTTTTCAGGTGCTTGATCTCCTTTTTCTCTTAGATTCTTCTTCTGTATCGTGCAATTCTCTTCTTCTTTTTCTTCTTTTTTGAGCATAAGATAAAGGGCATGTGCTTTCCATGATTCCCGCCCAAATGCCTTGGCCCACGTGGCAGCATCCTAGCTCAATGCTTTCCGCGTGTCTCGATCCTGGCACCTCTTTCACTCTTGGATCACGTGCCACTTTAGAAGTTACGATCACTTGGCCTTAGTTCTCTGGAGAGAAAATCTCTGTCAGGAGAGAAGCAGTCATTAGGTCAAACATCTTATAGGCAGACTTATGCATGCACGGACTCGTATATGAATAAGTCAACATGCATTGACTTGATACATATATTAAGCAAGACACACACACAGACCATCAGTGTACATTATGAGGTATGCACAGACTACGCGTGGGTGCATCCTGCAAGAGTGCACTAACTCCAGTAATGAAATGCACCAATGTTGGAATGCAGGCCAAGCAAAAGCTTGCACCGATCTTCTATGTACGCCAACCTAGATATGCCTTAGGCCAAAGATTGCACCGACTATTGAATGCACTGACTTTGGTGAATGCGTAAACAGGAGCTACACCGATGATGGATATGCAAGACAAGCAATGCACCGACTAAAGCTAACACTAAATATGCACTGACGCTAACGAATCTAATACCAACACTGTGCCAACCTTCTATGAACTAAGTATGCACGGACCAACCATTGCACCGACCGAAGCTTTAGGGAATAGCACGGACTTTGTATATACAAGGCGAAAGCTGCACTGACTTCTGTAAGCAGAATGTAACATATGCACTGACCAGGCTATATGCAATGCATGTTATGTACGGACTCTCATATGAAGGACTTAGAACATGCACCGACTATGGAAGCATTGCACCGACCCTGAATATGTAAAGAACTAAGACATGCACTAACCAGGCTATATGCAATGCATGTTATGCACGGACCTGACTATGCACTGACTTCTTTAACCTATGCATGGACTATATGCAACAAACACAAGGTACAAAGACCTTGTATGCTGAAAGACTCAACTATGCACAGACATACATTTTATATGAAATGATCAAATGCAAACAAACTTATGCAATCCAGTCTTCACATGACTGATAGATTGTCATCATTAAAACTAGGGTTCTAACATGATTCATTTTGCGAGAGGATTTCAAATAAGCACAAACATTTCACAGATCCAAAAGTTTAAATTCGGATATAGGTACGAAACCATGTAGTGAACACAAACATTACAGAAATCTAAAATTTTAAATTTGGATATAGTTTCAAGTCCACAAGGTAAAGAATGTCACAACAGTTGTTTGTATGTAGTGTCCATGTTGGAAAGGAAGCTGGGAATTTTATTCTCATTTGCCACTGTGATTTTCATTAACTAGTAAAAGAATTCTTTACCTGCTTCTTTGTCGAAGGAAATGTTGCCACTTTAACAATGACTGTGAGCAAGATAATGGCAAAGCCATGTGCAGGCACATACATGCAAGATAATGGCAAAGCCATATACCTCCACAAAAGAGGCTTGCCAACAAACAAAGTCTACCCCAAAAATTCTCCCACCATATACAGGCTCCCTCAAAAAATACCCCTCTGCCAGGCCCACAAGTTGGTGTGGGTCTGTGGCTAACTAAGAAGACAAAGAAGCCAACATAGTAAGCTACCTCTCCACCAATGAAGATTTTTGCCCGCTCCATTACATATTGAAAAATGTAGGAATATGTTATCTTTTTTTAAAAAAATATTATTAGTATATGTGCTCCCATCACCTATAATAGTGCATCCATTCATGCCTTATTGGAATAGATCTTCACAAAAACCATGCCCCTACATACGAAAAAATTCTAAGGTCCAGATTTGTAAATTAGTAATGTAGAAACACATAAATTAAAATTTACCCAACTCTGAGCCAAATGTGAAATGTGAGCCTGACTCCACATCAGGGCCCCAAGCTTTAGACACTAGCTTGAGAAAATACAAATACATCATGCTATGCTACTTCTCCTCAAACTAGTGAAAAATGATTGAAGAAAACTCTTTTTCATCCCCTTGACAAATGTTTATTTCATAAAAAGTTTTGAATAATCACTTGACTGCGCAAGCAAATTGGTACTTCTTTTCAATCATTTTTTATTAAAATCAACACTTGATAACATGAGGGCTACACCAAAAGAGGTGCACATAAATGGTTTTACATGACAACACCTTATGGGATAGAAAAGGGGCCATGACATCGGCAAAATGAAATTCTTACCTCAATGCTTTCCCCCGGGAGGTATCATACTAATATTGGAGCTGTGTAGAAAATGGTCACCTTGTATTTATCAATAATGTCCCAAGAACAACCAGCATTTGGATAATTTGGAGCTTGTATATAGCATATTCACACATCAAATGAATATGAATTTTTTGCTATAAATGAAATGTCACTGGAGACATGCCAGAAAGCATAGAAAATAACTATTACTGTGAACTAAATGAACATTAAATAAGTAATAGCAAACAATAACCTGATTCATATGACACTTTCCTCATCAAGTAATTTCAATTCCAATGTTTGATATTTCTAATTGAAATAATTTTTAAAGAGAGAATTCTAGTGGTTGTCTCTCTATTAAGTAGAGGGCCATATGTAGCATAGCTGTGCCCGGTAATCCATCCACATTCAACAGTGCACCTTTGGTCAGAAAAGAATAGATAAAAACTCACCTGATTTAAGACAAACCCTAAGATAATTGACAATAAGAAACCATGGAAGCATACCAGAATATATCTGAGGGCTTGTAGTAAAATGCATACTTAAATGTAGTTACAGTATATGCCATATAACCACCTATTGTATGCAAATCACCCTACGAAACTACTCCATGTTTACATGTACTCTAAGAACAAAAGCATTGCAGCAACAAATAAAGGCAGAAAGGAGTCACCTTTGGCATGCCAGTACAACCACTAGTGTACAAGAGAGACAAGGGATCTTCTGCATCCATCCACTCCAGAACACAGGCTGTTGGATATATTGGAATCACATCTTACAAATGTGAAGTTAGATGCAAAATCTCTCACAACAAAATTTTAAGCAATAGCCAAAAGTCATTGGGTGTCTCTTATGGCATCTCTACTGATTACTAGATTTACTACCATCAAAACATTAGAAGGTCATTTCTCTATTTTTAACATCTTTCTTACAGAAATGTCACAAAGTGATATTCTCAATTAACCAATATTAATCTCCTTAATATTTACATAGATCTATAGGGGAAAAATAGTGTCTACCTACCACCAGAAGTCCCGGCCATCATGCCATTTTGTTGTGTTCTTCTCCATTGCTGATTGGTTTTCATAGTTCAAACATAGACCGACTCAATAGGGAAAGCAACTGCCATATGAATTGAAGAGCATTCATAATGACTAATGAGATATGAGAATCAATATCCAACAGGTAAATGGCCCTTGATAGAGTATAGATGTGGAATCACAGAAAAGGACTCCACCAGAATCCAAATGACCCCAAACAGTCTAGTTAAGTTTCTAATAATGATGTGAAACAGATTATTAATATATAACTTCTTTCATGTAGGGGGCGTATGAACTTTAAGGTAGCAATTCAAAAGGAACAACCCCTTTACCCCTACCAAAGGCTTAGACACAAGCAGTCAAGAAGAGCCTCAAAAGTAATTAGTGATGAAAAAAATAGATTGAAGCATAATATAGACAAAATTATGTAAGAAAAAGCCATTTACAAGATTTCTTACAATTTGATGCCCATCAAGCAAACCCTCAATATATGATAATAAGCTGGGATATGTATGTAGTTTTTTGAAACATAAAAATCATTTGGATAATAAGCCATTTACCAAAGGCTTAGCCCCAACTTTTTAGTAGTCACTATTCTCGATCAAGCAAAATCATCAGGGGTTTCCCATCCTCTCCATAGGGCAGATGTATCTCTCAGTTGCAATATGCAAACAACACTATTCTCTTCTCCTCAGGAAAACTAGAGCGGCTCTTTGCCATCAGAATTTTACTAGAGTCACTACAAGAGGACGATAGTCTCAAGGTAAATTTTGATAAGAGCATGATAGCAGGCTTGAACATGGAATAGATGCATAATCTTGTCTAAGATGCTAGTTTATTGAATAAGTAACGATAGATATCAAAAAATAATAAAGTAATTTTTAAAAATCACCCATGACTGGTAGTTTCTTTTTCCATTCTTGTCTGGGTGAGGACTGAGGTAGCCACCACTTGCTCACTCATTAGCATGATTTAGGAAAGAATGAAAGCCATAAAAAAGCCAACAGGATGCATGACCTTTAGAATGGAAGAAGAAATGGCTTTATAGTAAGCATGTAATGCAAATCTCAAGGTATACAAGATACAAATTCATGAAACTTTTAGCATCTAAGACATCAATATAAAATATACCAATCCTAATCTGGAATAGCAATGAGTTCAATGGCTTTATCTAATTAGCAGATTTTTTGTGCCAGAAACCATACACTTTAAATAAATGATGATTTTCTTTTACCTTCATAAAGTGAAGAATAACTAAATGGAAGATCCTTAACATTCCCCCAGCAATAGACGGTATTGGATCCTAATGACCATTGTTGTTGTTTTTTTCAATCCACGATTTAACAGATTCTTTTGTTAATTCCACTTTCATGGGCAAAAAGGAATCTGAATGGAGATGAAGAAGATAAAAGTTAAACGGATTAAGACACTTTAATATAAATGAAGATTTTCTTTTACCTTCATAAAGTGAAGAACAACTAAATGGAAAATCCCGAGCTATCTAGGTGAGCTAGGCTACTCTACGAGCTACGGAGAAAGTATCAACCAACTATCCAATCTAAGTTTATATGTACACTTCTTCGAAATTTAAGTACATTCATTCAGGGCAATTCAATGTCCTCCATTCCGAGCTGCCATTCTTTTTTATTGCTTCATCTCCTCTGTTCTGACTCATGGTTTGCCGTATTAATGCGACTTGCACCAATTTGGCTGTATCACATCATACCTGGGCTGGACTGTAACCTGATGCGGTGCAACTCGGCCTGGCCATGAGTCAAAACAGAGGAGATGAATCGCTGGACTGTAACCTGATGCGGTGTATCACATCATACCAGGGTTGGACTGTATCACATCACACTAGCATCTCAGCTGGGCCATTCAGAGGCCTCCCTCGGACTGAGTCACATGGACTTGGACCGTATCGCTGTGTTGCACCGTACCAGCACCTGTCCAAATTGATACGACTCGGCGATATAGCAGACCTTGTCATGACTATCAACTAAATGTAAAAAACTAATTTGTTAATCTGAATGTTGTTCTAGGAACTGTGTTTGTGAAGTAGATAATGCAATTGAGTACATATCACCATCCAGTAATGTCAAAGGGAAATGACATTCCAATAAGCAGTGCAATAGGTCTTTACGATGGATGAGCTTATTTCAGTGACAATGTTGAATCATCATCCATAGTTAAGTGACAAAAGGATGGATAGGTTTGGATGTTTATTTCCACATGAAAAGTAATTAAATCTGTGAGATAGCTTTTCCTTTCATTTGAGTATAACTTACAAGATAGCTCATCGACCCCCAGGGGTCCTTCACCTAGCACTGTTTCAGAATCGTAGTCCAGATCTCCGCCAGCCCGAACGGAGGTGCCATCCTGGGATCAAACTCCCCCCTCGACCTCGCCGCTCGTGCTGCTACTTATGGCACTCAGCACCCTCTTATCCTCTCCTTCCTCCTCCAGGGGTGCCACCTTCACCGGTGTGCTCACCCGGAGCCCCCAATCCCTAGAGGCCCGGGCGCGGCCGAGGTACATCTGCCTGCCCGAGCAAATCCTTTCTGCACTATTGAGGGTCTGATTTAGAGAGGCGAGTGAAGAAAAAGAATTAATAGATCTAGAGAGACCAGTGGAGAAAAAGAAAATGTTGGGATTGCAGGAGTCCTACCAGTAATATGACTCTAGAATCATCCACTAGAGCCCTGAATTTGTCCACGAGTGTCGGCACCATCTGCCTCGGGGTCATCAGTAGTGCCACGAGTGCAAATCGGGCGTAGAACCGCAGATCCTTCCACCTCACCCCGAGATCCGTGAGCAGCCGGCCGTACGCGCCCTCCCTCCCATCCTTGTCCCTCTCGAAGTATCCCCCCAGGATGGCCTCGTAGAAGACGTACGCCTCCAGCAGGAACCTCACGTCGCTGGTGCGCTGGTACTGCCCGTAGTAGAGCTACCCAATCTGGGAGGCCACCTCCCCGATCTCCCACCGCCTCATCCCGGCCTCAACCAGCTCCTCCCGGTGCTCCTGCTCGAACCGCCACAGCCCGATGTATGCCTCGAACACCTTGCGTTGGCAATGCGGGTGCGGCACCTCCAGCATGTATGCTGGCAGGTCCCACACCCTCACGAACTTTTGATTGGGTGAGGTCGTCTAAGAGCATGGCTAGGGTTTTAGTGGGGAAGAGAGCGAAGAAGGAGAGGGCAGAGATGGGAGCCCCATACGAGATCTAGGGAGAAGACCAGAGGGGAAGGGGTGGGGGAGTAAGAGAAAGAGGGAGATCGATGGGTTGAAATCGAGCGGGAAGATAAAACCTCAGGTGGTAGTTTTGCCGCCATCGAAGTCGCCTCATTTCCTACGTTTTTTGTTTTTATTTTTTTTTATTTTGAAGTAATTTATTCTTACGTTATTTTTTAAAACAAAATAATATCCAAGGTCTATTCTCACATTTACTTAAAAAACGTCATCATATATTATCTTTTCCTACATTTATTTGAAAACCGTCAGAATAACACGACCATATAGCTACGCTATAATAAAACGTAGGAAATTTACCAACGTTCATTTAAAAATGTCAGAATATGTTACCTATACCTACGTTTTCTAAAAGCGTAGGAAAAATTTGTGGCTATAGGCCAATTTTCTTGTAGTGTCCTTTTCTATTTTCTTAAACCTTTGTTAGAAGCTATGAATCAGTAGTGGCATAAGCGGAAAGGCCCAGCGCAAGCTGTTAGTCAGCGGATGGCTTAAGCTGTAATGCCCAGCGGTAGAAGCTGTGAATCAGCGGATGGCAAGCTGTGAAGCCCAGTGCAAGCTATTAGTCAGCGGATTGTAGGCAAGCTGTGAGGCCCAGCCGTTTAAGCTGTGTATCAGCGAAAGCCATACTCAAGTCTGAGTATGGGGTGGACGTAGGCAGACTGGTGTCTGGCCGAACCACCTAAAAATCCTGTGAGCAGTGGTTTGCGTTGATGTGACTGTTCCTTATCTCCTTTCTCCCTCACACGTTTTGTTCATTGTCCGGTTGAGCGCTACTTACTCAATTCGATATCCGTTTTGCTTGAGCCTGAATGATGTGGATTACTTCCTGTGTTAGTATGATAAGTGTTTGCCCACTGGTTCGATCGAAGCCTTTATTTCTAGGCACCTTCGGTGGTGGTATTTTCAATCTGTTCTTAGAGTATGTTTATACTTTAATTGGGCGATATTTCCAAAAGATCCATTCAGCCCACTTCTGGATCTATTTCCGCGTATCACATGTTCTAACAATTGGTATCAGAGCGGGTCTCTGACTTTCCAGATCCAACGATCTGCAGAGGATCCTGCTGTGTTTGGTGCATTGCTCTGTAGTTAATTTCTTTGAATTTGTTTAACCGTTTTTCAATGGCTTCTCCAGTGGTTTTCAATGGTTCTAACCTTAGCAGTTGGCTAGGCGGCCTATGTACTTACATGAATTCCATTGATTCTAATCTATGGAATCTTGTATCAAAAGGCCCACATGAACTACCTCATGACCAGACTGAGTGGTCTAATGAGGACAGATTGAGGGACAGAGAAAATAAAATGGTTCTCAACATTTGGAGACTGCAGTTGATACTAAAATGTTTTCTTCTACTTGCGAGTACACTTCTGGGAAGGAGATTCTGGATGCAGTGATGGCTATTCATAAAGAGGAAGAAGAAAAATGCTTGATGGCCAATCAAAGGGATTAGACTGAAGAAACAACATCCCAGGTAAGCACTGAATCAGCAGATTTTTCTTTTGATGAACTAGTAGATATGTATGATGATTTGCTTGAGAAGTATGAGAAAATGAAGTCAGAAAATAAAAAATTAAAGAAAAAGATTGATCAAAACTGCTCTAATTTCCTGTGAAAACTGTTCAAAATTGAAAATGTCTCATGATGCCTGTTTGACTGATATTCAGAATTGTAAGAAACAATTGGAAGGTTTTGAAAATAGTGGTTCCGAAATGAATGAACTGAAGTCTGAAAATGAAATCTACAAAAGACAGATTGTAGAGAATAATGAAAAGGTTAATAGACTTCAAGAAGAAAATCAAGCCGAACTTCTCAAGTATAAAGAGCAAACTTCCTTGCTGAAAAATGAAAATAATGAACTTGCTGTTAAGATTTTTGAACTAGAGAATAAACTGAATTCAATGAATGATGGTCATATTGAAGATGAAGAACTGAAAGCTGAAATTGATAAACTCAAAATGAAATTACAGGAATTAAACAAGGTGAAATCTGAATTGAACAGATTAAAAATCTGAGAATGACAGTCTTAGAAATAAATCCCTTGAAGCAGAAAACACATGCTCAAAAGAAGAAAATGATGAATGCGTTTTTCTAAAAGAAGTGATTGAAGATCTTTATTCTGGGGTTGATATGCTGAAGAATTTGAATGCATCCTTAAAAGATGAAAATCATTTGTTGCTTGAAAAGAAAAAGGAAGTAGAAGAATCTGAAGAAACTCTGATGGATGAAAACAAAAATTTGAAAGAGCAAAATAAGAAACTCATGATTTTAAACACTATTATATCAGTAAAATTGCTGACAATTGAAAAAGGGAAATGTATTTTGAAAGAAACTGAAGTCAACAAGGAACAAGACCTAAAATAGGAAATTGAAACATTGAAAAATCTAAATGATGCACTGCATAAACAGGTCATTTCATGTGAGACTAAAATTGTTGGCTATGAACTTAATGTTTCATCTTTGCAATCTGAAATCCAGGATCTAAGAAATTCACTGTCTGAATTTGTTAAAGGGAAGGACAATCTTGATAAGATCCTTGAAGTTAAAATAAATTTTCAGAATGAAGGGTTGGGTTAGAACCCTGTCAATAAAAAGAAATTTGGAAAAAAAACTCAAACTACTTGTGTTTCTAGTTCTACTACACATATTTTCTAATTTACTGCTCAGAGAACTAGAAGCCAAAATAAGAACTTGAAAAAGACTGAAAAGTAGAAAAAGAATGCCAATCTTGATAAATTTAGAGTTGTTTCTGTTAGTGCTATGAACTCTATTCATTCTGCTATTTCTGAGAATCCTGGTAGTTCATCAATGCATGCTGTTAAAAATTTTCAAACTCATTTACATGCAAACTCAAAAATTAATTCATGTCACTATTGTTGTAGGGCAGGGCATATGATGCATGACTGCCATGTTATGAAAATTGATGATATGAATGCTTGTAAAAATGTGAATGCTGCTAAAAGTAAGGGTAAATTGTATTCTCATCATACAAATCCTTATGAGAATTAATATGTCTTTGGTAGGAATAAGTCTGCCTCAATGAACCAGCATGTTGTGTGTTTCAATTGTGGAAAGCTAGGCCATAGGGCTAGTCACTGCTGGTCGATTGTTGAAAGAAGAAATTATTCTTATTGTTATAATTGTGGTAAGAAAGGCCACATGATAGCCAAATGCTAGTCTGTCAATCAAAAGAAGAAACCTCACTTTCATAATGTTCATGCTAAATATTCTATAAATCATGGTTTTCAAAGAAATAAATTTGTTTCAAACAGTCAGCATGTTCAGTGCTTTAATTATAGAAAATCAGGTCATATAGCTAGAGAATGCTGGTTTGCTGACTATGATAAAAGAAAATCTCATGTTAAACATGATAGCATGCCTGATTACTCACAAAAATCTAATAGTCATTCATTTGAGAGAATTGTGAGAACCTCAGGTTATTGTTATTACTGTGGTAGGTTTGGGCATGCCATGGAAAATTATTTCATGTTGAAATTTGATGATAACAATGCCCTGAAATCTGGAAGAACTCCTGTCAGATGAGTTGCTAACCAGGGAGGGCCCAAGAATTCTTGGGTACCTCAATATGCAAAATGAGATTATGTTTTTGCAGTAGTGCCTTGGAAGCTGATGAATAAAGGGGTAATAAACCAAGGCACTCAAGTTGGTAAAACCCCATTCTGGTACTTTTCAGGCAGTATCTGCATTTTTCACATTTATTCAGTTGAACTTCTTAGAAATCTAATTTAACTACATATCATGTTAAATCTGTTCAGTCAAAAGTGTCATGCATGCAAGATCATTATATGTTTTATCATTCGCATTAAGCTACATGAGCTTTGAGATGTGTGTGCACATATTCATTGAAGATATGCTGAATTCATTTCCAATCTGCAAGCATTTATGTTTTTAACTGTGCTTCAACTGGTTGCATGTTTAAGAGGGAGATGAAATAAATTTTAATGCATGAAATTTTATGTCTGCATACATTTTCACATATGCATATTCAATTGAATTGTCTTGCATATTCTGAAACTGTTATGTATTTTCATGCATTATTTCATGGTATATAAAATGGTTTGACACTGAAGGTCAGATTAAGTCTGTCTAGAAGTTCCAATCATGTGTGAGATGGTCTCTGGACTAAGTTCTCCACCTAGTACCATGAGTCAAATGTGCACATAAAAGTTAGAAAATCATGAGCAAGAGTCTGCATATTTGTGCATAGGTGAGATTGAAAAAGAATTGGATATCTTTCATTGAAAATTTAGAATTGTCTGAATGTGATGCATACAGTTGTCAATTGCATTTTTTTGATATTTGTCATCATGCAGAGATACTGAAAATAAATTGCTTTTCTCAATTGTATGTATACACATATGTTTGGCATAAGTCATTGAAAATCTATTAGGACTGCACTTGCATCACATTGACATGAATGACCCAAAGGTATATCAAATGGAAATTGCTAAAAGACAGATGCAATCTGTCTGGAAGCTCTGACCATGTGTGAGGTGGTCTCTAGACCAAGTCCTCCGCCTAGTACCATGGGTAATTTTGTAGATAAGGCAGTCCAGTCATAAGACCCCATGCTTAACCTTCATTGCACATATTGCATAAAGTCAGGGGGAGTCCGCCAATCAAATTTTTATAATTCATGTATGGTGGATTAATGCATTCTGTGAAAAATAGTCAATGCATATGTATACATAGTTCATTGCATATCATCATTATTTAAAATACCAAAAGGATAGAGTGATTGCTCAATTCCAATAGAACATTTTGCTGAATTCTGAATGATGACTCTCTTCAAACACTACAAGCCTGAACAATTTGATTATCTGCTAATCTCTCTCATCATTCATAAATATGCTTAGTTGCATTTGTTGAGGGGGAGCATCAAAAATTCCCAAACTGTTTGGCTATTCTTGAAATCCAATTTTCTTTGCTGACATTTATGTCAAGTCTGTCTCAAGCTGGTATCTCACTGATTTCAAATCATTGAACTCATTGAACATTGATCTTTGGCAAATATTAAACATTTGCATTGCTCCCAGATCACTGATTCCATATGATTCTCAAAAACTTCTAAATCAATTGCTTTGTTGAACAATTGGTATCAAGTTTCATTAGCTGCTGCTGAATACTTCTGAGTCCTTTCCTAAAATTTCTTGACAGACTTAAAGTTCAATTTACTATTCTCCACACGAAATGCCTTGAAATCTTTGGTCATTGTGTTTGGAACCCTTATTATTCCTATTATTGTTTCTGAACTATCTGAACTTCAGGGAGACTTCAATCTATATACCTTGCTCATAAATCTAAAAAATCAATTCAATGAAGAATCTTCTATTATACAGATTCATGAATGTCTGAAAGATCAAATTGGTTTAAATTTAATGTATTCATTTAGGTTGGTTATAAATGCCTTGAAAATATCTAAATCAACTTTAATAAACCTTAACCAACTGGTTCATGATTAAGTCTTGTCAAATCTTTTGAAATCTGAAAATGTTGAAATCATGACTTTATTTAGCTGAAATACATGAAATCTGTATTATCTTTCAACATCCGAACTTTCTGAAAATGTCCAAGGGTCAAATATGGTAAATCTTGCAAGAGCAATGACTTTGGTCATTGAGAAACACATGTCCAAAGGACTGTGTCATGAGGTGTCTTAGTAAACTCTGCTTAAAATCATTGAAAAATAGGCAGAGCAATGGCTAATACACTGAGAAATATATCTCACTCATCAAAGAAATGAGAAAAGGTATGTCATGAGGTGAAAAGTTAATATGTTTAATTTTAATGCATGACTATTATTCACATTAAGTACTTAGGGAGATTGGCGGCTAAACAACGTATATCCTTTAGCTACAAGGTGTGTACTGTACTAGATTGCTCGTAAGATTTAATAGCAAAAGTTATCCACTTGATAAAATGAAAAATCTGAAAAAGAATGCTAAGGATAAATTGCTATAACCCTTGATAAAATCAAATGGTTTCATGATTGTTTAACCTCAATACTTATGAGTGTAATTCCTAAAGAAGTCACTAAAATTGATTGAGTAAGATTAAAGGAGGTTAATCAAGATGTTAATATGAGTTTTTGGTTCATTTTTATTAAATCTTGATTTCAGTTATGAGTACAGAACTTTATTGTCAAACCATGTATACATCATCTTTAAACCATGCAGTCCAATAAAGTTCATTCATAAACCTTTATAATAGGAGACTCCACAAAATTTCCTATATTTGGATTTATGAAATTGGTATACTCTTTGAAAGTTTTACTGAATGTGTTTAACTCTTACTGTTCTTAAGACTTTCAGAATGTGCTTAATTCTTATTGCTCTCATTTGGTCTCATTGTTAAATCAATCCGTCTTGACTGTCCAACCTTCATCCAATCATTGAAATCAATCTGTCTTTACTGTCCACTCTAAATGTCCCTGTGGTTCACTACTCATTCATTTAATTAGACTCCATATGCTCTGAAGATACAAAGAAGTATCTGTTCAGGGGGAGATCATGTCAGCATCCTTCATGTTCCCCTCTTTTTGCTGTTGTCAAAAGGGGGTCATTGTTGGTTGGTAATCATTTGTTGATTTATTGCTGCAAGGGTGGTAAAAGGGGGGAGCAACAGTCTGATTTTAATGGTTTCTGATAATCTGGTTGATATCCATGTAATCCTTTCTCTGATTTCTGACATACTTTACTTCTTCAGGGGGAGTAGGGTTATTATCTCCACTACTTTTAAAAGGGGGGAGATAAATTCTGGAATTCATACTGGTCTGCATCTCACTTCAATCCTTCCCTTTTTGATTTTGTCAAAGGGGGAGAATACTTGTGAGTGTGAGTCACTAGATCTGTCTGACAGATGTTGTACTGCATACTCTGGCTAAGTTGCATGATGCACTCATATTGCAATGACTCCTCATCATATTGCCATCATCAAAAAGGGGGAGATTGTTAGATCTCTGTGATTTTGATTATGTCAAATATTATGTAAGAGATGTCAATGTTTTGCCTAAATGTCAATATTATGATAGATATTATGACTCACTATGTTCAATCTTGATAAATGAATTAATGATCTCATCACACATATAAAAGTATGAAAAGTCAAACGCATGCATTAGGGCATAAACGTGGTCAAATCATCATTTTGTATACATGTGTTAGTTTGCATACAGATGCATTAGTGATTAAGTCTAGTCTATGTTATGTGCGTATGTCTTCATGTAAAGTCGATGTTATTTATCGCACTTGCATACTAGGGTCGACGTTAGTCTGCATGTCATGCACATAGAGTCGGTGCTAGCGGCATAATAGGTCAGCGTTAGTTGCACCATGTGCATGCTAAGGTCTGTGCCAACCGAACTCGGGTCTGTGCTAGTTGAACATAGTATAAACCAAGGTCAGTGCATATTAGTTATGTCACGCCCCGAGCGCGGAAGATACCCGGAGATGCGCGACGTGTCTATATCAATCATGTCAATCAGAGTGGTCGTGTATTCGACACAAAGACAGAGATGCGCAAAATAGCAAGATAACCCAATCCTTTATTTCATAATGGATAGACTATTACAAATCCAATACTCTGTTTAATAAAAAGGAAAAGAATACATATTTGACTCAAGAAACTATAGAAAAGACTAGATGACACTTGTAGAAGCTCTATCACTTTCACTCTTGACCATTCCCATCCGATTGACTTCCATCGTCGTCGGACTTACCTGAAAAGTAGAAAGGGACAAACGGAATGAGCGAACGCTCAGTAGGAAATTATATCTCAAGTACTAGCAAGTGGTTTAAGTAATTACATTTTCATGGATGCAATAAAGCTATGCATGCTCGCATGAAACGACAAGATAGAGAGAATGTAATATCAAGAAAATAAGATGAACTTAGTCATGAACTTCCAACAAGATAACAAGTTTATTCGAGATATTCAAGCAAGTACATTTAACAAGTCATGTCAAGAAACTTTGGCTATCATGTATCAAGCAAGTAAATTACCCTTTTTCGGGCCACGCATTTCATTTCATGTCAAGTACGAGTCAAGTACAAGATGTGTGTGGAATGTCCAATCAAGCAAGTCAAGTACTCGGTATAATGCCAGATACCTTATCATTTTAACTCCCATGGGCACAAGTACTTTCGGGTGCTCCTCCCAGGACCAGATCGGGCCCTATATGCGCAGGCATTTATCATGTGTTTTGACATCCACTCTTGTTTATATAGCCAATATAGAATTTCAATAATCAAGCTTGTAGATACGTATGACAACTTTGATAGAATAGAGTCCAAAATATGACAAAGGACATAGAATGGCGATAATAACGGTATAATCACGATGTCGATAAAACTAGGTAGAATATGGTTCCCTTAACTTAGGTACCATGACAAATCAATATGGACATTCTTTATATAGAATTGAGGTCCACATGAACATTAGATCAAGCAAGATACCCTCATTCTTATCATAGAATTGGGGTTTACAAGAATGACACGATATGGCATGATATCATCATCCCATCAAGAATTTCTTATGATATACTCTTTGTATAATCATAAGGGCCGGTATACCATGTTTCTTTAGATTGACATGGCAAGGATCGTGTAATGGGTTTTTAGGGTACAACCAGCTCAGTCGGCCTTGAGGGAATCCAAGGCTACGAGGAGTCTTACGGAGGTCTCTATGACTAACTCGCTAGTCCAAAGGAACGGAATGTCCAATGGAGAGCTTGTTTGTCAATGAGAGTTGAGTGTGATCGATAAATCAACATGAAAACATGGGACTATACTCACGGAGTGGAGAATAGTGCCTATTTATATATATTATGATATATATAAAACCATCGGTTAGCAAATCAGATGAAAATCAGTTTATAGTAAAATAACGACTTAGGTCAAGTCGTTTCTCAAGTAATTAACGCCTAACATAGGGGCGTTTACATATTTCTATTTTACAGAATTTTCAATAATCTCATTAATTTATGAAAAACACGCCCTTGTCCGGGGCGTTTTTCAAGTAACTAACGCCTAGTATCAGGGCGTTTATATATGTTCCGTTTCGCAGAATTTCATTATTTCAATACTCTATCTAAAAAGCGCCCTGGACAGGGTCGTTTCTTCATATTTGACGACTGCTGCTGCAGGCGTCTCATGAATTACGGATTTGACAGAATATAAATAAGTTGCAGGACTTATATAAGACACGCCCTGGGAAGGGGCGTTACTGGCTTAACTCTATGTTTCAGAACATACCAGGACTCTGGATAATACGCGCCTAAGCAAGGGGCGTTACTTTTAAAGTCACGCCCTCTGATGAGGCGTTAATACGTGGAAAACGACCTTGTACAGGCCGTGAATTCAAGAAATTGCAGGACATTAGATTTGGAGACAGGATCATGCATTAATAATCAAGGTTTCATATATAATCCGTTCTTAACATGCTTAAGTCATGATCTCGTAAAATTAACGCCTGTGTACAGGACGTTTCTTAATAAATTGACGACCGCTGTTATGGTCGTTTATTTTAAAATAGCGCCCTATTCCAGGGCGTTTCTTTCAAACAATTCAGAAAACGCATGAAAACTATAATAATCATATGCATGACATGCTTATATATATATATATCTTGCATTAATTTCATTTGGGCTACATTAACTTGAGAAAACCTACCTTATGATAATTTGATGATTTGAACTGTGAGAAGAGGAGCTCTAGTTCTTCGGTCCTGTAATTCCTACGAGAACAGAAGAAGAAATATTAGTATTTCTTCATACTTCCTGACCGAAGGTAAAAGAAAGATTATTACCTTACAACCCCAATGTTTCTTCAACCTGGAAGAAGGAAGAAGTCGAATTAATGATCGTCCACCAAATCAAAAAGGGACAGAGGGAAGGAAGAGCTATTGCTCTGTAATTACCTTCAGGGAACTCGAACGCCAAATAGCGTTCACTGGTTCGAGCAGTAGATTATTTATAGGGTTATGGAAGTCCTATTAAAAGTAGTGTTTGATTGAGGGTAATATATCCTTAATAGAGTCCTTACTCTAATAGACACTTACTAGATTAGGTTAATCTTTCCTTGGATAAGTTCTGGGTTCGATCGGGTCACGAACTGAATTAACGCCTTTGGTCAGGGCGTGTATTCGTTAATTGACGCCTTATATCAGGGCGTTTCTTAAAAAGCGCCTTGAGAAAGGGCGTTTCTTGTTTTAAAACACGCCCAAGATAGAGGCGTTTCTTTTACTTACCCATTTGGTCGCGTGAGAACTGACGACCGTAGGTGTGGGCGTCCTTTCTTTAGTCACGCCGTATGTAGAGGCGTTTCTTTATAAATTAACGCCTTAATAAGAGGCGTTATTTTTAATTTGTTTTATTTCATCCAATTAACCCTATTCCTTTTATATATATATTACTTCTGTAATATATATGTTTTAATTTATTTCAATTATTCATTTATTAGGGTTGCTACACCCTCCCCCACTTAAAAAGAATTTGGTCCCCAAATTCAATATATATATAATTATACATGCGGAGAGTGTAGGACATATACCTCTTAGAATAACTCGGGAAATCGTTTCTTCATAGATTCCTCGGTCTCCCATGTCGCTTCGCGTTCAGGATTCTTATTCCATTGCACCTTGATCATGGGAATAACCTTATTCCTTAGAGCTCGTATTTCTCGATCTAATATCTTCAAGGGCTTCTGTTCATATGTGAGATCTTTCTGGATCACCAGATCTCCATGCTCAATAATATGTGACGGATCGTGCACATACTTCTTCAACATAGATATGTGAAATACATTGTGTACCTCGGACAACTGAGGAGGCAACGCGATGCGATAAGCAACCTCGCCAACTCTTTCGAGTACCTCAAATGGTCCGATGAATCTTGGCGTAAGCTTGCCCTTAACACCAAATCTTCGTATGCCACGTCCAGGGGATATTTTAAGAAATACATGATCTCCAACCTGGAATTCAAGATCTCTTCTCCTGGTATCAGCATAAGCCTTTTGCCTTGTCTGAGCAACTTGTAATCTTTCTCTGATTACTTGTATCTTCTCGGTTGTATCCCTTACCATGTCTGGACCTAATAGTTGTTTTTCTCCAACTTCGTTCCAACATATGGGAGATCGGCAACTCCTTCCGTATAAGGCTTCGAAAGGTGCCATTTGGATACTAGCTTGGTAGCTATTATTATATGCAAATTCAACTAAAGGTAAGTGGTCATGCCAGCTTCCTCCAAAGTCAATAGTGCATGCTCTCAGCATATCTTCAACAACTTGATTAGTTCGCTCGGTCTGACCATCCGTTTGCGGGTGAAAAGCAGTACTAAAGTTGAGTCTCGTCCCCAACGAATGTTGTAATCCCTTCCAAAAATGAGAAGTAAAACGGGGATCTCTATCCGACACGATTGAGACAGGAATTCCATGTATCCTGACTATTTCTTTGATGTATAGTGCAGCTAGCACATCAATTGACCATCGGCTTTTGATTGGCAAGAAATGTGCCGATTTAGTCAATCGGTCAACGATAACCCAGATTCCATCATGTCCTCCTTTAGATTTAGACAAACCCATGATGAAGTCCATACCAATATCCTCCCATTTCCACTTAGGAATATCTAGAGGATGTAGTTTTCCCGCAGGCTTTTGGTGTTCTGCCTTGACCTGTTGGCATGTGAGACAGCGTGATACATAGTCCGCTATTTCTCTTTTCATATTGGGCCACCAAAAGTTCCTCTTTACATCTTGGTACATTTTAGTTGATCCAGGATGAATAGTGTATCTTGATCTGTGAGCTTCATCTAAGATCTTCTTCTTTAATTCCGGACAATCGGGTATACAAGTTCTATCTTTGAACGATAATCTTCCATCAGAAGTTAGTTGAAAATCAGATTGTCCTTCTAATCTGCCTTTGATTTCTACTAACATAGGATCATCATCCTGAAGTGTTTGTATCTCAGATAACAAATCTGACTGTATGCTTACATGAGATAGTGTGACAAATTTGGATTCCGTGTCCAAGCTTATATTGAGCTCGGAGAATTGTTCAAGTAACCTCCATTCTTGTATCATACAATTTGCTATCTTTGCTCTCGGCTTTCGACTAAGGGCGTCAGCAACATAATTACCCTTTCCGGGATGGTATTGTATATTGAAGTCGAAGTCCTTGAGATATTCTAGCCAGCGTCTTTGTCTCATGTTTAGCTCCTTTTGTGAAAATAGATATTTGAGACTTTTGTGATCGGAGTATACAGTAAACTGTACCCCATAGAGATAGTGTCTCCATATCTTTAGGGCAAATACTACCGCGGCCAATTCCAAGTCATGGACGGGGTAATTCTCCTCATGCTTCTTCAGTTGACGAGAAGAGTATGCTATGACCTTCCCATGTTGCATTAGAACACATCCGAGGCCAATGCCAGAAGCATCAGTGTAGACCTCGAATTTCTCTCCTTCAATTGGTAGGGCTAAGACCGGAGCTGTGGTGAGATGATCCTTGAGAGTTTGGAAACTGCTTTCACATTCCTCACTCCATTCATATCGGATCTCCTTACGAGTTAATCTTGTAAGTGGTACGGCGATCTTAGAGAAATCTTTGATAAATCGCCGATAATAGCCTGCAAGACCTAAGAAACTTCTGATCTCGCTTGCATTAGTGGGTCTCTCCCAGTTTCTCACAGCTTCAACTTTTGACGGATCCACAGATAAACCGTCCTTGGATATGACATGTCCGAGAAAAGCCACTTCTTCAAGCCAGAACTCGCATTTGCTGAGTTTAGCATATAATTGATTTGTCCTCAAGACTTGCAATGCAATCCTCAAATGCTCTTCATGTTCTTCCTTAGTCTTAGAATATATCAATATATCATCGATGAAGACTACTATGAATTGATCCAAGTAAGGCCTGAATATGCTATTCATTAACTGCATAAAGGCAGCAGGGGCATTTGTTAGTCCAAAAGGCATAACAACAAATTCGTAATGGCCATACCTGCTTCTGAATGCGGTCTTGTGAATGTCATCATCCTTGATCCTTAATTGATGATATCCCGACCGGAGATCAATCTTGGAGAAATATTTGGATCCTGAAATCTGATCAAACAATTCATCGATTCTCGGCAGTGGATACTTGTTCTTGATAGTAAGATGATTCAACTGTCGATAGTCAACACACAATCTCATGGATCCATCCTTCTTCTTTACAAATAAGACTGGTGCTCCCCACGGGGAAGTACTTGGTCTAATAAACCCTTTTTGGATTAGTTCCATCAACTGCTCCTTCAACTCCTTGAGTTCAGCAGGGGACATTCTATATGGTGCCTTTGAAACCGGACCAGCACCAGGGACTAAGTCGATGGTAAAGGCCACATCTCTTTGCGGGGGTAATCCCGGCAAATCTTCCGGAAATACGTCTGGGAATTCTCGTACTACTTGAACGTCTTCTATCTTAGTTTCCTTAGCTTCTTTAATAGTGACAAAAGCAAAGAAGGATACACATCCTTTCTTGACGAGCTTGCTTGCTCGAAGAGCCGAAATAAGAGGGGATTTGCTTCGACTCTTAGGACTAGTATAAGTCAGTTCTGGAAATTCTTTGAAAACAATCTTGCTATTACGGCAATCAACCGTTGCCTGGTACTTAGATAACCAATCTGCTCCTAGTATAACATCATATTCTTTTAGATCTAAGCAGATAAGATCAATAGGAAAATTCTTTCCTCGAACCAACACCTCACAGTTTTGGTAGTGATGCGTGATATCCGTCTCATTTCCGAGAGGAGTAGTCAACACTATTTTCATCCATTCTGGTTCTAGAGGTAATGGGTCAGCAAACTTCTTGGAAATAATGGAATGCGATGCACCCGTATCAAATAAGACATGTGCATATTTGGAACAAATTTTTAATGTACCTTCCACCAATCCGCCTTCTTCTTCTGGTTCGGTCTCTTGGATTGCATGAAGACGCGCGTTCCTTGTCACTGGGCGTTTACCCTCACCATCTTGGTCATTCATTAATGGACAATCGGGAATCCGATGTTCACGACTCCCACAACGGAGACATGCTCCTAATTTCCTCCAGCATTCTTCTGTTTTGTGACCAGCCTTGTCACAATGCTTGCATACTACGTTTGAAGGGGTAGTGGTGATAGAGAAAGGCTTGGATTTCTTGTACTTCTGATCTTGAGAGGAAGAACCTCCATTATTGGGCCTCTTCTTAAAGTTGGGTTTAAAAGAACCCGAACTTGTGACTTGCTCCTTTTTGTCTTTCCCACGGATCCTATCAGATAGTTCCGTGGCATCTTCAAGCAACTGAGCTCGGCGCACTATTTAGTATAAACTTGAATATCCATAGGCGCCAGTTGAGTAATGTAGTGGGGCCTAAGCCCATTAAGAAATCTACGGGCTTTCATCTTTTCCGTGCCAATTAAATGCTTAGCATATCTAGACAGTCTAGAGAACTGTGCTTCATAATCAGCCACCGATAAAGATCTTTGCTTTAATGCGGCAAATTCGGCGGCCTTCCTTTCCTGGACCCTATCAGAGAAATATTTGGCGTTGAAATATTCAACGAATTCACCCCATGTAACTTGAGTTGGGTCAATAGTAGCTTCAATCGACTCCCACCAGCATCTAGCATCCTTTTCTAACTGGAAAGTAGCTAATAAGACTTTGTCCTGATCCGTGCATTGCATAACACGGAATATACGTTCAATCTCCCGAACCCAATGCTCGGCATCGTCTGGATCGGTCGATCCCATGAACTTCGGGGGATTCATATTCTTGAATGCTTGGTGTAAGCTTCCAGCTCGTGGAGCACCACCTTGTGCTACCTGTTGTAGCACTTGGGTCATCCCTTGAAGGGTACGCTGCATGTTGCGCCATTGAGCACGTTCGGCAGCCATTATCCTACAATTACAATAGCTATGTTAGTATTATATCACTATGATCTTATAAAGGACTCATTGATCATTTAACCCTTGGTTCTACCCACTCTCACTTGGTTAAAGGTTTTGAAACCTATCCTTGGACTTGGGTTTCCTAGGAATTGAATACCTTAGGCTCTGATACCACAAAGACTGTCACGCCCCGAGCGCGGAAGATACCCGGAGATGCGCGACGTGTCTATATCAATCATGTCAATCAGAGTGGTCGTGTATTCGACACAAAGACAGAGATGCGCAAAATAGCAAGATAACCCAATCCTTTATTTCATAATGGATAGACTATTACAAATCCAATACTCTGTTTAATAAAAAGGAAAAGAATACATATTTGACTCAAGAAACTATAGAAAAGACTAGATGACACTTGTAGAAGCTCTATCACTTTCACTCTTGACCATTCCCATCCGATTGACTTCCATCGTCGTCGGACTTACCTGAAAAGTAGAAAGGGACAAACGGAATGAGCGAACGCTCAGTAGGAAATTATATCTCAAGTACTAGCAAGTGGTTTAAGTAATTACATTTTCATGGATGCAATAAAGCTATGCATGCTCGCATGAAACGACAAGATAGAGAGAATGTAATATCAAGAAAATAAGATGAACTTAGTCATGAACTTCCAACAAGATAACAAGTTTATTCGAGATATTCAAGCAAGTACATTTAACAAGTCATGTCAAGAAACTTTGGCTATCATGTATCAAGCAAGTAAATTACCCTTTTTCGGGCCACGCATTTCATTTCATGTCAAGTACGAGTCAAGTACAAGATGTGTGTGGAATGTCCAATCAAGCAAGTCAAGTACTCGGTATAATGCCAGATACCTTATCATTTTAACTCCCATGGGCACAAGTACTTTCGGGTGCTCCTCCCAGGACCAGATCGGGCCCTATATGCGCAGGCATTTATCATGTGTTTTGACATCCACTCTTGTTTATATAGCCAATATAGAATTTCAATAATCAAGCTTGTAGATACGTATGACAACTTTGATAGAATAGAGTCCAAAATATGACAAAGGACATAGAATGGCGATAATAACGGTATAATCACGATGTCGATAAAACTAGGTAGAATATGGTTCCCTTAACTTAGGTACCATGACAAATCAATATGGACATTCTTTATATAGAATTGAGGTCCACATGAACATTAGATCAAGCAAGATACCCTCATTCTTATCATAGAATTGGGGTTTACAAGAATGACACGATATGGCATGATATCATCATCCCATCAAGAATTTCTTATGATATACTCTTTGTATAATCATAAGGGCCGGTATACCATGTTTCTTTAGATTGACATGGCAAGGATCGTGTAATGGGTTTTTAGGGTACAACCAGCTCAGTCGGCCTTGAGGGAATCCAAGGCTACGAGGAGTCTTACGGAGGTCTCTATGACTAACTCGCTAGTCCAAAGGAACGGAATGTCCAATGGAGAGCTTGTTTGTCAATGAGAGTTGAGTGTGATCGATAAATCAACATGAAAACATGGGACTATACTCACGGAGTGGAGAATAGTGCCTATTTATATATATTATGATATATATAAAACCATCGGTTAGCAAATCAGATGAAAATCAGTTTATAGTAAAATAACGACTTAGGTCAAGTCGTTTCTCAAGTAATTAACGCCTAACATAGGGGCGTTTACATATTTCTATTTTACAGAATTTTCAATAATCTCATTAATTTATGAAAAACACGCCCTTGTCCGGGGCGTTTTTCAAGTAACTAACGCCTAGTATCAGGGCGTTTATATATGTTCCGTTTCGCAGAATTTCATTATTTCAATACTCTATCTAAAAAGCGCCCTGGACAGGGTCGTTTCTTCATATTTGACGACTGCTGCTGCAGGCGTCTCATGAATTACGGATTTGACAGAATATAAATAAGTTGCAGGACTTATATAAGACACGCCCTGGGAAGGGGCGTTACTGGCTTAACTCTATGTTTCAGAACATACCAGGACTCTGGATAATACGCGCCTAAGCAAGGGGCGTTACTTTTAAAGTCACGCCCTCTGATGAGGCGTTAATACGTGGAAAACGACCTTGTACAGGCCGTGAATTCAAGAAATTGCAGGACATTAGATTTGGAGACAGGATCATGCATTAATAATCAAGGTTTCATATATAATCCGTTCTTAACATGCTTAAGTCATGATCTCGTAAAATTAACGCCTGTGTACAGGACGTTTCTTAATAAATTGACGACCGCTGTTATGGTCGTTTATTTTAAAATAGCGCCCTATTCCAGGGCGTTTCTTTCAAACAATTCAGAAAACGCATGAAAACTATAATAATCATATGCATGACATGCTTATATATATATATATCTTGCATTAATTTCATTTGGGCTACATTAACTTGAGAAAACCTACCTTATGATAATTTGATGATTTGAACTGTGAGAAGAGGAGCTCTAGTTCTTCGGTCCTGTAATTCCTACGAGAACAGAAGAAGAAATATTAGTATTTCTTCATACTTCCTGACCGAAGGTAAAAGAAAGATTATTACCTTACAACCCCAATGTTTCTTCAACCTGGAAGAAGGAAGAAGTCGAATTAATGATCGTCCACCAAATCAAAAAGGGACAGAGGGAAGGAAGAGCTATTGCTCTGTAATTACCTTCAGGGAACTCGAACGCCAAATAGCGTTCACTGGTTCGAGCAGTAGATTATTTATAGGGTTATGGAAGTCCTATTAAAAGTAGTGTTTGATTGAGGGTAATATATCCTTAATAGAGTCCTTACTCTAATAGACACTTACTAGATTAGGTTAATCTTTCCTTGGATAAGTTCTGGGTTCGATCGGGTCACGAACTGAATTAACGCCTTTGGTCAGGGCGTGTATTCGTTAATTGACGCCTTATATCAGGGCGTTTCTTAAAAAGCGCCTTGAGAAAGGGCGTTTCTTGTTTTAAAACACGCCCAAGATAGAGGCGTTTCTTTTACTTACCCATTTGGTCGCGTGAGAACTGACGACCGTAGGTGTGGGCCTTTCTTTAGTCACGCCGTATGTAGAGGCGTTTCTTTATAAATTAACGCCTTAATAAGAGGCGTTATTTTTAATTTGTTTTATTTCGTCCAATTAACCCTATTCCTTTTATATATATATTACTTCTGTAATATATATGTTTTAATTTATTTCAATTATTCATTTATTAGGGTTGCTACAAGTTATGGCTTGCATCAACTAAGGTCGATGCTAGCTCTACGTCGGTGAACGTTTTACTCCATGCACATGCACACATAGTCGATGCTATTTCCTATAGCACACTAGTCAAGGTTGGTGCTAGTTTTTGTCTAAGGCACATGGAGGTCGATGTCATTTAAGATCAGTTCATGTTTGAGTCTTAGGCAGAGGTTGATGCATTTTTTCTAGTTCTGGCAGAACTTGGCAAACTGAGGTCGATGCACATATGCATCAGACCAAACTGAGGTCGATGCACATTTGCATTAGACTGATCTAAAGTCTGCACATTTCACTGTAGTAGATCAGTGCATATCCATCACATATTCTAGTTCAACGCATATTAGGTCTGTGCTACCTCTATGCTAACTTGAGGTTGTCTGCATCAAGGTCGATGTTAGCGCTTTAGATTTGGATCTAGGGTCGGTGCTAGTTGCACCATCTGCAGACATAGTCGGGGCACATTTTGCCTTAGCCTCAACTGGAGTCAATGCACATTCTGTCTTGTGCATAATGAAGTCGGTGCAGGGTCAGTCTAAGGCCATACAAGGTCAGAGCATATCTCGTTCAAAGTCTGAGCATGTTTGCATCATTAAGCAAATAAAGTCGGTGCACATTTCATGTTAGCCTTGTTAGCATCGGTGCACATTTGGTGTTAGCTTGATAGAGTCGGGGCACATTCAGTGTTGAGCTTGTTAGAGTCTGTACAGAGTTTGTGTTAGCCATTTTAGCATCGACGCACATTTACTTTAGGCTTTCTACAGGTCTGAGCACATTTGCAATGACACCATTAGGTCTGTGCTAGCCCAGTTTTTCACGCATATTTGGTCTGTGCTAGCCCAGTGTTTCACGCATGTTAAGTCTGTGTTAGCCTAGTGGTTCGCGCATGTAAAGTTAGTGCTAGTGTACATATGGCCTATGCATTCAAGTCAATGAGAGTACATGAGTTTCACATATTAAGCATTAATGGCATGTGACTCCTTGTCTTCATGGTTTCATTTACATTATGATCACCCTCATAAACCATGAATCATATTATCATTATTACAGTTTTTCTTGATTATCAGATGTTTGATTAAATACCCTCTATCTCATAACAGGGACTTATGAATTGAACCAGGATTGAACAATTCAAGCCCAGAAAGTAGTAAAGCCCAACATCTTGATACAGTCATGTGTACTATGATTAGTGACTAACACGTGATCCGAGGGAAGGCGCATAACAGAGGATCCTACCATGTGGAAAGTAAAAGCTCAGTGATGCTAACACGTGGACAGGTTTGGATCCGATGTAGCTTGAAAATTGGGCGGGAATTGTGGCGACCACGCGCCCATCTCCTGGAGGATATACAAGAAGGACCGATCGCTCAGTTGAGTAACGAAGCAGAGAAGAAGGGTGAGCATCCAGCAAAAACTAAAAGTGAGAATAGAGAGAGATCCATAGAGTGAAAAAAAAAGGAGAAGAGGAAAGTTGCAGAACGAAGTGTGAAAGAATAGAGAGCAGAAGAAGAAGAAGAGATAGTGAGAGTCTGAGAGGAAAGAGAAAGATCGAGTGCCGTAGAGAAGAGAAGAAGCTGAGAGAGAGCAGAGAGAGTTAAACGAGAGGAGAGCCTTCGTGAAACTGAGGGAGATCTATGAAAGCAAGTTGAGTAGATCTGGGAGCAAAACAGGGTATCTATATGGAGAGCCACCATGAAGCTATGAGAGGTCAAGGTTGCAGCAGCTCATGAAGAGAAGGAAGAAGAAGAAGAGTGATCTTGGTCAGGATACCCTATAGTCTGATAGTGGTCTTTGATCAGATCCTTACCACTTTGCTCCGAGTGAGCGATAGCTTTTTGTGCTTTCATTTCTAGCTTTCTGTCGCTAGCATAATTCCTTTTCAATTTTCTTAAACCTTTGTTAGAAGCTGTGAATCAGCAATGGCATAAGCTGTAAGGCCCAGCGCAAGCTGTTAGTTAGCGGGCGGCTTAAGCTGTAATGCCCAACGGTAGAAGCTGTGAATCAGCGGATGGTAAGCTGTGAAGCCCAGCACAAGCTGTGAAGCCCAGCGTAAGCTGTTAGTTAGCGGATTGTAGGCAAGCTGTGAGGCCCAACCGTTTAAGCTGTGTATCAACGGAGGCCATACTCAGGTTTGAGTATGGGGTGGACGTAGGTAGACTAGTGTCTGGCCGAACCACCTAAAAATTATGTGAGCAGTGATTTGCGTTGATGTGACTGTTCCTTATCTCCTTTCTCCCTCACAGGTTTTGTTCACTATCTGGTTGAGCGCTACTTACTCAATTCGATATCCATTTTCCTTGAGCCTGAATGCTGTGGATTACTTCCTGTGTTAGTATGATAAGTGTTTGCCCACTGGTTCGATAGAAGCCTTTATTTCTAGGCACCTTCGGTGGTGATATTTTCAATCGGTTCTTAGAGTGTGTTTATATTTTAATTGGGTGATATTTCCAAAAGATCCATTCCACCCCCTTCTAGATCTATTTCCGCGTATCACAAGTTCTAACAATGTCCAACCAATTGTGATGGATACTTTGCTCAACCATTTTAGCCCCTTGCACTTCCTCTCCAGAGGTTGCCTGAGGTCGCACGGCATCATCTGTCAGTTGTTCGACGGGCCTAGGAGGTGTTGCATAAGCGGCAATGTTATCCAAACTAGGATGCATATGTTCCACAACATTGTGAGCCCCTTCCACCCTAGTCAGAAAGAAGGCCCTCATTTCCATAAGTAGTCACTGTTGGATCTTCAATGTAGCGGCAATATCCTGTAGCACAGACATGTATGGAGCTGATGAGGACGTCTGCTCATCACGGGGTTAGGTCATCATCTGACCACCGTATACCATGTCCCTTTCACTTGGCTCAACAAGGAGCTCTTCGATCACCTGCATTTCAAACCACATCACTTTGGTTATTCATTAATGCTGAATGACAAAGAGAAAGTTTTTAGTACTCATAATACTTGTTGGCCTCGCAGGGATCCAATGGAGAATTTTAAACGCCTATCTAGAAATGGCCCCCACCTAAATAGTCAGGGAAATGCCACCTACCTTAGTGGCTGTCCCACCCGCGTGTGCTCAAAAAACTAGACTTGTAATATAAAATACATCAAGCTATTTTACAATGTAGTAGAATTAATGATTGACACATTATTACACAACAAAATTAAAAAAACTTATAGCAAGTGCGGCAGAATAACTAAATATAAATGTATGGGCCTAGGATGCATCCCCGGCTCTTCTCTTAGCATGGCTAATTGTACCAGACCTTCATTTCTGGACCGCCAACACTAATTGCTCAAACTTGTGCATCGTTACCTGTTGTATGGTGGCTGTCCAATTGTAATATGAAACTCTCTCAATGTCATCTAAGCATGACAGCATCTGTTGTGGACAAGAATTCATCGACCGTGGGCAAAGGAAAGTGGACAATAGGAGTACAATCCACAGCCGAACAGTGTCGGCCACATCCTGCTCTTCATAGGACCGAACAATTTGCTGGATGAGAGAGCACACTTTCCTCCGGTCAAATGTTGTTGCAAACCCAAATCGATGCTGCAACTTGGACTTCTGTTTTAAGGATCCATAATGTTGAACCGGCTGACCGGAGCAAGGTAATCCTAATATTGTGGCCACATCTTCCACAGTGAATGCGACCTCCTTACTATCCATACGGAAGTAATTTCCTCCACTATGGGTGTAAATTATCTCCTCCAATATTATCATGGTGAAGGTGACGGGAGAAGCATTGTCAACCTATGGACCAAAGGGTGTGGTCCTCATCAATGACTTGTGACATTGCCGAAATGCCATCCGATCCCTATCCTTCATGTAAATGTCCATAGAACATAGGGCTGAGATGACCTTTGTGTTCACTAGATTCAAAAAAATGTGTAAACAAGAAATTTAGTTAATTGACTGATCAAGAAATATAAAAAATATTAAGATTAAGACAAGGGTGACAAATGTATAGACAAGGGAGTTTAGGTGTGGCAAAGAGGTGCTTAAGGGTGACAAATGTATGAAATTTGGTGACAGGTAGGTCTTTAAGAGTCACAAATAGGTAGATAAGGATGACAAATAAATAGGTTGATAAGGGGGGCAAATAGCTATGTAAGGGAGATAAGGAACCCCCCTACCTTTAACTTGTCCTCCTAAAGTGGAGCCCTTAGAAACCCTAGGTTCCTCAGACGTTTCTTTTTCGGCCGTAGAAACCATAGCTTCCTCATTTATAGGTGGGACATTCAATTTACAGCGGACGAAGCGTTGCACGGGTGTCCCCTTCGGCTCCATGGCTGTCAGTGATGAAAGAGAGCTCGCAAATGAGGGTGACCAGACAGCAAATGACGGAGAGCTCACAAATGGCTTGTGGGGGAGATGAATATCACAGCGAGGAAGAGGAGACGTTGAGCACAATCGAGAGACGAATCGCCTTTTGGTAGGTTTGTTGTCTGATGATGTCTGTTAAGGGCCAAGACATGCATGGCAGGAAGGGTAAATAAGGAACTAGAAATTTTTATTTTCGAGGTCTAGTTCAGTGTCATCATTTTTGTTTATGTGGACTGCGGCGTTGCATCGGCGGCAATATGCGAACAACACCCCCACGTGGCCGACGTGTCCCGTTTTCTACGTGGACCAATTGACGTGCGAACAAATATCTACGTACGGTGATCAAATAGGTTCTCAAGGGTGACAAATAGGTAGACAACGCCGAAAAAATAGCAAAACCGTGTAAGGGGAGGTTAACAAATAGCTTCTATTCAAGGCGAACAAATATCAGATGCTGTCAAATCCTTGTCTCATGTGTTTGGTGCTATCAACTGCGAGTTATAATGGGTGAGTTATAGTTCAGTCACGTTCATTCATTTATAAACCCATCATTCATCCATGAGAATTTATATGTTCTTGATGATAGCATATTCTATATTACACTGATGAGCATTGTTCATAAATTTGATGATAGCTAAGCTAAATAACACAAATTACTTTTGATGATTTTACTTGTTGTCTTTGCTCAGAAGACATTACTTGATCTGTTCAAATGTTCACAGGTTTAAAAGCTCAGTTCGTGTTAAGTTTGGTCGACCGATCTACTAAATTCGGTCAACCGAAGTGTCCATGTAAAGCTCTGAGCTATGGGTAACAAATGGAGCTTAAGGGCGACAAATGTGTCTACACGGGTGTCAAATGGGTTAGCAAGGGTGAAAAATACCCTGCTAACGGTGACAAATAGGGCTCAAAAGAGACAAGGCCGATGGCTTTCAAGGTAGTGTAAGAGGAGTAAGGGCGACGGCTTCTGGACTTTAGTAGTGACAATTAGGTGACTATGGGTGACAAATGCTCAACTGGAGTTACAAATAACTTCACATTGGTAACAAATGAGAAGGAAGCTGAAGGTGAAGAAGAATAGAAGAAAGAGGAACTGGAGGAGAGAGAGACGTGCTCACTAGAAGACAAAGGACCTACAGTGCTCACAAGAAGACAAATGTGAACAGTGATCCCAAGGGCTCTAAAGGAATCTGAAGAACAAGCGAGGGCTAACCATAGTCATCAAAGTCAATGCCAAGACAAGGAAGGCTCTAGTCATCCTCAATTTTATATTGACCCAAGTCACCAATACGCCAGTCAAAGTCAATAGTCAAAGTCAAGCTTTACAACTTCAGAAGTCCAGTCAAAGCCCGGTCAAGCTTGGGCCAACGACAGTGGACACATAAAACGACAAAAGAGGAAGAACAACAGAAGAAGACTAAAAGTAACAAATACTCTCCTAAGGGTGACAAATGAAGCTTCAGCGGTGACAAAGAGATATATAAGGGTGACAAATGGATTTAAGACGACGGTTCCAGCTTTGAGTGTGAAAAGAGTCGAAGGCGACGGCTTTAGCAAATAAGGCAAAGAAATATCTTCATAGGACTGACAAATATGAGTTAAGGCCAGTAAATAGAACAGCAAGTTTGAGAAATGCTCAACGGTATTGAAAGGTTTATTCTTGTACACAGTTCTCACATGAGAAGTCTAAGGCGACCGCTGGTTGTGAATAAGGGTGACAAATGTGTCTCTAACGGTGTAAAATATGCATTTGGGCTGAATAATATCCCGATAGGGTGAGAAATAGCTAGAAGTGTGTGTACAGCTTGCTTCCCTCTAGAATTAGAAGTGTGTGGTAATTTTTATGTCCTAACAAAATGCTATGCATGACTTTTGCATAACTACATAACTACATGACATGCATGACTCTTGATTACAAACTCCTATGATTGGTCTTCTCTGACTCTGCCTCTTTGATTGTTTCAGCTCTAATAGCTTTGACTTTTTCTTTGACTTCCTCTTTGACTCTGTATGACTCTGACTCATTTTCTTCTCCCCCTTTGCCATCAGCAAAAAAAATGAGGGGTTCTATGACAGCATCCCTGATTATCACTCTCCAAGTGTGTCATCAGTCTGAGTGGACGCATCTTGTGTAGGAGGACCGTGAGGAGGGAGTGTAGCATGCTGAAGTGAGCCCAGTAGTTCTTCTACATTCTGATTGACCCTTTGAGCAACTGTTCTGAGGTTTATTTCAGTGGGGAAATGCCTTTCAAGTAGAGATTCATGAAACAACTCCATTTTAGCGCTGAGCACAGTTGTTTGATGACGGATCATATCAACAATATGGGTTAGTTATGCATCATACTGAGTAGACTCAATAGGAACTTGAGAGGATGACTCTGGAGCCATACTAGGCGACCATCCGTCTCCTTGGTCTTCAAAAGCTGGCTGAGGGTAATGATCCTTGAATACTTCAACCATGTATGTAATGTCATCTGTAATCATCTATAATTTGTCTATCATATGATCATAATTCCTGACAAGATGATTATGTTGTTCTCTGGTTTCATGAAAATATTCTGCAGTTCTGAATAACTTGTCATCATGACGATTGAATCTGTCAGTCAACCTGCTAATCTGATTTCCAGCAACTCTAAGGACTCCTTGAATATCTTGGACTAGTTTGTGAAAATTCTTGTTGGCATGTGTCCCACGTCTTTGTTGATTTCAACAATTCTGTTGTTCACTTCCATCCTCAGATGAGTCAATTTCTAATCAAATTTTTTTTGACATTTCTCTCATTCCAGAGTTTACTTCTCATCTGTACTGAATCATCTGATGCTCAAAGTAGTTTGATTGTTCTTTCAATGCAGAATGTAGCATCCCACATTATGCAGATATGAAACAAAAGAGAGTGCTTGTCTCTTGAACAGATGATGTAGAAGCTTGAGAGGTTTGAGGATCTGCAGCTACAGCTTGTCTCACAGGAGGGATGTTCTGGTGTTGGTGTTCTGGTGATGCTTGAGGTTCTTGGTTTCCAGTTGAATGTCAGCCATTTCTTGTTGAATTTACTCAACCTGTTGCACCATCTGTTGAACTTGTTCTTCAGGTTGATCAAGTTGTTGTTCTGATTGCTCAAGCTGATGTTGAGACTGCTCAACCACTTGTGGTGGATTATCCCTAGGTAATTGCCTTACAAACTTACCTCCGACCTGTTTAAATTTCATATACTTTTCAACAAAATCGATTGTGTAGATATTTGATGTGGGGATTTCGTTGAATTTTTTATTTTCCAACAGAATATTTATTATCTTGAATACTACAGTTAACTGTGCTGCATATGGTAAACGTCTTCCAACATTCTTATAGAAACCGATTATCTTAATCATCAAGTCTGGCAAACAGACCTTGATGTTCTTGAACATCCAGTAGAATAGGAATCTTTGGGTCACAGTTAGCCGACCCCGACCACCACCTTAAGGTGTTGTGATTGTAGTAAAAATGTGGTGTAGCAGCCTTTGTAGGGGAGGAAACCGATTGTTGTTGAAGCTGGTGATGTAGGTCTGATTTTCATCTTGAGGATTGCTGGGTAAACCAGTCATAATTGAATATACTTCAAATTTATCATAGACAAAACCAACTTCTTCAGCTCCACCCTCTAGAATTCTAAGAGCTTTATGCAACAGATGCTTGGTGATCTCAATTTCAACTCCTCTAACATAAGTCCAAAACTTTGGAATGCTAGCATCATATTTCATGTTTCCATAGAATTCAATCACCAACTTGGGATAATATATTTTATGCTTACTGACAAACTTCTTCTATCCTTGAAATTCAATCATCGCCATTAATTCAGGAAGATTTTCAAGCAGTTGGTGGTCATGTATGTCAATGTACCTTGGAAATAAAATTCTCACTGTTTCACTTGGTTCGTCACCTTCATCTCTAAGCTCTATCCTTATTAAACTCTTCTTAACTCTTTTTTGAGTTGCCCCTCTTTTTTTGACAGGTGAATCTGACTCTCGGTCCTTCCTTTTTGTCACCTTTGTTGACTCTGGCTGATGACATCCACTAGCAGATGCATCTCGGTCATGACATCGCTTGGACCGAGGTTCCTTTCATCTAGATACATCAGCCGCAGGCTGTTTCTATGAGACTGTCTACTTTCCTCTGCTTCTTATAGTTGGCGAAGACATTGAAGTAGACGAGAGGCCGGAGAGAGATACTGTAGGAGATAGGGTAACAGTAAAACAAGGAGAAGTGGGTTTTTGACTTTAACAGGATGATGGAGAGATGGAGGGAATCCTCTGGTGCATCAAGGTGTGAAGGTGATGCTCATACTTAGGGTTTTCAGGGAGTTACGGAGAAGGATGATAATGCATCAAGGTAGAGAGAGCTTGACCGAGGTTGAAAGAAGCATACGATAAAAGCTAAGAAGTGAGAGATAGTCGAGAAATTCAGGTTCGTTTTACTTACATGACCAAAATGTCCTTCCTTAAAAGTTAACCTTCAAAAGTCTTATAAAATATGCTTCATGAGATATTGCAATAGGTACTCAAAGAATGCAGACTCATACATATTCATGAAGACAAGCAAAATGAAGGGAATGAATACATGAAATTATTCAGATGTGTTGATGCATCAGCTAGGTGCATCGACCTATCTATCCAATCATGATGAACAGCTGCAACAAGACAACACAATTAGCGACATAAGGGTGACAAATGTTGAAACAACGATGAAAAATGTCAAGGCAGCGGTGACAAATAGAGTGCTATGGGTGAAAAATGAGCTAGCGCAATGGCTTCAGTCTAATAGGGAAAATGCTAAGGCGACAGCTATCAGCCGTAAGGGTGACAAATAGAAGTTAAGTCTGGCAAATAGCCGTTAAGGGTATAAAATGGGTTCGCAAGGGTGAATATTGGATCAGCACGTGAGACATTCGAGCGGGGGACTTGACTAAGTTCCCCAAATCAGGGTTTGGCATAAGATCCGAGATCTTCCACGTGGCATTCCCCGCGAGGAGCCCTAGCTCCCGAAAAATCGTTATAGACGTATCGGTAAAATCACAACACATGTATGCTGGGGCATGGAACATGAAATGGTCAACATGTGACAGATACGACTCTGAATACCTTTTCGATGTTCAGCTTTCAAGGCTTTTCAACACGCTCTCTCTTCTATTTATAGGAATCGACTTATAGGCCATGCAGCCCCATTTCTTGGCGATTAATCAAACGGCCCGACCCGATGCCCGCCATCGTCTGCTTAGTCAGAAGGAGCGCACCTTGGGTTCCAGACCATCCTAGTCTTGGAACCTTAAGACATTGTCACACACGTGACTGGCACGCCCTCGCACGATAAAAGATACAATGATATTTTATTATTATCCTGAGTGCTTCCAACATGCCCCCGCGAGGAGCCCTACCTCCCCAAAAATCATTATAGGCGTGTTGGTAAAATCACAACACATGTATGCCGAGGCACGGAACATGAAATGGTCAACATGTTGTTGATGGTTTTTCTTTGTGTGATGTAATGTGATGATGAGGATGTGAATATAGTGATATGTGTGTGAAGATGTGTGAGCAAGTGATAACCTAACTCAAACAATCACCAAAATCAGAACCATGGACATGTCATCAATGTTCATGAGGAATCAAAATAAAAACACACGCCGGGGCGTGGAGCAAAAGAATAAAGCAAAAACACACACCGTAGGTGTGGAGCAAATAAAGTAAAAAGAAGAGCAAGCAAGATGACAATGATGAACAATACCCAACTAAGGAAGTGTGATCGCCACCAAGGTAATTAAAATAGCAAAGCTAAGCTAAATACCTCGGAAAGAGGAGGATGCAACACCCGCCCACGGGAGATGAAAACCAAAACTCTGCGAGGACAAACGGTCTAGTATCAGGTCGTCAGAGAGCAATAGATGGCCTTACGATAAGCCGCCACAGATCCTCAAATGGTCCTAAATATAGCCGCTAGAGCACACGGAACAGCAAACTGGTACTTGGATCTCCACCTCTCCCGGTCGGCAAAAGTGTTGGGCCTCGTGTTAGGAACCCTGTAAACCTGCAAAAGAGTGTAGAAGCACATAAAGACAACCCAAATTAGCCCTATGACAAGTGTAGTATCTATAATGCAAATAAACTAAGTTGCATGCAAAAGGAAGGGTGAATACTTGGGAGTTTGGTTTTTTAACCCCTGTGGGGAGTGAAAAAGATGGGAGGATGTTTAAAAACGTGATTGAGATGTAGAGAACGTGGAAGAAGAAGATGGGAATATGCTTATGAATGTTATGAAGAGGGGAATGAACTAGAGAAGAAAACAACACTATGAGCCCTTGGAACTTACTACTCCCTAGACTTTCAAGGCTAATGGACGTAGACAACACTTCTCCTTGATGGGTACTTGCTCCAGGACGCGGAAGCACCTTGACGTAAACTCCAGAAATCTCCTCTTCAAACCATGAACTCAAGGGTTCTATTTATAGACCCTCAAACTCTAGGTTCAAGTTGGAGAGATTCCAGCGAAAAAGTAGGATGAAACTTAGCAAACTCTTGAAGATAATACTCCCAAGAGTCCACAGAAACAAACGGAAGCCTCTAAGGATCATTATCGGGAGAGAAATCATTAAATCAAAACTCTACTTCAACCACAGCGCAGCAGAGGAAGATCAGTAAATCAGGACTCTCTATCACCAGAAATGGTCCTACGATAAATCACCACTTGGAATTAACGGTCCAAGTATAGACCGCCACCCTCAGAAGATAAGACCAACGGGTGAAAACATCATGAACAAGACTCTGGAACCAAGAAACGGTCTAAAGTAAAACTGCCACAGAGACTCTAACGACCATACGATAAACTGCCAGAGCTCAACAGATAAGAAAGGATTAGGCTGGGAGGAAGGTTGTTGGCTCTAGATTCTGGTGTCAGCAAATGGCCTTAAGCTAAACCGCCAAACGTCATCAAACGCCCATATGATAGACCGCTAGAGACAGTGGCGTGGCAAAATGAATGAAAGGTCTGCTAAGCTTCAACCCACGGAAAACAAATAAGCAGCGAGACCCAATCAAGGAGAATGACTCGTGAAATAAGCCTCAAAACTGACCAAGATGGCTCAATAAATGGTGTATAACTTGGAACATCATAAAGATAAATAAGGAGATGACCCAACTCATTGGTCATAAAACGCGTGTCAACAGATGCCCCTCCTTAACGTCCTCTTTGCAGGGGAACGAGCAAAGGTGAAGTGAAAGCAACATGGAACATGGAGGTGAAGCGGAAATGCAGCGGTGTGGACTGAAAAGCGGGTATTAAGGTAAACTGACACCCGTCCTCAACCAACGAGTGATAGGAATCTTCCGAAAAACTTCGAACTAATCACAAGGAACGGCCAAACCAAATGACGCATGCCTGGTGGAACTAACATCTAAAGGAAAGGAAAACACGACCAACCTCCTCACTGGAACACACAGCTGATAGGCGGTTGGAGCAAGTAGAAAAGTAAAGAGGCAAGTAACTAAACTCCCGACAGGAATCTTAGCTAACCAAACCGAGTGAACAGACCGAAGGAAACCTTCCAACTCAAAGTGGAATGATTCTCCTTACTCAAGACTATGGACATAGTTATCCACCATTACTGAGACACTTCAGACAGATGAGGGCACGTGAATGCTCAAAGATGTGCATGATACATGCTGGGCTAAAATAAAGAAATCATCAAAACGAATGCCAAGAAAGATAAAATAACAAGATACTCGAGAATGGTATTGCTAGACCGGAGATATCAGTCCGAACAAGATACTTGAGGATGACTGCTCAACTAATATGGTGATGAATGATGCAATGTAATATTGAACTTCTTACATAGGTCCTGGAGCTCTTAAGAGATGAACTGGGGTCCATTATCAGTGACGATGCTGCTTAGCAGTCCGAACCGTGAGATGATATTCTTCATGATGAAGCGGCACACCGTCGTTGCTTTGATCTCCGCGTACGCCTCTGCTTTGGCCCACTTGGTGAAGTACTCAGTGGCAGTGAGGATGAAGGATTTCTACTTGGTCTGAGAGTTGGGATCACCGAGCGGGCCAATAATGTCGAAGGCCCACATAGAGAATGGCCAAGGATCAGAGAGAGGATGAAAAGATGAAGTAGGAGCATGGATTTTATCAGCGTGGAGTTGGCATTTAAGACATCTCCGGACATAGAGGGAGCAATCTTCCTCTATAGTGGGCTAATATCAACCCTGCCTAAGGATCTTCTTCACTAGAGCCTTGGCATTAACATGACCTCCACACTCATTAGAATGTGCTGCTTCGGCCACCTTCCAAGCTTCATCATCATCTAGGCATCTCATGAGCATTCCATTGAGAGCACGCCTGTATAATTCTCCAGCAATGATAGTGTACCTCGAGGCGGCTCTTCTGATAGCCTTATGTTGCTCGGCATTTGCCCCTTCCGGGAACGATCCATCTTTGTAATACAACTCTATCTCATGATACCATGACAATTCTTCTTCTTTCAAGATCTCTTCTAATTCTGTTAAAGATACTTCCTTCAAGTCTTCCTTCTCAGCCCTAGCCTCTACAGTCTTCCTAAGGTTGTGATACCAAGGATCCTGAAGAGAGGGAGCATTTAACCTCTGAATGACAATAGTCTTAGTGCTCCGACTGAGAGGGAAAGATAAAGAGGAAGCGAGTGATGCCAGTGCATCAGCGAGAATATTCTGAGATCGAGGGGTATGAATGTAGATTAATTTGCAGAATTGCTGAGCCAAGAGAGTGACCAAATCTTGATATGGCTTGAGCTTTGGGTCATGAGTGCGGTAAGTGGATAGAACCAGCCGCAAGACGAGCTGGGAGTCTCCTATGATGTTTAAATAGCTCGCGCCCAAGAGGTAAGCGTGCTTCAGTCCGGCCAGGAGAGCCTCATACTCAGCGATGTTGTTGGTAGCAAGAAAACGGAGCTGATAAGCAAAGGGAATCGTCACCCCTTCTGGAGTGAGCAGGACGGCACCTATCCCTCGGCCTTGGGAGTTGAGTGCACCATCGAAGTGCAGAGACCAGAAGGGATGATGGGTAAGGATAGAGAGATGCTCATCAGGGAAATCATCTTGAATAGAATCTGTGCAGGGGATGGGAAGATGGGTAAGATGCTCAGCGATAGCATATCCTTTGACTGCCTTCTGAATGACGAATGTGATATCGAACTGAGAGAGGAAGCTCTGCCAGCGAGCTAACCTACTAGAAAGGACATGCTTTTCTAAGAGATAACGGATCAGGTCCATTCTAGAGATCAACCTAACTGGGTGGGCTAGAAAGTAGTGTTTCAGTTTCTGAGCTACCCACACTAAGGTGGCACAAGTCTTTTCCACAGCGGTATATTTGGCTTTTGCCAGGTTAAATAACCTGGAGAAATAATAAGCTACCCGCTCTTTACCTTCGTGGTCTACTTGTGCTAAGACCGCTCCTAGGGAGTCCTCAATGACAGAAATGTATAGGATTAGGGGTTTCCCAGGGACAGGAGGTTGCAGAACTGGGGGATTGGCCAAATATTCCTTTAAGTTCTCATAGGCCTTCTGACAATCTCGATTCCATTCAAATTTAACCCCTGCCTTTAGCAATTCATAAAACGGGCGGCACCTTTGAGAATGTTGGGATATGAATCTTCTAATGAATTGTAACCTTCCAATCAATCCTTGAAGTTCCGTGATATTCTTCGGCGGAGGCATCTCCATGACGGCCTTTGCTTTGTTAGGATCAATCTGGATCCCCTATTTGCTGACTATGAAGCCTAACAACTTCCCTGAAGAGACTCCAAAAATACACTTCTTTGGATTCATTTTTAACTAGTACTCCCTAGCTCTCTTGAGCACCTTAGCCAGAATAGCGGCATGTTCTTCTTTAGTTCTCGACTTCTCCAAGGTATCATCCACGTAAGCTTCCATGTAAACATACATCATGTCGTGGAATATAGCCATCATCGCCCTTTGATACGTGGCGCCGGTGTTCTTCAAACCAAACGGTATAACCACATAGCAATACGTGCCCTAGGGCGTAGTGAAGGAGGTTTTCTCTTGATCTTCGGGAGCGAGATGGATCTGGTTATATCCTGAATAACCATCCATGAATGATAATGCTTCATACCCGGCGGTATTGTCTACCAATACGTCTATGTGAGGCAGCGGGAAATCTTCTTTGGGATGTGCTTTGTTAAGATCTCTGAAATCAATACAAATACACACCTTTCCATCCTTTTTGATAACATGGACTATGTTCGCCACCCACTGAGGATATAAGAAAACTCTAATAAACTTGGCCTTGTACAATTTATTGACCTCTTCCTTAACTCTTAAGGCCATGTGGGGGTGAAATCTTCTTGACCTTTGTTTCACGGGTGCTGCCCCTAGTTTAAGTACGAGTCGATGTTCCACTAAAGAGGGGTCAACACCTGGCATGTCCTCATAAGACCAGGCAAAAGAATCACTATACTCCCTTAGAACCTTGATCAAATCTTCTTCTACCTTTGGAGGGAGATTAGCGGCCATGATAATGGGCCTGGGGTCTTCTTTAGTTCCTAGATTTATTTCCTTCGTAGGTTCATCCACCGCCGGTGATGGCTCGTCGAATCTCTTTAATCCTTGCGCATACAAATCGGCGGTGTCATCTACATTGCTGTCCTCATCATTGACCGGGTCTTTTTCATCCATGATTTCATAAACTCCCAGTCCGTCGTCGCCCCACACCCCTTCTTGCTCCTCATCTTCTTCTATCACAATCGCCGTAGCGATAAACTCTAGGCACTTCAGAAGGGCATGACATCGCTGAGCTAGATCCTGTAAGAACCTATCCGGAACAAATTTGGAATAACGTGCAAGCGGGCGCGGGCCAAGTGAGAAAGGGTTGGACGTCCTAGAACAAGACCCTACTTCTCCAGACCTAACAGACTCTACATCCATAGACTCGACAGACCATATTTCTAACCTAGGAGAAATGAAATCTAATGGGAAGGAGGTAGCAGGGACCTCGTGCCCCTGGGAGGAAAGTGGAGACAAGACAACGTAATCTTCCACTGAAATCTCCGTTTCAAATTTTATGTTTTTTTTGGAGTCAGTGGAGATCATGTAGCAGGAGGGAGAGGATGCTGGAGGAGGAAGTTGGAGAGGGAAGAGAGATGGGAACAAGATGTCAAAGAAAGGATCGAAAGAAGAAAACCACATGTTTGAGAGTTTGGAGATAGAGGTCAACATGGTGGAGAGATCAATGGGTGGGCAACGCCCACATACACACGGTATAATCAACACCTCAATCGGCAATTCCGTCAAGAATGGATCAATCATGATTGGAGGTGAACGGGATATATATTCCAGCTGTTGGTAGAGAGACATAAGACGGAAGGGAGACCAAGTAAAGACAACGGGTGAGCTCCCCTTTTCCCGTGGTCGGTAAGCTGGTTTCTTCGACTCAAACTACACAAGCCGTACCTCTTGTTTTTCTTCTTCATAAAATAGCATTTCAAAAGCCTGGATACAATCGATCATGTCATCAACTGGCCCCTTTGGAAGCAATGGTGGGCTGGCAAATACCTGAGCTGCATCTTCTTCTTTCTCGGGCTGACTCGGCTGTGGCTTCAATGTGCCGGGCTGGAGAGGGCCTTTAATAAAATGTTGGGGGGTAATCCCAGGTCAAGGGCCCAGAATCGCCCAGAATTAAAAATGGAGACTCTCGATTGTTGGGAGTAGAGGATCGTCAAGCTAGAGGGGGAGGGGGTGAATAGATTGACCACTTAAAAATTTTAAGCAAAATAAGACAATTGCACTCTCTGTGATAGCACAGACAAAAATCCGGTTCGTGAATCTCTAAAGAGCTAGCACAATATCTAAGTGATCTAATGAGACAATAGTCACAAGAACAACCCACAAGCACAAGCCACAAGAGATCAGAGTTTTTAAGGTGGTTCAGTCTCTATCTCGAGACCTACGTCCACCCCCTCACCAAACCGGTGGGGATCACCGCTGAGCTTTACAGCTTAGCTAACACCAGAGAAGAATCCTTCTCTGACCTGCAGATCCAATCTGCAGAAGACAGCTATACCCTGTCTTAGAACCGCTGTCGAACAGCTTGTAGACACAAAGTCTATACACCCTCTGATCTCAGAACACACTCTGGATCAGAACACACCTGTCCACTAAATCCCAGTGGAACAGTAATTCGAGAATATAATTGTATAAGAAAACAAAAATACAAGGTAAGGAATAAACTCAGAATACGCTGATCAATGGATCTTCAGACTTCTTGCGCAGCAGAAGAGAGTAGAGCCCGAAGAGATGAACAGTATGATCTGAGTATGATCTTCCCTTCAGTTGAGACTAGATCAGTCTGATGCCTTCATGGTTCTTCAGCTTCTGATCTTCTTCACCAGGAGAATGAGCCTATCCTTCAATCCACGCACTGGACCTTCTTCACGATGCTAGGCTCTCCACCTTCTTTTTTTCTGTACGAGTGCTTCTCAGTCTCTTCTATCCTTTACTCTGCTCATCCCCCTTCGATCCACTTCTACATTTCCTTTTTCATTTTTCCCGCGCAAGATTGGGCCCCCACGAGATTCCCAACCATTTGCCCACATGTGGAGAAGCTTCTGGACCAAAGGAGGAAGAGTGTCCTTTGTTTGTAGACGTGGCTGGCCCACTTTATCCAGTCCTTCTGCCCGAGCGCTTGTCTGGGACTGGGTGCGTCGACGCTGTGTGAAGACAGCTTCTGATCTTCCTTCGATGTACAGCTTCAGGCTATCGCTGCGTTGACGCTGATAACTGGTGGCGTCGACGCTATGTGAAGATAGCTTCTTAATCTTCAGGCACCCGCTGCGTCGACGCTGGTAGCTGGTAGCGTCAATGCTGTGTGAAGATATCTTCTGGAGGCATGCGAGTCGACGCTGCATCTGAGTGGCGTTGACGCAGTTAGCATGCGCATGACTCAAACATCTTGAGATCTAGTCACAGCGTCGACGTTCTCTTGCTTGAGGCGTAGACGCAGTCTAGATGAAGTATGCTTCAACTTGGAGGAGATGAAGACTGCGTCGACCCTTTGATCTTGTGGCGTCGATGCTGACTATTGCCTGCATTAGAGTTCAACAGAACTTCTTGCCACATACCAGATTGTCAGATAATAATACACCCTGTCATATCATGGTGATCATCATCAAAATCAGGTGGACAACAATCTCCCCCTTTTTGATGATGGCAACCATGATGGAATTTTGGTATTTTAATGAACATGCTATTCAATAACCAAGTAAGCAGAGGCAAGCACAACCATAGCAATCAAACACTGGTATCACTTCAACTCATTCACCATTCACTTACACACATAGTCAATTTTAACTATAAATCAAAACGAAGTGCATTCACAAGATAGTCTCCCCCTTTGACATCAGCAAGAGGGGGAGGTCAGAAGACAAGTAAGTATAAGAAAATATCCAGACCATTACTTAGAGAAAATACTGAGAATGTCTCCTAGACGAGTGACTAGAGGACTGACCCGGTGGAGGTGGAGGACGATGAGATGAGAAGGTCTGCTGGGCATGCAGAGCTTGAATTTCTTGAGAAAGCTCGCCCAACTGAAATAAAAGAGTGCTTTTAAGACCTCCCAGCTCGGAGCGGACATCGTCAGATCCTCGTGTCAACAACTCAAGCGTACCGCACATAGTTCCCATGGAGGATGAAAGACTAGACAGCTTGTCAAACACGGCTTGAAAACCTGTGGGAATCGAGGTTACTTGAGACTGCAGAGTAACCATAGCAATTTGAATATCATAACACATGGATTGCATCTTGGCCATGGTCTGAAGAGAAGACATCTGTGTAGAGTGCATATTGGAAACTAACTCTGCAATCTTGTTGACAATCTTTGCAACACTCTGCAGGACCTTCCTCATAGCTTTGTCAGTTTTCTGCTTGGCCTTCATATAGTCTCTCCAGGTGAGCATTATAGAGATTTCAGATAAGATAATTCTTTTATACAGTCGTTCCAGCTGAAAGTCAGTATACAGAATAAAAGAGTTAAGTTTGTCCCCTTGATGCTGCATCATTCGGATGAGGTGAACCAGTAAATCCTTTTCTGTTGCACCAGGAGGAGCCTGGAAATAATCATCCTGAGGTTGCTGGCTAGTGGACCCAAGTTCTCTATTACAATTATGTGAGCTGGACTCACCTTGTTCCCACTGAGTCTTGGGTTCCCCTCTAATGTCAAACCATTCAGGCTCATCATCTTGAAAAGGGGGTACTGCAGATTGAAATCCTTCCTCATCAGCATCATTGGGAGACTCCACCACATACGAAGGAAAAACCTGCTCACTATCAACAGTATGAGCAGGCCTATCCTGAGTGTCAAAAGGTGGAGGTGACCTGGCTGGAGCTTGTGTTGCACCTTGGACCTCAATGTCCACATCTCTTTCCTGACCCTCCCAATGTGGAGGAGAAGCAACAGGTTCAGGAGATATCCTGACTGACTCTGGTTCGGGCTCAGGAGGAGTAGCAGCTGCCCTGACAGAAGATTGTTGACTTGGCAGCACTCTGACTGGCTTGCCATCTACAATTTTTACACCCGTAAAATTCTGAACAAACGACATGGAGTACACATTGCCTCTAGGAACAACACACTTTTTTTCATTGCCAAACTGAATTCCAACCTTTTTGAACAAGGCTGTGAGATGTGCTGCGTAGGGCAGAGTCCTAGAGTTGTCCAGGCAAGTCCCCATTGTCTGAATAATAACATCAATCAAAGACACATTGATTTCTTTCAACATGTAGTATAGTAAAAATCTCTGCATGATTGTAACCCTTTCACGTCCACTGCTCTGTGGGGTAAAGATGGAAGTGCATATATGGTGCAGAAGTCGAACATGAGGTGAAAACTGGTTAGCTTTTAAGCTTGACAAATGAGTCTGCTTAATGTCTGAAGGGTCCTCTGGCTGGCCGGTCAAAACAGCAAACGCTTCATGTTCATTCAAAGGAAATGAGTGAAGTTCGGCCCCCTTCATAGGAATCTTCCATACTTTGGCGAGCAGACTAGCAGTAAGTTCAAACTTAACACCCTGAACAGAGCTGATCAGTCTTCCACGTTCGGGTTGATGGCATAGATTGCGGTAAAACTCCCTGACAAGAGTAGGATAATAGACAGAGTACTTGGTGGCAAAACCCCACCAACCTTGAAACTCCAAAGTGGGTCTAATCTCAGGGAAGACAGCATGAAAGGCTTCGTCCGATTCAAGGATATATCGAGGAATTAAAACCTTCAGGGGTTCGTCTGTACCAGAAGAAGGAGCGGATACGGAAACCCCAGACTTGGATTTTTTGGAGAAGACTTTCTTCTGAGGAGATGAAGGCTTGGAGGACGATCGGACCTTCTTCTTCTTGGAAGGAGGGGAGGGGCTGCGTGGACGCTTCCCCTTGTCTTTGCGTTTATGCGAAGAAGAAGATGTAGGAGGAGGAGCCGCCGCAGGTGATTCAAGAGCTTGGGCTTCAGCAGCAATGGCAGGAGCTGGAGGAGCCGAAGATGGTTCCTCAGCAGGCTTCTTACCCTTCCTGGCGTAGGCGAGAGCCATCTTCATGTATAGAGGAGAAGAAGAACAGTCAAGAGGTGTTTCAGAGGGAGGAGAGGGACCGTCGTGCCTCAGAAGGATGAATGAAAAGTAGCCGACTGTTCCCTCGGTTGAGGGTTTTAAAAGGGTGACACGCGAAACCCCCAATCCTGTTATTGGGTAACCGGGTAACGGATCCAGATCATAACCGAAAGAACCTAGATAGAGTGGATGCGTCGACGCGAGGAAATCAATGCGTCGACGCTATGATCACTTATGCACAAAAGTGTATTGGAAAAGCACAGAGGCGTCGACCTTAAGAGCAAGGATGCGTCGACGCCATAATGTGAATACACGCTGCCAGACAGGGATTTTTGAAAGATAGAAGATGCAGCTAAAAGAGCAGACATTGGGAAATGTCATTAGAATCCAGGTTTCATAAGGTAATACACTCAAACTCAGGGATTTTTAATAGCTTCAGTTCAAATTCCCATGAAAATAAAATTTACTCAGATTAGCTTCGAACCATTTAGTGACATAAAATGTTGATATTCTGCGAAGTTTGAAGCACAGAAATGAACAGTAATAGTGCAGAATTGGAGTAATTTCTAAACTAGCTTCATACTCGGGATCTTCTCATAACTTTATCCTTCGTTACTCAATTTTGAAAGAATCTTTGAAGAAAGAAATTTAAGAAGCATTGAGGATAAGTTCATTAGGTCTTTTGAGCCTTTGATTTCATACCATCACACATGTGTCTTAATATTTATTTTATTTATTCCATCCATTAGCAGTCAAATATAGCTAGCCTTGTGACACGAGTACACATGCTTATCAGGCACCAGAGTCCCCGGTTACTCAGCATAGCTAATCATTATGCTTAGAATCAGAGGTAGTGATCAACCTCATGACATGCTTTCCAACACTTCATTGGTGAGGAAGGTAGTTTCTCGGTTGAGAATCACCATTGCTCTAATATGGATACATTTCATTAAAGGACAGAGATAGTAGTCCACCTCATGACTTGCTCTTTAACACTTCTTTGGTGCCTAGAGCAAGTTTCTCAGTGGAAATCTACCATTGCTCTGCAAGGAACAGATACACTGTGTGTTTCACTTTTTGTTGAAGCTCTTTTTAGACCTAAGCAGACTTTAGCAACAATACCAATTAAATTTCCATATATTGAAAGATCCTTCTACTTTTGATCAATTGGGAAAAAGATATGATAGGAACCAAGTCACATTAACTTGTTTAGTTCTTATTCCAGATTCAACCACTTTTAGGTTCAAGTTTTGGTGAGTTAAAACATTGAAGGACACACATTTTATATCATTAAGTAGTGTGAAGTTATTCTAAGAGAAACTTGTTTTCATTAGAAATTATTCCCTTAGCTCCCCCTGAATGTAAGGCATTAACTTTTCACCAGGACATTTGAGACAATTCCCTTATTCAGGAATAGAAGGAGAGTATATCAAGAAATCTTGGGAGTAAGAAGGTGAATAAGATAGAGAATAAGCAAGATTGAGTGCAAAGGTGATTCTTGAAGAAGAACAAGTCTAGCAAGAAGGATGAACGAGAGAATCCTATGAACTAGACGAGAGGTCATAATCACCATCACACCACACTGTTACTTGTATAGCGTCAACGCAGAATACCTGAAGCGTCGACGCACTTTGCCATACTGCACGGATTGTTTAACATTTAAACAGAGGCAATCCATCGCAGCGTGGACGCATACGAAAGGGTGCGTTACCGCATTAAACCTTACTCCCCCTTAACTCAAGCATGAAAGAAGAAATTAAAACAGATGAAATTGTAAACATGCTGAGGTTTTATTTCAGATGAACAAAATACCAAGACATACTAACAAAAATTCATACTCCCCCTAAGTGTATGACTTATTCAAACATGGACAATTTCACCATAGCAGGACTTCAAATGATCATCACAAAAGCAATCAAGCAGCATTCAGATATTCGGCCATGCAATCAATTCAAGATTCAGAATGTAAATTGCAGAGTCCAAGCTCTCTCCTAAGATATGAAAAATGCTCATTGTTGAGAGGCTTGGTAAAAATATCAGCTAGTTGACGATCAGATTCTACAAATACAAGCTTGAAACTCCATTTACTGACCTCATCTCTTAAGAAGTGATGTCTGATTTCAATATGCTTGGTCCTAGAGTGCTGGATGGGGTTCTTGGCCAGGTTTATAGCACTTGTGTTATCACACAATATTGGGACACATCCAAGATCAGTTTGGTAATCTTGGAGCTGATGCTGGATCCACAACACTTGAGTGCCACAGCATTCTGCAGCGACATATTCTGCCTCTGCAGTGGACAGTGCCACTGAGTGTTGTTTCTTGGAAGCCCAAGAGATCAAACACCCACCCAAAAATTGGCAGTAGCCACTAGTGCTTTTTCTGTCCAATTTACATCCAGCATAGTCTGCATCCGAATATGATACCAAGTCAAAGGTGCAGGATGCAGGATACCAAATCCCTAGGTCTTGAGTTCCAGCAAGGTATCTAAAAATACGCTTGACAGAACTTAGGTGGGATTCTCTAGGATCAACTTGAAAACGTGCACACATGCAAACACAAAATTGAATATCAGGCCTTGATGCAGTAAGGTATAGAAGTGACCCTATCATACATCGATAGGTCTTGGCATCAACTTGTGTACCTTTCAAATCTGCATCCAAGGTTGTGTTTGTACACATGGGAGTGCTGATTACTTTCAGATTTTCCATTTTATACTTCTTCAGTAGCTCCTTGATGTACTTTGTCTGACTAATAGAGCATCCGTCTCTGCTTTGGGTGATCTGCAAACCTAGAAAAAATTGAAGTTCACCCATGAGACTCATTTGAAATTCTGTTGTCATTAAGTTAGCAAACTCCTTACACATACTAGGTTTAGTGGAACCGAAGACAATGTCATCAACATATATTTGAACTAAGATGATATCTGAATTCCTGACCTTTGTAAACAATGTCAGGTCCACTTTACCTCTTGAATAACCCTTTTCAGTGAGAAAGGAGCTGAGCCGGTCGTACCAGGCTCGAGGTGCCTGCTTGAGTCCATACAGTGCTTTGTCCAATCTGTATACATGGTTAGGATTTTCTGCACATTCAAATCCAGGGGGTTGTTCCACATATACTTCTTCTTTTATTATTCCATTTAGGAAAGCACTTTTTACATCCATTTGTTGTAATTTTATTCCATGACTTACAGCATATGCAAGCAACAAATGAATGGCTTCTAATCTGGCTACTGGTGCAAAGGACTCTTAGAAGTCAATACCGAACTCTTGATTGTAACGCTGTGCAACCAGTCTAGCCTTATTCCTAACAATAACACCATTTTCATTTTGTTTGTTTTTATAGACCCATTTAGTTCCTATTATAGATTGATCCTTGGGTCTGGGCACTAGATGCCACACTTTATTTCTTGTGAATTGGTTGAGTTCTTCATGCATTGCATTTATCCAGTTGGGATCTTTTAAGGCTTCCATAACATTCTTGGGTTCAGTTTGAGACACAAGTGCCATGTTATCCATTTCTTGTATTTGAGAGCGTGTCCTAACAGGTTCATGCAAGTTGCCTATTATGCTAGATGAGGGGTGATCCCTTAACAACCTAATGTTAATTAGAGGGTTACCTCCATTAATATCTGCATTACCCTGATTACTAGACTCTGGCTCATCTTCTTTTGGTCTTGAATCTCTTTCCAAAGTTTCTTTCTCCTCGGGCTTGTCAAGGAAGTCTTCATCACCATTGTTCCTGCATGAGGATTCAACTTGTGAATTTTCAATTAGCTCATCAAAAATGATGATGAGGTGATTCCTCAACTGTTTGAGTTTTCAGATTTAGGACCCTATAAGCCCTAGAGTGACTGGAGTATCCTAAGAATATGGCGGGTTCACTCTTGGGTTCAAACTTATCTAGGGCTCGTTTATCATTATTCTGAACAAAGCATTTTGAACCAAAAACTTTAAAATGAGCAACAGAGGGCTTCTTACCTTTCAGCATTTCATATGGAGTCTTTTTGGACTGAGGTCTTACCATTGCCCGATTTACAATGTAGCATGCAGTGTTCACAGCCTCTGCCCAATACTTCCTTGGGAGTTGCCCTTCAATCAGCATGGTTCTGCCCATCTCCACAAGGGTTCGGTTTCTTCTCTCCACGACTCCATTTTGTTCAGGTGTTCTTGGGGAAGAAAACCTGTGATTTAGCCCTGTTGCTCTGCAGAAATCTCCAAATTCAGAATTTTCAAATTCTCCACCATGATCTGATATAATGGAAGAAATGACAAACTTACCCTCCTGCTATGTTTTCTTAAAGAATGCCTGAAATTCCTCAAATGCCTCATTCTTATGAGTTAGAAAGAATACCCATGTAAATCTAGAAAAATCATCCACTAGAACAAATCCATATCTATTACCACTAATGCTTGCTGTTCTAGTGGGTCCAAATAAGTCCAAATGAATGAGTTCAAAAGGTTTAGTGGACTGACTCTTTATCTTGGACTTAAATGACTTCCTAGTTTGTTTACCTTGGGTGTATGCATTACAGATTTTCTCATTTTTCTTGAATGAAGCATCAGGCAGGCCATTCACCATGCTATGTTTGGCTAACTTATGCAATACACTATAGCTAGCATGTCCTAGCCTACGGTGCCACAACCAAGCTAGTTTAGTTTTATTTACAGCAAGGCAAAGATTATTATGTGCAGGATCATCTAAATCTACCATGTACATGTTGTTTATTCTTTTTCCAACAAATTTAATTTTTTCTGATTTTTCTTCTAAGATGGTGCATATGTTTGCATCAAACACTACTTTATTATTTCTATCACACAACTGACTTATACTGAGCAAGTTATACTCTAGACCCTCTACTAAAAGAACATCATCAATGGAGGTAGAAGGGTTTTTGCCAACTGTACCTTTGCCAACTATTTTGCCTTTATTGTTTCCACCAAAGGTAACAAATCCTCCATCCTTCTCAACCAGGAGACAAAACTTGGCCTTGTCCCCTATCATATGTCTTGAGCAGCCGCTGTCAAGATACCATCTGTTGTGCATGGCTGCAAGGCATTCCTGCAAGAATCATCAAACAAGAGATTTTGGAACCCAAACACACTTGGGTCCCATTGGATCACTGGAAGACTTCAAGAAATTCAGTAGGTTCTTAGGAATCCACATTTGTCTTTGTTGAGGTTTTTGATGGTTTTTAGTTGAGGAGGCAGCTGGTTTCTGATTTGATTTTAAGGTTGTTTTAGCTGCTTTATTGAACCATCGTTTATTTTGGCTCCAAAGAGCCTCTTGGTGATGTGGGTTGACTGCCCTAAATAAATGTGTTTGTCTTATTGGATATGCATACATGGGACGCGTCGACCTTCCTGAATGAATGCGTGGACTCACCCACCCATAGTTGCTCCTATGTGTATGATAAAATGTAGGGTGCGTGGACGCATTGTGGTGTGTGCGTTGACCCATCCACCCAGATTGCTTGAAGTGTTGGCCATGGTGGTATGGGTGCGTGGACGCATATCCCTGCATGCGTCGACCCATGTGGTCGTTCCTATTCTTATGGACTCTTTGGAATTTGGCTCGAGTCGACGCCACATGCCCGTAGCGTTGACGCATCTGAGTTGAGTGCCTAGACCTATATGCAGAAGGCCTATTATTGTATGAAGGTTGCGTTGACACATTACTGGCCTTGCGTGGACGCATTTGACTCTTGCCAGATTTGGTATTTTCAGTTTTTCTGGTGCTATGTTGGTGAACGAAGGGTCTGGAGCTGGAGGCCTTAGGTGGTGATGAAATGACAGGCTTGCAGCTGGTTAAATTCCTTGCAAATTTTGCCTTAGGAGATTCATTCATCTTCTCTTTTCCTTTCTCCTTTATCACTTCATTTTTCTGAATCTATTTCCCTTTGTCTCTTTCAACATTTTTTACTTCAGCCACATGTTTCTCCTCAGCTTTCTTTTCTTCTGATATGAAGGTCACCAGTTTAAGTCCAATTTCTTTCTTTGAGCTTGGATTATATCCAAGTCCTTCTTTGCCGACATTGCATTTTGTTCCCATTAAGGCATCAAGATTATGTTTGCCTTGTGTCATTTTCTCTAGGGAAGTTTGTTTGTCCAATTTTTCTTTTTCAACTTTCTTCAAATCTTCCTGAAGTTTCAAGTTGACACCATTTACTGCTTGATATTTCTCTTCAGCGATTTTGGTGTCCTTTTCCAGTTTTTGCATTCTTAACTTCAGTTCATCATGTGTTTTTAGTAAGAAGTCATTTTCTCTTTTTGATTCAATCAATTGAGATCTGTATTCATTTTCTTCATTCAGAGTTTTCTTCAGACAAACAATTTCATCTTCTAGCATTTTAACCTTTTCATTTGACAAATTTTCTTGACTTCCTTGGTTTTTCTTCTTTTTAAGCATTTTATTTTCTTTCTTCACAACATCATATTTATCCATAAGGTCATTGAAAGCTTCTTCCCAGTCATCACAAGTAAATTCATCAAATGGAGAATTTACCTCAGTAGAGTCCTCTCCCCTGGCCATTAGGCATAGCTTTACTTCTTTTTCTTTCTCTGAGGTGCTATCCTCCTCTTCCTCTTCTTCATCACTCCATGTACTGATCATGGCCTTGGGCTTTTTATTTTTGAACTTGGGGTAAGCTTTCTTAGAATTTTCGGGGCACTCTGACTTGATATGTCCCTGTTTCCTGCATTGATAACACACAACTTTGTCAGATTTCTTAGTTTGGTCAGACTTAAATTTAGAATTCATTTTACCTTGATAGCTTCTAAATCGACCAGCTTTACCTTCCCTTCGTAAGAATTTTTGAAATTTCTTTGTGAGCATAGCAATCTCACCTGAATCACTGTCTGAAGAAGAAGTCAGATTCTTATCTGAGCTCTCCTTGCAGCTTGGAGCAGCCTTGAGAGTTAGGGGTTTCTTCTTCTTTATTTCCTCATCAGATCTTTTCAAATTCAGCTCATAGGCCATGAGGGAACCTATCAACTCGTCAGGAGTGGTCTTGGGAAGATTCCTAGATTCTTCGACCACTGTGGCTTTTGTGTGCCACACGGATGTCAAAGATCTAAGAATCTTTCTCACCAGCTCATAATCTGTATAGGCCTTCCCTAGACCTTTGAGACCATTGACAAGCACGGTTAAACGAGCATACATCTCAGAAATACTTTCTTCAAGTTTCATGTGAAACGACTCATATTCAGAGATTAGCATGTTAGCCTTGGTCTCCCTTACCTCCGAGGTACCCTCGTATATTACCTCGAGTCGATCCCACATTTCTTTCGCACTTGCGCATGAGGAGACGCGAGAGAATTCCTTGGGATGTAGGGAGCATTGCATAATGTTCATTGCCTGCCAGTTGACGGTTGATTTTCTTACTTGCTCCTTCACCCATAATTCTTCGTCGCCTTCAATTATGTAGGGCCCCTTGCTCACAACTTTCCATACTTCATAGTCCTGGGCCCTGAGAAAAACTTGCATGCGATTCTTCCAATAGGAATAGTTAGTGCCATCGAAAAATGGTGGTCTATTCATAGCATAACCCTCTGGCATGAATCCTTTGCTCTCCATTACTTCTCTCTAGGCTGTTAAACCGTTCAAGAGAGCCTGGCGCTCTGATACCACTTGTTGGGAGCAGAGGATCGTCAAGCTAGAGGGGGAGGGAGTGAATAGATTGACCACTTAAAAATTTTAAGCAGAATAAGACAATTGCACTCTCTGTGATAGCACAGACAAAAATCCGGTTCGTGAATCTCTAAAGAGCTAGCGCAATATCTAAGCGATCTAACGAGACAATAGTCACAAGAACAACCCACAAGCACAAGCCACAAGAGATCAGAGTTTTTAAGGTGGTTTAGTCTCTATCTCGAGACCTACGTCCACCCCCTCACCAAACCGGTGGGGATCACCGCTGAGCTTTACAGCTTAGCTAACACCAGAGAAGAATCCTTCTCTGACCTGCAGATCCAATCTGCAGAAGACAGCTATACCCTGTCTTAGAACCGCTGTCGAACAGCTTGTAGACACAAAGTCTATACACCCTCTGATCTCAGAACACACTCTGGATCAGAACACACATGTCCACTAAATCCCAGTGGAACAGTAATTCGAGAATAGAATTGTATAAGAAAACAAAAATACAAGGTAAGGAATAAACTCAGAATACGCTGATCAATGGATCTTCAGACTTCTTGCGCAGCAGAAGAGAGTAGAGCCCGAAGAGATGAACAGTATGATCTGAGTATGATCTTCCCTTCAGTTGAGACTAGATCAGTCTGATGCCTTCATGGTTCTTCAGCTTCTGATCTTCTTCACCAGGAGAATGAGCCTATCCTTCAATCCACGCACTGGACCTTCTTCACGATGCTAGGCTCTCCACCTTCTTTTTTTCTGTACGAGTGCTTCTCAGTCTCTTCTATCCTTTACTCTGCTCATCCCCCTTCGATCCACTTCTACATTTCCTTTTTCATTTTTCCCGCGCAAGATTGGGCCCCCACGAGATTCCCAATCATTTGCCCACGTGTGGAGAAGCTTCTGGACCAAAGGAGGAAGAGTGTCCTTTGTTTGCAGACGTGGCTGGCCCACTTTATCCAGTCCTTCTGCCCGAGCGCTTGTCTGGGACTGGGTGCGTCGACGCCAGCATTTGAATGCGTAAACGCTGTATGAAGACAGCTTCTGATCTTCCTTCGATGTACGGCTTCAGGCTATCGCTGGGTTGACGCTGATAACTGGTGGCGTCGACGCTATGTGAAGATAGCTTCTTAATCTTCAGGCACCCGCTGCGTCGACGCTGGTAGCTGGTAGCGTCAACGCTGTGTGAAGATATCTTCTGGAGGCATGCGAGTCGACGCTGCATCCGAGTGGCGTTGACACAGTGAGCATGCGCATGACTCAAACATCTTGAGATCTAGTCACAGCGTCGACGTTCTCTTACTTGAGGCGTAGACGCAGTCTAGATGAAGTATGCTTCAACTTGGAGGAGCTGAAGACTGCGTCGACCCTTTGATCTTGTGGCGTCGACGCTGACTATTGCCTGCATTAGAGTTCAACAGAACTTCTTGCCACATACCAGATTGTCAGATAATAATACACCCTGTCATATCATGGTGATCATCATCAAAATCAGGAGGACAACATCGATAACCGAGACCCCTCCTATTCATCTTTCTTCCTTTAGGGACTGGCTTGGTCCGCCCTTGTAGTTGTGCGCCGAGGCCCCTCCCCGACTGATAGCCTAGTTTCAATATAATGTCCTAGCCTTTTGAAAATTGAATCTCGTGCTTTATTTTAATGTCTACTACTGTAGAGACTGGCTTGTGTGGTGCATAAGCCCATGGGAAGTTCACATCTAGCACTGAAATAACAGGCCGCGTGCTGGGCCATAACGTTGGCAAAATTTTCTCTTACACGGCCTTCACAGACTTGGCCATGGACATACTCTTCACCTTAACCACACTCCCTGAAAAGGGAATTTGAGACATTGGTGGGCAGTAGAGGGTACGGCGTTGAGGTTATTGATCCACAGACGACCCAAGCTAGCTTTGAACATAGGGTCTATATCCAGAACATAGAATTCAACCGGCATAGTGAGAGGCCCAAGCTCGGCCTGAATAGTGACCACCCCATGACATGCCCTTCGAGAATTGTCATATGCTGCTATGGTTGTCATGGTTGGCCTTAACAGATCTTCTGATAAATTGCAAGCTCTTACTGTTCTGAGAGGGCAGATATTGATGGATGCTCTTGTATCTACAAGTGCCGCATCTATGCTGACTTTTTTTAGAGTTATGGAAATGCATAGCGGCATTTGTCGGTCTTCTGGGGGTGCCAGTTCTATTTCAAAAAATGTGATTGCCGGCCCCTTTGAGATTGTAGCCATGGCCGTCGGTAGGCTATCTACTGCCATGTCTTCATTAACAAGTACCTTATGCAGAAAATTTCTGAGTGCATCCTGATGAAGGGTGGATCTCTTTATCAACTCTGTTAGTCTGTATGGACTACGTGCACTGGTGCACACAAGGATTCAGAGGGGGGGTGAATGAATCCCCTTAAAAAAATTCTACCCAATTTAAAGACTTAAACAGAAGACTTCAAACTTCTTGCGGAAATAAAACTGTTTAAGCTCTACTGAATCTAAAAACCAATGAGGCATTAGCTAGAACACATGAACTGCAACAAGCAGACTCCCAAGTAAATCTATGTAGCTGAATAAACCCAAGCAACCATGTGTAAACAAATTCCTATCAGACACAACCGTAGATAGAAGCGAGCCTAGCACACTTCTAACGGTTGATGATAGAGAAATCAAACCACAGACACAAAAGCAATCGCACAACACCAGGGATTTTTAGGTGGTTCGGTCCACAGACCTACGTCCACTTCACACTCTAACTAGAGTGTGGCTTACTGTTGTCAAACAGCTTGAAACCACTGGGCGTCACATCTTGCCTACAAACGCTGCCTAATAGCTTGAACCAGACGAACACACTCCTCTCTTCTTCCAACCTGGAAGGAACCACTAGTGACACCCAGTCACTAGCAACCAGAGACCAAAGTCTCTCTTCCTCCAAACCAGAGAGAAACAACAAGCGACACCCAGTCACTTGCAAGCCGGAGGACTAATCCTCCTTTCCTCCAAACCGGAGGGAACCTAGCGACACCCAGTCACTAGCAACCAGAGACCCAAGTCTCTCTTCTCCTGAGTCCACAGGAGGAACCCTGACCTCAAACCAGAGAATCAGAAAACACAGTGGAAAAGGAAAGCAACAAAAGAAAATAGAACAAACAGAAAATGAAAATGAATGTAGCTCTCGCAGGAGCAGATTGGTCTAGATATGATCCAGAACCCGACAGATAGCAGGGCACTGGCTGCTTCAAACTCTATCACTCTCTCTTCCCTTTCTCTTCTCTATATCCTCTCTTCTTCTCTTTTCTTCTTCTTGTTCTCTTATCACACACTAGCTCTCTCTTCTCTTTTCTTCTCCTTCTTCCTCTTTCTCTCAGGCGGCACTCAGGCTTCAGCACTTCTCCACATCCGTTGCCCTCATCAAAGGATGACGAGATCTTTTTATAGAACAGAGGGTCCGGAGGTAATTTGATGAAGGTGATGATGCTGCCTCAGACAGATGACTCCACGTGGCAGAATCATGGCACTCAAGTTCATGATCTTCTCGTGATTCGCCAGGGTGTGTGAAGGGAACATTCCAGCCAAGAGGTGAGCGCCATATGAAGTCCACGTGTTGGACTCTGGATAGAATTAGGTCCACGTGGCAGATCCTTTCTGACCACCATCACCTCGGATCATGTGCCCATAGCTACCTTGGATCACTTGTCTTTTTAAGTTGAGACACGAGCCACATAACTCGACCTTCTGCTCACTTAAGTCCCTGACAAAAAGATAAGAAACATTTGATCGAACACTTTGTTGTCAGCCATATTTCACTTTTGCACGGACTAGTTGGACAGGTTATAACATGTGCATGAACCTTGAGACGTGCTGGAAATAGTTAAGCACAGACTTTATATCGCAATGTGCAAACATGCACAGACTTATAATGCGTATGAGGAATTGAGTACAGACCATGTAAGTCTATATGCACGGACCTTGACAGCATATGAGCATATTTGCACTGACCTTAACTAGTGTGCAATAGAACATAGCATCGACTATGTGTGCTTGTGCATGGAGTGAAACGTGCATTGAACTAGCATATGCACGGACCTTAATACCATATGACCAAATAAGCACGGACTTTATGCCAGCCCATAGCAAACATTGCATTGCACCGACCGTGAATATGCTTAAGACAAAAATAGCACCGACTTAGATTGACATTATGCTTGACTATGCACGGACTTTATACAACGATGCACAGACCTATATGCACATGGCACAGAATGTGCACCGACTTGTGTCGCATATGCACTAACTTTGAATGCATGCAGAAAAGATGCACCGACGCATAAGAGAAAAATGCACCGACCTGAAGACTAGAATGAATATGAACTGCACCGACCTGAAGACTTAGAATGAATATGAACTGCACCGACCTGAAGACTCATGTGCGTGAGATGCAAAATGAGACGCACTCAATCATGAGACGCAAGTGCAGACGCATGCCATGCATGAGACGCAGATGTGTACATGAGACGCAAACTACACCGACCCTGACAGTGAAGTGCACCGGCCTAGTATGTGCTAGGGCTTGAAACGTGAGACGCAGTGTGAGACACAACTGAGCATAAGACGCAATATGAGACGCTAACTATGCACCGAGTCTAAGCCATGAGAGACGCAAAGTAAGACGGATACTTACACCGACCTAGGCCTAATGAGACGCAATATAAGACGGACACATAATGTGCACCGACTTGCGTCTGCCTGATGCATTGCCTTTATGTTCACAAAGTGTTGACTTTTTGTTTTAAGTAATGAACAATGACATGATCAAGTACATGGTGGCTATCAGTCAGGACAACATGCAGATGTGCACATATACAGCAAATGCACATTGACTCATGGTGATTGCTATAATCAAAACACAGAGACACAACAATCTCCCCCTTTTTGATGATGGCAACACTATGAGTCTTGTGCAACACTAAACTACACAAGAGAGCTAGGCAACAACAGGATAGCTATGACTCACAAATATTCATCTAGGCAACAAATATTCTCCCTCTTTGACAACATAAAAAAGAACGTATCAGGTAAATGAATGGAATTTATCAAAAACACAGGAGTTTTCACACAGTCTCCCCCTCACCAAATGTAAGAGCAGTGAGCAATAGATTTCCAAAATAGATGAACACATAAGAAAAATGAGAGATCAATGATAAGCAGTATGAACACAAATAGTTCCTCTCCTTTTGATAAAAGATATGGAACGCTAGATAATCAATAATTCATGAAATTGTTCAAGGCAGTGCAAAACATGAATTCCACTAGTTCTCCCCCAAAGCTTATTCCAGACATGTATGTGAAGACACTCTCCCCTTTTGACTTTGAATGAGTTGAAACTAATAGTCAGATCAAATCATAGAGCCTTACTCCCCCTGAAGATGTGAGGATAGGAGAATGACAAGGGACAGACAAGAAGAAATATCAGTCTAAGCAAGGAGATGTAAGCAAGAAGAAATCAGACTAATCTCCCCCTTAATACCAGAAAGTTGCTTATACCAATTGTTAAGAAACGTGATATCAATCAAAAGCACAGGATGCAATTACAGATAGTGTTCGGTCAATCCCAAGAGACATCAAGATCAGTGAGTGAAATTGATTTTTCCAGTGAGTGAAAGCTGAGCACATAGTATTGACTGAAATGCCAATGAATGTATAAGGTAGAAAGATTGTCAATAGGATACCAAGTGCATAATTCTTAACAAAATAGTTTCAAACTCTTCTATTATAAAAGATTATGAGTGGATCTAAACTGACCAGCATGAATTAAGCATGATGTATACAGAGTTTGTCAATGAAATTCAGTACTCATATCTGAAACACCTTTTAATAAAAGTGAACCAATTGCACATATAACATTCAAGTTCAACCACTTCCCATCTTACTCAGTCAATTTCAATGATTCGTTTAGGAGTTACACAATGTAGTATAAAGATTAAACACCTTTAATGGTATGTGAGGTTAACTATTTTACAAGAATTTTATGAATTTTACTTTTGTTCAGCAATTTATTTTCCTGAGCAATCTTAGTTAATCAACACCTTTTTACATGAGGCACAACACGTCTTAGGTGAAGTGACCTAGTTACTCATTGTGATAACTGTATTGCCTCTCAATTATGAAAACAGAGTTAGCAATAGAAGTGTCTTTTTACATGAGGAGACACCTTGATTAGAGGCCAAAACCCCCAGTAACTCAACACAACCATGCCATTGCTCTGTCAGATATTCAATCATTTTTATAGCAGAGATAACTAAGGCATATCATGACATGGGTTTACTCCATTTCTTTGATACAGGACCCAGTTCTTGGTGACCAAAATCATTGCTCTAACCAGAATTTCTTGTTTACTCAACTTCATACAGATCTAGTGTTTAAAAACAATACAACCATCATGTATATCAACTAGAATAACCATGATTTTAACTTTTCAGATTTCAAAAAGGTTTTGCATGAATTTATATGAGACAGTCAGTTTAGGTTTATTAAAGAATGTTTCAGATATTTTCAAGTCCTTTATGTCCAAACTTAATGCATACATTAGACTTAAATCAATTTGATTCATCAGACATTCTTAAACCAGTATAATAGAAGATTCTTCACTAGAGATGATGTCAAATTTATGAATGGGTACACAAATTGAAATCTCTCCAAGTTTAGATAGATCAACACATTCAATAGCAGCCAATCAATAAAGTAACATGAAATATTTTATTTAGAGAGTAGGAGGCTTAATGTCAAGTCTGACCAAGGTGTTTCAGCATTGAGTAGGAGAAAATACTCTCAAGTAAGGCTCCCTTCCAGCAACAATGGGAGGAGTAATCAAGGAATTTCAGTCTCAAGTAGAGTATCAATGCAAGTGAACTTAGAACAAGTAGAGGGAGCAAAGACTTTTGAATAGAGAGCAGTAGGGAACATTAACAAGCATGCATAAGACAGTATGCATGCATCAAATTCCAGCCATTCAGATTTTCAACAATGAGATTTATTTTCATTGACTATCCATTATGACAAATATCAAGCAAATGTAGGCATCTAATGCAGACAATTCTGATTTCCAGTGAATGATGTCCAATTCTTTTTCAACCTCACATATGCACATATACCTCAATCATATGCATTGAGAGAAAAAAAATGAACATTGTAGATATTAGATGCATGACTCATGATATGCAGCAAATTGAGGAGATTATTTTTAAGTTTAAAGGATCAGACCTGTCAGCACAAAGATGGGGTTTTACCATGTTCAGGTGCCTTGGCTTATTGAACCCCTTTTATTCTCCATCTCCCAAGGCACTCCTGTAAAACAAATTCTTATTTTATAGACTTAGGTACCCAAGAGTTCTTGGGTCCTACATGGTTAGTAGCACCTCTGATGGGTGTTTTCCACAACCTTTGGGCTTTTGAATTATCAAATATCATCAAAGAGCAGTTATTCATAGAATGCCCAACTTGCCCACAATAATGACAAGAAATAACAGATTTCATGTTCTTCTTATATGTGTTAGCATGCACATGAAGTTGGTGTAGGTAAACATGATTGTTTCTGTTAGTAACATGGAAATTTATCTTTTCACTATCAGCCAGCCAACAGTCAGCAGCTCTGTGGCCTGGCTTTTCACAGTTAAAACACGTAAAAGATTTTCCTTTAAAAATAGAATTACTTCCACCAACCACTCTCTCTTTAGCATGAAGTCCAACAAATCTAGGATGTGTATTTCTTCCTTGGGCATGCCAACAGTGCTCAACTGTATGGCATGACTTACCACATGCATTGCAATAAGGTCTCCTTGGAGCAGTTCTAGGGACAATGTTCCTCTTAAGAACCTTACACTCATTCTCTTTCACAAACCAACAGTCATGCATTGCATGACCAGATCTACCATAGTTGAAACATTTGAATTGCCTTTTCTGGGCAAACTGATTCTGGAATGACTTTTTAGTAATGTGCACATGTGTATTTCCTGAAAATTTTATTTTCTTCATCCCATTATGAAAATACAATTCATCAAATTTTAGGATATAACAGTTGTGCATCACATGACCAATATTTTCACAATAGTGACATGAAATTTTCTTTGCATGAATGTGTGGAGGTGCATGTGACTTGTGAGCAGCATTCTTTATACCAGCAAGAGTGTTTTTGTTCTTTTTCTGTGGATTTTAATTCTTTTTCATTGTTTGAGTTTGTTCTACAGTTTTGGGACTGACAGTGGATTTTTGGTTTTTCTAAGCACTGAATTGGAAGGGAGGTGCACTGGATGTGCTATTTGGCTCAGAACTACACACAAAAGAAGTGTGAAGCTTACTGTCAAAGCCCTTTTTATTAGCTAGGTTAAAACCCAGACCTTCACGTTGGAAGTTCACCTTACAGCCAAGGAGCTTGTCTAGATTATCTTTTCCACTCACAAAATTTTCCAAAGATTTGTTTAAGTCAGAAATTTCAGTTTCAAGTTCTGAGACATGGAGCTCATATGCAGCTATCTTCTCTTCATAGGATGCAGCTTTTTCATTCAACATTTGATTAACAGTTTTTAAACTTTCAATTTCATGTTCAACCTTTTGCAACTCTTCAGAGCTATCCATGCTCACGCATTTACCTTTCTCAAGTGTGACTAGTCTTTCAGATAGAGCTATGTTTAGGTGTTTTAGCTTGTCAATTTCCTCTTCCAATTTACTATTTTGTTCCTGGAGTACATCATCAAACACCAAACCACTTAGAGAATTCTGACATTCTTTAAACACTTCTTGTTGATTTTCTGATAGAAGTTTGTCAAAGTTTTTCTGAAGCTCTAAATTTATTAATCTAACATTCTCCAATTTTTCAGAGATCGATCTGTTTTCACTTTCAAGATTTTCAGATCTATGTTCAGATTCCTGAACCTGGTTTTTGAGTTTCTTGTTCTCAGATTTCAAGAAATCAAGTTCTGTATTAAGAGCATCAAGATCTGTCAGTTGTCTTCTAAATATACCATTTTCTATTTTCAGAATTTCAATGTCCTCACCTACAGAGTCAGCATTCTCAAATTTGTTTAACTTCTTTTTCAGGGATTTCTTCTGTTTTCTTAGTTTTTCATAAGACTCCAGCAAACTAGCATATGCATCTTCCCAATCATCTAAAGTAAAGTTAGCGAAAGGGTTGTTTACCTCTTCTTCATCCTCACCTTCATTGCTTCCTTCAGCCATCATACATTTTTGGTTCTCATGAAATGTGATGACTGAATCCCAGATCTCCTTCGCAGGCCTGTAGGTAGAAATTGAGGATATGACATTAGCATCTACTGCATTCTGCATATTGTTCAGAGCTTGTATATTCTCAAGATTCTTTTGTTTGTCCTTCTGGGAGAATTTACTCTCCTCTCGAGGCAAAACATGTGGACCAAGTTTAATGAGATTCCACAGTTTTGGATCTATAGAGTTTATAAAGCCGCACAGACTGCCTAACCAATTACAAAAATTAGATTTATCGAAAATTGGTGGATGACCCATAAAAGTAAATCACACTAATGAATTAGAAAAAATAGTGCACCAGGAGGTAGCAGGATCCTCTGCAGATCGTTGGATCAGATGAATCAGAAATCCGCTCTGATACCAATTGTTAGTCTGTATGGACTAGGTGCACTGATGCACACAAGGATTCAGAGGGGGGGTGAATGAATCCCCTTAAAAAAATTCTGCCCAATTTAAAGACTTAAACATAAGACTTCAAACTTCTTGCATAAATAAAACAATTTAAGCTCTGCTGAATCTGAAAACCAATGAGGCATTAGCTGGAACACATGAACTGCAACAAGCAGACTCCCAAGTAAATCTATGCAGCTGAATAAACCCAAGCAACCATGTGTAAACAAATTCCTATCAGACACAACCGTAGATAGAAGCGAGCCTAGCATAAATCTAACGGTTGATGATAGAGCAATCAAACCATAGACACAAAAGCAATCGCACAACACCAAGGATTTTTAGGTGGTTCGGTCCAAAGACCTACGTCCACTCCACACTCTAACCAGAGTGTAGCTTATTGTTGCCAAACAGCTTGAAACTGTTGGGCATCACAGCTTGCCTACAAACGCTGCCTAACAGCTTGAACCAGAGGAACACACTCCTCTCTTCTTCCAACCCGGAAGGAACCACTAGTGACACCCAATCACTAGCAACCAGAGACCTAAGTCTCTCTTCCTCCAAACCAGAGGGAAACCACAAGTGACACACCCAGTCACTTGCAAGCCGGAGGACCAATCCTCCCTTCCTCCAAACCAGAGGGAACCTTGTGACACCCAGTCACTAGCAACCAGAGACCCAAGTCTCTCTTCTCCTGAGTCCACAGGTGGAACCCCGACCTCAAACCAGAGAATCAGAAAATACAGTTGAAAAGGAAAGCAATAAAAGAAAATAGAACAAACAGAAAATAAAAATGAATGTAGCTCTTGCAGGAGCAGATTGGTCTGGATCTGATCTAGAACCCGACAGATAGTTGGACACAGCCTGCTTCAAACTCTATCACTCTCTCTTCTCTCTCTCTCTTCTCTCGATCCTCTCTTCTTCTCTTTTCTTCTTCTTGTTCTCTTATCACACACTAGCTCCCTCTTCTCTTTTCTTCTCCTTCTTCTTCTTTCTCTCAGGCGGCACTCAAGCTTCAGCACTTCTCCACACCCGTTGCCCTCATCAAAGGATGATGAGATCTTTTAATAGAACAAAGGTGCCGGAGGTAATTTGATGAAGGTGATGATGCTGCCTTAGACAGATGACTCCACATGGCAGAATCATGGCACTCAGGTTCATGATCTTCTCGTGATTCGCCAGGGCGTGTGGAGGGAACATTCCTGCCAAGAGGTGAGCGTCATAGGAAGTCCACGTGTTGGACTCTAGATAGAATCAGGTCCACGTGGTAGATCCTTTCTGACCACCATCCACCTCGGATCATGTGCCCATAGCTACCTTGGATCACGTGTCTTTTTAAGTTGAGACACGAGCCACATAACTCGACCTTCTACTCACTTAAGTCCCTGACAAAAAGATAAGAAACATTTGATCAAACACTTTGTTGTCAGCCATATTTCACTTTTGCACGGACTAGTTGGACAGGTTATAACATGTGCACGAACCTTGAGACGTGCTGGAAATAAATAAGCACAGACTTCATATCGCAATGTGCAAACATGCACAGACTTATAATGTGTATGAGGAATTGAGTACAGACCATGTAAGTCTATATGCACGGACCTTGACAGCATATGAGCAGATTTGCACTGACCTTAACTAGTGTGCAACAGAACATAGCATCGACTATGTGTGCTTGTGCATCGAGTGAAACGTGCACTGAACTAGCATATGCATGGACCTTAATAACATATGACCAAATATGCACAGACTTTATGCCAGCCCACAGCAAACATTGCAGTGCACTGACCATGAATATGCTTAAGACAAAAATAACACCGACTTAGATTGACATTATGCTTGACTATGCATGGACTTTATACAATGATGCACAGACCTATGTGCACATGGCACAGAATGTGCACCGACTTGTGTCACATATGCACTAACTTTGAATGCATGCAAAAAAGATGCACCGACGCATAAGAGAAGAGTGCACCGACCTTAAGACTAGAATGAATATGAACTGCACCGACCTGAAGACTCAGAATGAATATGAACTGCACCGACTTGAAGACTCATGTGCGTGAGATGCAAAATGAGACGCACTCAATCATGAGATGCAAGTGCAGACGCATGCCATCCATGAGACGCAGATGTGTACATGAGACGCAGACTACACCGACCCTTACAGTGAAGTGCACCGGCCTAGTATGTTCTAGGGCTTGAAAAGTGAGACGCAGTGTGAGACACAACTGAGCATAAGACGCAATATGAGACGCTAACTATGCACCGAGTCTAAGCCATGAGAGACGCAAAGTAAGACAGATACTTACACCGACCTAGGCCTAATGAGACGCAATATAAGACGGACACATAATGTGCACCGACTTGCGTCTGCCTGATGCATTGCCTTTATGTTCACAAAGTGTTGACTTTTTGTTTTAAGTAATGAACAATGACATGATCAAGTACATGGTGGCTATCAGTCAGGACAACATGCAGATGTGCACATATACAGCAAACGCACATTGACTCATGGTGATTGCTATCATCAAAACACGGGGACACAACAAACTCCAGTACGAAGATCTTGGCGGGCACCCTGTCCAGATGGTGAAGTAAATCATATTCTGTTCCCGACAGCGGATCTGCCTCCTCCTGGTCAACGGCCGGCTGAGAAGATTGGGGATTAGGTGTGGGTGCACCAGTGGAAGGATAGTTCCTGTGAAACAAATGCTCGCTCCGCAGGGCAAGGTTGTGGGCTGGCACGGCCTGGGATGGGCTCAAAATAAGCGACTTAACTGGCCCAGTGGGGTGAATGAGTGGCGCGGGGGAAGGCGTAGTGTGGGTAGTGGAGATGATGGGCGAGGGGTTTGATGAAGACGGAGTGATAATTGGTGCGGGTGTCGACGATGGAGTAGAGGTAGTTAGAAGGAGGATGATGGGTGAATGGTTGGCTAATGGTGCGGTGGTAGTGAAGGTAGACAGTGGTGGAGTGGGGGTAGACAGGTTTATGGGGAATGCGGATGGTAAGATGAGGGGTTTGGTGGATGCGGAAGATGGTGGGGTTGGTTGGTTAAACGGGAGGATGACGGAGGGAGCAGGGCTACATTGGTTGTGGTGAAGGGCCATATAAGACCATCCGATGTCGGGATCCGAGGGTTGGACGAGATTAACTTGGGCCGGTGCCGGCGGTTGCGGCTACGGAGCGGGAGGATGGTTTGGCATGGGGTTCTGATGGATCCCCAAGTCGTGAGCGGGCTGTTGTTGTTGTTGCGGCGGCTGCTGCTGTGGCGGCGGTGCTTGTTGCTGCTACACTTGCTGCCTCTGTGGCTGCCTTTTTTTCTCTTTAATTTCAACGATGGCCTTGTGAATCTCGGCCCAACCTATACGATGCCCTTCATGCAAATCGTATACCAGATCTTTGAATTGGAAACAACTTTCAATTGTATGGCCAGACTACCGATGGAACATGCAATATTTCATCTGATCAATGGTCGGATTCCAATTGGGCCGTTCCGGAGGAAGTTGGATGGCATTAATGGACACGAGAGCCGAAAAGATGTCCGTGAGGGACTCGGGCAAAGGAGGATATTGGGCTCTCTTCGGACCCGGGTACTTATTGTTGTTGGCTTGGCTGTTGGGCAGAGGGACATTATGGTATTATGGAGGTTGTGGAGGTCATTGTGGAGCGGGGAATGTGTTTTGCGGAGCGGGGAAGGTAGGGTTTTGTGGAGCAGAGAAAGCAGGTTAGGTGTTTTGTGGCGTGGAGAACTGGGGATTGCGGGGATTTTATGTAAAGCGGAATGGCACGGATTGGAAGGGGAATGCAGCAGCTTGCACCTACTTATTTGTTTGGACTCCCTTGGTGACAGGCCCTTGAGGGTTCTTGTGATATTTGGACTTTTGGTCTTCAAAAAGTGAGTGGATTGGGGAGTCTTTGAATTGAGTTTGAATAAAGCGTGCCCGGCTATATAGTTGATGCTTGTTTGATATGTCATTCATAGCTAGAATGTTGCAAAAAGTTGGGGTAGCATTTGAAATGAGCAACTTAACTTTCTCTTCCTCCGGAAGGTGACCCGGCACGCACGCGGCCATTTGTCTCCACCTGTCAACATAGGTGGCAAATTCTTCATCTGGCTTCATTTTCTCGGCCATGAAATCTGTAAAGGAGTATTCTGGGCCAACCCCATCTTGAAACCTTTGAATAAACTTCTCTTTCACCACCTTAAAACTCTCGGCATCCTCGAGCGGTAAGGCATAGAACAACTCCAAAGCAACTCCATCTAGAGATCGGCAGAATAAATATGCCATAAGGTGATAATTGTATTGGAACTGCGCCGATTCATACATAAAGTCCCTTACATGAATAAAGGGATTGCTATTCCCGTTATATTTGCGGTATGTAGGGAGCTCGGACTGTGGAGGGAACCGAATGTTATGAAAGCTAGGAACTGGAACAATCGCTAACAAATTCTGGGCCAACCCGCTTTTGGAGAAAGTCGAGTTGTTGTTGCATGGCAGCACATTTATCAAGAAGCTCTTGTTCCCTAGATAGTGCAGGTAAAGCAAGAGGAGTGGGATCAAAGCGGGGAGTCGAGGGGTAGACAAATGAAAGAGGAGGCCCATAAGACGGATATTGGGCCGAAAGATGACCCAAACTGGCATGGACTTGGACCGCCCCTTGTTGAGGGTGCATGAAAGCAGATGGGCCAACAAGAACTTGCGGCATTGATGGAATAGCCCGATAAGAATTCGCCTGGATAGAGGAAGGGAGGATGGTCTTCCCTTTTTTAAGAGCTTGCTAGGCTGAACCAGAAGACTAGCCCGTTTCCAGACTAGAAAATTGAATGGTCCTAGCCCGAACCGGAGTGAGATCAATTGGAATGGGCTGAACAGCGGGCCCATCAAGTCTAGGCTGAGTAATGGAAGCATTGGATAGACCTTGAGCAACCATGGGAGATGGGGCATTGGACCCCTGCAAGGCCTGAGAGATAGCCTGAAGTTGGGCCGGATCCAACTGGGCCATCATTTGAAGGACATGATTGGCGGAATTGGGAGAAGAGAGGTTGGTGGGCTGTGCGCCCTCCATGGGGATGGAAGATGGAGGAAGGGCGGATCCTTCTCCGGATTGGAAAGAGATGACCCGAGAGGGGTCTTCTAGAAGCCCTTGAGGAAGAGACTCCTCCTGGGAACGGGGAAGATCAAAAGAAGACATGTTTGACTCAAACAAGGGATTGCGATAGAAGGTAGAAAAGGAATTACCCCTAGGGGATGATTCTAGAGATCGGAAGCAACTCCAGATGCAACAGAAGACCTTGGCAAAATGCAAGCAACACAAACAAGCACACAATGAGAGACTAAAACAAAGACTCCAAACTTTATAATAATAAAGAAAGGGATGAGAGGCACTCAAAAATCAACCAAGTTATAATGATGAACCAATTTTTATTGTTTCCTCCTTTAGAACCTTAATGATTTGAATTTAAATATTCTCTCCAACAAGGTTCCTAATAGGAAGGGTATTTGGGACTTGGCTAACTCTAAGTATAGAACTCTCCCTTACTTTTACAACCTAGACACGGTGTGGTAAAGGTACAACCGGCATGGCGTCCATGTGGGAATCCACAACTCACGGGGACTTATGGAGGTCTTTGATGTGATCTTCTAGTCAGCTCCAAGGAATATGGAGACGAGAGGTTCACACACCAAGGTAGGAAAATGTAACTAAAGTATGAATATGAATGATCCTATGTGCACCGGGGTGTATGCAAATTCTAGCCTAAAAACTAACAACCAAATATGCAAACAATGATGCAAACATGTATAACTACCAAGGAGGAGATCAGATAGCACCCAAGCATGAAAATCACAGTAAAAACTGTAGAAATAAACTCAACATTGGGATGCGTACCTATGAATGGAGAGACAGTCTGATCTGAGACCGCTAGACAGATAAGACGGCCTATTTCTGGGCCGCTTTTAAGCCAGAAACGGCCAAACAGTAGACCGCCAAGATGACCAGAGAGTAGAAAACAACATGAAATTAAACGGGAAATCCGAAGAAAACACAAGGGCAACTGGGTCAAATCAACAACAGCATGTCAAACAAAGGCTCAGCACTATTAGCACTAGACGTCCCACCGTGATCGCCAAAATATAGGGTTGTTGATGGTTTTTCTTTGTGTGATGTAATGTGATGATGAGGATGTGAATATAGTGATATGTGTGTGAAGATGTGTGAGAAAGTGATAACCTAACTTAAACAATCACCAAAATCAGAAGCATGGGCATGGCATCAATGTTCATGAGGAATCAAAATAAAAACACACGCCGGGGCGTGGAGCAAAGGAATATAGCAAAAACACACACCGTAGGTGTGGAGCAAATAAAGTAAAAAGAAGAGCAAGCAAGATGACAATGATCAACAATACCCAACTAAGGAAGTGTGATCGCCACCAAGGTAATTAAAATAGCAAAGCTAAGCTAAATACCTCGGAAAGAGGAACATGCAACACCCGCCCACGGGAGATGAAAACCAGAACTCTGTGAGCACAAACGGTCTAGTATCAGGCCGCCAGAGAGCAATAGACGGCCTTACGATAAGCCGCCGTAGATCCTCAAATGGTCCTAAATATAGCCGCCAGAGCGCACAGAACAACAAACTCGGACTTGTATCTCCACCTCTCCCGGCCGGCCAGAAGAGTTGGGCCTCGTGTTAGGAACCCTATAGACCTGCAAAAGAGTGTAGAAGCACAGAAAGACAACCCAAATTAGCCCTATGACAAGTGTAGTATCTATAATGCAAATAAACTAAGTTACATGCAAAAGGAAGGGTGAATACCTGGCAGTTTAGTTTTTTAACCCCTATCGGGCATGAAAAAGATGGGAGGATGTTTAAAAACATGATTGAGATGCAGATAATGTGGAAGAAGAAGATGGGAATATGCTTATGAATGTTATGAAGAGGGGAATGAACTAGAGAAGAAAATAACACTATAAACCCTTGGAACTTAATACTCCCTAGACTTTGAAGGCTAATGGACGTTGATAGCACTTCTCCTTGATGGGTACTCGCTCTAGGACGTGGCAGCACCTTGACGTAAACTCTAGAAATCTCCTCTTCAACCCATGAACTCAAGGGTTCTATTTATAGACTCTCAAACTCTAGGTTTGAGTTGGAGAGATTCCAGCAAAAAAGTAGGATGAAACTTAGCAAACTCTTGAAGATAATACTCCCAAGAGTCCACAAAAACAAACGGAAGCCTCTAAGGATCATTATCGGGAGAGAAATCATCAAATCAGAACTGTACTTTGACCACAGCACAGTAGAGGAAGATATGTAAATCATGACTCTCTATCACCAAAAACGGCCCCACGATAAACCGCCACTTGGAATTAACGGTCCAAGTATAGACCGCCACCCAAAGAAGATAAGACCAATGGGCGAAAACTTCATGAACAGGACTATGGGACCAATAAACGGTTTAAAGTAAAATTGCCACAAAGACTCTAACGGCCATATGATAAACCGCCAAAGCTGATAAGGCTGGAAGGAAGGTTGTTGGCTCTGGATTCTGGCGTCAGCAAACGGTCTTAAGCTAAACTGCCAAACGTCATCAAACGCCCATATGATAGACCGCTAGAGACAGTGGCGTGGCAAAATGAATGAAAGGCCTGCTAAGCTTCAACCCACGGAAAACAAATAAGGAGCGAGACCCAATAAAGGAGAATGACCCATGAAATAAGATTCAAAATTGACCAAGATGGCTCAATAAATGGCGTATAACTTGGAGCATCATAAAGATAAATAATGAGATGACCCAACTCATTGGTCATAAAATAGGTGTCAACACATGTGACCGATACGGCTCTGAATACCTTTTCAACATTTCAACATGCTCTCTCTTCTTTTTATACGAATCGACTTATAGGCCATGCAGCCCCATTTGTTGACGATTAATCAAACGTTTTCCCCTCTTAACGCCGTGACCATTATGGCACAGCGGGTCTCTAGTCCCGACCCGATGCTGACCATCGTCTGCTTAGTCAGAAGGAGCGCACCTTGGGTTCCAGACCATCCTAGTCTTGGAATCTTAACACATTATCACACACGTGACTGGCACGCCCTCCCACAATAAAATCGATAAAAGATACAATGATATTTTATCATTATCCTGAGTGCTTCCAACATGCCCCTAGTGGGAGCCCTAGCTCCTGAAAAATCATTATAGACGTGTCGATAAAATCACAACACATGTATGCCGAGGCACGGAACATGAAATGGTCAACACGTGACCGATACGGCTTTGAATACCTTTTCTCATCCCGATGTGTGGCTTTCAAAACTTTTCAACACACTCCCTCTTCTTTTTATAGGAATCGACTTATAGGCCAAGCAGTCCCATTTCTTGGCGATTAATCAAACATTTTCCCCTTTTAACGCCGTGACCTTTATGGCACGGCGGGTCTCCAGTCCCGACCCGATGCCCACCATTGTCTGCTTAGTCAGAAGGAGCGCACCTTGGGTTCCAGACCATCCCAGTCTTGGAACCTTAACGCATTGTCACACACGTGACTGGCACGCCCTCGCACGATAAAACAAAAAAAGATACGATGATATTTTATTATTATCCTGAGTGCTTCCAACATGCCCCCGCGAGGAGCCCTAGCTCCCAAAAAATCATTATAGACATGTCGGTAAAATCACATCACACGTATGCCAAGGCACAGAACATGAAATGGTCAACATGTGACCGATACGGCTCTGAATACCTTTTTACACCTCGATGTGGGGCTTTCAAGGCTTTTCAACATGCTCTCTCTTCTTTTTATAGGAATCAACTTATAGGCCATGCAACCTTATTTCATGGCGATTAATCAAACGTTTGCCCCTCCTAACGCCGTGACCTTTATGGCACGGCAGGTCTCCAGTCCCGACGTTATGCCCACCATCGTCTGCTTAGTTAGAAGGAGCGCACCTTGGGTTCTAGACCATCCCAGTCTTGGAACCTTAACACATTGTCACACACGTGACTGACACGCCCTCGCACGATGAAATCGATAAAAGATATAACAATATTTTATTATTATCCTGACTGCCTCCAACATGACCCCGCGAGGAGTCGTAGCTCCCGAAAAATCATTATAAATGTGTCGGTAAAATCAGAACACATGTATGTCAAGGCACGGAACATGAAATGGTCAACATGTGACCGATAGGGCTCTGAATACCTTTTCAACTTTTCAACACGCACTCTATTCTTTTTATTAGAATCGACTTATAGGCCATGCATCACCATTTCTTAACGATTAATCAAACATTTTTCCCTCTTAACGCCATGACCTTTATGGCACGGCGGGTCTCTAGTCCCGACCCGATGTCGACCATCGTCTGCTTAGTCAGAAGGAGCGCACCTTGGGTTCCAGACCATCCTGGCCTTGGAAGCTTAACACATTATCACACACGTGACTGGCACGCCCTCCCACGATAAAATTGATAAAAGATATAATGATATTTTAATATTATTCTATGTGCATCCAACATGCCCCCGCGTGGAGCCCTAGCACCCGAAAAATCATTATAGACGTGTCGGTAAAATCAGAACACAAGTTTTCCAAGGCACGAAACATGAAATGGTCAACTTGTGACCGATACGGCTCTGTATACCTTTTTGCACCTCGATGTGGGGCTTTCAAGGCTTTTCAAAACACTCTCTCTTCTTTTTAGAGGAATCAACTTATAGACCATGCAGCCCCATTTCTTGGCAATTAATCAAATGATTTCCCCTCTTAATGCCATGACCTTTATGGCATGGCGGGTCTCTAGTCCTAGCTTGATGCCTACCATCGTCTGCTTAGTCAGAAGGAGCGCACCTTGGGTTCCAGACCATCCCAATCTTGGAACCTTAACGCATTGTCATACACGTGACTGGCACGCCCTCGCACGGTAAAATAGATAAAAGATACGATGATATATTATTATTATCCTGAGTGCTTCAAACATGCCCCCGCGAGGAGCCCTAGCTCCCAAAAAATGATTATAGACGTGTCGGTAAAATCACATCACACATATGCCGAGGCGCGGAACTTGAAATGGTCAACATGTGACCGATACACCTCTGAATACCTTTTTGCACCTCGATGTAGGGCTTTCAAGTCTTTTCAGTATGCTTTCTCTTCTTTTTATAGGAATAAACTTATAGACCAAGCAGCCCCATTTCTTGGCGATTAATCAAATGTTTTCCCCTCCTAACGCCGTGACCTTTATGGCACGGTGGGTCTCCAGTCCAGACCTGATGCCCACCATCGTCTGCTTAGTCAGAAGGAGCGCAACTTGGGTTCTAGACCATCCCAGTCTTGGAACTTTAACACATTGTCACACGCGTGACTGGCACACCCTCGCACGATAAAACTGATAAAAGATACAACGATATTTTATTATTATTCTGAGTGCTTCCAACATGCCCCCGCAAGGAGTCCTAGCTCCCAAAAAATCATTATAGACGTGTCGGTAAAATCACAACACAAGTATGCCGAGGCACGGAACATGAAATGGTCAACATGTGACCGATACAGCTCTGAATAGCTTTTCGCACCCCGATGTGAGACTTTCAAGGCTTTTCAACACGCTCTCTCTTATTTTTATAGTAATAGACTTATAGAACATGCAGCCCCATTTCTTGGCGATTAATCATATGTTTTCCCCTCTTAAGACCATGACCTTTATGGCACGTCGGGTCTCTAGTCCTAACCTGATGCCTACCATCGTCTGCTTAGTCAGAAGGAGCGGTCCTTGGGTTCCAGACCATCCTAGTCCTGGAACCTTAACACATTGTCACATACGTGACTAGCACACCCTCGCACGATAAAATCGATAAAAGATACAATGATATTTTATTATTATCCTGAGTGCTTCCAACATGCCCCCGCGAGGAGCCCTAGCTCCCAAAAAATCTTTATAGACGTGTCGGCAAAATCACATCACACGTATGCCAAGGCACGGAACATGAAATGGTCAACATGTGATCGATACGGCTCTGAATACCTTTTTGCACCTCGACGTGGGGCTTTCAAGGCTTTTCAACACGCTCTCTTTTTTTTTTTTAGCAGTTGACTTATAGACCATGCAGCCCCATTTCTTGGCGATTAATCAAACATTTTCCCCTCTTAACGCCATGACCTTTATGGCACGTTGGGTCTCCCGTCCTAACCTGATGCCTACCATCGTCTGCTTAGTCAGAAGGAGCGCACCTTGGGTTCCAGACCAGCCTAGTCTTGGAACCTTAACACATTGTCACACACGATACTTGAACACCCTCGCACGATAAAATTGATAAAACTTACAATGATATTTTATTATTATCCTGAGTGCTTGCAACATGCCCCCGCGAGGAGCCCTCGCTCCCAAAAAATCATTATAGATGTGTCTATAAAATCACAACACATGTATGCCGAGGCACGGAACATGAAATGGTCAACATGTGACCGATACGGCTTTGAATACCTTTTTGCATCCCGATCTCTGGCTTTCAAGACTTTTAAACACGCTCTCTTTTTTTATAAAAATCGACTAATAAGCCATGCAGCCCCATTTCCTGGCGATTAATTAAACATTTTCCCCTCTTAACGCCGTGACCTTTATGGCACGGCAGGTCTCCATTCGCGACCCGATGCCCACCATCGTTCGCTTAGTCAGAAGGAGTGTACCTTGGGTTCCAGACAATCCCAGTCTTAGAACCTTGATGCATTGTCACACATGTGACTGGCACACCCTCGCACGATAAAACAGATAAAAGATACGATGATATTTTATTTTTATTCCGAGTGCTTCTAACATGCCCCCGCGAGGAGCCCTAGCTCCCAAAAAATCATTATTGACGTGTCAGTAAAATCACATCACACGTATGCCGAGGCACAGAACATTAAATAGTCAACATGTGACCGATACGGCTCTGAATACCTTTTTGCACCTCGATGTGGGGCTTTCAAGGCTTTTCAACATGCTCTCTCTTCTTTTTATAGGAATCAACTTATAGGCCTTGCAGCCCCATTTCTTAGTGATTAATCAAACATTTGCCCCTCCTAACGCCGTGACCTTTATGGCACGGCAAGTCTCCTGTCCCGACGTTCTGCCCACCATCGTCTGCTTAGTCAAAAGGAGCACACCTTCGGTTCCAGACCATCCCAGTCTTTGAACCTTAACACATTGTCACACACGTGACTGGCACGCCCTCGCACGATGAAACCGATAAAAGATCCAACAATATTTTATTATTATCCTAAGTGCCTCCAACATGCCCCCGCGAGGATCCCTAGCTCCCGAAAAATCATTATTGACGTGTCGGTAAAATCACAACACATGTATGCCGAGGCACAGAACATGAAATGGTCAACATGTGACCTATACGGCTCTGAATACCTTTTCGACTTTTCAACACGCACTCTCTTCTTTTTATTGGAATCGACTTATAGGCCATGCATCCCCATTTCTTGACGATTAATCAAACATTTTTCCCTCTTAACGTCGTGACCTTTATGGCACGGTGGGTCTCTAGTCCCGACCCGATGCCGACCATCATCTGCTTAGTCAGAAGGAGAGCACCTTGGGTTCCAAACCATCCCAGCCTTGGAACGTTAACACATTATCACACACGTGACTGGCACGCCCTCCCATGATAAAATCAATAAAAGATACGATGATATTTTATTATTATCCTAAGTGCTTCCAACATGCCCCCGCGTGGAGCCCTAGCACCCGAAAAATCATTATAGACGTGTCGGTAAAATCAGAATACAAGTTTCCCAAGGCACGGAACATGAAATGGTCAACATGTGACCGATACGGCTCTGAATACCTTTTTGCACCTCGATGTGGGGCTTTCAAGGCTTTTTAACACGCTCTCTCTTCTTTTTATAGGAATCGACTTATAAGCCGTGCAGCCCCATTTCTTGGCCATTAATCAAACATTTTCCCCTCTCAACATCGTGACCTTTATGGCACGGCGGGTCTCTAGTCCGGACCCGATGCCTACAATCATCCTCTTAGTCAGAAGGAGTGTACCTTGGGTTCCAGACCATCCCAGTCTTGGAACCTTAATGCATTGTCACACACGTGATTGGCACGCCCTCACACGCTAAAACAGATAAAAGATATGATGATATTTTATTATTATCCTGAGTGCTTCCAACATGCCCCCGCGAGGAGCCCAAGCTCCCAAAAAATCATTATAGACGTGTCGATAAAATCACATCACACGTATGTCGAGGCACGGAACATGAAATGGTTAACATGTGACTGATACGGCTCTTAATACCTTTTTGCACCTCGATGTGGGGCTTTCAAGGCTTTTTAACATGCTCTCTCTTCTTTTTATAGGAATCGACTTATAGGCCATGCAGCCCCATTTCTTGGCGATTAATCAAACGTTTGCCCCTCCTAACGCCATGGCCTTTATGGCACGGCAGGTCTCCAGTCCCAACCCCATGGCCACCATCGTCTGCTTAGTCAGAAGGAGCGCACCTTGGGTTCCAGACCATCCCAATCTTGTAACCATAACAGATTGTCACACACGTGACTGGCACGCCCTCGCAAGATGAAACCCATAAAAGATACAACAATATTTTATTATTATCTTGAGTGCCTCCAACATGCCCTCGCGAGGAGCCCTAGCTCCCGAAAAATCATTATAGATGTGTGGGTAGAATCACAACACATGTATGCCGAGGCACGGAACATGAAATGGTCAACATGTGACCGATACGGCTCTGAATACCTTTTCGACTATTCAACACGCACTCTCTTCTTCTTATTGGAATCGACTTATAGGCCATGCAGCCCCATTTCTTGACGATTAATCAAACATTTTTCCCTCTTAACGCCGTGACCTTTATGGCACGACGGGTCTCTAGTCCCGACCCGATGCCGACCATCGTCTGCTGAGTCAGAAGGAGCGCACCTTTGGTTCCAAACCATCCCAGCCTTGGAACCTTAACACATTATCACACACGTGACTGGCACGCCCTCCCATGATAATTCAATAAAAGATACGATGATATTTTATTATTATCCTAAGTGCTTCCAACATGCCCCCGCGTGGAGCCCTAGCACCTGAAAAATCATTATAGACGTGTCGGTAAAATCAGAACACAAGTTTGCCAAGGCACGGAACATGAAATGGTCAACATGTGACCAATACGGCTCTGAATACCTTTTTGCACCTCGATGTGGGGCTTTCAAGGCTTTTCAACACGCTCTCTCTTCTTTTTATAGGAATCAACTTATAGACCATGCAGCCCCATTTCTTGGCGCTTAATCAAATGTTTTCCGCTCTTAACGCCATGACCTTTATGGCACGGCGGGTTTCTAGTCCTAGCCTGATGCCTACCATCGTCTGCTTAGTCAGAAGGAGCGCACCTTGGGTTTCAGACTTTCCCAATCTTGGAACCTCAACGCATTATCACACACGTGACTGGCACGCGCTTGCACGATAAAATAGATAAAAGATACGATGATATTTTATTATTATCTTGAGTGCTTCAAACATGCCCCCGCGAGGAGCCCTAGCTCCCAAAAAATCATTATAGACATGTCCAGAAAATCAAATCACACGTATGCCGAGGCGCAGAACTTGAAATGGTCAACATGTGACCGATACGGCTCTGAATAACTTTTTACACCTTGATGTGGGACTTTCAAGTCTTTTCAACACGCTTTCTCTTCTTTTTATAGGAATCGACTTATAGACCATGCAACCCCGTTTCTTGGCGACTAATCAAATATTTTCCCCTCTTAACGTCGTGACCTTTATGGCACGGCGGGTCTCCAATCCGGACCTGATGCCCACCATCGTCTGCTTAGTCAGAAGGAGCGCAACTTGGGTTCTAGACCATCCCAGTCTTGGAACCTTAACACATTGTCACACGCGTGACTGGCACACCCTCGCACGATAAAATCGATAGAAGATACAATGATATTTTATTATTATCCTGAGTGCTTCCAACATGCCCCCACGAGGAGCCCTAGCTCCCAAAAAATCATTATAGACATGTCGGTAAAATCACAACACATGTATGCCGAAGCACGGAACATGAAATGGTCAACATGTGACCGATACAGCTCTGAATAGCTTTTCGCACCCCGATGTGAGACTTTCAAGGCTTTTCAACACGCTCTCTCTTATTTTTATAGCAATAGACTTATAGACCATGCAGCCCCATTTCTTGGCGATTAATCAAATGTTTTCCCCTCTTAACACCATGACCTTTATGGCACGTCGGGTCTCTAGTCCTAACCTGATCCCTACCATCGTCTGCTTAGTCAGAAGGAGCGATCCTTGGGTTCCAGACCATCCTAGTCTTGGAACCTTAACACATTGTCACACACGTGATTAGCACACCCTCGCACGATAAAATCGATAAAAGATACAATGTTATTTTATTATTATCCTGAGTGCTTCCAACATGCCCTCACGAGGAGCCCTAGCTCCCAAAAAATCTTTATAGACGTGTCGGCAAAATCACATCACACGTATGCCAAGGCACAGAACATGAAATGGTCAACATGTGACCGATACGGTTCTGAATACCTTTTTGCACCTTGACGTGGGGCTTTCAAGGCTTTTCAACACGCTCTCTCTTTTTATTTATAGCAATTGACTTATAGACCATGCAGCCCCATTTCATGGCGATTAATCAAACATTTTCCCCTCTTAACGCCATGACTTTTATGGCACGTTGGGTCTCCCGTCCTAACCTGATGCCTACCGTCGTCTGCTTAGTCAGAAGGAGCGCACCTTGGGTTCCAGACCATCCCAGTCTTGGAACCTTAACACATTGTCACACACGATACTGGAACACCCTCGCACGATAAAATTGATAAAAGATACAATGATATTTTAATATTATTCTGAGTGCTTCCAACATGCCCCCGCGAGGAGCCCTCGCTCCCAAAAAATCATTATAGACTTGTCGATAAAATCACAACACATGTACGCCGAGGCACGGAACATGAAATGGTCAACATGTGACCGATACGGCTTTGAATACCTTTTCGACTTTTCAACACGCACTCTATTCTTTTTATTAGAATCGACTTATAGGCCATGCAGCCCCATTTATTGACGATTAATCAAACATTTTTCCCTCTTAACGCCGTGACCGTTATGGCACGGCGGGTCTCTAGTCTCGACCCGATGCCGACCATCGTCTACTTAGTCAGAAGGGGCACACCTTGGGTTCCAGACCATCCCAGCCTTGGAACCTTAACACATTATCACACACGTGATTGGCACGCCCACCAATGATAAAATAGATAAAAGATACAATGATATTTTTTTATTATCCTAAGTCCTTCCAACATGCCCCCGCGTGGAGCCCTAGCACCCGAAAAATCACTATAGACGTGTCGGTAAAATCAGAACACAGGTTTGCCAAGGCACGGAACATGAAATGGTCAACATGTGACCGATACGGCTCTTAATGCCTTTTTGCACCTCGATGTGGGGCTTTCAAGGCTTTTCAACACGCTCTCTCTTCTTTTTATAGGAATCAACTTATAGACCATGCAGCCCCATTTCTTGGCGATTAATCAAATGTTTTCCCCTCTTAACGCCATGACCTTTATGGCACGGCGGGTATCCAGTCCTAGCCTGATGCCTACCATCATCTGCTTAGTCAGAAGGAGCGCACCTTGGGTTCCAACCCATCCCAATCTTGGAACCTTAACGCATTGTCACACACGTGACTGGCACGTGCTCGCACGATAAAACAGATAAAAGATACGATGATATTTTATTATTATCCTGAGTGCTACAAACATGCCCCCGCGAGGAGCCCTAGCTCCCAAAAAATCATTATAGACATGTCGGTAAAATCACATGACACGTATGCTGAGGCACAGAACTTGAAATGGTCAACATGTGACCGATACGGCTCTGAATACCTTTTTGCACCTCAATGTGGGGCTTTCAAGTCTTTGAAACACGCTTTCTCTTCTTTTTATAGGAATCGACTTATAGACCATGCTGCCCCATTTCTTGGCGATTAATCAACTGTTTTCCCCTCTTAATGCCGTGACCTTTATGGCACGACGGGTCTCCAGTCCAGACCTGATGCCCACCATCATCTGCTTAGTCAGAAGGAGTGCAACTTGGGTTCTAGACCATCCCAGTCTTGGAACCTTAACACATTGTCACACGCGTGACTGGCATACCCTCGCACGATGAAATCGATAAAAGATACATTCATATTTTATTATTATCCTGAGTGCTTCCAACATGCCCCCGCGAAGAGCCCTCGCTCCCAAAAAATCATTATAGACGTGTCGGTAAAATCACAACACATGTATGACGAGGCACGGAACATGAAATGGTCAACATGTGACCGATATGGCTCTGAATACCTTTTCGACTTTTCAACACGCACTCTCTTCTTTTTATTGGAATCGACTTATAGGCCATGCAGCCCCATTTCTTGACGATTAATCAAACATTTTTCCCTCTTAACGCCGTGACCTTTATGGCACGGCGGGTCTCTAGTCCCGACCAGATGCCGACCATCGTCTGCTTAGTCAGAACATGCACACCTTGGGTTCCAAACCATCCCAGCTTGGAACCTTAACACATTATCACACACGTGACTGGCACCGCCTCCAGCGATAAAATCGATAAAAGATACGATGATATTTTATTATTATCATAAGTGCTTCCAACATGCCCCCGCGTGGAGCCCTAGCACCCGAAAAAATCATTATAGACGTGTCGGTAAAATCAGAACACAAGTTTGCCAAGGCACAGAACATGAAATAGTCAACATGTGACCGATACGGCTCTGAATACCTTTTTGCACCTCGATGTGGGGCTTTCAAGGCTTTTCAACACGCTCTCTCTTCTTTTTATAGGAAACAACTTATAGACCATGCAGCCCCATTTCTTGGTGATTAATCAAATGTTTTTCCCTCTTAACGCCATGACCTTTATGGCACGGCATGTCTCCAGTCCTAGCCTGATGCCTACCATTGTCTGCTTAGTCAGAAGGAGCGCACCTTGGGTTCCAGACCATCCAAATCTTGGAACCTTAACGCATTGTCACACCCGTGACTGGCACGCGCTCGCACGTTAAAATAGATAAAAGATACGATGATATTTTATTATTATCCTGAGTGCTTCAAACATGCCCCCGCGAGGAGCCCTAGCTCCCAAAAAATCATTATAGATGTGTCGGTAAAATCACATCACACGTATGCCGAGGCGCAGAACTTGAAATGGTCAACATGTGACCGATACGGCTCTGAATACCTTTTTGCACCTCGATGTGGGGCTTTCAAGTCTTTTCAATACACTTTCTCTTCTTTTTATAGGAATCAACTTATAGACTATGCAACCCCATTTCTTGTCGACTAATCAAATGTTTTCCCCTCTTAACGTCGTGACCTTTATGGCACGGAGGGTCTCCAGTCCAGACCTGATGCCCACCATCGGCTGCTTAGTCAGAAGGAGCGCTACTTGGGTTCTAGACCATCCCAGTCTTGGAACCTTAACACATTGTCACACGCGTGACTGGCACACCCTCGCACGATAAAATTAATAAAAGATACAACGATATTTTATTATTATTCTGAGTGCTTCCAACATGCCCCCGCGAGGAGCCCTAGCTCCCAAAAAATCATTATAGACGTGTCTGTAAAATCACAACACATGTATGCCGAGGCACAGAACATGAAATGGTCAACATGTGACCGATACAGCTCTGAATAGCTTTTCGCACCCCGATGTGAGACTTTCAAGGCTTTTCAACATGCTCTCTCTTATTTTTATAGCAACAGACTTATAGACCATGCAGCCCCATTTCTTGGCGATTAATCAAATGTTTTCCCCTCTTAACACCATGACCTTTATGGCACGTCGGGTCTTTAGTCCTAACCTGATGCCTACCATCGTCTGCTTAGTCAGAAGGAGCGGTCCTTGGGTTCCAGACCATCCTAGTCTTGGAACCTTAACACATTGTCACACACGTGATTAGCACACCCTCGCACGATAAAATCGATAAAAGATACAATGATATTTTATTATTATCCTGAGTGCTTCCAACATGCCCTCACGAGGAGCCCTAGCTCCCAAAAAATCTTTATAGACGTGTCCGCAAAATCACATCACACGTATGCCAAGGCACGGAACATGAAATGGTCAACATGTGACCGATACGGTTCCGAATACCTTTTTGCACCTCGACGTGGGGCTTTCAATGCTTTTCAACACGCTCTCTCTTTTTATTTATAGCAATTGACTTATAGACCATGCAGCCCCATTTCTTGGCGATTAATCAAACATTTTCCCCTCCTAACGCCATGACCTTTATGGCACGTTGGGTCTCCCGTCCTAACCTGATGCCTGCCATCGTCTGCTTAGTCAGAAGGAGCGCACCTTGGGTTCCAGACCATCCCAGTCTTGGAACCTTAACACATTGTCACACACGATACTGGAACACCCTCGCACGATAAAATTGATAAAAGATACAATGATATTTTATTATTATTCTGAGTGCTTCCAACATGCCCCCGCGAGGAGCCCTCGCTCCCAAAAAATCATTATAGACTTGTCGATAAAATCACAACACATGTACGCCGAGGCACGGAACATGAAATGGTCAACATGTGACCGATACGGCTTTGAATACCTTTTCGAATTTTCAACACGCACTCTATTCTTTTTATTAGAATCGACTTATAGGCCATGCAGCCCCATTTATTGACGATTAATCAAACATTTTTCCCTCTTAACGCCGTGACCGTTATGGCACGGCGGGTCTCTAGTCTCGACCCGATGCCGACCATCGTCTACTTAGTGAGAAGGGGCACACCTTGGGTTCCAGACCATCCCAGCCTTGGAACCTTAACACATTATCACACACGTGATTGGCACGCCCACCCATGATAAAATAGATAAAAGATACAATGATATTTTTTTATTATCCTAAGTCCTTCCAACATGCCCCCGCGTGGAGCCCTAGCACCCGAAAAATCACTATAGACGTGTCGGTAAAATTAGAACACAGGTTTGCCAAGGCACGGAACATGAAATGGTCAACATGTGACCGATACGGCTCTTAATGCCTTTTTGCACCTCGATGTGGGGCTTTCAAGGCTTTTCAACACGCTCTCTCTTCTTTTTATAGGAATCAACTTATAGACCATGCAGCCCCATTTCTTGGTGATTAATCAAATGTTTTCCCCTCTTAACGCCATGACCTTTATGGCACGGCGGGTATCCAGTCCTAGCCTGATGCCTACCATCATCTGCTTAGTCAGAAGGAGCGCACCTTGGGTTCCAGACCATCCCAATCTTGGAACCTTAACGCATTGTCACACACGTGACTGGCACGCGCTCGCACGATAAAACAGATAAAAGATACGATGATATTTTATTATTATCCTGAGTGCTTCAAACATGCCCTCGCGAGGAGCCCTAGCTCCCAAAAAATCATTATAGACATGTCGGTAAAATCACATCACACGTATGCTGAGGCACTGAACTTGAAATGGTCAACATGTGACCGATACGGCTCTGAATACCTTTTTGCACCTCAATGTGGGGCTTTCAAGTCTTTTAAACACGCTTTATCTTCTTTTTATAGGAATCGACTTATAGACCATGCAGCCCCATTTCTTGGCGATTAATCAAATATTTTCCCCTCTTAACGCTGTGACCTTTATGGCACGACGGGTCTCCAGTCCAGACCTGAAGCCGACCATCGTCTGCTTAGTCAGATGGAGGGCAACTTGGGTCCTAGACCATCCCAGTCTTGGAACCTTAACACATTGTCACACGCGTGACTGGCACACCCTCGCACGATGAAATCGATAAAAGATACATTGATAATTTATTATTATCATGAGTGCTTCCAACATGCCCCCGCGAGGAGCCCTCGCTCCCAAAAAATCATTATAGACGTGTCGATAAAATCACAACACATGTATGACGAGGCACGGAACATGAAATGGTCAACATGTGACCGATATGGCTCTGAATACCTTTTCGACTTTTCAACACGCACTCTCTTCTTTTTATTGGAATCGACTTATAGGCCATGCAGCCCCATTTCTTGACGATTAATCAAACATTTTTCCCTCTTAACGCCGTGACCTTTATGGCACGGCGGGTCTCTAGTCCCGACCCGATGCCGACCATCGTCTGCTTAGTCAGAACATGCACACCTTGGGTTCCAAACCATCCCAGCCTTGGAACCTTAACACATTATCACACACGTGACTGGCACCCCCTCCAACGATAAAATCGATAAAAGATACGATGATATTTTATTATTATCCTAAGTGCTTCCAACATGCCCCCGCGTGGAGCCCTAGCACCCGAAAAATCATTATAGACGTGTCGGTAAAATCAGAACACAAGTTTGCCAAGGCACAGAACATGAAATGGTCAACATGTGACCGATACGGCTCTGAATACCTTTTTGCACCTCGATGTGGGGCTTTCAAGGCTTTTCAACACGCTCTCTCTTCTTTTTATAGGAATCAACTTATAGACCATGCAGCCCCATTTCTTGGCGATTAATCAAATGTTTTTCCCTCTTAACGCCATGACCTTTGTGGCACGGCGGGTCTCCAGTCCTAGCCTGATGCCTACCATCGTCTGCTTAGTCAGAAGGAGCGCACCTTGAGTTCCAGACCATCCCAATCTTGGAAACTTAACGCATTGTCACACACATGACTGGCACGCGCTCGCACGATAAAATAGATAAAAGATACGATGATATTTTATTATTATCCTGAGTGCTTCAAACATGCCCCCGCGAGGAGCCCTAGCTCCCAAAAAATCATTATAGACATGTCGGTAAAATCACATCACACGTATGCCGAGGCGTAGAACTTGAAATGGTCAACATGTGACCGATACGGCTCTGAATACCTTTTTGCACCTCGATGTGGGGCTTTCAAGTCTTTTAAACACGCTTTCTCTTCTTTTTATAGGAATCAACTTATAGACTATGCAGCCCCATTTCTTGGCGACTAATCAAATGTTTTCCCCTCTTAACGTCGTGACCTTTATGGCAAGGAGGGTATCCTATCCAGACCTGATGCCCACCATCGGCTGCTTAGTCAGAAGGAGCGCAACTTGGGTTCTAGACCATCCCAGTCTTGGAACCTTAACACATTGTCACACGCGTGACTGGCACACCCTCGCACGATAAAACTGATAAAAGATACAATGATATTTTATTATTATTCTGAGTGCTTCCAACATGCCCCCGCGAAGAGCCCTAGCTCCCAAAAAATCATTATAGTCGTGTCGGTAAAATCACAACACATGTATGCCGAGGCACGGAACATGAAATGGTCAACATGTGATCGATACATCTCTGAATAGCTTTACGCACCCCGATGTGAGACTTTCAAGGCTTTTCAACCTGCTCTCTCTTATTTTTATACCAATAGACTTATAGACCATCTAGCCCCATTTCTTGGCGATTAATCAAATGTTTTCTTCTCTTAACACCATGACCTTTATGGCACGTCGGGTCTCTAGTCCTAACCTTATGCCTACCATCATCTGCTTAGTCAGAAGGAGTGCTCCTTGGGTTCCAGACCATCCTAGTCTTGGAACCTTAACACATTGTCACACACGTGACTGGCACACCCTCGCACGATAAAATCGATAAAAGACACAATGATATTTTATTATTATCATGAGGGCTTCCAACATGCCCCCGCGAGGAGCCCTGGCTCCCAAAAAATCTTTATAGACGTATCGGAAAAATCACAACACATGTATGCCGAGGCACGGAACATGAAATGGTCAACATGTGACCGATACGGCTCTGAATACTTTTTCGCATCCTGATGTCTAGCTTTCAAGGATTTTCAACACGCTCTCTCTTCTTTTTATAGGAATCGACTTATAGGCCATGCACTCACATTTCTTGGTGATTAATCAAACATTTTCCCCTCTCAGTGCCATGACCTTTATGGCACGGCGGGACTCCAGTCCCAACCCGATGCCCACCATCGTCTGCTTAGTCAGAAGGAGCGCACCTTGGGTTCCAGACCATCCCAGTCTTGGAACCTTAACACATTGTCACACACGTGACTGGCACGCCCTCACACGATGAAACCGATAAAAGATACAACAATATTTTATTATTATCATGACTGCCTTCAACGTGCCCCTGCGAGGAGCCCTAGCTCCCGAAAAATCATTATAGACGTGTCGGTAAAATCACAACACATGTATGCCGAGGCACGGAACATGAAATGGTCAACATGTGACCGATACGGCTCTGAATACCTTTTCAACATTTCAACACGCACTCTCTTCTTTTTATTGGAATCGACTTATAGGCCATGCAGCCCCATTTCTTGACGATTATTCAAACATTTTTCCCTCTTAACGCCGTGACCTTTATGGCACGGCGGGTCTCTAGTCTCGACCCGATGCCGACCATCGTCTGCTTCGTCAGAAGGGGCGCACCTTGGGTTCCAGACCATCCCAGCCTTGGAACCTTAACACATTATCACACTCGTGACTGGCACGCCCTCCCATGATAAAATAGATAAAAGATACAACGATATTTTTTTTTATCCTAAGTGCTTCCAACATGCCCCCGCGTGGAGCCCTAGCACCCGAAAAATCACTATAGACGTGTCGGTAAAATCAGAACACAAGTTTGCCAAGGCACGAAACATGAAATGGTCAACATGTGACCGATACGGCTCTGAATACCTTTTTGCACCTCGATGTGGGGCTTTCAAGGCTTTTCAACACGCTCTCTCTTCTTTTTATAGGAATCAACTTATATACCATGCAGCCCCATTTCTTGGCGATTAATCAAATGTTTTCCCCTCTTAACGCCATGACCTTTATGGCACGGCGGGTATCCAGTCCCAGCCTGATGCCTACCATCATCTGCTTAGTCAGAAGGAGCGCACCTTGGGTTCCAGACCATCCCAATCTTGGAACCTTAACGCATTGTCACACACGTGACTGGCACGCGCTCGCACGATAAAATAGATAAAAGATACGATGATATTTTATTATTATCATGAGTGCTTCAAACATGCCCCCGCGAGGAGCCCTAGCTCCCAAAAAAATCATTATAGACATGTCGGTAAAATCACATCATACGTATGCTGAGGCGCAGAACTTGAAATGGTCAACATGTGACCAATACGGCTCTGAATACCTTTTTGCACCTCGACATGGGGCTTTCAAGTCTTTTAAACACACTTTCTCTTCTTTTTATAGGAATCGACTTATAGACCATGCAGTCACATTTCTTGGCGATTAATCAAGTGTTTTCCCCTCTTAACGCCGTGACCTTTATGGCACGGCGGGTGTCCAGTCTAGACCTGATGCCCACCATCGTCTGCTTAGTCAGAAAGAGCGCAACTTGGGTTCTAGACCATCCCAGTCTTGGAACCTTAACACATTGTCACACGCGTGACTGGCACATCCTCGAATGATAAAATTGATAAAAAATACAACGATATTTTGTTATTATCCTGAGTGCTTCCAACATGCCCCCGCGAGGAGCCCTAGCTCCCAAATAATCATTATAGACGTGTCGGTAAAATCACAACACATGTATGCCAAGGCACGGGACATGAAATGGTCAACATGTGACGGATACAGCTCTGAATAGCTTTTCGCACCCCGATGTGATACTTTCAAGGCTTTTCAACATGCTCTCTCTTATTTTTATAGCAATAGACTTATAGACCATTCATCCCTATTTCTTGGCGATTAATCAAATGTTTTCCCCTCTTAACACCATGACCTTTATGGCACGTCGGGTCTCCAGTCCTAACCCGATGCCTACCATCGTCTGCTTAGTCAGAAGGAGCGGTCCTTGGGTTCCAGACCATCATAGTCTTGGAACCTTAACACATTGTCACACACGTGACTGGCACACTATAACGACCCGAGAATCCGATTACCGGGAAGGCCCGATAACCTGAGACTTGCACTGCCGCCCACGAGCCTGGAGGGCTCGGAAGGGCTAAAAGGAGTGTAGATGCACAAAGAAATAGGAAATAAAACAGGACAACCAACAACAACAAGCTGAAAGAAAGAACAACTACAGTTACAACAGAGTCCAGTCCAACAGAAAGTACAGTCTAAAGCAGTAAGACGTACCATATGCCAAGTGAACACTCGGCTCGGCAAGCTGACAACTGAGAACCTCCGCTCCGTACCCTCGAACCTCGAGGAAGAACCGCCACACCTGAAAAGCAGGGAATGAGTCTCCAAAACAGAGACTCAGCAGGGATCCCGCGGAACCCCAACCGGAAACAACGGCAGTGGTGGAAAGGAGGGCTACGAGAGCAACCGCAACAGCAGGAACAGCAAACCCGGTGGCCGGTCGAAACACGGCACTACAACTACTCCTATTGTACTAGAAACACACCCCGATCTCGCAGTCGAGGCTACCGAACTGCACTAGTACCGCTTACCGAAGTAAAAACCCACGGCAACCATGCCGTAGAGGCCTGTCCCCCGGACACAGCCAACCTGGACACGCTGTCCAAGGAGTAACCCCAACCATCCGATCGCGGGTACCGCACAACAAGACGCAACCTCGGTAGAGCCACTAGCACTAGTCCCACGGCGCGAAAACCAACACACGCGCCGCGGCGAAACAACTGAAAACACAACGGTCGACACGACCGAAAACCAGAAGATCAAAGTCATGAAAACTGACAGTCTGTCACTCCCAACTCGACAGGAGTACCTCCCACTAGAAGCACAGCCGGTAGCATCCCCTGACGTCTTACACCGTGCCGCAGGTGAACCGCCTGGCGTGGTAGCTCCTACCAAAGGCACGAACACCGTACAAGTAACCACAAATAAGGGACTAGCTGGCGTCACGCCCGTCGACGTGGGTCCAACCGCCCCCAACCACGTGTGCACACACAGACCGTGCGTCCCTAGTCTGGTCCTCTGATCGGTTTTCCCCTCAGCCGGACTCTGGCTGCAAGACGTAGGGCCCGACGGCAACCGGTCCACAAACCGTCTCTAAGAGTAAGCCCGTACACCACTCCCTGGTGCGACCAGCATCGCGTACTGGTAGGCTATGACTAGTGGAGGGTCACGGAAGGAGTAGACTCTCAAGTCGAAGGAAAACAGCGTCCAAACTCGACAAAGAACGGGGACCATCCCCGTACTAGCACCGTCACATGGTGACCACAGTCGGAGAAGAAACGGGACTCACAGTACACGGTCGCGCACACACCCGCACGAGAGTCGAGAAAAACCCAAGTGACGCTAAGTCACTGGACTCTGGACAGTCCTCTAGACGGACTACACCCAACGGTCCTTGAGTCACAAGACTCGGGGTCAAGACCGTTATACGCAACAGCACAAGGCCGTCAATCCAGTCCAATCTCTAGGTCTGAAACCACGGTAGCACAAGTACCGAGACAACTCACGAACCGCCAAGACCACTCCCTCGGGAAGGGAATGCAAGGGACTAAGGCCACCCACACGGGCCACACGGAAAACACAGAAGCACGATTCCCAGGGCAGCACACAAGCCACCTTGTCGATTTCCCATCTCAGGGCAAGCGGGAAACCTCCAGCCCCAGGCCGGATAACTGGACTCGTAGTCCTGGGCCAAACACGTTGCCCACCTGGGAATCGCCTTCTAAAGAAACTCACGACATGCGAGGGAGACCCCACCACACACACACCGATGCACGGTGACTCGATCGAGCGTGACACGAAAGCCCAGCACGCGAGAAGTCACCTGGACTCTCAACCCCATGGGCACGCTAAACGAGGTAACATGGTCCTCCAGACACCCTCAAAACATGGACACAGAATCCCATGGGTGTCTGGCAATCATGAGACCGCAAGTCGACCACTGGGTCCCAACCGGGTCGACCGGGGATGCACACATCGCGGAACAAGGCGGAGAACACAAAAACTCGCCTCGGTGCAACACAACACCTGACGGTCTACCCCTAGACCGTCACAGGGCTGTAACGGTCTAGGCAGGACCGTCACATGCACCTGGCGGCCTAACGCAGGCCGTTACATGGCCCATAGGAACGCAGGATGTAACGCGCCTGGCTCAGCGCGTTACACAAATGTAACGCGCCTGCCCTGGTGCGTCACACGCGCCTCACGCTCCCACCGTGAAAACGGGATGTAACGCGCCTGCCCCAGCACGTTACACGAATGTAACACGCCTGGTCCAGCGCGTTACACACACAGACACCCAACGGTCAAACGAAAACGGTTGGAACACCGCTGACGGCCAACCCCAGGCGCGTCACGCGCATGTAACGGTCCGTCGGGGGTCGTTACACCCCCAGCCCTCAGCTGGGTAACAGGGGATGTGACGCACCCACCCAGGCGCGTCACATGGCTGTGGCGGTCTATCGTGGGACCGTCACACCCACGAATGCCAAAGCCCAAAGCAAAGGGAATGTAACGCCCCTGCCCAGGCGCGTTACACACACGTAACGGTCACTGGAATGACCGTCACACCCTCTCGAGAACGTTACGGCGGGAAACCATCCAAAACACCGATCCACGCCCCGATCACCCCGGGTGATGGGGAAACAAAGGGGAATCCATCCCCAAGCCCCTAGGCATGCATCTAAACCCCTGGATCGGCCAAAAATGCCGTAAAACGAGAGATCGGCCCACAAGCCCTAAAACATGGGTTTTACCCAAAAAACCCCGATTCCACCCGCTCGGCTCACCACGGCCTACGAAACTCGCGGGAAATGAAGTGCACGAGCTGGGGGTCCATCTCCCTACCTCCACCGAAGATTTCGCGCACCGTGGACGCCGATCCACGAAGAAACGCCTCCAAAACCCCGCTGGTGCCTCCACGCCCGTGAACCGGCTTCACCGCGCCCTCGAGCCTCGATCCTTGACGCATCCTCGCCGTCCTCCTCGCCCGCATCGCCCCGCCTTGCCCCCGCCTCGGTCCGTCTGCCGTCGGAGAGGAGAGAGTGTGAGGAGAGAGTGGGAGGAGAGAGAGAGGGTGAGAGTGAGAAATGAGAGGAAGAGAGAGGGTGGGGGGTTTATATAGGAAAATCCAAAAAATCGGGAAAATCCAAAAAATAGAAAAATACACCTCCTCGAACCTCGCGACGCGCTGAACACAACGGTACCACTCGCGCCCAGGTGAACGGCCCGATTCACCCGCAACGAGGTTCCGAAGGGATTTCTGAAACACACACCGGGAATCGGAAAACACATGCGGAAAAGCCGCGGAGATCTTCCGGCCTCCGAAATGACTCCGGATCGCGCCGATCCGAACATGAAAGATGTCCGAAACAAAATTCTGGACACAACGAAGTCGAATACTCCAAGAAACCAGATCCGAGACCCGAGAATAAGGATCCGAAAAACTCGGGGCATTACAGCCCTTCCCCCTTAAAGGAATTTCATCCTCGAAATTTAGGACCAAGCACAAAGTCACAGGGGAAGAACACTGAACCAATTGACAACGCTGTCAGAGCCCCAACACAGAAAATCTCGGTTCTCATGAAAACACAGATCCTGAGAGACACAGCCAGACTTACAATCACAAACAACACCTCGCTCCTCGCACCGAGCACACTGGCCAACAGAGAAGACATAAACAAGAGGACACAGTCCGAAATCACCTCAGACACCACGAAAACCAACATGGCACCGCTGCCACCATCTCGCCCACCAACGAAACACACCTTCGACATGAGAAACAGCTACCGATCCACCCTATGGTCGGCAGACAAAACACACATCAGCTTCAGAATCAGCTGACAGGTCGCACACCCTCCTCAAGGGAGCAACTAAAACAGGGCCTCCATCGGCTCAAGCAGTCATCTCAGCAGACCGCAACCAGAGCATCGACTCAGCACCATGAAACATCTCACACATGGCAAGCCGAAAGCCGGACATAACACTGTGCCAACTCTTGTCAGAGGACAAACTTCGACAAAGTCCAGATCCCGTCCGAAAAGGCACACCACAAAAACGACCACCAAAGGTCTCGCTGGTACACGGCTCTCGCCAAGCTTGAGCTCCGACAACCAGCATCTTCTGTCTGTGAAAAGACCATCCACTGGTCGCCAGATACACGGCAACGGGAAACCTCCACCGGCCCAATAGGCACGATCCAACTCACAGCAGGCCATCCGCTGACTCACACATAGACCGATGCCACATCTCGAGCTACACTCCCCTCGGACTCCGCATCCGAGCTCGATCATCGTGCCAACTCGACCCTTTTGGGGAGCACGACGAAACCAGATGACAAGATCATGGTGTCTTCAGTCATTACCTTACTCAACTCAGACTTATAGGGGAACCATCCCATGCTGGCCACCAAACTAGGGATAACCATTGCGACACCAACGTCCCGTCAAGGACCACCCTCCGACGCCAATCTAGCTAAAAAGGCCTCCACCCACAGGGGTCACTCTTACGTCTGGTCTCATCAAATCCTTCGACCTCCGTCAGGTGACATCCTCAACAACTCCATCCGGGTCCAACACCGACGCCTGACACGGCTTCCAACACAGGAACATGGTACTCATGCAGCACACTAGCCAGCACATCCCCCAACACTCCATCCTGCCAGTGCCAAGAATCACGATATCTCAAGCAACGGCACGGCAACAACACGTTTCACACCGAGGAACCAATCCTCCAATGCTCAACGCAAACTCAGGAATCCGCCCGTAGCAACCAACGCTACGATCCTGAACCAATGGGTCACAAGCCCACCACGCTTCCGCTGCGCACTCTGATCCGCGCGCACAGCCGAGAAAGTGAACACCGCCCAACCAGCACTCGTCCTTCCAGAACAGCGCCGGTACCCTCACACGACAAGGGAATGGGCACGACTTCTCACAGGCAACCGCCTTGCCAAGACAAGGAGCACGTCTCGCACGGACTTCATGGCACACAAGGCCAACCAATCTGGGCACCCAATGCAAGACGACGAACCTTAGCCCAGCACAATCTCTCCAACCAAAGGAGAACCCAAACGCACTTCCGACCAACGGAAGAACTCCACGCTCGACCTGATCTCGAACCTCGCGCATGCTGGAAACAGCACCATCCAGCACTAAGGAAAGCCATCGCTTCCATAAGGTCAGTGCCTCTGACACACTCGGCGAGTGTCACATCAGACCATAATAACAACATCTCTCGATGCACCACTGCTGCAATTCCTCAAACTGCAACACGCCACTCCAAGAGCCACAACACGAGCCATAACGACAATCGTCGGCGCTCATCCTCGAGTCTTGAACTCACCGCGGAGCCTTCACATCTCAAGCCAACTCCAGGGCGAACACAACCCATTCGCATACAAGAGCGCAGGAGCAAGGGTTACTGGGACACCACAGCCCAATCCTGCCTTGAAATCTGTAAGAATAACCGGGACTGACACGTCATTTCTGACGCGATAGAGCACGACAAGAACATCAGGCTTGATGAAACAACAGCTCACCGAGAAGATATTCCGCTCACCCGAGCACATTCCTCGATCATAACACCTCTGGAGCTGGGCAAACCTCAAGCTGGAGTGGCCAAAACCGACAGCAGCTCCCTCGAAGCACGCTCACAGCCACTTAACCATGAACAATCCTCTCCAGCCACCTGACCATGCTGCAGGTTCCTCGAACGCAGCACCGCGAGCTCGCGTCTCCCAGCAACCTCTGCCCAACGCAGCACAACCAGGGCCACCACCGATGAGGGAGAAGGCTCTCAACCTCGATCCTCAGACCCCATGCTGGCACGAAAGCCGCGGACAGCAACCACCTTCACAGCGCCGCACAGCGCACTCAAGCTCTCAAGCGAGAAACTAGGCGGAAAGCGAACAAAAAACCCTAAGCCAGCTGCCGACTGTACTGGACCTTATGGACTCTGATCACTGCAATATCTCGAATTCCTATGTACGTCCACAACCTCCGCTCTGATACCAGCTGTAACGACCCGAGAATCCGATTACCGGGAAGGCCCGATAACCCGAGACTCGCACCACCGCCCATGAGCCGGGAGGGCTCGGAAGGGCTAAAAGGAGTGTGGAGGCACAAAGAAATAGGAAATAAAGCAGGACAACCAACAATAACAAGCTGAAAGAAAGAATAACTACAGCTACAACAGAGTCCAGTCCAACAGAAAGTACAGTCTAAAGCAGTAAGACGTACCACATGCCAAGTGAACACTCGGCTCGGCAAGCTGGCAACTGATAACCTCCGCTCCGCACCCTCGAACCTCGAGGAAGAACCGCCCCACCTGAAAAGTAGGGAATGAGTCTCCAAAATAGAGACTCAGCAGGGATCCCGCGGAACCCCAATCGGAAACAACGGCAGTAGCAGAAAGGAGGGCTACGAGAGCAACCGCAACAGCAGGAACAGCAAACCCGGTGGCCGATCGAAACACGGCACTACAACTACTACTACTGTACCAGAAACACACCCCGATCTCACAGTCGAGGCTACCAAACTGCACTAGTACCGCTTACCGAAGTAAAAACCCATGGCAACCACGCCGTAGAGGCCTGTCCCCCAGATACATCCTACCTGGACACGCTGTCCAAGGAGCAACCCCGACCATCCGATCGCGGGTACCGCACAACAAGACGCAACCTCGGTAGAGCCACTAGCACTAGTCCCACGGCGTGAAAACCAACACACACGCCGCGGCGAAACAACCGAAAACACAACGGTCGACACGATCGAAAACTTGAAGGTCAAAGTCATGGAAACTGATAGTCTATCACTCCCAACTCGACAGGAGTACCTCCCACTAGAAGTACAGCCGGTAGCATCCCCTGACGTCTTACACCGCACCACAGGTGAACCGCCTGGCGTGGTAGCTCCTACCAATGGCACGAACACCGTACAAGTAACCACAAACAAGTGACTAGCTGGGGACAGGCCCGTCGACGTGGGTCCAACCGCCACCAACCACGTGTGGACACACAAACCGTGCGTCCCTGGTCTGGTCCTCTGACCGGTTTTCCCCTCAGCCTGACTCTGGCTACAAGACGTGGGGCCCGACGGCAACCGATCCACAAACCGTCTCCAAGAGTAAGCCCGTACACCACCCCCTGGTGCGACCAGCACCGCGTACTGGTAGGCTACGACTAGTGGAGGGTCACGGAAGGAGTAGACTCTCAAGTCGAAGGAAAACAGCGTCCAAACCCGACAAAGTACGGGGACCATCCCCTGTACTAGCACTGTCGCACGGTGACCATAGTCGGAGAAGAAACGGGACTCACAGTCCACGGTCGCGCACACACCTGCGGGAGAGTCGAGAAAAACCCAAGTGACGCTAAGTCACTGGATAGTCCTCTAGACGCACTACACCCAACGGTCCTTGAGTCACAAGACTCGGGGTCAAGACCGTTGTATGCAAAAACACAAGGCCGTCAATCCAGTCCAATCTCTAGGTCTGAAACCACGGTAGCACGAGTACCGAGACAACTCACGAATCGCCAAGACCACTCCCTTGGGAAGGGAATGCAAGGGAATAAGGCCACGCACATGGGCCACGTGAAAAACACAGAAGCACGATTCCCAGGGCAGCACACAAGCCACCTTGTCGATTTCCCATCTCAGGGCAAGCAAGAAATCTCCAGCCCTAGGCCGGATAACTGGACTCACAATCCAGGGCCAAACACATGGCCCACATGGGAATCGCCTTCCAATGAAACTCACGACATGCGGGGGAGACCCCACCGCACACACACCGATGCACGGTGACTCGATCGAGCGTGACACGAAAGCCTAGCACGCGAGAAGTCACCCAGACACTCAACCCCACGGGCATGCTAAACGAGGTAACACGGTCCTCTAGACACCCTCAAAACATGGACACAGAATCCCATGGGTGTCTGGCAATCATGAGACCACAAGTCGATCACTGGGTCCCAACCGGGTCGACCGGGGACGCACACATCGTGGAACAAGGCGGAGAACACAAAAACTCGCCTCGGTGCAACACAACGCCTGACGGTCTAGCCCTAGACTGTCACAGGGCTGTAACGGTCTAGGCGGGACCATCACATCCACCTGGTGGCCTAACGCAGGCCGTTACACGGCCCATAGGAACGCAGGATGTAACGCGCCTGGCTCAGCGCGTTACACAAATGTAACGCGCCTGCCCTGGTACTTCACTCACGCCTCAAGCTCCCAGCGTGAAAATGGGATGTAACGCGCCTGCCCCAGCGCGTTACACGAATGTAACGCGCCTGGTCCAGCGCGTTACACACACAGACACCCAACGGTCAAACGACAACGGTTGGAACACGCCTGACGGCCCACCCCAGGCGCGTCACGCACATGTAACGGTCCGTCGGGGGCCGTTACACCCCCAGCCCTCAGCTTGGTAACAGGGGATGTGATACACCCACCCAGGCGCGTCACACGGCTGTGGCGGTCTATCGTGGGACCGTCACACCCACCAACGCCAAAGCCCAAAGCAAAGGGAATGTAACGCCCCTGCCCAGGCGCGTTACACACACGTAACGGTCACTATATTGACCGTCACACCCTCTCGAGAACGTTACGGCGGGAAACCATCCAAAACACCGATCCACGCCCCGATCACCCCCGGGTGATGGGGAAACAAAGGGGAATCCATCCCCAAGCCCCTAGGCATGCATCGAAACCCCTAGATCGGCCAAAAACGCCATAAAACGAGAGATCGGCCCACAAGCCCTAAAACATGGGTTTTGCCCAAAAAACCCTGATTCCACCCGCTCGGCTCACCACGGCCTACGAAACTCGAGGGAAAGGAAGTGCACGAGCTGGGGGTCCATCTCCCTACCTCCACCGAAGATTTCGCACACCGTGGACACCGATCCACAAAGAAACGCATCCAAAACCCCGTCGGTGCCTCCACGCCCGCGAACCGGCTTCACCGCGCCCTCGAGCCTCGATCCTCGACCCATCCTCGCCATCCTCCTCACCCGCATCACCCCGCCTCACCCCCGCCTCGGTCCGTCGGCCGCCGGAGAGGAGAGAGTGTGAGGAGAGAGTGGGAGAAGAGAGAGAGGGTGAGAGTGAGAAATGAGAGGAAGAGAGAGGGTGGGGGGTATATTCCGAAAAATCAGGAAAATTCTAACAAATAGAAAAATACACCTCCTCGAACCTCGTGACGTGCTGAACACAATGGTACCACTCGCACCCAGGTGAACGGCCCGGTTCACCCGCAACGAGGTTCCGAAGGGATTTCCGAAACACACACCGGGAATCGGAAAACACATGCGGAAAAGTCGCGGAGCTCTTCCGGCCTCCGAAACGACTCCGGATCGCGCCGATCCGAACACGAAAGATGTCTGAAACAAAATTCCGGACACAACGGAGTCGAATACTCCAAGAAACCAGATCCGGGACCCGAGAAGAAGGATCCGAAAAACCCGGGGCATTATACACACCCTCGCACGATAAAATCGATAAAAGATACAATGATATTTTATTATTATCCTGAGTGCTTCCAACATGCCCCCGCGAGGAGCCCTAGCTCCCAAAAAATCTTTATAGATGTTTCGGTAAAATCACAACACATGTATGCCGAGGCACGGAACATGAAATCATCAACATGTTACCGATACTGCTCTGAATACCTTTTTGCATCCCGATGTCTAGCTTTCAAGACTTTTCAACACACTCTCTCTTCTTTTTATAGGAATCGACTTATAGGCCATGCAGTCCCATTTCTTGGCAATTAATCAAACATTTTCCCCTCTCAATGCCGTGACCTTTATGGCACGGCGGGACTCCAGTCCCGACCCGATGCCCACCATCATCTGCTTAGTCAGAAGGAGCGCACCTTGGGTTCCAGACCATCCCAGTCTTAGAACCTTAACACATTGTCGCTTACGTGACTGGCACGCCCTCGCACGATGAAACCGATAAGAGATACAATGATATTTTAGTATTATCCTGAGTGCTTCCAACTTGCCTTCGCGAGTAGACCTATCTCCCAAAAAATCAGTATAGAAGTGTCGGTAAAATCACAACACATGTATGTCGAGGCACGGAACATGAAATGGTCAACATGTGACCGATACGGCTCTGAATACCTTTTTGACTTTTCAACACGCTCTCTCTTCTTTTTATAGGAATCGACTTATAGGCCATGCAGCCCCATTTCTTGGTGATTAATTAAATGTTCTCCCTTCTTAATGCCATGACCTTTATGGCACTGTGGGTCTCCAGTGTTGACCCGATGCCGACCATCGTCTACTTAGTCAAAAGGAGTGCACCTTGGGTTCCAGACCATCCCAGTCTTGGAATCTTAACAAATTATCACACACGAGATTGGCACGCCCTCCCATGATAAAATCGATAAAAGATATAATGATATTTTATTATTGTCCTGAGTGCTTCGAACATGGCCCCGTGAGGAGCCCTAGCTCCCGAAAAATCAGTATAGACGTGTCGGTAAAATCACAACACATGTATGCCAAGCCAGGGAACATGAAATGGTCAACATGTGACCGATACGGCTCTAAATACCTTTTCGCATCCCGATGTATGGATTTCAAGGCTTTTCAACACGCTCTCTCTTCTTTTTATAGGAACCGACTTATAGGCCATGCCGCCCCATTTCTTGGTGATTAAGCAATCATTTTTCCCTCTCAATGCTGTGACTTTTATGGCACGGCGGAACTCCAGTCCCGACCCGATGCCCACCATCATCTGCTTAGTAGGAAGGAGCGCACCTTGGGTTCCAGACCATCCCAGTTTTGGAACCTTAACACATTATCACACACGTGACTGACACGCCCTCGCACGATAAAATTGATAAAAGATACAACGATATTTAATTATTATCCTATGTGCTTCCAACAAGCCCCCGCGAGGAGCCCTAGCTCCCAAAAAATTATTGTAGACGTGTCGGTAAAATCACAACACATGTATTTCGAGGCACGGAACATGAAATGGTCAACATGTGACCGATACGGGTCTGAATACCTTTTCGCATCCGGATGTCTAGCTTTCAAGACTTTTCAACACGCTCTCTCTTCTTTTTATAGGAATCGACTTATAGGCCATGCAGCCCCATTTCTTGGTGATTAATCAAACATTTTCCCCTATCAATGCCGTGACCTTTATGGCACGGCGGGACTCCAGTCCCGACCCGATACCCACCATCATCTGCTTAGTCAGAAGGAGCACACCTTAGGTTCCACACCATCCCAGTCTTGGAGCCTTAACACATTATCACACACGTGACTGGCACGCCCTCCCACGATAAAACTGATAAAACCTACAATGATATTTAATTATTATCCTGAGTGGTTCCAACATGCCCCCGCGAAGAACCCTAGCTCTCAAAAAATCATTATAGACGTGTCTGTAAAATCACAACACATGTATGTCGAGGCACGGAACATGAAATGGTCAACATGTGATCGATACGGCTCTGAATACCTTTTCCCACCCCGATGTGGGGCTTTCAAGGCTTTTCAACATGCTCTCTCTTTTTTTTATTGGAATCGACTTATAGGCCATGCAGCCCCATTTCTTAGCGATTGATCAAACGTTTGCCCCTCCTAACGCCGTGACCTTTATGGCACGGCAGGTCTCTAGTCTCGTCCCCATGCCCACCATCGTCTGCTTAGTCAGAAGGAGAGCACCTTGGGTTCCAGACCATCCCAGTCTTGGAACCTTAACACATTGTCACACACGTGACTGGCACGCCCTCGCACGATGAAACCGATAAAAGATACAACAATATTTTATTATTATCCTGAGTGCCTCCAGCATGCCCCCGCGAGGAGCCCTATCTCCCGAAAAATCATTATAGACGTGTCGGTAAAATCACAACACATGTATGCCGAGGCACGGAACATGAAATTGTCAAAATGTGACCGATACGGCTCTGAATACATTTTCAACTTTTCAACACGCACTCCCTTCTTTTACTAGGAATCGACTTATAGGCCATGCAGCCCCATTTCTTGACGATTAATAAAATATTTTTCCCTCTTAACGCCGTGACCTTTATGGCACGGCGGGTCTCCAGTCCCGACCTGATGCTGACCATCTTCTGCTTAGTCAGAAGGAGTGCACCTTGGGTTCCAGACCATCCCAGCCCTAGAACCTTAACACATTGTCACACACGTGATTGGCACACCCTCCCCTGATAAAATTGATAAAAGATACAACGATATTTTATTATTATCCTGAGTGCTTCCAACATGCCCCCGGGTGGAGCACTAGCACCTGAAAAATCATTATAAACGTGTCGGTAAAATAAGAACATAGGTTTTCCGAGGCACGGAACATGAAATGGTCAACATGTGACTGATACGGCTTTGAATACCTTTTCGCATCCCGATGTGTGGCTTTCAAGGTTTTTCAACACGCTCTCTCTACTTTTTATAGGAATCAACTTACAGGCCACGCAGCCCCATTTCTTGGCGATTAATCAAACATTTTCCCTTCTTAACGCCGTGACCTTTATGGCACAGCGGGTCTCCAGTCCTGACCCGATGCCCACCATCGTCCGCTTAGTAAGAAGGAGCGCACCTTGGGTTCCAGACCATCCCAGTCTTGGAACCTTAATGCATTGTCACAAACGTGATTGGCACGCCCTCGCACGATAAAACAGATAAAAGATACGATGATATTTTATTATTATCCTGAGCGCTTCCAACATGCCCCCGCGAGGAGCCCTAGCTCACAAATAATCATTATAGACGTGTCGATAAAATCATATCACACCTATGCCAAGGCACTGAACATGAAATGCTCAACATGTGACCGATACGGCTCTGAATACCTTTTTGCACCTCGATGTGGGGCTTTCAAGGCTTTTCAACGCACTCTCTCTACTTTTTATAGGAATCAACTTATAGACCATGCAGCCCCATTTCTTGGCGATTAATCAAATGTTTCCCCTGTTAACGCCATGACCTTTATGGCACGGCGGGTCTCCAGTCCTAGCCTGATGCCTACCATCGGCTGCTTAATCAGAAGGAGCGCACCTTGGGTTCCACACCATCCCAGTCTTGGAACCTTAACACATTGTCACACGCGTGACTGGCACACCCACGCACGATAAAATCTATAAAAGATACAATGATATTTTATTATTATCCTAAGTACTTCCACCATGCCCCCGCGAGGAGCCCTAGCCCCCCAAAAATCATTATAGACGTGTCGGTAAAATCACAACACATGTATGTGTTGTGCCCCTTGTGCTTTGATGAATGTGGTGTTTTAATGATAGCAACATGAGTCACCATTTTGTTTTGCTAATAACTTGACATTGAATCATAACAATCTGAATGCATATAACTGATATATTCTGTGGAGAATGCATGAGAGTGCATAAAGTGTTTTGTGCTTGAATTAAGATCGGTGTATTGCTTCTTCTGTGTGTATATTGCTTCTTCTGTGCATATACTGCATCAGTGCACTTAGATGGGGTGACCCCCTTCCTTGATGGGTCGACCCCCCAGATTTCACAAGTCTATACAATCGTCTTTATGCATAGCAATGTCTGTACAGCCGTTTGCTCATATAACTTGCATGTCTATACACTGCATGACGTGCCCAAAAGTCTGTACATCGCAATTGTGTCAAAGTCTGTACAGCCGCTTGTTTGCCAAAGTCTATACAGCCTTTGTGTGTTCTATGCATTTCGCAAGTCATGCAGCATCAACGCAGCAAGTGTGTCTCATGCATCATGCGTCGACGCCCCCAGATTTCCAAGTCTATACACTCGTCTTCATGCATAGCAGAGTCCATACATTGCAGTTTACTTAACTAGCAAGTCTATTCATTGCATTGTGGCATTTGTGTTCAAAGTCTATACAGACTTCAGTGTCTCATGCAACGTCTTATTGCAAGTCCATACATTACATTCCTAGCAGATCAGCATGTCTATACATTGCAGCATGCATTCACTGAAAGTCTATACATTGCTATATTGCTTGCATTTGTAAAGTCTGTACATCCTTCGTTGAACTTCGAAGTCTGTACATTCATTAGTGTTCTTCCAAGTCTGTACATTGGAAGTTTCACCTACGTTGCCCTTCAAGTCTACACATCGGTAATTTTACCATCGTTTCCCTTGAAGTCTATACACTGGTGGCTTTACCGTCATTTCACTTGAAGTCTATACACTCGAATGCCTTGTCTTGATCAAGTTTGTACAGAGCTTCTGTGCTCAAGTCTATACAGCCTTTCACTTGGAAAGTCTATACATCGTGAAGTCTTCACATTGGCCTTTGAATGATGTATGTACATTGTACATCTCTTCGTTGAAGTCTGTACAGCCTTCGCTGAGCCTTCCAAGTCTATACAGTCACTAAGTCAGTACATCCTCTAGGCGCTCACGAAGTCTATACATTGGTTTTCTTTTCAAGTCTGTACAGACTTTGGTTTGTGCAAGTCTATACAACCGACTGTTCAGTTTGTGACCAAGTTTGTACAGCCAAGGGACTGTTAAGTCTGTACATTAGCTCAAGCCTCCAAGTATGCACATTGGGTCTTCAAGCCTTTAAAGTCCATACATTGGACTGTGCTTCGCGTAGTCCATACATTGGACTGTGCTTCGTAAAGTCCATACATTGAACTGAGCTCGTGAAGTCTATACATCCATCGGTTATTTGTTGGCCCAAGTCCATACATTGGTAAAGTATTCACATCGCCTGATTTCTTCAAAGTCTGTACATCCTTCAAGGGGCCAAGTCTATACATCATCCCGTTCAGATTTCCAAGTCTATACAACATTGTTGAGTGGAAGTCTGTACAGCCGTTGGGTTGCCAAAGTCCATACATTGTGAACCTCAAAGCCTATACAGACCTTGCCTTGTTCAAGTCTGTACATCGTTCATTTGTCTTGGCAAGTCTACACATTGATAGTCTGTACATCGAGTGAAGTCTGGTGAAGTCTGTACAGCGGCTGCTTCACATATGAAGTCTTTTACATTGTGCATACTTTGATGCCATAGCCAAGTCTATTCACTCGTAGTGTGCATAATGCAAGTATGTACAGAGTCATATGCATTCCTTCATATTCAAGTCCATACAGTCAGTGTCTGCATTACATTGCATTCATCAGTTGTGAAGTCTTCACATCGAGTCGAAGTCTGCACATTGTTGAACGCTCATCAAGTCCATACACTGGCAACCTCTTACATTGCCTAAGTCTATATGTTGGATGCTAAATGCTCTTCAAAGTATGTACAGCCGTTGCCCTCTTATGTGAAGTCTACACATTGGGGCAAAGCATGTACACTGTATTCGCCTTCACAAGTATATGCAATGCATTTCATATTCAAAGTGCGTACAGTGTTTAGACTTAGACTGATAATTTGTTCTCTATCTGACAGGCACCCTTCGTGAAGTCTAATGAAGGCACGTGATCCGAGAATAAGGGGAGTGCCCAGATGAAGACACATGTACTGACAGCCTACTAGATGCTGTCACGTGGTCTGAATTCTTAGGGTAGGAAATGTGGAAGCCATACGCCCCTTATCCACCTGCTGCTAGTATATATTGATGCCTTCGTCTTCAGCAGGAAGATGATCGACTGAAGGGAGGAAAAGCATATACATCCAGTCTGGGAGCAGCAGAGAGCCTTCGATCCAAAGAGAAAAGTTGAGCAGAGAGTAAGAGATTAGCAGAAGAAGAAGAGAAAGATAAGAAAGAGAGAAAGAAAGAGAGACAGTGAGATCGAAGTTGAGAGAGCAGAAGCTGTGAAGAAAAAATAGAGTGCAGAGAGGTCTTCGATCCAGAGAAGAGAAAGAGAGAGTTAGAGAGTTTGAGTAGAGAAAGAGTGAAAGATTGTGGTCGTCTGGCAGTTGGATCAAATCCAAGCCAGACTTGCTCCTTCGAGAGCTATATTTCTTGTTCTTCATTTACAGCTTTCCGTTGCTATTTTGTTCCATCTTTTGTTTTCTTCTTATACCTTTCTTCAAGTTGTTAGTCAGTGGTTGCAATGGTGGATTCCACTGGACAACAAGCTGTGATGCTCAGCGTTGCAGAGGTGGACTCCTCTGGACAGCAAGCTGTGATGCTCAGCGGGATGGCAAGCTGTGAGGCCCAGCGGTTGTAGGCAAGCTGTGATGCCCAGCGGACGCAAGCTGTGTTGCGCAGCAGTAAGCCACACTCGGGTTTTGAGTGTGGGGTAGACGTAGGTCTGGAGGACCGAACCACCTAAAAACTCCTATTGCATTGTGGTTTGATTTATCTGTCTTTGCTTCCGCTAGATGTTTGCATAGGGGCGCTCTAAGTGTTCGCTTACTGGTTGAACAGAATATTTGATCAGCTTGTTTCATTTGTCAAAATCTATCTAGTGAGCATTAGATTTAATTCCGTAGTTCATAGTATCATATTTAATTAGCCTTCAGATTGTCTAATCTGTCTTGTTAGCATTCTAGTTTTTAATTGGGTGAAATTTCTATAAGGGCTATATTCATTCACCCCCCCTCTGAGTACTGCACCGAACTCAACACTTGGTATCAGAGCGGATTGCTGTGCATAGGATCTAACAATCTGCAGCAGATCCTGCTAGTTTTTGGTGCATTACAGAGTGGGTCTCTTGAGATCGTGTTCTGCTTCCCTAAATTAGTTCCTTGCTTTGCTTATCTGGTTGTGGTGTTTTCTTGTCGATTGCTTTGTGCTTTGAATCTGCTTGTTATCTGCTTTGATGGCTAATCCTCGGATATTCAGATGTGATGACCTTGGCCCATGGCTATAAAAGTTGTATCGGTATGTAAGCACAACCGATCCTGATTTGTGAAAGGTAATGACTCACGGTCCATACAAACTGTCAAAGGATAAATCCAAATGGACTAAGAAGGATAAGCTGAAAGACTCTGTCAACACTAGAGCTGTAGTTTTATTAAAAGAATCAATTGGCAGATCTCTAATCGAATGCATTTCTTCTTGCAGATCTGCCAAAGACATTTTTGAAAAGCTAAAGCTAATTAGGAATCAAAGCAAATGCTTGATAGCTGATCGGAGAAATGCTAATGATGAAACTTCATCCGAGGTAAGCTCTGAATCTGGAGAACTTTCAATTGATGACCTATGGAATATAAATGAGGAACTTAATAATAGATGTGAAAAATTGAAATCTGAGAATAAAAGATTGAAAAAGAAATGTGATCAGATAACTTTGAAAGTTCCTTGTAAAAATTATCCAGATCTGAAACAATCTTATGATGCATGTATGTTAGATGTTCAGAATTTTCAGGAACAAAATGGTTCTCTTAAACTTGAAAATCAAACATGTTTGGACAAAATATCAGAACTTGAGAATCAGCTGAATGAGAAGAAAAATGAACATCTAAAAGGCATGCAAGAACTGACTCAAGTTAATTCTGAATTGGATAAACTGAAACTTGAGAATGAAGAACTTCAAAAGAAAATTGAAAATCACATGGGTATAATAAATGAAATCAATGGGGAGGTTTCACATTCTTCTTCAGCTGAATCAATCTGCCATATGTGCTCAGCTCTAAGAGAACGTAATGAAGATCTTTATAGTGAGAATGAATGGCTGAGTAAACAAATTATCTCACTTAAAGAGGATCACAAAAACTTGGTGGCTGAGAAAATTAATGTGGAAGAAAGAGAAGAGGAACTAATTGAAAAACTTAAGCTGATGTCTGGAAGAGAGAGATGTGCTGGTAATGAAATTCAGGATAAAAATTTTGAGGAAGAAAACACTGAATTAAAAGCTGAAGTTAAAAAATTGAAATGGTTAAATACTGGCTTGTCTGAAAAACTTCTCACCATAGAAAAAGGAAAAGCTACCTGTGATGAAGATTCAGAAATTTTGAACAGTTTATAACAAGAAATTGAGAAGCATAAAACTGCAAACCAAGTTCTAAGCGAATGTGTCAATTGCAGTGAACAGGAGATAGCCAGCTATGAGATTCACATAACATCTTTGGAAAATAAGATTCAGGATCTAGAAAAATTAGCATCAAATTCTGCTAAGAATGAAAAAAAAATAAAAGCTGTTGTGAAAATGAATGATGATAATTCAAAAGGGGGAACAAATTGCACTTCTGATGTGAAGGAAATCTCTAAAAACCAGCTATATGCCACTTTTGTGAAAAGCTCTGATGTAGCCGGTACTTCAAGTCAAACCCCAAAACAAAATGAAAATCAGAAATCACCTTCAACATCTGTATTTCAGTTCAAAGCTCAAAAAAATGAAAAATAGACGAAAATTGTGAAAGGGGGTAATAAATTGAAAAAGAATGGTCAAATGAATAAAGTCAAAATTGTCCCTGCATGTGCTGTGAATTCTGCTAGCAGTGTGGAGTCTGATAGATTGACGCATGTCACTCACAGTTCATCCACTCACTCGCATGCATCTGAGAAGGAATTCTCATGTTATTATTGTGGCAAGGTAGGGTATATCATGTATGATTGCAGAATATTAAAAGAAGATGAGCATGCAAATGAAACAATACATTCAAGGAAATTATTTGATAGAAACCATGCCACTAAGAAATATAATGCGTCTTGTTATTACTGTGGTAGGCGTGGTCATATAATGAATGCATGTTTTAAACTGAAAGAAGATAATAATGTGAATTCTAGATCTCTCACACATGCTCATGACCCACATAGATATAGATCTACTTCAGGCCAGCATATCATTTGTTTCACTTGCAACAAGCCTGGGCATAAGGCTAATGAGTGCTGGTCAGGAAATCATTGGGGTAAAAATGAATCAAGAAGCAAGCATTTTAAATGCTTTGAATGTGGTAGGTATGGGCATGCAGTCAAAGACTTCTGGCATGCTCAGGGAAATAGATTGAACTCTAAATCTGTAAAATTCCCTGCTTTCTATGATTCTGCTAGAAATAACTTGAGTGATCAAAGGAAAAACTCTACATGCTTTGAATGTGGTAGGCTAGGCCACAAAGCTGCCAACTGTCGGCTGGCTGTGTATGGAAAGAAAATTTTTCATGTTAATAAAAGAAATATTCATGCTAATACACGTAATTTTCATACTCATGTGCATGCACATGGGCATCATGTTTCTGCTAACATGAATAATAAAAACAAAAATTCTGTGGCTTCATGTTACTACTGTGGAAAATTTGGACATTCCATGTTTGACTGTTATCTGATGAATTTGATGATCATACTGCTAAAAGACTATTTAGAACACCTGATAGGGGTAATTCAAGACCCAAGACTTCTTGGGTTCCTGCAAGATCAAAGTGATTGATTTGCTGCAGGTGTGCCTTGGAAGCTGATGCATAAAGGGGTTAATGATCCAAGGCACTCAACAGAAAACCCCAGGATCCTACCTTTCAGGTTAGTTCTGAACTTTGTTTAAAATTCCATCATCTGAAATTGTTGTTTTGCTTGGTTGAGTTTTGATGATCTCTTCTTGTTTAGCTGATCAGTCTGCACTCTAGACTCAGCTATTGAATTCAATTCTGAATATATTTGATGCTTTTCTCATGCTGTTGTTTGCATTGAATAAATGAGATTGCTTTGCACTGCATATATCATTTGCATGACAATCATGGTATGTTAAATGGAACAGTGCTGAAGGGCATATGGAGTATGTCTGAATGCTACTGCCATGTGTGAGGTGGTCCTTGGACCAAGTCCTCCGATTAGTACCATAGGTCTAGTTTTCATTTAGTGTAGTGTACTGAATATCATAAAATTTGAAAAATCTAAAAATTTGAAATGAAAATGATGCATTTGATAAATTCTCTCTCTGATTGAGCAAAGCATGAATTCTTCTTGAGCATATTCTAAAATCATGAGCAGTTCATTAATTGTAATTCATGCACTTTGTCAGGGGGAGTTTGACTAATGTTGCATATGAAGTGTAGTGGAGTTGAAAAACCTGAAAAGAAATTTCATTGCATCTAGACAGGGGGAGCTTTTTGAATTGGTGTTTTGATTGTCACATTTTGAACACCTCTTGTCTAGTATTTGATCGACTCTGATGTCATATTTCTCTCTCTTGAAAATGGATTCTGCCCTCTATTCGTTGAGCTGTTAAAGAAGAGTTTTCTTCAACTCTCTTCATGGTACTACCTGTCAGCTGATCTGTCTGAATTCCAGACTCAGCTACTGTGTGTTGATGTAAACCCTTCTGAAATATTTCTCTCTTGCTGATTGACTTCTCCAACAGCTTGTACTCTTCATTCATATACCTCTTAGCTGGTGTGACTATTTTGGCTCCATTATTGAGTTGTTGGTCAGCTAAATTTGCTGATCTGGTCTGAGGAACTTAAGCTGCATGTTATGCAATTCAGTCTGAGAATTTTGTAGAAACTCCTATCATATAGGTTTAAGAATTACCACTGAACGAGACTGATATAAGATTGATGTATCCTCAGATTTGTAATTAAATGAATTGAAAATATCTGAATGATAAGGTTTAATAAACTTTAACCACATGTGTCAAGTAAACCTTAAACTCTCTCATCTGATATCTGAAAATATGAAATCAAGGCTTTTTGGTAGAGATTCATAGAGTGAGTACTGTGGTTAAACATTAACTTGAAAAATGTTGACTAAATGAAAAAATTGTGAATTCAGAGCAATGTCTTGGTCACTGAGAAACTGGGTTCTTTGTCAATGAAATAAAGTAACTCATGTCATGAAGTGCCATAGTTATCTCTCATAAAAATTTATCAAAACCTGACAGAGCAATGGTAAAATTGTGTTGAGTAGCTGGGGAGTCTGGCCTCTAATCAAGGTGTCTCCTCATGCAAAAAGACACTTATATTGCTAACTCTGATCTCAATGTTGAGAGGCGATGACAGTTATCACACTGAGTAACTGGGTCACTTCAACTAAGACTTGTTGTGCCTCATGTAAAAAGGTGTTGATCAACCTAAATTGCTCAGGAAAAATATAATGTGCTTCAAATAAAAAATATTGAAAAGTCTGTCAACTCATATTCTTGGAAAAGGTGTTTAACATCAATACTAATCTGTGAAACTCTTGAAAGAGTCATTGAGATCATGTGTGTAATATAAAAGATGATTATTTTTTAGTGTTTTCTGAATATTTGGTTCACCTTTATTAAAACTTGGATTCAGATATGATTATTGAGTTTAATTTGACAAATTTGGTATACATCAAGATTAAATCAGATTGGCTAAGTTGCCACTTCATAACCCTTTATGATAAGAGAGTCTACTCTTCTTAAGACTTATTGAAGTGATGCAAGCCTTAAAATCCCTCATGTTCAGATTCTTTCCAGACTGTCTGATCAGCATCTTGCTATTGATTGTTTCCTTAAGATGTGATGTGCTTTGACTATTTCTCACCCTTACCCATGGCTAATCTTACATTAATCAGTTGATCCACACTGTTGGAATCTTCCATCCTGTTTCACAATCAGCTCTGGTTCTGTTTCATTCTGTTCATGTAACCAGAATTCAGATTTTTTGTAATGGCAGAATTCAGATTGATTTATTGGATAACTAGAGTTCATTCCTGTGCTTCAGGGGGAGTTATGAGTCATCTATTTTTAAGGGGAGACTAGTTAATCTTGCATGCTGATAGGGGGAGTGCTGTTTCATTGTCATAAGTGTCTTTGTGTGCTGCATTGTGTCTCTCAAATCATTCCCATTCTTTTTGATTATGTCAAAGGGGGAGAATAGTTTGACGAGTCAGTGTGACTCATTATGTTGCCATCATCAAAAAGGGGGAGATTGGTGTGCCCCTTGTGCTTTGATGAATGTGGTGTTTTAATGATAGCAACATGAGTCACCATTTTGTTTTGCTAATAGCTTGACATTGAATCATAACAATCTGAATGCATATAACTGATATATTCTGTGGAGAATGCATGAGAGTGCATAAAGTGTTTTGTGCTTGCATTAAGATCGGTGTATTGCTTCTTCTGTGTGTATATTGCTTCTTCTGTGCATATACTGCATCAGTGCACTTAGATGGGGTGACCCCCTTCCTTGATGGGTCGACCCCCCAGATTTCACAAGTCTATACAATCGTCTTTATGCATAGCAATGTTTGTACAGCCGTTTGCTCATATAACTTGCATGTCTATACACTGCATGACGAGCCCAAAAGTCTGTACATCGCAATTGTGTCAAAGTCTGTACAGCCGCTTGTTTGCCAAAGTCTATACAGCCTTTGTGTGTTCTATGCATTTCGCAAGTCATGCAGCATCAACGCAGCAAGTGTGTCTCATGCATCATGCGTCGACGCCCCCAGATTTCCAAGTCTATACACTCGTCTTCATGCATAGCAGAGTCCATACATTGCAGTTTACTTAACTAGCAAGTCTATTCATTGCATTGTGGCATTTGTGTTCAAAGTCTATACAGACTTCAGTGTCTCATGCAACGTCTTATTGCAAGTCCATACATTACATTCCTAGCAGATCAGCATGTCTATACATTGCAGCATGCATTCACTGAAAGTCTATACATTGCTACATTGCTTGCATTTGTAAAGTCTGTACATCCTTCGTTGAACTTCGAAGTCTGTACATTCATCAGTGTTCTTCCAAGTCTGTACATTGGAAGTTTCACCTACGTTGCCCTTCAAGTCTACACATCGGTAATTTTACCATCGTTTCCCTTGAAGTCTATACACTGGTGGCTTTACCGTCATTTCACTTGAAGTCTATACACTCGAATGCCTTGTCTTGATCAAGTTTGTACAGAGCTTCTGTGCTCAAGTCTATACAGCCTTTCACTTGGAAAGTCTATACATCGTGAAGTCTTCACATTGGCCTTTGAATGATGTATGTACATTGTACATCTCTTCGTTGAAGTCTGTACAGCCTTCGCTGAGCCTTCCAAGTCTATACAGTCACTAAGTCAGTACATCCTCTAGGCGCTCACGAAGTCTATACATTGGTTTTCTTTTCAAGTCTGTACAGACTTTGGTTTGTGCAAGTCTATACAACCGACTGTTCAGTTTGTGACCAAGTTTGTACAGCCAAGGGACTGTTAAGTCTGTACATTAGCTCAAGCCTCCAAGTATGCACATTGGGTCTTCAAGCCTTTAAAGTCCATACATTGGACTGTGCTTCGCGTAGTCCATACATTGGACTGTGCTTCGTAAAGTCCATACATTGAACTGAGCTCGTGAAGTCTATACATCCATCGGTTATTTGTTGGCCCAAGTCCATACATTGGTAAAGTATTCACATCGCCTGATTTCTTCAAAGTCTGTACATCCTTCAAGGGGCCAAGTCTATACATCATCCCGTTCAGATTTCCAAGTTTATACAACATTGTTGAGTGGAAGTCTGTACAGCCGTTGGGTTGCCAAAGTCCATACATTGTGAACCTCAAAGCCTATACAGACCTTGCCTTGTTCAAGTCTGTACATCGTTCATTTGTCTTGGCAAGTCTACACATTGATAGTCTGTACATCGAGTGAAGTCTGGTGAAGTCTGTACAGCGGCTGCTTCACATATGAAGTCTTTTACATTGTGCATACTTTGATGCCATAGCCAAGTCTATTCACTCGTAGTGTGCATAATGCAAGTATGTACAGAGTCATATGCATTCCTTCATATTCAAGTCCATACAGTCAGTGTCTGCATTGCATTGCATTCATCAGTTGTGAAGTCTTCACATCGAGTCGAAGTCTGCACATTGTTGAACGCTCATCAAGTCCATACACTGGCAACCTCTTACATTGCCTAAGTCTATATGTTGGATGCTAAATGCTCTTCAAAGTATGTACAGCCGTTGCCCTCTTATGTGAAGTCTACACATTAGGGCAAAGCCTGTACACTGCATTCGCCTTCACAAGTATATGCAATGCATTTCATATTCAAAGTGCGTACAGTGTTTAGACTTAGACTGATAATTTGTTCTCTATCTGACAGGCACCCTTCGTGAAGTCTAATGAAGGCACGTGATCCGAGAATAAGGGGAGTGCCCAGATGAAGACACATGTACTGACAGCCTACTAGATGCTGTCACGTGGTCTGAATTCTTAGGGTAGGAAATGTGGAAGCCATACGCCCCTTATCCACCTGCTGCTAGTATATATTGATGCCTTCATCTTCAGCAGGAAGATGATCGACTGAAGGGAGGAAAAGCATATACATCCAGTCTGGGAGCAGCAGAGAGCCTTCGATCCAAAGAGAAAAGTTGAGCAGAGAGTAAGAGATTAGCAGAAGAAGAAGAGAAAGATAAGAAAGAGAGTAAGAAAGAGAGACAGTGAGATCGAAGTTGAGAGAGCAGAAGCTGTGAAGAAAAAATAGAGTGCAGAGAGGTCTTCGATCCAGAGAAGAGAAAGAGAGAGTTAGAGAGTTTGAGTAGAGAAAGAGTGAAAGATTGTGGTCGTCTGGCAGTTGGATCAAATCCAAGCCAGACTTGCTCCTTCGAGAGCTATATTTCTTGTTCTTCATTTACAGCTTTCCGTTGCTATTTTGTTCCATCTTTTATTTTCTTCTTATACCTTTCTTCAAGTTGTTACTCAGTGGTTGCAATGGTGGATTCCACTGGACAACAAGCTGTGATGCTCAGCGTTGCAGAGGTGGACTCCTCTGGACAGCAAGCTGTGATGCTCAGCGGGATGGCAAGCTGTGAGGCCCAGCGGTTGTAGGCAAGCTGTGATGCCCAGCGGACGCAAGCTGTGTTGCGCAGTAGTAAGCCACACTCGGGTTTTGAGTGTGGGGTAGACGTAGGTCTGGAGGACCGAACCACCTAAAAACTCCTATTGCATTGTGGTTTGATTTATCTGTCTTTGCTTCCGCTAGATGTTTGCATAGGGGTGCTCTAAGTGTTCGCTTACTGGTTGAACAGAATATTTGATCAGCTTGTTTCATTTGTCAAAATCTGTCTAGTGAGCATTAGATTTAATTCCGTAGTTCATAGTATCATATTTAATTAGCCTTCAAATTGTCTAATCTGTCTTGTTAGCATTCTAGTTTTTAATTGGGTGAAATTTTTATAAGGGCTATATTCATTCACCCCCCCTCTGAATACTGCACTGAACCCAACACTTGGTATCAGAGCAGATTGCTGTGCATAGGATCTAACAATCTGAGCGGATTGCTGTGCATAGGATCTAACAATCTGCTGTGTAATATAAAAGATGATTATTTTTTAGTGTTTTCTGAATATTTGGTTCACCTTTATTAAAACTTGGATTCAGATATGATTATTGAGTTTAATTTGACAAATTTGGTATACATCAAGATTAAATCAGATTGGCTAAGTTGCCACTTCATAACCCTTTATGATAAGAGAGTCTACTCTTCTTAAGACTTATTGAAGTGATGCAAGCCTTAAAATCCCTCATGTTCAGATTCTTTCCAGACTGTCTGATCAGCATCTTGCTATTGATTGTTTCCTTAAGATGTGATGTGCTTTGACTATTTCTCACCCTTACCCATGGCTAATCTTACATTAATCAGTTGATCCACACTGTTGGAATCTTCCATCCTGTTTCACAATCAGCTCTGGTTCTATTTCATTCTGTTCATGTAACCAGAATTCAGATTTTTTGTAATGGCAGAATTCAGATTGATTTATTGGATAACTAGAGTTCATTCCTGTGCTTCAGGGGGAGTTATGAGTCATCTATTTTTAAGGGGAGACTAGTTAATCTTGCATGCTGATAGGGGGAGTGCTGTTTCATTGTCATAAGTGTCTTTGTGTGCTGCATTGTGTCTCTCAAATCATTCCCATTCTTTTTGATTATGTCAAAGGGGGAGAATAGTTTGACGAGTCAGTGTGACTCATTATGTTGCCATCATCAAAAAGGGGGAGATTGGTGTGCCCCTTGTGCTTTGATGAATGTGGTGTTTTAATGATAGCAACATGAGTCACCATTTTGTTTTGCTAATAGCTTGACATTGAATCATAACAATCTGAATGCATATAACTGATATATTCTGTGGAGAATGCATGAGAGTGCATAAAGTGTTTTGTGCTTGAATTAAGATCGGTGTATTGCTTCTTCTGTGTGTATATTGCTTCTTCTGTGCATATACTGCATCAGTGCACTTAGATGGGGTGACCCCCTTCCTTGATGGGTCGACCCCCCAGATTTCACAAGTCTATACAATCGTCTTTGTGCATAGCAATGTCTGTACTGCCGTTTGCTCATATAACTTGCATGTCTATACACTGCATGATGAGCCCAAAAGTCTGTACATCGTAGTTGTGTCAAAGTCTATACAGCCGCTTGTTTGCCAAAGTCTATACAGCCTTTGTGTGTTCTATGCATTTCGCAAGTCATGCAGCATCAACGCAGCAAGTGTGTCTCATGCATCATGCGTCGACGCCCCCAGATTTCCAAGTCTATACACTCGTCTTCATGCATAGCAGAGTCCATACATTGCAGTTTACTTAACTAGCAAGTCTATTCATTGCATTGTGGCATTTGTGTTCAAAGTCTATACAAACTTCAGCGTCTCATGCAGCGTCTTATTGCAAGTCCATACATTGCATTGCTAGCAGATCAGCATGTCTATACATTGCAGCATGCATTCACTAAAAGTCTATACATTGCTACATTGGTTGCACGTACATCCTTCGTTGAACTTCGAAGTCTGTACATTCATCAGTGTTCTTCCAAGTCTGTACATTGGAAGTTTCACCTACATTGCACTTCAAGTCTACACATCGATAATTTTACCATCGTTTCCCTTGAAGTCTATACACTGATGGCTTTACCGTCGTTTCACTTGAAGTCTATACACTCGACTGCCTTGTCTTGATCAAGTCTGTACAGAGCTTCTGTGCTCAAGTCTATACAGCCTTTCACTTGGAAAGTCTATACATCGTGAAGTCTTAACACTGGCCTTTGAATGATGTCTATACATTGTACATCTCTTCATTGAAGTCTGTACAGCCTTCGCTAAGCCTTCAAGTCTGTACATCCTCTAGGCGCTCACGAAGTCTATACATTGGTTTTCTTTTCAAGTATGTATAGACTTTGGTTTGTGCAAGTCTATACAACCGACTGTTCAATTTGTGACCAAGTCTGTAGAGCCAAGGGACTGTTAAGTCTGTACATTAGCTCAAGCCTCCAAGTCTGCACATTGGGTCTTCAAGCCTTTAAAGTCCATACATTGCACTGTGCTTCGCCAAGTCCATACATTGAACTGAGCTCGTGAAGTCTATACATCCATCGGTTATTTGTTGGCCCAAGTCCATACATTGGTAAAGTCTTCACATCGCCTGATTTCTTCAAAGTCTGTACATCCTTCAATGGGCCAAGTCTATACATCATCCCGTTCAGATTTCCAAGTTTATACAACGTTTTTGAGTTGAAGTCTGTACAGCCGTTGGGTTGCCAAAGTCCATACATTGTGAAACTCAAAGCCTGTACAGACCTTGCCTTGTTCAAGTCTATACATCGTTCATTTGTCTTGGCAAGTCTACACATTGGTAGTCTGTACATCGAGTGAAGTCTGTTGGACTTTTGTGACTTCCCTAGTGTTTTGATGATGAGCATCACTATGTTAAATATTGTTATTTTTAATCAGATATCATGAGTAATGTTATGCATTCGAACTTTCCATGATTAACAGGAAAAAACTGCTATGAGATAATACCCTACATGTCCGTACTGTTCCTTTCATACTTCGTGTTGGTTGTGTTCACTTCACTTCGTGTTATCTTTTTCAACATCGTGTTGTTCCAACTATGTTTGTTGGTTGTCTTCGTGTCGTGTTTTGTTCCAGCGCGTGATGTACACTGCAGTACCTCGTGCTGCTTTCTGTGCCACTTCGTGTCGTTCCATCTGTGTCACCCCTTTGTCTTCGAGTCTCTTGTTCTGGCCAAGTCTATACAGCCTCATCTTTACCTTCGTTTCAAGCCAAAGTCTACACATTGGCTTAGCGTCATGCATCAGTCTTCAAAGTCCATACAATGCATTGTAGCATGTTCGAAGCTAAGTCCATACATTGGTTTAAGCTTCTAAGTCTGTACATTGGTCTTCAAGCTTTCCAAGTCTATTCATTGGCAGCTGAACTTTGAAGTCTATACATTGGTCTTCACTTCAAGTATGTACAGCCATTGTCTTGCCAAAATATATACGTTGTGAACCCTCAAGTCTGTACAGACTTTGCCTTGTTCAAGTCTATACATCGTCCAGTTCCTTGGCAAGTCTATACCTTGTTTCAGTCCATGTTGTTTTCGTGTCGTCCTCGTCTTCGAGTCGTTCGTACGTTCGAGCAACTTAGTACTCGAGTTGTTTTCGTGTGTATTCAAGTCTTTTTAGTAAAGTGTCATTTCACCTCGTGCCGTTCTCTTTGCTGTTTGTTATGTCGTGTTGTTTTTGTATTCATGTCTTCGTGTTGCTTTTGTATTCGTGTCTTCGTGTTATTCTTGTGTTTATGTCCTCGTGTTGTTTATTTCTATCTTCGTCCAGGTTCCTTCTGATCGCGTGTTTCTCTACCTTTCACTCCGTGAGACTTCCTTCTCACCTCGTGCTGTTCTCTTCTGACTTCGTGTCATTTTCCTTGTGGTGTTAGCTTTATTATTATGTATCTCGTGTCGTTCTTTTCGTAGTGTTTGTTTTGTTACAGTGATACTTCGTGTCGTTCTCTTTTTACCTCGTGCTGTTTTCATCTGACCTCGTGTCATTCTCTCCTTGTCTCGTACTGTAATAATCTTGTGTATCTCGTGTCGTTCTCAGTAAAGTGCATCTCGTATTGCTATCACATACCTCATGCAGTTTTAGTTCATGTGGCCCTCATTGTTAATGGTTTTTATCTCCTTGCAGGTCCGAGGAAGAACATTCACCGGTGTCTGGGCTGCACGTGATCCAATGCTAAAGGCACGTGGCAAGAAGGTTCTGGATGAAGTGTGGGAGGCACACGCATTCTGCACCTCATCCACCTGCTGTTGCTGCTATATATTGAAGCCTTCGTCCACAGATGAAGGGTGATCGAAAGGAAAAAGCAAAAAAGGAGAAGTGCAGAGAGTTCGATCCAGAAGAAAAGAAAGAGAAGAAGAGCAGAAGGAAAAGAAGAGAAAGAGAGAGTTAGAGAGCTCGTGAGGGTTAAGAGAAAAAGAAAGTGAGAGAGAAGAGAAGAGGAAGAGAAGCTTACCTGAAGATCTGTCTACTGGACCGTGGATCAGATCCAGGCTAGTCAGCTTCGTTGAGAGCCACATTGTGCATTTCATTTTTCAGCGTTCTGTTTGCTGAAGTTATTTTTATTTCGTGTTTCTGTTTTTCCCCTTCTTATTTTGTTTTCCTTGTTCTTTCGATTCTCAGTAGTGACGTCGGGTTCCTCCTGTGGATCAGGAGAAGGGAGATCTGATCTCCGGTTGCAAGTAGGTGGGAGCTACTTGTGGGTTCCCTCTGGTCAGAGGAAGGGAGACTTGTCTCCAGTTCTGGGCTTGCGGGTTGCAAGTCCAGGGGTCCCTCCGGTTGGGAGGAAGAGGGGAGGCTGTTCCCCTGGTCAAGCTGTGTGGCAGCAACTGTTTGCAGACTGAGTCTGCTTGTCTAGCATTGGCTAGTGAAGCCTCACTCCGGTTGGGAGTGAGGGGTGGATGTAGGTCTGGAGGACCGAACAACCTAAAAAGTCTATTGAGCAATGGTTTGCTTTGTGTGCTTGCTTCCGCTAGATGCTTGGATAGGCGCGCTCCTTGTGTTTGTTCATAAGTTTAATTGAATTCGGCTCATTCTGTGTTTGCGTCTAGCATCTGAGTTTTTAATTGGCCATTATTCATAGAAGGATACATTCATCCCCCTCTGTATCCGGGCCTAGCACCCTAACACTTGGTATCAGAGCCGGTATTTCCCAATATGTGATCCAACAGCCAGGGAAACGGATCCGCTGGTCCTCGCAGCTACATTACTAAAGGGCAGTCAATCACCCGTCCCCCTTTCTTCGATGGTAATAACTATTTTTTCTGGAAGAACAAGATGGAAGTCTTTATCAGGGCCCAAAGCCACAAGCTCTGGAGAGTAATTACAGATGGTCCGTACCAACTTCCACCGAACGAAGACATATGGACAGAGGAACATGTAAAACTCTCTGCACTGAATTGGACAGCTCTTAGCATCATACAATGCGCCATCCACCCTGAAGAGTACTTGAGGATTTCAGCGTGCAAGACTGCAAAGAAAATGTGGGATGAATTGCAGTTAATTTATGAGGGCACATCTCAAGTGAAAGCTACCAAGATCAATATGCTTACAACTCAGTATGAGTTGTTTAAGATGAAGCCAGAGGAGTCGATCACAGAAATGTATGCTAGATTGTCTGTGATCATCAATAGTCTGAGAGGATTTGGAAAGGAGATTCAGCAAGAAGACATTGTCAGGAAGATCCTTAGGTCCCTAACTCCCATCTGGGATACTAAGGTGACCGTCATAGAGGAATCAAGAGATTTATCCACTATGTCAGTAACCCAGCTGATTGGGTCTCTCATGACCCATGAAATGAACTTCAGACAAGGGAATGATAGACATGACAGAAAGGGAAAGAATGTTGCTCTGAAGGTCTCACGACATACTAAGAAGAGCAGCAGCAGCAGCAGCAGCAACAGTGGTGGTAGCAGCGAAGACTCTGACGGATTCTCAGACCTGGACAAGAGCGAGCAGGCCATGCTCACCAGGCAATTCAGAAAGTTCCTGAGGACTAAAGGGAAATTCTACAGGAGAAAGAGATTCAATGCTGCAAGGAAGTCTCCTGAACGAGAACTTGAGAAGAACCGGTTTGTTAAGAAGGTTACATGCTACCATTGTCAGAAACCTGGTCACATGAAAAGTGAATGTCCAGAGCTGCAAGCTAAGGCTCCCGGATACCAGAAGAAGATGGTGCACAAGAAGAAGAAAGCCATGCTGTGCACATGGAGTGACGAGGAGGAGGATCCAGAAGCCACCTCGTCCAGTGAAGATGAAGAGAAGACTTGCCTCATGGCCAACCATGAGGAAGAGGTAACGAACTTATTTGAGAATTTTACTTTGGGTGATTGGGAGGACGCTTATGGCGACCTGTTAGCTAAATATAATTTTCTAACCAAGGAGCACAGAATGCTTAAACGAAAGTTTCACTCTGTTTCTGAGGAACACTCTATTGCTGTTACGGACAACATGAAAACCAAGGAGATGGCCATGGAGCTAGATCAGGCTAGAAGTGAGATCGAGAAGTTTAGAATGGAAAGAGAGGAAAATCTAGCTAGGATGAATGAGCTGAAGAGTAAAACTGAAGAGAGTAAAAAGGAGTTTAGACTGATTGCAGAAAAATATGAGGCGGTTAGAAAAGTTAATCAGGAACTCCTGGACCAATGTAATGAACTTCAGAAGGAGATTGAGGACAAAGGAAAAATACTAGCAAAATTTACAAAGGGGAGAAACAATCTGGATGTCCTTCTGGGGTCGAGGGTAAACTTCAACAGGGAGGGATTAGGATATAATCCCACAAGTAAAAAACCCTTTGAATTCAAAACTGTCATGTTCTGCCCCGCCAAGGGCAAAGAAACACTGGAAACCCCATCCATTTCCAAATCTGTCTCTACATTGAAGGTTTCGACCAGCAAATCTACTCAATCCACTGGTCAGCAGACTAAGTCAGGAAATCCTGAGACTAGAACTGTTCATGTGCAACAGGTGTGGAACAAGGGTTTTCACACGACCATTCCTATTGATGTCACTAGAAAGGTGAACAGTTTCGCTAAGAAAATTCAGCATGATAGTTATCAAGGAAAGCATGCGAACATGCATCACCTTCAGCACAATTTTCATTTGAATAAAAATGGCTACATGAATTATGCTTAGCACACACGTGTTTCCTCTAAGAGGCCAAACAACAATTTCTCTGCTCGGAAACAGCATAATTTTAATAGGAATAGGCTCATTCAACACCCACTGAGAAATGCCAAGAAGGAAGAATCAATTTACATGAAACCTCTGAAAAGAACAGTAAAACAAATGTGGGTTCCTAAGTGTGATTTGGATAAGTTGAAAATTGTCTTTGGACCCAATTTGAATTGGGTCCCACATTACTTTGTCTGAACTTTCGCAGGTTAGCCTGGCAGCCGAGCATAACAAGTGGTATCTTGACAGCGGCTGTAGCAGGCACATGACAGGAGACCGGTCCAAATTTAGCAAACTGAAAATGAAGTTTGGGGGCCTGGTCAAATTCGGTGGAAATAACAGAGGAAGAATAATTGGAATTGGTACAGTTGGTAAGTCCTCTACTAACTCCATTGAAGATGTGTATCTTGTAGAAGGACTTCAGCATAACTTGATAAGTATAAGTCAACTCTGCGACAAAGGACACAAGGTACTCTTTGACCACAATTCCTGTACTGTTTTTGAACTGAATTCTGATAACGTCATGTTCAAAGGTCATAGAGTAAACAATGTATACATCGTAGACCTGGATGATAATCCTGAAACTCACTTGTGTATGTCAGCTAATTCTGAACAGGTTGCGTTTGACTGGCATAGGTGTCTAGGCCATGCTAGTTTGTCTACAATGAATAAATTGTCTAAGCATAACCTAGTTAGAGGTTTGTCCGAATAAGATTTCAGTTAGGGTCCAAGCTATGTGATGCTTATGCACTAGGTAAACAGACTCGTGCGGTTTTTAAGTTGAGAACTGAGAGTCTTTCATCTAAACCGCTGCAGCACTTGCACATGGATCTCTTTGGTCCTACTCGCATACAAAGTTTGTCAGGTAAGAGATATGGATTAGTCATAGTGGATGACTACACTAGATTTTCTTGGTTGTTTTGTTTAGCAAATAAAAATGATGCTTTTGTTCACTTTGAAGAACTTTTCAATAAAATCAAACTGCAAGGTGAACATAATATCATTACTATTCAGTCTGACCACGGAGGAGAGTTTGAGAACTCTTCATTTTCTAAATTTTGCTCAAAAGAGGGAGTGACTCACAGATTCTCTTCTCCTAGAACACCGGAGCAGAACGGAATTGTTGAGAGAAGAAACATGTCAATAATTGAAATGGCCAGGACTATGCTGATTGAGAGTGGACTTCCAAGGAGATTTTGGGCTGAAGCTGCGAATACTACATGCTACATTCTAAACCGAGCCTTGGTAAGACCTACTCATAGGAAAACTCCGCATGAACTTCTCAAGGGTAAGCAGCCAAACATTTCTTACTTTAAGGTTTTTGGTTCCAAATGTTTTATCCACAATAATGGTAAGAATGGTTTGGACAAATTTGAAGCTAGGAGCTCTCCTGGAATTTTTCTCGGATATTCAGAAACTTCAAGGGCTTACAGAGTTTTCAATAAAGCTGACCAAACTGTTGAAGAAACACCGCATGTAGTGTTTGATGAAAATGATTTCTCTAACAAAGTGATGGATGATGACAGGGAGCCATCTAATGAGGGAGATTTCTTGGAGTGAATTGAAGAAGAAGAAATGCAGCCAGCTGCTCAACCAGAAAACTCACAGCAAGAAGGAGCAGCTGAGGTAGGTGAACCCTCAGGTGAGATAATATTTCACAAAGACCACCCTAGTGAAAATGTCATAGGAAATTTGCATGATCCTCATAGGACTAGGTCTCATTTTAGAATTGTCCAAGAACAGGACTTAGCTGCATTGGTATCTCAGGTGGAACCCAAATCTGTGGAAAAAGTCTTAAAACATGATTCTTGGGTATCCGCCATGTGTGAGGAATTAAATCAATTTGAGAAAAATATTGTATGGGAACTAGTTCCCAGACCTGATAACACTCATGTCATTGGCACTAAATGGTTTTTCAAGAATAAAGTTGATGAGAATGGAGCTATCTCTAGAAACAAAGCAAGACTTGTAGCTCAAGGCTACATCAGGAATTTGGTGTGGATTTTGATGAATCCTATGCCCCAGTGGCTAGGATGGAAGCTATACGAATTCTGCTTGCATTTGCAGCTCTAGGAGCATTCGGCTGCAGCAGATGGATGTCAAAAGCGCATTCTTAAATGGGGTATTGAAGGAAGAGGTATATGTTGAACAACCTCCAGGTTTTAATTTCTCTGTTCAGCCTAACATGGTTTTAGGTTGAATAAAGCCCTCTATGGATTGAAGCAGGCTCCCCGAGCCTGGTATGAGAGACTTTCTGAATTCCTCTTGAGCAAGGGCTACACTCGAGGTAAGGTTTGTTAGGGTGCTAGGCCCGGATACAGAGGGGGGTGAATGTATCCTTCTATGTATAATGGCCAAATAAAAACTTGGAAGCTAGAGATAGACACAGAATAGAACCAATTTGATTCAACTCAAATACAAACACTTGGAGCGTGCCTATCCAAGCATCTAGTGGAAGCAAATCAAGCAATCTGATGAACCAGTTGAAAAACCTTTTAAACAAAAGAGCAAATATGTAACTGGCCCCCAAATGACCAACTAGCGGAAGCAGCACAAATGAGAATAAGAAATCTCAAGACAATCTGTGAAGGGTGGTAGGAGATATGGAAGAACACACTACAAGCAAACCACTGCTCAAAGATTTTAAGGTGGTTCGGTCCTCCAGACCTACATCCACCCCTCACTCCCAAGGGAGTGAGGCTTCACTAGCAAACGCTAGAACCAAGCAGACTCAGTCTGCAAACAGTTGCTGCCACACAGCTTGACCAGGGGAACAGCCTCCCCACTTCCTCCCAACCGGAGGGACAGCCAAGTGACTCCCAGCCACTTGGAAACTAGAGGTCAAAGACCTCTCTTCCTCCAGACCGGGAGGGACCACTGGACTTGCAACCACAAGCTCAGAACCGGAGGACTAGCCTCCCTTCCTCTAACCAGAGGGCAACCCACAAGTGACAACCTGTCACTTACAACCTGGAGATCAGATCTCCCTTCTCCTGAACCAACAGAAAGAACCCGATCCCCAACAGGGCAATCGGAAGAACAAAGATGATCAGAAAACTAAGAAAAATAATAAAGGAAAATAACACAGCAATCAGAAAGCTGTAAAACGAAATGCACAATGTGGCTCTCAACGGAGCTGACTGGCCTGGATCTGATCCACGGTCCAGTGAAGACAGATCTTCAAGCAGCTTCTTCCTTCTTCTCCACGAGCTCTCTCGCTCACTCTCTTTCTCTCTTTCTTTCTCTTCTGCTCTCCAAATCTCTCACTCTCTATCTCTCTTTCTTTCTCTTATTCTCTCCAAGTCTCTCACTCTCTATCTCTCTTTCTTTCTCTTCTACTCTCCTAGTCTCTCACTCACTGCTCTCTCTTCACGGCTTCTCTCTTCTATCTCTTCTTCCTCTCTTTTCCTTCTTTTTCTTTTTTTTTCTGGATCGAAGGGCTTTCTGCTCTTCAGGCTTCTTCTTCGATCAACCTTCATCTGAAGACGAAGACTCCATTATATACCAGCAGCAGCAGGTGGGTAAGGTGCAGAACGCGTGTGCCTCCCACGCTTCATCCAGAACCTTCTTGCCACGTGCCCTTATAGCATTGGTTCCTTTAGTATCGGATCACGTGTAGCCCAGACACCGGTGTATGTTCTTCCTCGGACCTGCAAGGAGATAAAAACCATTAACACTGAGGGCCACAAGAACTAAAACTGCATGAGGTATGTGATAGCAATACGAGATGCACTTTACTGAGAACGACATGAGATACACAAGATTATTACAGTACGAGACAAGGAGAGAATGACACAAGGTCAGATGCAAACAGTACGAGGTAAAAAGAGAACGACACGAAGTATCACTGTAACAAAACAAACACTACGAAGAGAACGACACGAGATACATAATAATAAAGCTAACACCACAAAGAAAACGACACGAAGTATCACTGTAACAAAACAAACACTACGAAGAGAACGACACGAGATACATAATAATAAAGCTAACACCTCAAAGAAAATGACACGAAGTCTGAAGAGAACAGCACGAGGTGAGAAGGAAGTCTCACGTAGAGAAAAAGGCAGACAGACACGCGATCAGAAGGAACCAGGACGAAGATACAAATAAACAATCACGAGGACATAAACACAAGAATAACACGAAGACACGAATACAAAAGCAACACGAAGACATGAATACAAAAGCAACACGAAGACATGAATACAAAAACAACACGACATAACAAACAGCAAAGAGAACGGCACGAGGTGAAACGACACTTTACTAAAAAGACTTGAATACACATGAAAAACAACTCGAGTACTAAGTTATTCAAACGTACGAATGACTCAAAGATGAAAACGACACGAAAACAACATGGACTGAAAATAACTCGAAGACGAACACAGACGCTGACACGAAGTGTGGTTACAAAATAAAAAGGACACGGGGTCTAGGAGAAACAACACGAAGACAATCAACAAACATAGTTGGAACAACACGACGTACAACACGAAGTGTAGTAAACACCAACAACACGAAGTATGAAAGGAATAGTACGGACATACAAGGTACTACCTCATAGCAGTTTTCCTGTTAATCATGGAAATTTCAAATGCATAACATTACGCAAGATATCTGATTAAAATGAGAATACTTAACATAGTGATGCTCATCATCAAAACACTAGAGAAGTCACAAACAAGAAAGTTGTGAATAACAAGGCATGTTGTACAGACTTCAAATAAAATGCATCAGACAACTGTGTATGGATTTGAAGACCCTTAGCCAATGTATAGACTTCAGGTGGAGACCAATGTGTAGACTTCTCGTGAAACCCCAATGTGCAGACTTTGAATTCGAAGACCAATGTGCAGACTTCACGCTGTACAGACTTTCCAAAGATAACGTAACGCTGTACAGACTTGAACTGAAGACCAATGTATGGACTTCAAAACAGATGCTAAGGCCAAGAGGAGTGTATAGACTTTCACGATGTATGGACTTGGTGATCTTCAAAGCACAATGTCTAGACTTTGCCACTATATGGACTTGAAGAAACAGTGCAACGTATGGACTTGATCTCAAGAAATGTAAGCGATGTACACACTTAGCCAATGTGTAGACTTTGCCAACGTATGGACTTGATCTCAAGAAATGTAAGCGATGTACACACTTAGCCAATGTGTAGACTTTGCCTTAGACGCTAAATGAGACGCTAAAGTCTGTATAGACTTAGCCTAAGACAATGTATGAACATATTAGCAGAGAAGCAATGCACAGAACAGAAATCAAGAACAGAAATCAAGCACAAGCCAATATATCACAGCATGACTCAAGCATACACATGCGTTCTTCACAATTCAGACATGGCACACTTATGCAATCTCCCACAGAAAAGGTCAGACATATTCAAGACAATGTGGTGACTCATTCATGTTGCTATCATTAAAACATCACATCATCAACAAAGCACAAGGGGCACAACAATCTCCCCCTTTTTGATGATGGCAACATAATGAGTCAACTATTCTCCCCCTTTGACATAATCAAAAGAAGGGAAATGGTTTGATAGTCAAATGCAGCACAACAATGTAGAGAATGAGTCAAGGTTCTTTAGAATGAAGATCTCCTTATGACCATGAAACAGTTCTCCCCCTATCAACATGCATGATTGACTACTCTCCCCTTAGATGATAATAAACCATAACTCCCCCTGAAGTACTGGAATGGACTCTGGTTATCCAATAAATCAATCTGAAGACAGCCATTACAAAGAATCTGAATTCTGGTGAAGATACCACAGAATCAGAACTTATTACAGAACAAGATGGAAGATTCCAACAGTGTGGAGAGAAATACATTCATGAATCAATCTAAAATCCACCATCATAAAGATTCTGAGGTTCAGAAGGCTGCAAGTGAACAAGGTAATAATGGGAGTGGCACCTCACATTTGTATGGTCAGAAAAATGCAGATGGAATCAGTCAACTGATAAGAAAGGAGTTGACTATACAGTTTTTGTTGATCATGCAGAAATCTGATCATGAGGGATTTAAATGCAAGGTCACAAATGATATGAACATGATTCAGTATGACAAGGAATGCTCCCCCTGAATAGATGCCCATTGATATGCAAGTGATGCATGACATGGAAGCTCCCCCTCAATAAGTGGAATCTTATGAGATAGATGAGAAGGAGACCACAGGAGCAGACAAGGAGAAGTTCAGGTCAATGATCTAAGGAAAGTGAGCAGAAAGATTTTCAAGGAGATATCAATCTCATAAATCTAAAACATAATTTTTCAAGGTCTTCCATTATAGGGACTTATGAATGAGCCTTTTGAACAGCATGGTTTAAACATGATGTATGCATAGTTTATCAATAAAATTCTGTATTGATATCTAAAACCATGTTTTAATAAAGATGAACCAAGCCCTCATATTTATCTTGATTAATCTCCCTTTCTCTTACACAATCAAATCTATTGACTTCTTTCAGAATTACATGCACTAGTATTGAAGTCAAGCAATTATGAAGTCATATGATTTTATCTAGGGTTGTAGCAATTTGATTTTAGCATCAATATTCAGATATTGAGATATGTTCAACAATTTTTCATGCTACAAATTTTACGAGCAGTCTAGTTCAGTTCACACCTTGTAACTAGAGGATATACCTTGATCAGAGGCCAATATCCCTAAGCACTTAGTGTGACTAACTGTCATGCTATATATATGAACAGAGATAGCATTTACACATCATGACACACTCCAAATCATTTCTTGATGAGTGAGTTGTATTTCTCAGTGTGCATGCCATTGCTCTGCCTAAATTTCAATGAATTCTTAATCAGAGTTAACTAAGGCACCTCATGACACAGTCTTTTGGACATGTGTTTCTCAGTGACCAATGTCATTGCTCTGACAGATATTACCCTTTAGACATTTCAGAAAAATTCATTTGCTTCAAATCAATAATAGTTTCATGTACTTAATCAGTTGAAGTCATGTATTCAAAAGTGCAGATTACAGAAGTTTTCAAGACACAGCATGAAACAGATGGTTAATGTTTATTAAACATGCTTCAGATATTTTTAAGAGATTTTAGAGTCAAACCTTGAGTACATTAAACTTAAACCACCTGAGTTATTTCAGATATTCATAAAAACGTATAATAGAATATTTCTAGTTCAAAAATTTTTAGATTTATGATCGAGATAGCCCATTGAAATCTTCATGAAGGACTGATAGAATTTTGAACCCAAATGATACCAATTGATAGGAGAAATACCAATTGTTAAGAGAGATTGTGAAGCTCAAAGTTTTCAGAATATGATTAAGGTTTGTCAACAAAATCAGTAAGAAAGGATATGCAATGAGTTCTGACACATGTATGCATTTGACAACCTATATGCCATGCATTGACTCCCCCTCACAATATGCATTCAAACTCTCTTTTTGGCATTTTCAATATAAGGAAATGTAATACACTATATGTATGCAGGGACATGCAAAGACTCAACATTGAATGCTATGCAAGGATATGCAATTAACTCCCCTTGAAAACATGCAATGTTTGCACTGAAAACTGAACATATGAAACCAATTGATATTGTGACTTGTGCACAATCAGACTGTCTATCAGATTTTTCAACATGGGCAGCATGCATGGATCAAATTTCAGCTGATCAGATTTTTCAGAAATCAATGGACAGATTTCAAACAGCATTCAGATGCAGTTTAGATTATTCAATGTACAATATATGCAAATCACATATATGCACTTCAGATGAGGAGAGTTCAGAGGCATCAATTCAGACAATGCAGATGAAGAATGATTATGCAAAAATAGATTTAGTATGTCATGCAGTAGAACTAAAAATAGGAAGTGCAAGAATTTTACCTGAAAGACTCAGGAAGGGGTTTTCATTCTTGAGTGCCTTGGATCATTACCCCTTTTTATTCCAGTCCCAAGGCACACCTGCATAGCAATGTTATTTTGCAGAAACAGGTACCCAAGAAGTCTTGGGTCCTGACAAAACAGTATTACTCCTAGTAGGTTTTCTCAGCACATTTCTAGGAGCAGTTTTCAGATCTGATTTATGCACATTCTTGTTAGCATGAATTTTATGTGCATAAGCATGAGATTTCTTGTTAACAGAATAAAAATTCTGTTTGCCAAAACCAGTTTGCTTTTGATATCCTGCCAGCTAACAGGTTGCAGCCCTGTGACCTGGCTTCTCACAGTTATAACATGCAGGAATCTTTTCCTTGAAAACAGATTTATCCCTCCCATAATCATTCTGGTGAACATGATTAACATAAGAATAGAATTTTTTCTTGCCTTCAGCTGACCAGCACTGAACAGCAACATGTCCCAGTTTACCACAATTATAACAATGAATTTTCTTTTCCCAAAGGACATGAGTTTTAGCATGATTTTTCTGTGAATTAATAGCAGCAAGGTCATCTAACTCCAATGATTTACATTCATGCATGAGATGACCCATTTCATGATAGTAAAAACATTTGGATTTCCTGTTTTGAGCCGAATAGGATTTCTTAGCATAAGAAGTCCTAACATGAAATCTATCATTATCATTCTTCATGACAAGGCAATCATCAAGTACATGGCCAGAACTTCCACAATAGAAGCATTCAACATTCCTTCCGTGGATAATTGGAAATTTTCTAGCTTTAGGCTTGTTTGCATGAAATTTACTATTCTTCTTCAGTGTTCTCATTTTCACATTTTCTTTCTGTTTTTGAATCTTCTGATCATCTGACTGTTTTGAAGAAGGTGCAGAAGTACTAGCTAAGTTTGAGCTACTCACAAATGTTGCGTATAGTTTGTTCCTTACAGCTTGCTTAACTTGAGAATTGCACCTTTTCTCTTCATTCAGTTTGGTGACTTCCACATTCAAAGAATCTTTCATTTTTTCTTTACCTTTGGCAAATTTTGACAGGGAGTTGTTTAGGTTTTCCATTTTAATTTGCAAGGTCATAATGTGGTCTTCACACGAGATAACCTGATTTTGTAACCCATCATTCAGACTTTTCAGGATCTCATTCTCCTGAGTTAGCTTCAATTCAACGTTCACTTCTTTTTCTTTCAAAACTGATTTTTCTCATTCTACCGTTAGCCATCTTTCAGAGAAAACAGTGTTAAGGACCATTAGCTTTTTATTTTGTTCCTTCAGATGGATGTTTTCTTCAATCAGCTTATCTTTTAATTTATCAATTTCCTTCTTCTGAGTTAGCAGAGAATCATTTTCTTCTTTCAAGAAAGTGATTAAGTTTTCCTATACATTATCATCAGAATGTAATTCTTCAATCAATTCTTTCAATTTAGATTTTAGATTTTCATTTTCAGCCTTTAGACATGTGATTTCAGCATTTTTCTCTTTTCTTAATTTTCTCTTTCCTGATTTGACTCTTTCATATTTATCTAGAAGATGCTCATGCATGGCAACTAACTCATCATGGCTAATATCCTCGGTCTCAGAGATTACCTGGGATGAGGACTCATCTGATTGATCACTCCTTCTTGCCATGAGACATTCTTCTTCCTGTTCCACGTGTGTTGTAGTCACTCTATCAAACATTTCCTTTGCAGTGCTACAATCTGAGAAAGAGGAAAAATCATCAGAACCGATTGCAGCCTTCATTAAATTTAGAGCTCTCACATTATCATCATTTTTCAACTTGTGAACATGAGTCCACTTGGACTTATCCTTAGGAAGTTCATGTGGACTGTGAGAGATAACCTTCCACAATTGTGGATTAATAGAGTTAACATGCTTGTGCATACGATATAGCCAGAATTTAATATTTGAACCACTGAATAGTGGAGGATGAGCCATGACAGCACAACAGATTAATGCAACAGGAATATTGATGCACTAGAAACAAATTAGCACCGAAAACCAGAGATCGAATCTGCAGGTCGTTGGACCTTGTATGCAAACATCGCTCTGATACCAACTGTTAGGGTGCTAGGCCCGGATACAGAGGGGGATGAATGTATCCTTCTATGTATAATGGCCAAATAAAAACTTGGAAGCTAGAGATAGACACAGAATAGAACCAATTTGATTCAACTCAAATACAAACACTTGGAGCGTGCCTATCCAAGCATCTAGCGGAAGCAAATCAAGCAATCTGATGAACCAGTTGAAAAACCTTTTAAACAAAAGAGTAAATATGTAACTGACCCCCAAATGACCAACTAGCGGAAGCAGCACAAATGAGAATAAGAAATCTCAAGACAATATGTGAAGGGTGGTAGGAGATATGGAAGAACACACTACAAGCAAACCACTGCTCAAAGATTTTAAGGTGGTTCGGTCCTCCAGACCTACATCCACCCCTCACTCCCAACCGGAGTGAGGCTTCACTAGCAAACGCTAGAACCAAGCAGACTCAGTCTGCAAACAGTTGCTGCCACACAGCTTGACCAGGGGAACAGCCTCCCCTCTTCCTCCCAACCGGAGGGACACCCAAGTGACTCCCAGCCACTTGGAAACTAGAGGTCGAAGACCTCTCTTCCTCCAGACCAGGAGGGACCACTGGACTTGCAACCACAAGCCCAGAACCGGAGGACTAGCCTCCCTTCCTCTAACCAGAGGGCAACCCACAAGTGACAACCTGTCACTTGCAACCTGGAGATTAGATCTCCCTTCTCCTGAACCAACAGGAGGAACCCGATCCCCAACAGGGCAATCGGAAGAACAAAGATGATCAGAAAACTAAGAAAAACAATAAAGGAAAAAAACACAGCAATTAGAAAGCTGTAAAATGAAATGCACAATGTGGCTCTCAACGGAGCTGACTGGCCTGGATCTGATCCACGGTCCAGTGAAGACAGATCTTCAAGCAGCTTCTTCCTTCTTCTCCACGAGCTCTCTCGCTCACTCTCTTTCTCTCTTTCTTTCTCTTCTGCTCTCCAAATATCTCACTCTCTATCTCTCTTTCTTTCTCTTCTTCTCTCCAAGTCTCTCACTCTCTATCTCTCTTTCTTTCTCTTCTACTCTCCTAGTCTCTCACTCACTGCTCTCTCTTCACGGCTTCTCTCTTCTATCTCTTCTTCCTCTCTTTTCCTTCTTTTTCTTTTTTTTTTCTGGATCGAAGGGCTTTCTGCTCTTCAGGCTTCTTCTTCGATCAACCTTCATCTGAAGACGAAGGCTCCATTATATACCAGCAGCAGCAGGTGGGTAAGGTGCAGAACGCGTGTGCCTCCCACGCCTCATCCAGAACCTTCTTGCCACGTGCCCTTATAGCATTGGTTCCTTTAGTATCGGATCACGTGCAGTCCAGACACCGGTGTATGTTCTTCCTCGGACCTGCAAGGAGATAAAAACCATTAACACTGAGGGCCACAAGAACTAAAACTGCATGAGGTATGTGATAGCAATACGAGATGCACTTTACTGAGAACGACACGAGATACACAAGATTATTACAGTACGAGACAAGGAGAGAATGACACGAGGTCAGATGCAAATAGTACGAGGTAAAAAGAGAACGACACGAAGTATCACTGTAACAAAACAAACACTACGAAGAGAACGACACGAGATACATAATAATAAAGCTAACACCACAAAGAAAATGACACGAAGTATCACTGTAACAAAACAAACACTACGAAGAGAACGACACGAGATACATAATAATAAAGCTAACACCTTAAAGAAAACGACACGAAGTCTGAAGAGAACAGCACGAGGTGAGAAGGAAGTCTCATGGAGTGAAAAAGGTAGACAGACACGCGATCAGAAGGAACTAGGACGAAGATAGAAATAAACAATCATGAGGACATAAACACAAGAATAACATGAAGACACGAATACAAAAGCAACACGAAGACATGAATACAAAAGCAACACGAAGACATGAATACAAAAATAACACGACATAACAAACAGCAAAGAGAACGGCACTAGGTGAAACGACACTTTACTAAAAAGACTTGAATACACATGAAAAACAACTCGAGTACTAAGTTGTTCGAACGTACGAACGACTCGAAGACGAAACCGACACGAAAACAACATGGACTGAAAATAACTCGAAGACGAACACAGACGCTAACACGAAGTGTGGTTACAAAACAAAAAGGACACGGGGTCTAGGAGAAACAACATGAAGACAATCAACAGACATAGTTGGAACAACACGACGTACAAAAGGTCAACACGAAGTGTAGTAAACACCAACAACACGAAGTATGAAAGGAATAGTACGGACATACAAGGTACTACCTCATAGCAGTTTTCCTGTTAATCATGGAAATTTCAAATGCATAACATTACGCAAGATATCTGATTAAAATGAGAATACTTAACATAGTGATGCTCATCATCAAAACACTAGGGAAGTCGCAAATAAGAAAATTGTGAATAACAAGGCATGTTGTACAGACTTCAAATAAAATGCATCAGACAACTGTGTATGGACTTGAAGACCCTTAGCCAATGTATAGACTTCAGGTGGAGACCAATGTGTAGACTTCTCGTGAAACCCCAATGTGCAGACTTTGAATTCGAAGACCAATGTGCAGACTTCACGCTGTACAGACTTTCCAAAGATAACGTAACGCTGTACAGACTTGAACTGAAGACCAATGTGTGGACTTCAAAACAGATGCTAAGGCCAAGAGGAGTGTATAGACTTTCACGATGTATGGACTTGGTGATCTTCAAAGCACAATGTCCAGACTTTGCCACTGTATGGACTTGAAGAAACAGTGCAACGTATGGACTTGATCTCATGAAATGTAAGCGATGTACACACTTAGCCAATGTGTAGACTTTGCCAACGTATGGACTTGATCTCAAGAAATGTAAGCGATGTACACACTTAGCCAATGTGTAGACTTTGCCTTAGACGCTAAATGAGACGCTAAAGTCTGTATAGACTTAGCCTAAGACAATGTATGAACATATCAGCAGAGAAGCAATGCACAGAACAGAAATCAAGAACAGAAATCAAGCACAAGCCAATATATCACAGCATGACTCAAGCATACACATGCGTTCTTCACAATTCAGACATGACACACTTATGCAATCTCCCACAGAAAAGGTCAGACATATTCAAGACAATGTGGTGACTCATTCATGTTGCTATCATTAAAACATCACATCATCAACAAAGCACAAGGGGCACAACAAGGTTGACCAAACCCTCTTCACCAAAAATCTCGGAAAGGATTTAATAGTGGTCCAGGTATATGTTGATGATATCATCTTCGGATCTAACAATTCAACATTGTGTAAAGAATTTTCTGAATCTATGTCTCATGAATTTGAAATGAGTTTAGTTGGCGAACTAAAGTATTTTCTTGGGCTGCAGGTCAAACAGATGGAGGATGGTTGTTTCATAAATCAAACCAAGTATACTCTGGAGATGCTGAAAAGGTTTGGAATGACCAACCTCAAGACTATCTCAACACCCATGGGCACCAACTCCTCACTGGATTCAGACGAAAAAGGTAAAGACGTGGATGCTAAATTATATAGAGGTAAGATCGGTTCACTCCTCTACTTAACTGCATCCAGGCCTGACATTCAATTTAGTGTAGGGATGTGTACCAGATACCAGTCTAGGCCTACTGAATTGCATTTGGCAGCTGTAAAAAGAATCTTTAGATACTTATCTGCTACCCATGATCTAGGTCTTTGGTATCCTGCATCATGTAGTTTAGATCTCATTGCATATACAGATGCAGATTATGCAGGATGTAAATTGGACAGGAAAAGTACTAGTGGTCACTGCGAATTTTTAGGAGGGTGCCTAGTCTCTTGGAGATCCAAGAAGCAACACTCTGTGGCTCTTTCTACTGCTGAAGCTGAGTATGTGGCCGCAGGGAGCTGTGGCACACATGTTATATGGATAAAACACCAGCTTCTGGATTACTCAGTTGAGCTAGGTTGCACGTCCATCTTTTGTGACAATACTAGTGCAATAAACATTACAAAGAATCCTGTACTTCATTCTCAAACTAAACACATCGAAATCAGGCATCATTTTATTCTTGATGAAGTAGCTAGGAAGACCTTTGAATTGATCCATGTTGGCACTAACTCACAAATTGCAGATATTTCACTAAGCCACTGGATACTGAAAAATTTAGCACATTGCACAGAGAATTAGGTATTTACAGAATTTCATGATTGAATAATTGATTTCTAAATAATCTGTCATGTGCTCTTATGCTTATCTTTGCTCATTATCTGTTACTGAAAATAGCCTCATTATGGGTGTTTGCTGATTCACTCGTACTGATTAATACCACTTTGTTTTCTTTGAGGTGTTTTGAGGTTTGTCTTGGTTAAGTCTGAGTTGGAGTCAAGGTCTCAGGGGGAGCTAGATTAATAATTGGTGTCATGCTCTTTTGGCTAAATCTGAACATACTTTGAACGGACTTTTGCTGACCTTATAAGAGAATCAGTTTGAGTAGGTGGATAAAAGAAATTTTTGAATGTTTTATCCGTTAAGACTGTTCATCTAATTTCTTGTTGGAATTTCGGCTGTTAATCCCACTGAGATCAAAATCTGAATTCAAGACTATCTTCCTACACTATAACTGACTTCTGATCTAGCCAGTACAGCATACCTACTTAGTCTAAGTTGAGTCCGAAATGAGGTATATAGTGTTTTTGTCTAAAAAAAACTTTGGAGCTGGTGTATTGTTCTCAAACTGAATCAAGACTAATTTTCAAGGCTTAAAGTGCAGTTTAATGAAAAATTCATGAAAGAACTTTTACAAATCTTGTTATCTGTTCATTGAGAAACTGGGACTTTCATCAATGAAGTGAAAGAATTCCATGTCATGAGATGGCAGTAAATCAGGCTTAATTAGCTGTCTTGATCATACAGAGCTATGGTATATATCTGGTTAGTAACTAGGGTGTCTGGCCTCTAGTAATGGTGTCACCTTAATGTCAACACCAGTTAGAATACTATCTCTGTCCTCTTGTCAGAAGGGGTAATGTGGTCTTGCCACCAAGTAACTGGGGATTCCTGCCTCTAAACAAGGTGTCTCCCTAATGTCAAAGGTGTACTTGACAGATTTACCTTTGATCTTGACCATCTTCGAAATATTTTCTCCCTCTTGGTATCAAGATCCTGCTCACTTAGCATTTCGGTCTTGGTTTGTTTGTTCTCAATACCACAGGTCTTTATTTTCCTGACTTCCTTGCTTTATACACTCTGAGTACAGACTTACTCTGACCATACTGGTATCTTGTACCTTACTTGCTTAGAATCTGGTTCTGTGTATGGAGCGGATCTTCATTCACCATTTTGCACACAGTCTGACTAACTGATCCTCAAAACCCTCACATAAAATTAATGGCTTTCTTAATTGCTTAAACATCTCAATAACTCTCCTTTATCAGCCATACTCTCTATTATTTTCTCTCCAGTGTCAGCAATTGTCTTTTCGTGATATCTTCAGACCTGCCCCTAGTTTTTGATGATGTCAAAGGGGGAGAGTGTCTTGCTTGTGCTTTTGTGCTTTGCTGAGGGGGAGCGAAAGATAAGTGTCCTGAGTTATCTAGTCAGAGGTAAGTAGATGTTGTGTTCAGGGGGAGCTCTTGGGAGTCGTCAGAGGAGGCGAGTGTGTTGTGTGTCTGCATTGCTTATTTTCACAGCTTATCTTCATGCACTTCATCTCTGTTATTTAATATAGTGTTGCCATCATCAAAAAGGGGGAGATTGTTAGACTTTTGTGACTTCCCTAGTGTTTTGATGATGAGCATCACTATGTTAAATATTGTTATTTTTAATCAGATATCATGAGTAATGTTATGCATTCGAACTTTCCATGATTAACAAGAAAAAACTGCTATGAGATAATACCTTGCATGTCCGTACTGTTCCTTTCATACTTCGTGTTGGTTGTGTTCACTTCACTTCGTGTTATCTTTTTCAACATCGTGTTGTTCCAACTATGTTTGTTGGTTGTCTTCGTGTCGTGTTTTGTTCCAGCGCGTGTTGTACACTGCAGTACCTCGTGCTGCTTTCTGTGCCACTTCGTGTCGTTCCATCTGTGTCACCCCTTTGTCTTCGAGTCTCTTGTTCTGGCCAAGTCTATACAGCCTCATCTTTACCTTCGTATCAAGCCAAAGTCTACACATTGGCTTAGCGTCATGCATCAGTCTTCAAAGTCCATACAATGCACTGTAGCATGTTCGAAGCTAAGTCCATACATTGGTTTAAGCTTCCAAGTCTGTACATTGGCCTTCAAGCTTTCCAAGTCTATTCATTGGCAGCTGAACTTTGAAGTCTATACATTGGTCTTCACTTCAAGTATGTACAGCCATTGTCTTGCCAAAGTATATACGTTGTGAACCCTCAAGTCTGTACAGACTTTGCCTTGTTCAAGTCTATACATCGTCCAGTTCCTTGGCAAGTCTATACCTTGTTTCAATCCATGTTGTTTTCGTGTCGTCCTCGTCTTCGAGTCGTTCGTACGTTCGAGCAACTTAGTACTCGAGTTGTTTTCATGTGTATTCAAGTCTTTTTAGTAAAGTGTCGTTTCACCTCGTGCCGTTCTCTTTGCTGTTTGTTATGTCGTGTTATTTTTGTATTCATGTCTTCGTGTTGCTTTTGTATTCGTGTCTTCGTGTCTTCGTGTTATTCTTGTGTTTATGTCCTCGTGTTGTTTATTTCTATCTTCGTCCAGGTTCCGTCTGATCGCGTGTTTGTCTACCTTTTCACTCCGTGAGACTTCCTTCTCACCTCGTGCTGTTCTCTTCTGACTTCGTGTCATTTTCCTTATGGTGTTAGCTTTATTATTATGTATCTCATGTCGTTCTCTTCGTAGTGTTTGTTTTGTTATAGTGATACTTCGTGTCGTTCTCTTTTTACCTCGTGCTGTTTTCATCTGACCTCGTGTCATTCTCTCCTTGTCTCGTACTGTAATAATCTTGTGTATCTCGTGTCGTTCTTAGTAAAGTGCATCTCGTATTGCTATCACATACCTCATGCAGTTTTAGTTCTTGTGGCCCTCAGTGTTAATGGTTTTTATCTCCTTACAGGTTCGAGGAAGAACATTCACCGGTGTCTGGGCTGCACGTGATCCAATGCTAAATTAAGGAACCAATGCTAAAGGCACATGACAAGAAGGTTCTGGATGAAGTGTGGGAGGCACACGCATTCTGCACCTCATCCACCTGCTGCTGCTGCTATATATTGAAGCCTTCGTCCACAGATGAAGGGTGATCGAAAGGAAAAAGCAAAAAAGGAGAAGTGCAGAGAGTTCGATCCAGAAGAAAAGAAAGAGAAGAAGAGCAGAAGGAAAATAAGAGAAAGAGAGAGTTAGAGAGCTCGTGAGGGTTAAGAGAAAAAGAAAGTGAGAGAGAAGAGAAGAGGAAGAGAAGCTTACCTGAAGATCTGTCTACTGGACCGTGGATCAGATCCAGGCCAGTCAGCTCCGTTGAGAGCCACATTGTGCATTTCATTTTTCAGCGTTCTGTTTGCTGAAGTTATTTTCATTTCGTGTTTCTGTTTTTCCCCTTCTTATTTGGTTTTCCTTGTTCTTTCGATTCTCAGTAGTGAGGTCGGGTTCCTCCTGTGGATCAGGAGAAGGGAGATCTGATCTCCGGTTGCAAGTAGCTGGGAGCTACTTGTGGGTTCCCTCTGGTCAGAGGAAGGGAGACTTGTCTCCGGTTCTGGGCTTGCGGGTTGCAAGTCCAGGGGTCCCTCCGGTTGGGAGGAAGAGGGGAGGCTGTTCCCCTGGTCAAGTTGTGTGGCAGCAACTGTTTGCAGACTGAGTCTGCTTGTCTAGCATTGGCTAGTGAAGCCTCACTCCGGTTGGGAGTGAGGGGTGGATGTAGGTCTGGAGGACCGAACCACCTAAAAAGTCTATTGAGCAATGGTTTGCTTTGTGTGCTTGCTTTCGCTAGATGCTTGGATAGGCGCGCTCCTTGTGATTGCTCATAAGTTTAATTGAATTTGGCTCATTCTGTGTTTGCGTCTAGCATCTGAGTTTTTAATTGGCCATTATTTATAGAAGGATACATTCACCCCCCTCTGTATACGGGCCTAGCACCCTAACATAGTCTGGTGAAGTCTGTACAGCGACTCCTTCACATATGAAGTCTTTTACATTGTGCATACTTTGATGCCATAGCCAAGTCTATTCACTCGTAGTGTGCATAATGCAAGTATGTACAGAGTCATATGCATTCCTTCATATTCAAGTCCATACAGTCAGTGTCTGCATTGCATTGCATTCATCAGTTGTGAAGTCTTCACATCGAGTCGAAGTCTGCACATTGTTGAACGCTCATCAAGTCCACACACTGGCAACCTCTTACATTGCCTAAGTCTATACGCTGGATGCTAAATGCTCTTCAAAGTATGTACATCCGTTGCCCTCTTATGTGAAGTCTACACATTGGGGCAAAGCCTGTACACTGCATTCGCCTTCACAAGTATATGCAATGCATTTCATATTCAAAGTGTCTACAGGGTTTAGACTTAGACTGATAATTTGTTCTCTGTCTGACAGGCACCCTTCGTGAAGTCTAATGAAGGCACGTGATCCAAGAATAAGGGGAGTTCCCAGATGAAGACACATGTACTGACAGCCTGCTTGATGCTGCCACATGGTCCGAATTCTTAGGGCAGGAAATGTGGAAGCCACATGCCCCTTATCCACCTACTACTAGTATATATTGATGCCTTCGTCTTCAGCAGGAAGATGATCGACTGAAGGGAGGAAAAGCATATACATCCAGTCTGAGAGCAGCAGAGAGCCTTCGATCCAAAGAGAGAAGAAGAGCAACGAGTGAGAGATTAGCAGAAGAAGAAGAGAAAGAAGAGAAAGAGAGACAGTGAGATCGAAGTTGAGAGAGTAGAAGCTGTGAAGAAAAAATAGAGTGCAGAGAGGTCTTCGATCCAGAGAAGAGAAAGAGAGAGTTAGAGAGTTTGAGCAGAGAAAGAGTGAAAGATTGTGGTCGTCTGGCAGTTGGATCAAATCCAAGCCGGACTTGCTCCTTCGAGAGCTATATTTCTTGTTCTTCATTTACAGCTTTCCTTTGCTGTTTTGTTCCATCTTTTGTTTTCTTCTTATACCTTTCTTCAAGCTGTTAGTCAGCGGTTGCAGTGGTGGATTCCACTGGACAGCAAGCTGTGATGCTCAGCGTTGCAGACGTGGACTCCTCTGGACAGCAAGCTGTGATGCTCAGCGGGATGACAAGCTGTGAGGCCCAGCGGTTGTAGGCAAGTTGTGATGCCCAGCGGACGCAAGCTGTGTTGCGCAGCAGTAAGCCACACTCGGGTTTTGAGTATGGGGTGGACGTAGGTCTGGAGGACCGAACCACCTAAAAACTCCTATTGCATTGTGGTTTGATTTATTTGTCTTCGCTTCCACTAGATGTTTGCATAGGGGCGCTCCAAGTGTTCGCTTACTGGTTGAACAGAATATTTGATCAGCTTGTTTCATTTGTCTAAATCTGTCTAGTGAGCATTAGATTTAATTCCGCAGTTCTTAGTATCATATTTAATTAGCCTTCAGATTGTCTAATCTATCTTGTTAGCATTCTAGTTTTTAATTGGGTGAAATTTTTATAAGGGCTATATTCATTCACCCCCCCCTCTGAATACTACACCGAACCCAACAGTATACCGAGGCACGGAACTTGAAATGGTCAACATGTGACCGATACAGCTCTGAATACCTTTTCACTCCCCGATGTTAGACTTTCAAGGCTTTTCAACACGCTCTCTCTTCTTTTTATAATAATCAACTTATAGACCATGCAGTCCCATTTCTTGGCGATTAATCAAACATTTACCCTCTCAACGCTATGACCTTTATGGCACGTTGGGTCTCCAGTCCTAACCTGATGCCTACCATCGTCTGCTTAGTCAGAAGGAGCGCTCCTTGGGTTCGAGACCATCCTAGTCTTGGAACCTTAACACATTGTCACACACGTGACTGGCACATCCTCGCATGATAAAATCGATAAAAGATATAATGATATTTTATTATTATCTTGAGTGCTTCCAACATGCCCCCGCGAGGAGCCCTAGCTCCCAAAAAATCATTATAGACGTGTCGGTAAAATAACAACACATGTATGCCGAGGCACGGAACATGAAATGGTCAACATGTGACCGATACGGCTCTGAATACCTTTTCACATCCCGATGTCTGAGTTTCAAGGCTTTTCAACACGCTCTCTTTTTTTTATAGGAATCGACTGATAGGCCATGCAGTCCCATTTCTTGGCGATTAATCAAACATTTTTCCCTCTCAATGCCGTGACCTTTATGGCACGACGGGACTCCAGTCCCGACCCGATGCCCACCATCATCTACTTAGTCAGAAGGAGCGCACCTTGGGTTCCAGACCATCCCAGTCTTGGAACCTTAACACATTGTCACACACGTAACTGGCACGCCCTCGCATGATGAAACCGATAAGAGATACAATGTGATGGGGGCATCAAAGGCTAATAGGTTGTATTAGTGTGTATTGGCTTTATTTGTGTGTCTTGTGGATTGTATTGGCTTGTAATTGTGTGTTTGTTGATTATTTTTCATTTGGGCTCCTTTGTAAGGCTTTTAATAAGCCATTGGGCCACATTCCATGAAGAGTCCATGACTAGGTTTCTTTATTTAGGTCCATTAAGGGGGGTTAGTTCATATTGGACCATTAGGCTTCCTAATGGACCTTTAAATCACTTAAAGGCCCAATTTGGCTTCTCCTTCTCATGGGCCACCTAGGTGGAAAGGCCTATAGGCTATCATGGGCTTGTGAATGCCCTTTGGGTGGCCTTGGACCAACTTGGCCCAAGATAGGCCTATGAAGGGGGCGCCCCCTTCTTTGTCTTTATTAGGCTAAGTTAGGTAAGTTTGAATAGAATATGTGAAATGTGTTTTGACCACATGGGAGAAATACTTCCTCATATCCCTTTAGTGCCCCTTCCAACCCTAGATCTGAGAGCATTTTGAGTCATTTTCCATTTTATATAAATACTTGTATTTCAACCTTTTAGAGAATTAAGGAGAAGAAAAAAATCTGTGTGCATTGGAGCAAATCTGTGCCCCCTCCTCTCTCTCCCTAGTTCATTCTTCCTCCTTCAGCATTTCAGGGTCTAGACTCCTTCTATCTTAGCCCCACTATCTCCGGTTTCTATCTCTGCCACCGCTGCCGTCGTTCGTGTCGCCATCGAGCCACCGCGAAGCAAGATCCGAAGTGCTGTCCAAGGTTCTATTTTACTGGATATAGGGTTAGTCCGAGAATTTTAGCTCCTAACTCCTACATCTTATAAAGCTTATATTTTCAAGGTGAGTTATAAAGGTCATCACTACATCCCAAAAAAATTGAAAAAAATTCCAGGCCCCGTTTTATATTTTTCCATTTTCGTGCTTCCCAATCCACCAGATCTGCCAGTTCTCTATATAGTTTCGCAGTAGCCCTGAGTTTCGCCCTTTTGCTCCCCTTATTAATTTTTTCATGAATCTCCAATTTTACTGGAGGTTCTGTCCAAAATTATCATTCTCCATAAATTTTCGTCGAATTTCAAAAGCCATCTACCTATTTTTATAAATTGTGTCTTTCCCCCAAATTCATTTCTGTTTCTGCTATCCAGATCCGACCACCCGGTACTAGAAAATACTTTTCCATAGTCAAATCTCCACCAAACCTTTCATAAAATATATCTTCATTTTCCTCTCTTCGCCCTCTACAACTTTTGTAAAGATCCCTCCATCTGAATCAGAGGTCTACATCACGGTCAACGCCAACTCTCAGGAAAAAGCCCTTCTGTCCTGAGTTTTCAGATCCTGTGAACCAGAAGCTTGAATATTCGACAAAGGCCATCAACGGGAAATTTAAATTTCTTTCTCCAGTCATAGATCGAAGTATTTTGAGTTAGCTTTCCATCGGTACCTCTTGTGCATCGATCCGACGTTGGGGTTGCAGCATCAGTTTTCATTGGGACGCGCAGATCTGAAATAGAATTCAGATCCGTGGGCAGCAACTCCAACCCGCACCGATCAGAGCCTCCTCGCCTTCCGTGAGGCGAACCAGTGCGCCGCCTTCCTAGGGAGCGCCACTCCGGAAGTCCCCATCACAGCGGTGCCGCTCCGGGCCCACACGGCCCCACTGGCCAGCACGTGAGTCCCACGGTCGTGAGTACGTGTGCCGCCGAAGCTACACAAGAAGCTGCCTGTCAACTTGAACCCGCTACTCACGGGTCCCGCTGTGTCTCCCTTTACCTCCCTGTGTGGAGTGGCCAGTAAATCATTGCTGTAATTTGTGTAATTTATTGTTTCGGGAGTACGAGATCGACCGGGATCGTCTTCCCCACGCCAGGCACGTGGAGGTATCATATTCGCTCCTTTACTCGGCATTTACTTTGTTCGTATATACTTGTTTATGCCACTGCTAGAGAGCATGTGTTAGGGCCATTAGCTCGATATATTTATTTCACCGCTGCTGTGAGAGAGAGCGAGACCATCCCGTGACCCGATCCGGGCACGACGAGAGAGTTTCACCACCCTAGCTCACTGTCGGTTTCTCAACCGTGCACGTCCGTACGCTTCCCTCGTTAGGGGCGATCGCGAGCTTACTTAGAGTCCAAGGGTCGCATATCCAATTGGAGTCGAGTCGCGTGTCCATCCCGCATCAGTTTGGTATCAGAGCGCCAGTTGAGTCTAGGGTGTCTAAAATCAACAAAAAAAGTGTCATTTATGTCTAGTCATCGTCTAAGTCGGTCTAGGTTGCATTTCATCCCAATAACCAGGTATATAAAAATGTGTTATCCGAACGTTAGGCTACGTCTATCGGGAAGGCCGCACACTTGCGCGAGTGATCTTCGGATCGATTAACTCCGCCACATACTGAGTCTTGGTTAAAGTCTAGGGTCCTTAGTGTGCATTAGTTAGTGCATTCCAACCTTGCATACTCGGTCTAGTGTCTTGTCACCGTATGCCTGCATGTCCACTACTCGCCACCCCCATGCCCGTTCCCCTAGACCATGTGTCCGAGTGGTCATCCCTGGTGGCCCAATTCAATGCCTTCATGGCCCGACCCTTGGATTTCACCCATCTCATTTCTAAAGCCACTCTACCTAATGGGTCTACAACGAAACTCCATTTCACTCATAAGGAGTCGGATAATTGGGTTTCTCTTGATATCGTGGAGTCCCTCTCCAAGACAGGCGAGATTATCCGCGATGGGGATTTTGCTTGTGCCGAGTTCCAAAGGAAGATCGGTTCCAAATTTTACCGCGATGGTGCATGGTGCAATATTGGTACACTAGTAGGACCATGCATTATATTAGGGCGACCATGGTTGGAAGAGAGGAGAGCGACCTTTGAGCGAGATAGGAGGACCTGCACCTTATATCCACCTCACCTACCCGGCGAGTTCATCTTCCACGATGACATTAAGCCGACCACCTTTGTGTCACCAATCACCTACCCCTATCAGTCCACTCCGCCTATGGACTCATGTCCACTACCTCCCCCGGATCCCAACCATGTGGCCCCTAGCCACTTCTTCGATCCGTGTTCTTTACATTCCCCTACCCAAGAGGACACACATACCGAGGATGTCCCACCCATGCTTATTCTAGTGGATTATGAGGCTGACCAAGAGTTGGTCGAGGAGTACCACGCTGATGTTTTCGTGCGAGAGAGTGAGCCCATAGAGGGACAGGGATTGTCAGTCACCCCACTCCAACCGGTCATCCCGGACCTGTCTATCTTGCCCACTTTATCCTTGGTGGACCCCACCATCCCACTTCTACCTGTCTCTCCTACGGTAGCGCAGCCACTAGTGACTACCGTACCACTATCGACACCCTATGTTGACACGGTATGGTTTGATTTCTACCATGCGTACAAGAAATAGTATCCGGACTTCCCTTTTGTCATGCTTTACACTAGACGTCCGGATTACATTCCCATCACCCACCCCTTGATCCTCCCACACTTTCGCACACGAGGACGAGTCTTCTCGAACAGGAGATGGTTGACGAGGGATGAAACTCATGGCATTAAGTTGTGGGTTAGTCTTTCTTTACACGTAGTGTATGTAGACGGTGACAGTCTGACCATCATCCTTACCGAGTCTTCCTTCATATGTCCCTTGTGTTTGTGTCTCTTTGTCGTCAATGGATCATGTGTGTGAGTCTGTGTTTTGTTGTTCGTATGGTTTGTGGTCTGTCGGAGTTTGCATGTGTCTTGTGCAAGCTCGTTGATGTCAGTCCCATAAGAGGTGAGTGGACTCGCTCGAGGAGTATGGGACCAGCTCTACATCTATGCCCCGCATCTAGTCACCTATAGGGACCCAGCGGTGAATTCCTAGTGAGTCTTCGAGCCACCTCCTCCCTTTGAGAGTGACCCCACCCGGAGTGTCCACCTCTAGCCTCGTTCCCACAGCAGCTTGTGCATATAGAGTATAAACGGAATGAGCAGGTGACGATCACTTGGAGTTTAGCTTACCCGCGCTACCTGGTACGGTGAAAAATTCGTCGGAGTTATTCGAGCAGTAGCACCCTTTACTCGACGGGGTCGAGTTCCTCCCACCCAGGGAGAATTGATGGGGGCATCAAAGGCTAATGGGTTGTACTAGTGTGTATTGGCTTGTATTAGTGTGTCTTGTGGGTTGTATTGCTTGTAATTGTGTGTTTGTTGATTTTTTTTCGTTTGGGCTCCTTTGTAAGGCTTTTAATAAGCCATTGGGCCACATTCCATGAAGAGTCCATGACTAGGTTTCTTTATTTAGATCCATTAAGGGGGGTTAGTTCATATTGGACCATTAGGCTTCCTAATAGACCTTTAAATCACTTAAAGGCCCAATTGGGCTTCTCCTTCTCATGGGCCACCTAGGTGGAAAGGTCTATAGGCTATCATGGGCTTGTGAATGGCCTTTGGGTAGCCTTGGACCAACTTGGCCCAAGATAGGCCCATGAAGGGGGCGCCCCCTTCTTTGTCCTTATTAGGCTAAGTTAGGTAAGTTTGAATAGAATATATGAAATGTGTTTTGACCACATGGGAGAAATACTTTCTCCTATCCCATTAGTGCCCTTTCCAACCCTAGATCTGAGGGCATTTTGAGTCATTTTCCATTTTATATAAATACTTGTATTTTCACCTTTTAGAGAATTAATGAGAAGAAAAAAACTTTGTGTGCAATGGAGCAAATCTGCGCCCCCTCCTCTCTCTCCCTGGTTCCTTCTTCCTCCTTCAGCATTTTAGGGTCTAGACCCCTTCTATCTTAGCCCCTCTATCTCTGGTTTCTATCTCTGCCACCGCCACCGTCGTTCGTGCCGCCATCGAGCCGCCACGAAGCAAGATCCGAAGTGCTGTCCAAGGTTCTATTTTGCTGGATAGAGGGTTACTCCGAGAATTTTAGCTCCCAACTCATACATCTTCTAGAGCTGAGATTTTTGGGGTGGGTTATAGAGGTCATCACCACTTCCCATAAAAGTTTAAAAAAATTCCAACCCCCTTTTTATATTTTTCCATTTTTATGCTTTCCAATCCACCAGATCTGCCAGTTCTCTGTCTAGTTTCACAGCAGCCCTTAGTTTTGCCATTTTGCTCCCCTTCTTGATTTTTGTATGAATCTGCAATTTTACTGGAGGTTCTTTCCACCATCCCCATTCTCCACAAATTTCAGTCGAATTTCAAAAGCCTTCTACCTATTTTTAGAAATTGTCTTTACCCCAAATTCAGTTCTATTTCTACTGTCGAGATTCGACCACCCGATATTAGAAAATCTTTTCCACAGTCAAATCTCTACCAAACCTTTCATAACATATATCCCTATTTTCCTATCTTCGCCGTCTACAACTTTTATGAATAGGCCATCATCTGAATCGGAGGTCTACATCGCGGTCAATGCCAACTCTCAGGAAAAAGCCCTTCTATCCTGAGTTTTCAGATCCTGTGAACCAGCAGCTTGAATATTCGACAAAGGCCATCAACGGGAAATTCAAATTTCTTTCTCTAGTTATAGCTGTAAGGATTTTGAGTTATCTTTCCATCGGTACCTCTTGTACATCGATCTGACGTCGGGGCCGATCGCAGCATTAGTTTTCGTCGGGACGCGCAGATCTGAAACAGAATTCAGATCCATGGGCAGCAACTCCAACCCGCACTGATCGGAGGCTCCTCACCTTCTGCGAGGTGAACCAGCGCGCCGCCTTCCCAGGGAGCGCCCCTCCGGATGTCCTTATCACAGCGGTGCCGCTCCGGGCCCACACGGCCCTACTGACCAGCACGTGGGTCCCACGGTCGTGAGTACATGTGCCGCCGAAGCAACACAAGAAGCTGCCCGTCAACCCGAACCCGCTACTCCTGGGTCCCGCTGTGTCACCCTTTACCTCCCTGCCTAGAGTGTGTAGTAAATCATTGCTGTAATTTGTGTAATTTATTGTTCCGGGCGTACGAGATCGGCCGGGATCATCTTCCCCACGCCAGGCGCGTGGAGGTATCGTATTCCCTCCTTTACTCGGCATTTACTTTATTCGTATATACTAGTTTATGTCGCTGCTAGAGAGCATGTGTTAGGGCCATTAGCTCGATATATTTATTTCACCGCTGCTGCGAGAGAGAGCGAGACCGTCCCGTGACCCGATTCGGGCACGACGGGAGAGTTTGACCACCCTAGCTCTCTGCCGGTTTCTCAACCGTGCACGTCCGTACGCTTCCCTCGTTAGGGGCGATCGTGAGCTTGCTTAGAGTCCAAGGGTCACATATCCAATTGGAGTCGAGTCGCGTGTCCGTCCCGCATCATAATGATATTTTATTATTATCCTGAGTGCTTCCAACTTGCCTCCGCGAGTAGACCTAGCTCCCAAAAAATCATTATAGACGTGTCGGTAAACTCACAATACATGTATGTCGAGGCACGGAACATGAAATGGTCAACATGTGACCAATACGGCTCTGAATACCTTTTCGACTTTTCAACACACTCTCTCTTCTTTTTATAGGAATCGACTTATAGGCCATGCAGCCCCATTTCTTGGTGATTAATCAAATGTTTTCCCTTCTTAATGCCATGGCCTTTATGGCACGGTGGGTCTCCAGTCCTGACCCGATGCCGACCATCGTCTACTTAGTCAAAAGGAGTGCACCTTGTATTCCAGACCATCCCAGTCTTAAAACCTTAACACATTATCACACACGAGACTGGCATGCCCTCCAACGATAAAATCGATAAAAGATATAACGATATTTAATTATTATCCTGAGTGCTTCCGACATGCCCCCGCGAAGAGCCCTAGCTCCCAAAAAATCATTATAGACGTGTCGGTAAAATCACAACACATGTATGCCGAGGCACGGAACATGAAATGGTCAATATGTGACCGATACGGCTCTGAATATCTTTTCGCACCCCGATATGGGGCGTTCAAGGCTTTTCAACACGCTCTCTCTTCTTTTTATAGGAATCAACTTATAGGCCATGCAACCCCATTTCTTGGCGATTAATCAAACGTTTTCCCCTCTCAACGCCGTGACCTTTATGGCACGGCGGGACTCCGGTCCCGACCCGATGCCCACCATCATCTGCTTAGTCAGAAGGAGCGCACCTTGGGTTCCATACAATCCCAGTCTTGGAACCTTAACACATTGTCACACACGTTACTGGCATGCCCTCGCACGATAAAACTGATAAAAGATACAATGATATTTAATTATTATCCTGAGTGCTTCCAACATGCCCCCGCGAAGAGCCCTAGTGTAACGCCCGGTAATTTTGGAATAGGAATAAAATATATACATAAGTATATAATGTTTAATGATTAAAGTGTATTCAAATAAATACTTGGTCAAGTGATATTCCTAAGGGGTTGCTCAGATCGAACCTGCCTCTGATACCTAGGACAAGGACTAATAAAAGTTAAAGAACTTATGAGCAATAAAATCTCTAAATGGAAGATTACTAAGATCTCAATGTATGTGCGAACTAGTCACACCAAATCAATGAGGTATAGAACCTTAGAGGGAAAATTATGATAGACCTAAGAACATTATTTATGCATATACGGAAATACATGCAAATTATTAAAAGATATAAGTCGTATGTGTAAGGTTTTAACAAATAAGCAAATAAGACTTCCAAACAAAGTAAACTTGTGTAAAAAGGACCAAATAGAAATAACTAGTTATAAATAAAATTATTAGGCCTTGATAAAGGATTAACAATTAACCTTAAAAACATTTAAGTTAATGCTAAGCTCCATTGGCCCAAACTCAACCCAAGCAATTAATGGGCTTTTTAACACGTTTTATTATCTTCTTCCATATAGGCAAAATAAATAAATATATATATATATATATATATACATAAGTACATAACATAAACCAGTAAATATGTATATATATATATACCTAGAAATAGAAGGAAAGTATATATTATATACGAATGAACAAATAATAGAATGAAATGGAAATAACACCTCTAGTATAGGCGCTACCTAATAAGCGCCCTGACAGAAGGCGCTACTTAAAGCATACACGCCCTCAGGGAAGGCGCGAATTAAAGAAAGGACGCCCAAATATCAAGGCGTCAATTCTCAAACGGCTAAAATAAATATAAATGGCAAGTTAACGTAACGCCCTACACATGGGCGTGTTTTATAAGAAACGACACTGGACAAGGCGTCAATTTAAATTCGACGCCCTGACCTAGGTCGTTAATTCAATTCGTCTTCCGTTCGACCCAGGGACTTATCCAGGGTAAGTGATAACTATGGGAAAGAGTTCGAATGTAGTAATAACTCTAAATCGGAAGTGTTACTTCTATTAAAACACTAACTCTATTAGGTTCACCTAAATCCTATAAATACCCCCTACATCAAGCTCGATCGCTATTTTTGCGATTCAATTCTTCAAAGGTACGTGAAGAACATCATGTTCTTCTCATCTCTTCCTCTGCTTTTTTTTTTATTTTACGAAGGTTACTAACTATCCTTCATATTCTATAGGAAACTCTGCAGCTGCTGTCAAAGAACAGGTAATGTTCTTCCATCTTCTTCTTAACTTCGGTTATGGTTATGAAGATTAGTAAACATCTTCATCTTCCTTCTTTTCCTCTTCCTCTACAGGGTGACTGTGGTGTGAGGATTCTTGGAGAACGAAGTTCTTCTTCCTGTCCGATCTGCAAACCATCTCCTCACCGTTCAATGTAGGTTTTCTCAAGCAACGTAGCCCAAACAAGTGATTTAATATATATACCAGCATTACATGCATGTAGTATAGTTTTCTGCTGGCTTTAATATGTTTTCTGTAATATTTTTCGAAAGAGACGCCCGTGTCTAGGGCGCTACTTTTAGAAACGACCTGCACTAGGTCGTCAATTTAAGATTTGACGCCCTGCCCTATAGGCGTTAATTTCATGAAAATCGCATGTAATTAATAATTGATCCTGTTTAAAATTCAATAAATATGAAATATCGATTCTAATATCTTGCATGACTCTACCTGTGAATTCCTGCTAATTTTCCTGTCATGACCATGTCTCCTGTCTCTTGAAATTTTATTTCCTGAAATATTGTAAATTCCTTGAATTCACGACCTGGACTAGGCCGTCTCTCACGGTGATAACGCCCCTATGTAGGGCGTGATTTTAAAAATTTACGACCCTTCCTAGGGCGCGTTCATGTTAAACTACAGAAATTGATATCTTGCAAAAATGAAAATTAAGAAATAGACGACGACTGTATATGTCATCAAATTTATATAAAACGCCCCTGTCCAGGGCGTGTTTTTGATAAAACACAGAATTATGGAAATTTCTACAAAATTGGAAATGCATGTAAACGCCCTTATTTAAGGCGTTATTTACTTAAGTAGTGACTTAATCAAAGTCGTTATTTTCTGTAAAAATATTTTTACCTGTTACTGCTAACCGAGGGTTTTCATTATATTTATATATATGTATATCGGCACTATATCTCCACTCCGTGAGTATAGTCCCACGTTTTCATGTTGTTCTATCGAACACCCTCAACTCTCATTGACATACAAGCTCTCCATTGGACATTCCGTTCCTTTGGACTAGCGAGTTAGTCATAGAGACCTCTGTAAGACTCCTCGTAGCCTTGGATTCCCTCAAGGCCGACTGAGCTGGTTGTACCCTAAAAACCCATTACACTATTAAATGCCATGTCACTCTAAAGAAACATGGTATACCGGCCCTTATGATATGCAAAGAGTATATCATGAGAATTCTGAATGGGATGATGATATCATGCCATTTGTTGATGTTCTTGTGAACCTCAATTCTATAATAAGAATGAGGGTATCTTACCTTTGATATACTGCTCATGTGGACCTCAATTCTATAAAAAGAATGTCCATACTTGTTTGTCATGGTACCCGAGTTAAGGGAACCTAATTCCACCCAGTTATCGACGTCATGGGGGCTATGCTTTGCGTGGATTTTATCGCCAGTATGTCCCTACTCAAGGGTCTTTCCCTTGAATTCCATGAAAAATCTTATCTTATCATCCTAGTAAATCTTGTTCTTGGAACTCCTTATTGGCTATAAACTATCGTGGATGTCTAGATCTATCGTGAATGCTGTGCATATAGGGCCCGATCTGGTCCTGGGAGAAGCGCCCGAAAGTACTAGTGCCCATGGGAGTTTTAATGATAACGGTGTCTAGCATTGCACCGGAGTACTCTTTATCTTGATCTTTGGCATTCCACGATCTCTCTTTTCTTGCGTGCGTGACTTGACTTGCGTGACTTTACTTGCGTGGCCCGACTAGGGCAAGGTACTTGCGTGAAATAGCCAATAATCTATAAAGTCTCTCATGAAAGTTTCTTGTTTAATATTCGCTTGAAGGTTTTGCCCGATGTGTTATTCTCTTGATTAGTTACTTGTTCAGTTATTTCTACATGCATAGCCTTATTGCATTTACATGTGAGAAATTGTAATTACTTAAACCCATTGCTAGTTCTTGAGATATAATTTCCTACTGAGCGTTCGCTCACTCCGTTTTATTCCAACATTTTCAGGTAAGTAGGTAGCTAGCAAGACCGAGACCCACACGGGCGGGACAAGTGTGCAAGCGAGCTTCGGAAACTAGTGAACGAAGTCTTTTATCTTTCTTGAGTCTAGATAGTGTTGTCTAGCTAAGTCAGCTTGGCGTCTCTTATTCAGTCAGCTTGTCTAACGTCTGTTAGTATGTCGTTATCTTCCTTTCCATTGTGTTGAAGTCTCCAAGTTGGAAAACAAGTTCTTGTAAGAGATTTATAATAGAAATATAAATTTCTATTGTTGTTCGAAATTATCTTGGTCTTATGCGATTGCTATTGATCATTCACGACTGTTTAACTGCCACGTTCCGAGCAAACGACACGTTCCGCTGCTATTGGCCCGGGGCGTGACAGAGGTGGTATCAGAGCCTCGGCTTTCATATCCTCCAGTTCTTAGGTTGTTTATGGATCCTATCAGAGCTTCGGCTTTCATATCCTCCAGTTCTTAGGTTGTTTATGGATCCTATCAGAGCTTCGGCTTTCCTATCCTCCAGTTGTCATATCCTCCAGTTATTAAGCTATATCAGAGCTTTGGCTTTCCTATCCTCCAGTTGTTATATCCTCTGGTTATTAAGTACCAAGGATAGGTCATCCTTATCAACCATATTAGAGCTTCAGCTTTTACATCCTCAAGTTATTAGGTTTCAGTGATAGGTCAGATATCCTTGTTAGTCATATCATAGCTTTGGTTGTCGCAATCGTTAAGTTTCCGTGATAGGTCCGGTATCCCTGTCGGTCATATTTGGATTCAACTTTCCAAAATCCTTAGGTTGTTGAAACCAGGTTATAGGTTAAGTATCCTTGTCGGTCATCCTATAGGAATTTCGTGAGAGATGGGTAGAACTTGGGGTAAAAGTTATAAAAGAAAGATAAAATATTTACATTTCAATAATATTAATTCTTGAGTAAATAAATTATCTCCCCTATCATCTTTGCAGGAACCTAGATAAAAATGGAAGCATCTAAGCCAAGCTTTGTTCATGAGATGATCTTAGTGGATATCCAAGCTTACGCGGACCTTGTCAAGAGAGTTCAAGAACTAGAGAAAGTGGTGGAAGAAAAAGAAAGAGTTGAAGGGAAAGATCAAACAAATAACTCCGAAAGTTTTGCCGTTACCAAGAAAAGAATAAATGAGGAAGATATTTCACAAAGGTGTAAGAAATGCCAGAAATGTAAGAAGTGTAATAAGTGTAATAAGAGGGAAACTTCGGCGGATCGCCCGCAAGATAAGTGTAAATCTTGTGGAAGATATGGTCACAAATCGAAGGAGTGTTGGTGGAGTTCGGGTGCATGTCTGCGTTGCGGGAACTTAAATCACAAGATAGCAGAATGTCCCAAGAAGCCTCCAAGAGGAGTTCAAGATTTAACCAAACTTGCCAAAGGGAAGGTTGCGGAAGGTACCCCTCACCCGAAATCATAAGCTAGCTCTTTCTCTTTCCATCCTTAAGATTTCTTCTGTATAAGCTCATAATAAGTTCTCTATTAGGAATGAAAGGTGATGTGAATTTGGGGACCAAATTCTTTTAAGTGGGGGAGGGTGTAACGCCCGGTAATTTTGGAATAGGAATAAAATATATACATAAGTATATAATTTTTAATGATTAAAGTTTATTCAAATAAATACTTGGTCAAGTGATATTCCTAAGGGGTTGCTCAGATCGAACCTGCCTCTGATACCTAGGACAAGGACTATTATATAAAAGTTAAAGAACTTATGAGCAATAAAATCTCTAAATGGAAGATTACTAAGATCTCAATGTATGTGCGAACTAGCCACACCAAATCAATGAGGTATAGAACCTTAGAGGGAAAATTATGATAGTCCTAAGAACCTTATTTATGCATATACGGAAATACATGCAAATTATTAAAAGATATAAGTCGTATGTGTAAGGTTTTAACAAATAAGCAAATAAGACTTCCAAACAAAGTAAACTTGTGTAAAAAGGACCAAATAGAAATAACTAGTTATAAATAAAATTATTAGGCCTTGATAAAGGATTAACAATTAACCATAAAAACATTTAAGTTAATGCTAAGCTCCATTGGCCCAAACTCAACCCAAGCAATTAATGGGCTTTTTATCACGTTTTATTATCTTCTTCCATATAGGCAAAATAAATATATATATATATATACATAAGTACATAACATAAACCAGTAAATATGTATATATATATATACCTAGAAATAGAAGGAAAGTATATATTATATACGAATGAACAAATAATAGAGTGAAATGGAAATAACGCCTCTAGTACAGGCGCTACCTAATAAGCGCCCTGACAGAAGGCGCTACTTAAAGCATACACGCCCTCAGGGAAGGCGCGAATTAAAGAAAGGACGCCTAAATATCAAGGCGTCAATTCTCAAACGGCTAAAATAAATATAAATGGCAAGTTAACGTAACGCCCTACACATGGGCGCGTTTTATAAGAAACGACGCTGGACAAGGCGTCAATTTAAATTCGACGCCCTGACCTAGGTCGTTAATTCAATTCGTCTTCCGTTCGACCCAGGGACTTATCCAGGGTAAGTGATAACTATGGGAAAGAGTTCGAATGTAGTAATAACTCTAAATCGGAAGTGTTACTTCTATTAAAACACTAACTCTATTAGGTTCACCTAAATCCTATAAATACCCCCTAAATCAAGCTCGATCGCTATTTTTACGATTCAATTCTTCAAAGGTACGTGAAGAACATCATGTTCTTCTCATCTCTTCCTCTGCTTTTTTTTTATTTTACGAAGGTTACTAACTATCCTTCATATTCTATAGGAAACTCTGCAGCTGCTGTCAAAGAACAGGTAATGTTCTTCCATCTTCTTCTTAACTTCGGTTATGGTTATGAAGATTAGTAAACATCTTCATCTTCCTTCTTTTCCTCTTCCTCTACAGGGTGACTGTGGTGTGAGGATTCTTGGAGAACGAAGTTCTTCTTCCTGTCCGATCTGCAAACCATCTCCTCACCATTCAATGTAGGTTTTCTCAAGCAACGTAGCCCAAACAAGTGATTTAATATATATACCAGCATTACATGCATGTAGTATAGTTTTTTGTTGGCTTTAATATGTTTTCTGTAATATTTTTCGAAAGAGACGCCCGTGTCTAGGGCGCTACTTTTAGAAACGACCTGCACTAGGTCGTCAATTTAAGATTTGACGCCCTGCCCTATAGGCGTTAATTTCATGAAAATCGCATGTAATTAATAATTGATCCTGTTTAAAATTCAATAAATATGAAATATCGATTCTAATATCTTGCATGACTCTACCTGTGAATTCCTGCTAATTTTCCTGTCATGACCATGTCTCCTGTCTCTTGAAATTTTATTTCCTGAAATATTGTAAATTCCTTGAATTCACGACCTGGACTAGGCCGTCTGTCACGGTGATAACGCCCCTGTGTAGGGCGTGATTTTAAAAATTTACGACCCTTCCTAGGGCGCGTTCATGTTAAACTACAGAAATTGATATCTTGCAAAAATGAAAATTAAGAAATAGACGACGACTGTATATGTCGTCAAATTTATATAAAACGCCCCTGTCCAGGGCGTGTTTTTGATAAAACACAGAATTATGGAAATTTCTGCAAAATTGGAAATGCATGTAAACGCCCTTATTTAAGGCGTTATTTACTTAAGTAGTGACTTAATCAAAGTCGTTATTTTCTGTAAAAAAGTTTTTACCTGTTACTGCTAACCGAGGGTTTTCATTATATTTATATATATGTATATCGGCACTATATCTCCACTCCGTGAGTATAGTCCCACGTTTTCATGTTGTTCTATCGAACACCCTCAACTCTCATTGACATACAAGCTCTCCATTGGACATTCCGTTCCTTTGGACTAGCGAGTTAGTCATAGAGACCTCTGTAAGACTCCTCGTAGCCTTGGATTCCCTCAAGGCCGACTGAGCTGGTTGTACCCTAAAAACCCATTACACTATTAAATGCCATGTCACTCTAAAGAAACATGGTATACCGGCCCTTATGATATGCAAAGAGTATATCATGAGAATTCTTAATGGGATGATGATATCATGCCATTTGTTGATGTTCTTGTGAACCTCAATTCTATAATAAGAATGAGGGTATCTTACCTTTGATATACTGTTCATGTGGACCTCAATTCTATAAAAAGAATGTTCATACTTGTTTGTCATGGTACCCGAGTTAAGGGAACCTAATTCCACCCAGTTATCGACGTCATGGTGGCTATGCTTTGCGTGGATTTTATCGCCAGTATGTCCGTACTCAAGGGTCTTTCCCTTGAATTCCATGAAAAATCTTATCTTATCATCCTAGTAAATCTTGTTCTTGGAACTCCTTATTGGCTATAAACTATCGTGGATGTCTAGATCTATCATGAATGCTGTGCATATAGGCCCGATCTGGTCCTGGGAGGAGCGCCCGAAAGTACTAGTGCCCATGGGAGTTTTAATGATAACGATGTCTAGCATTGCACCGGAGTACTCTTTATCTTGATCTTTGGCATTCCACGATCTCTCTTTTCTTGCGTGCGTGACTTTACTTGCGTGGCCCGACTAGGGCAAGGTACTTGCGTGAAATAGCCAATAATCTATAAAGTCTCTCATGAAAGTTTCTTGTTTAATATTCGCTTGAAGGTTTTGCCCGATGTGTTATTCTCTTGATTAGTTACTTGTTCAGTTATTTCTACATGCATAGCCTTATTGCATTTACATGTGAGAAATTGTAATTACTTAAACCCATTGCTAGTTCTTGAGATATAATTTCCTACTGAGCGTTCGCTCACTCCGTTTTATTCCAACATTTTCAGGTAAGTAGGTAGCTAGCAAGACTGAGACCCACACGGGCGGGACAAGTGTGCAAGCGAGCTTCGGAAACTAGTGAACGGAGTCTTTTATCTTTCTTGAGTCTAGATAGTGTTGTCTAGCTAAGTCAGCTTGGCGTCTCTTATTCAGTCAGCTTGTCTAACGTCTGTTAGTATGTCGTTATCTTCCTTTCCATTGTGTTGAAGTCTCCAAGTTGGAAAACAAGTTCTTGTAAGTGATTTATAATAGAAATATAAATTTCTATTGTTGTTCGAAATTATCTTGGTCTTATGCGATTGCTCTTGATCATTCATGACTGTTTAACTGCCACGTTCCGAGCAAACGACACGTTCCGCTGCTATCGGCCCGGGGCGTGACAGAGGTGGTATCAGAGCCTCGGCTTTCATATCCTCCAGTTCTTAGGTTATTTATGGATCCTATCAGAGCTTCGGCTTTCATATCCTCCAGTTCTTAGGTTGTTTATGGATCCTATCAGAGCTTCAGCTTTCATATCCTCCAGTTCTTAGGTTGTTTATGGATCCTATCAGAGCTTCGGCTTTCCTATCCTCCAGTTGTCATATCCTCCAGTTATTAAGCCATATCAGAGCTTTGGCTTTCCTATCCTCCAGTTGTTATATCCTCTGGTTATTAAGTCCCAAGGATAGGTCATCCTTATCAACCATATTAGAGCTTCAGCTTTTACATCCTCAAGTTATTAGGTTTCAGTGATAGGTCAGATATCCTTGTTAGTCATATCATAGCTTTGGTTGTCGCAATCGTTAAGTTTACGTGATAGGTCCGGTATCCCTGTCGGTCATATTTGGATTCAACTTTCCAAAATCCTTAGGTTGTTGAAACCAGGTTATAGGTTAAGTATCCTTGTCGGTCATCCTATAGGAATTTCGTGAGAGATGGGTAGAACTTGGGGTAAAAGTTATAAAAGAAAGATAAAATATTTACATTTCAATAATATTAATTCTTGAGTAAATAAATTATCTCCCCAATCATCTTTGCAGGAACCTAGATAAAAATGGAAGCATCTAAGCCAAGCTTTGTTCATGAGATGATCTTAGTGGATATCCAAGCTTACGCGGACCTTGTCAGGAGAGTTCAAGAACTAGAGAAAGTGGTGGAAGAAAAAGAAAGAGTTGAAGGGAAAGATCAAACAAATAACTCCGAAAGTTTCGCTGTTACCAAGAAAAGAATAAATGAGGAAGATATTTCACAAAGGTGTAAGAAATGCCAGAAATGTAAGAAGTGTAATAAGTGTAATAAGAGGGAAACTTTGGCGGATCGCCCGCAAGATAAGTGTAAATCTTGTGGAAGATATGGTCACAAATCAAAGGAGTGTTGGTGGAGTTCGGGTGCATGTCTGCGTTGCGGGAACTTAAGTCACAAGATAGCAGAATGTCCCAAGAAGCCTCCAAGAGGAGTTCAAGATTTAACCAAACTTGCCAAAGGGAAGGTTGCGGAAGGTACCCCTCACCCGAAATCATAAGCTAGCTCTTTCTCTTTCCATCCTTAAGATTTCTTCTGTATAAGCTCATAATAAGTTCTCTATTAGGAATGAAAGGTGATGTGAATTTGGGGACCAAATTCTTTTAAGTGGGGGAGGGTGTAACGCCCGGTAATTTTGGAATAGGAATAAAATATATACATAAGTATATAATGTTTAATGATTAAAGTTTATTCAAATAAATACTTGGTCAAGTGATATTCCTAAGGGGTTGCTCAGATCGAACCTGCCTCTGATACCTAGGACAAGGACTAATAAAAGTTAAAGAACTTATGAGCAATAAAATCTCTAAATGGAAGATTACTAAGATCTCAATGTATGTGCGAACTAGCCACACCAAATCAATGAGGTATAGAACCTTAGAGGGAAAATTATGATAGTCCTAAGAACCTTATTTATGCATATACGGAAATACATGCAAATTATTAAAAGATATAAGTCGTATGTGTAAGGTTTTAACAAATAAGCAAATAAGACTTCCAAACAAAGTAAACTTGTGTAAAAAGGACCAAATAGAAATAACTAGTTATATATAAAATTATTAGGCCTTGATAAAGGATTAACAATTAACCTTAAAAACATTTAAGTTAATGCTAAGCTCCATTGGCCCAAACTCAACCCAAGCAATTAATGGGCTTTTTAACACGTTTTATTATCTTCTTCCATATAGGCAAAATAAATAAATAAATATATATATACATAAGTACATAACATAAACCAGTAAATATGTATATATATATACCTAGAAATAGAAGGAAAGTATATATTATATACGAATGAACAAATAATAGAGTGAAATGGAAATAACGCCTCTAGTACAGGCGCTACCTAATAAGCGCCCTGACAGAAGGCGCTACTTAAAGCATACACGCCCTCAGGGAAGGCGCGAATTAAAGAAAGGACGCCCAAATATCAAGGCGTCAATTCTCAAACGGCTAAAATAAATATAAATGGCAAGTTAACGTAACGCCCTACACATGGGCGCGTTTTATAAGAAACGACGCTGGACAAGGCGTCAATTTAAATTCGACGCCCTGACCTAGGTCGTTAATTCAATTCGTCTTCCGTTCGACCCAGGGACTTATCCAGGGTAAGTGATAACTATGGGAAAGAGTTCGAATGTAGTAATAACTCTAAATCGGAAGTGTTACTTCTATTAAAACACTAACTCTATTAGGTTCACCTAAATCCTATAAATACCCCCTAAATCAAGCTCGATCGCTATTTTTGCGATTCAATTCTTCAAAGGTACGTGAAGAACATCATGTTCTTCTCATCTCTTCCTCTGCTTTTTTTTTATTTTACGAAGGTTACTAACTATCCTTCATATTCTATAGGAAACTCTGCAGCTGCTGTCAAAGAACAGGTAATGTTCTTCCATCTTCTTCTTAACTTCGGTTATGGTTATGAAGATTAGTAAACATCTTCATCTTCCTTCTTTTCCTCTTCCTCTACAGGGTGACTGTGGTGTGAGGATTCTTGGAGAACGAAGTTCTTCTTCCTGTCCGATCTGCAAACCATCTCCTCACCGTTCAATGTAGGTTTTCTCAAGCAACGTAGCCCAAACAAGTGATTTAATATATATACCAGCATTACATGCATGTAGTATAGTTTTCTGCTGGCTTTAATATGTTTTTTGTAATATTTTTTGAAAGAGACGCCCGTGTCTAGGGCGCTACTTTTAGAGACGACCTGCACTAGGTCGTCAATTTAAGATTTGACGCCCTGCCCTATAGGCGTTAATTTCATGAAAATCGCATGTAATTAATAATTGATCCTGTTTAAAATTCAATAAATATGAAATATCGATTCTAATATCTTGCATGACTCTACCTGTGAATTCCTGCTAATTTTCCTGTCATGACCATGTCTCCTGTCTCTTGAAATTTTATTTCCTGAAATATTGTAAATTCCTTGAATTCACGACCTGGACTAGGCCGTCTCTCACGGTGATAACGCCCCTGTGTAGGGCGTGATTTTAAAAATTTACGACCCTTCCTAGGGCGCGTTCATGTTAAACTACAGAAATTGATATCTTGCAAAAATGAAAATTAAGAAATAGACGACGACTGTATATGTCGTCAAATTTATATAAAACGCCCCTGTCCAGGGCGTGTTTTTGATAAAACACAGAATTATGGAAATTTCTGCAAAATTGGAAATGCATGTAAACGCCCTTATTTAAGGCGTTATTTACTTAAGTAGTGACTTAATCAAAGTCGTTATTTTCTGTAAAAATGTTTTTACCTGTTACTGCTAACCGAGGGTTTTCATTATATTTATATATATGTATATCGGCACTATATCTCCACTCCGTGAGTATAGTCCCACGTTTTCATGTTGTTCTATCGATCACCCTCAACTCTCATTGACATACAAGCTCTCCATTGGACATTCCGTTCCTTTGGACTAGCGAGTTAGTCATAGAGACCTCTGTAAGACTCCTCGTAGCCTTGGATTCCCTCAAGGCCGACTGAGCTGGTTGTACCCTAAAAACCCATTACACTATTAAATGCCATGTCACTCTAAAGAAACATGGTATACCGGCCCTTATGATATGCAAAGAGTATATCATGAGAATTCTTAATGGGATGATGATATCATGCCATTTGTTGATGTTCTTGTGAACCTCAATTCTATAATAAGAATGAGGGTATCTTACCTTTGATATACTGTTCATGTGGACCTCAATTCTATAAAAAGAATGTCCATACTTGTTTGTCATGGTACCCGAGTTAAGGGAACCTAATTCCACCCAGTTATCGACGTCATGGTGGCTATGCTTTGCGTGGATTTTATCGCCAGTATGTCCGTACTCAAGGGTCTTTCCCTTGAATTCCATGAAAATCTTATCTTATCATCCTAGTAAATCTTGTTCTTGGAACTCCTTATTGGCTATAAACTATCGTGGATGTCTAGATCTATCGTGAATGCTGTGCATATAGGGCCCGATCTGGTCCTGGGAGGAGCGCCCGAAAGTACTAGTGCCCATGGGAGTTTTAATGATAACGGTGTCTAGCATTGCACCGGAGTACTCTTTATCTTGATCTTTGGCATTCCACGATCTCTCTTTTCTTGCGTGCGTGACTTGACTTGCGTGACTTTACTTGCGTGGCCCGACTAGGGCAAGGTACTTGCGTGAAATAGCCAATAATCTATAAAGTCTCTCATGAAAGTTTCTTGTTTAATATTCGCTTGAAGGTTTTGCCCGATGTGTTATTCTCTTGATTAGTTACTTGTTCAGTTATTTCTACATGCATAGCCTTATTGCATTTACATGTGAGAAACTTGTAATTACTTAAACCCATTGCTAGTTCTTGAGATATAATTTCCTACTGAGCGTTCGCTCACTCCGTTTTATTCCAACATTTTCAGGTAAGCAGGTAGCTAGCAAGACCGAGACCCACACGGGCGGGACAAGTGTGCAAGCGAGCTTCGGAAACTAGTGAACGGAGTCTTTTATCTTTCTTGAGTCTAGATAGTGTTGTCTAGCTAAGTCAGCTTGGCGTCTCTTATTCAGTCAGCTTGTCTAACGTCTGTTAGTATGTCGTTATCTTCCTTTCCATTGTGTTGAAGTATCCAAGTTGGAAAACAAGTTCTTGTAAGAGATTTATAATAGAAATATAAATTTCTATTGTTGTTCGAAATTATCTTGGTCTTATGCGATTGCTCTTGATCATTCACGACTGTTTAACTGCCACGTTCCGAGCAAACGACACGTTCCGCTGCTATCGGCCCGGGGCATGACAGAGGTGGTATCAGAGCCTCGGCTTTCATATCCTCCAGTTCTTAGGTTGTTTATGGATCCTATCAGAGCTTCGGCTTTCATATCCTCCAGTTCTTAGGTTGTTTATGGATCCTATCAGAGCTTCGGCTTTCCTATCCTCCAGTTGTCATATCCTCCAGTTATTAAGCCATATCAGAGCTTTGGCTTTCCTATCCTCCAGTTGTTATATCCTCTGGTTATTAAGTCCCAAGGATAGGTCATCCTTATCAACCATATTAGAGCTTCAGCTTTTACATCCTCAAGTTATTAGGTTTCAGTGATAGGTCAGATATCCTTGTTAGTCATATCATAGCTTTGGTTGTCGCAATCGTTAAGTTTCCGTGATAGGTCCGGTATCCCTATCGGTCATATTTGGATTCAACTTTCCAAAATCCTTAGGTTGTTGAAACCAGGTTATAGGTTAAGTATCCTTGTCGGTCATCCTATAGGAATTTCGTGAGAGATGGGTAGAACTTGGGGTAAAAGTTATAAAAGAAAGATAAATTATTTACATTTCAATAATATTAATTCTTGAGTAAATAAATTATCTCCCCAATCATCTTTGCAGGAACCTAGATAAAATGGAAGCATCTAAGCCAAGCTTTGTTCATGAGATGATCTTAGTGGATATCCAAGCTTACGCGGACCTTGTCAGGAGAGTTCAAGAACTAGAGAAAGTGGTGGAAGAAAAAGAAAGAGTTGAAGGGAAAGATCAAACAAATAACTCCGAAAGTTTCGCCGTTACCAAGAAAAGAATAAATGAGGAAGATATTTCACAAAGGTGTAAGAAATGCCAGAAATGTAAGAAGTGTAATAAGTGTAATAAGAGGGAAACTTCGGCGGATCGCCCGCAAGATAAGTGTAAATCTTGTGGAAGATATGGTCACAAATCGAAGGAGTGTTGGTGGAGTTCGGGTGCATGTCTGCGTTGCGGGAACTTAAATCACAAGATAGCAGAATGTCCCAAGAAGCCTCCAAGAGGAGTTCAAGATTTAACCAAACTTGCCAAAGGGAAGGTTGCGGAAGGTACCCCTCACCCGAAATCATAAGCTAGCTCTTTCTCTTTCCATCCTTAAGATTTCTTCTGTATAAGCTCATAATAAGTTCTCTATTAGGAATGAAAGGTGATGTGAATTTGGGGACCAAATTCTTTTAAGTGGGGGAGGGTGTAACGCCCGGTAATTTTGGAATAGGAATAAAATATATACATAAGTATATAATGTTTAATGATTAAAGTTTATTCAAATAAATACTTGGTCAAGTGATATTCCTAAGGGGTTGCTCAGATCGAACCTGCCTCTGATACCTAGGACAAGGACTAATAAAAGTTAAAGAACTTATGAGCAATAAAATCTCTAAATGGAAGATTACTAAGATCTCAATGTATGTGCGAACTAGCCACACCAAATCAATGAGGTATAGAACCTTAGAGGGAAAATTATGATAGTCCTAAGAACCTTATTTATGCATATACGGAAATACATGCAAATTATTAAAAGATATAAGTCGTATGTGTAAGGTTTTAACAAATAAGCAAATAAGACTTCCAAACAAAGTAAACTTGTGTAAAAAGGACCAAATAGAAATAACTAGTTATATATAAAATTATTAGGCCTTGATAAAGGATTAACAATTAACCTTAAAAACATTTAAGTTAATGCTAAGCTCCATTGGCCCAAACTCAACCCAAGCAATTAATGGGCTTTTTAACACGTTTTATTATCTTCTTCCATATAGGCAAAATAAATAAATAAATATATATATACATAAGTACATAACATAAACCAGTAAATATGTATATATATATATACCTAGAAATAGAAGGAAAGTATATATTATATACGAATGAACAAATAATAGAGTGAAATGGAAATAACGCCTCTAGTACAGGCGCTACCTAATAAGCGCCCTGACAGAAGGCGCTACTTAAAGCATACACGCCCTCAGGGAAGGCGCGAATTAAAGAAAGGACGCCCAAATATCAAGGCGTCAATTCTCAAACGGCTAAAATAAATATAAATGGCAAGTTAACGTAACGCCCTACACATGGGCGCGTTTTATAAGAAACGACGCTGGACAAGGCGTCAATTTAAATTCGACGCCCTGACCTAGGTCGTTAATTCAATTCGTCTTCCGTTCGACCCAGGGACTTATCCAGGGTAAGTGATAACTATGGGAAAGAGTTCGAATGTAGTAATAACTCTAAATCGGAAGTGTTACTTCTATTAAAACACTAACTCTATTAGGTTCACCTAAATCCTATAAATACCCCCTAAATCAAGCTCGATCGCTATTTTTGCGATTCAATTCTTCAAAGGTACGTGAAGAACATCATGTTCTTCTCATCTCTTCCTCTGCTTTTTTTTTATTTTACGAAGGTTACTAACTATCCTTCATATTCTATAGGAAACTCTGCAGCTGCTGTCAAAGAACAGGTAATGTTCTTCCATCTTCTTCTTAACTTCGGTTATGGTTATGAAGATTAGTAAACATCTTCATCTTCCTTCTTTTCCTCTTCCTCTACAGGGTGACTGTGGTGTGAGGATTCTTGGAGAACGAAGTTCTTCTTCCTGTCCGATCTGCAAACCATCTCCTCACCGTTCAATGTAGGTTTTCTCAAGCAACGTAGCCCAAACAAGTGATTTAATATATATACCAGCATTACATGCATGTAGTATAGTTTTCTGCTGGCTTTAATATGTTTTCTGTAATATTTTTCGAAAGAGACGCCCGTGTCTAGGGCGCTACTTTTAGAAACGACCTGCACTAGGTCGTCAATTTAAGATTTGACGCCCTGCCCTATAGGCGTTAATTTCATGAAAATCGCATGTAATTAATAATTGATCCTGTTTAAAATTCAATAAATATGAAATATCGATTCTAATATCTTGCATGACTCTACCTGTGAATTCCTGCTAATTTTCCTGTCATGACCATGTCTCCTGTCTCTTGAAATTTTATTTCCTGAAATATTGTAAATTCCTTGAATTCACGACCTGGACTAGGCCGTCTCTCACGGTGATAACGCCCCTGTGTAGGGCGTGATTTTAAAAATTTACGACCCTTCCTAGGGCGCGTTCATGTTAAACTACAGAAATTGATATCTTGCAAAAATGAAAATTAAGAAATAGACGACGACTGTATATGTCGTCAAATTTATATAAAACGCCCCTGTCCAGGGCGTGTTTTTGATAAAACACAGAATTATGGAAATTTCTGCAAAATTGGAAATGCATGTAAACGCCCTTATTTAAGGCGTTATTTACTTAAGTAGTGACTTAATCAAAGTCGTTATTTTCTGTAAAAATGTTTTTACCTGTTACTGCTAACCGAGGGTTTTCATTATATTTATATATATGTATATCGGCACTATATCTCCACTCCGTGAGTATAGTCCCACGTTTTCATGTTGTTCTATCGATCACCCTCAACTCTCATTGACATACAAGCTCTCCATTGGACATTCCGTTCCTTTGGACTAGCGAGTTAGTCATAGAGACCTCTGTAAGACTCCTCGTAGCCTTGGATTCCCTCAAGGCCGACTGAGCTGGTTGTACCCTAAAAACCCATTACACTATTAAATGCCATGTCACTCTAAAGAAACATGGTATACCGGCCCTTATGATATGCAAAGAGTATATCATGAGAATTCTTAATGGGATGATGATATCATGCCATTTGTTGATGTTCTTGTGAACCTCAATTCTATAATAAGAATGAGGGTATCTTACCTTTGATATACTGTTCATGTGGACCTCAATTCTATAAAAAGAATGTCCATACTTGTTTGTCATGGTACCCGAGTTAAGGGAACCTAATTCCACCCAGTTATCGACGTCATGGTGGCTATGCTTTGCGTGGATTTTATCGCCAGTATGTCCCTACTCAAGGGTCTTTCCCTTGAATTCCATGAAAAATCTTATCTTATCATCCTAGTAAATCTTGTTCTTGGAACTCCTTATTGGCTATAAACTATCGTGGATGTCTAGATCTATCGTGAATGCTGTGCATATAGGGCCCGATCTGGTCCTGGGAGGAGCGCCCGAAAGTACTAGTGCCCATGGGAGTTTTAATGATAACGGTGTCTAGCATTGCACCGGAGTACTCTTTATCTTGATCTTTGGCATTCCACGATCTCTCTTTTCTTGCGTGCGTGACTTGACTTGCGTGACTTTACTTGCGTGGCCCGACTAGGGCAAGGTACTTGTGTGAAATAGCCAATAATCTATAAAGTCTCTCATGAAAGTTTCTTGTTTAATATTTGCTTGAAGGTTTTGCCCGATGTGTTATTCTCTTGATTAGTTACTTGTTCAGTTATTTCTACATGCATAGCCTTATTACATTTACATGTGAGAAATTGTAATTACTTAAACCCATTGCTAGTTCTTGAGATATAATTTCCTACTGAGCGTTCGCTCACTCCGTTTTATTCCAACATTTTCAGGTAAGCAGGTAGCTAGCAAGACCGAGACCCACACGGGCGGGACAAGTGTGCAAGCGAGCTTTGGAAACTAGTGAACCGAGTCTTTTATCTTTCTTGAGTCTAGATAGTGTTGTCTAGCTAAGTCAGCTTGGCGTCTCTTATTCAGTTAGCTTGTCTAACGTCTGTTAGTACGTCGTTATCTTCCTTTCCATTGTGTTGAAGTCTCCAAGTTGGAAAATAAGTTCTTGTAAGAGATTTATAATAGAAATATAAATTTCTATTGTTGTTCGACATTATCTTGGTCTTATGCGATTGCTCTTGATCATTCACGACTGTTTAACTGCCACGTTCCGAGCAAACGACACGTTCCGCTGCTATCGGCCCGGGGCGTGACACCTAGCTCCCAAAAAATCATTCTAGACGTGTCGGTAAAATCATAGCACATATATGTCGAGGCCGGAACATGAAATGGTCAATATGTGACCGATACGGCTCTGAATACCTTTTCGCACCCCGATATGGGGCGTTCAAGGCTTTTCAACACGCTCTCTCTTCTTTTTATAGGAATCAACTTATAGGCCATGCAGCCCCATTTCTTGGCGATTAATGAAACGTTTTCCCCTCCTAATGCCGTGACCTTTATGGCACGGCGGGTCTCCAGTCCAGACCTGATGCCCACCATCGTCTGCTTAGTCAGAAGGAGCGCACCTTGGGTTCTAGACCATCCCAGTTTTGGAACCTTAACATATTGTCACACACATGACTGGCACGCCCTCACACGATGAAGCCGATAAATGATACAATGATAATTTATTATTATCCTGAGTGCTTCCAACATGCCCCTACGATGAACCCTAGCTCCTGAAAAATCATTATACACATGTCGGTAAAATCACAACACATGTATGCCGAGGCACGGATCACGAAATGGTCAACATGTGACCGATACGGCTCTGAATACCTTTTCGACTTTTCAACACGCTCTCTCTTCTTTTTATAGGAATCGACTTATAGGCCATTTAGCCCCATTTCTTGACGATTAATCAAACATTTTCTCCTATTAATGCCATGACCTTTATGGCACGGCGGGTCTCCAGTCCCGGCCCGATGCCGACCATCGTCTGCTTAGTCAGAAGGAGCGTAGCTTGGGTTCCAGACCATCCCAGTCTAGGAACCTTAACACATTGTCACACACGTGACTGGCACGCCCTCCCATGACAAAATTGATAAAAGATACAATGATATTTTATTGTTATCCTGAGTGCTTCCAACATGCCCCCGCGAGGAGCCCTAGCTCCCGAAAAATCATTATAGACGTGTCAGTAAAATCACAACACATGCATGCAGAGGCACGGAACATGAAATGGTCAACATGTGACCGATACGGCTTTGAATACCTTTTCGCATCCCGATGTGTGGCTTTCAAGGCTTTTCAACATGTTCTCTCTTCTTTTTATAGGAATCGACTTATAGGCCATGCGGCCCCATTTCTTGGCAATTTATCAAACATTTTCCCCTCTTAACGCCGTGACCTTTATGGCACGGCGGGTCTCCAGTCCTGACCCGATGCCCACCATCGTCTGCTTAGTTAGAAGGATAGCACCTTGGGTTCCAGACCATCCCAGTCTTAGAACCTTAGCACATTATCACACACGTGACTGGCCCCCCCTCTCATGATAAAATCGATAAAAGATATAATGATATCTTATTATTATCCTGAGTGCTTCCAACATGCCCTCGCGAGGAGCCCTAGCTCCCAAAAAATCATTATAGACGTGTCGATAAAATCACAACACATGTATGCCAGGCATGGAACATGAAATGGTCAACATGTGACTGATATGGTAAAATCCCAAAAAATTAGTTACTTCGGGATGCTGATGAGCCGCTGTGAGATGGTTGTGAAAATCACACTTGGTTGTCTGCTGTCTCACAGTTGTTGAATGTGAAATCTGAATTTCACCTTAGTGAGAGTTGTTTTGACCGTATGCTCCTCCTTATCAAGAGTATGTTGTCTCGAGATGAGAAGCTGCCTGAAAATTTTTACCGTTCAAAGAAGATGGTCAATGAGTTAGGGCTTGGATACCAAAAAATAGATGCATGTCCTAATCACTGTATGCTATATTATCAAGATAATGTAGATAAAAGATCATGTGATATTTGTCAGCATGATATATTTAAACCTAAGAGAGGGGACAATTCAAAGTAGAAGGATGTGCCTTACAAGTCACTGTGATACTTCCCTCTTACGCCCAGATTGCAGCGGATGTATAAGTCATCAAAGATAGCTCGGCATATGATATGGAACACGGAAAGAGTGCGTCATGCAGAAAATATAATGAGCCATCCTGTCGATGGTGAAGCTCACGAGCAACAGAATGTTAAGATGGGTTTATGCACAGACGGCTTCAACCCATTTGGAGGTTCAGTGACGTCTTACTCATGTTGGCTAGTGTTCCTCTCGCCATACAACCTTCCGCCGGGCATGTGCATGAAGCGAGAGAACCTTTTCCTAACTTTGGCGATTCCAGGTTCAAAAAATCCAGGAAAAAAATGGGCATATATCTCAGGCCATTGATTGATGAGTTGAAAAAATTATGGAATGATGGAGTAGTTACTTATGATGCGTATAGAAAATAAAATTTCACTATGAAGGCTGCATTGATGTGGACAATAAGTGACTTCCCTGCATATGGAATGCTATCTGGCTGGAGCACACATTTGAGGTTGGCATGTCCTTACAGTATGGCTGATACCAAATCATTTGTCTTGAAATATGATAAGAAATCATGTTGGTTCGATTATCATCGACGGTTTCTACCAATTGACCATCCTTTTCGAAGGTAAAAGGACTCATTCAATAAGAACACAGTTGAAATGGATGAAGCAGACTTGGAACGGATATCTGGTCGACAAATGGCAGCACAGGTGTAAAACTTACCAGATATAGTGTAATTGTCGGGTAGTACATGACATTTTCATGGATTCGGAGAGGATCACAACTGGGTGAAGAAAAGTATCTTCTGAGAATTGCCTTACTAGTTAGCGCTTTTGATACGGCACTACTTGGACATCATACATGTTGAGAAGAATGTCTTTGATAATGTGTTCAACACCATCATGTGTTATGTTAGATGGACGCAGTCTATCTCCACGAAGTGTGGATCTAGAGAGGGTGAATAGATCTACTGCCTAATTAAAAACCAGTAAGAGGTTCTAATGCGGAATATAGGCAATTTTACTGAATCACTAACCCGAATACTAGAATTGAACAAAAGCGAATCAAGCTGTGATGATAAACATGAGATCCAGTTGCACACAATTCATGGACAATCACACAAACACAAGGCACACAAGAATTTTAGGTGGTTCGGTCAAATACCTACGTCCACCCCACACTCAACCGAGTATGGCTTACTGCTGCGCAGTACAGCTTGCGTCTGCTGGGCACTACAGCTTGGCCTACAAATAGCTGAGCAACACAGCTTGCGTCTGCTGGGCACTACAGCTTGGCCTACAAACAGCTGAGCAACACAGCTTGCTGTCCGAGACAAGTCTCGCCTGCTGAGGATTACAGCTTCACCTATCCAGTGGAATCCTCCACTGCAACTGCTGGGGTTTACAGCTTACCCGTCCAGAGGCAGCACCTCTACTAACAACTGACTCACAGCTTGAAGAAACAAGTGTTCGGAAATTTAAAGACAGAAGCAAAATGAAAATGGAAAGCCCAAATGGGAATGTAGCTCGAATGAGCAAAGCTCAGCTTTGGTTTCTGAACCAAGAGACTGAGATACAACCTTTCAAACAAAACTCTCACAATCTCACTCCCTCAATCAAGCTCTCTCAACTCATCTCTCTCGATCTTCTTTTCTCTCTTTTTCTTCTTCTCTGTTTTTCTTCTCTCTGTGGATAGGTGGCTCTCTGCTGCTTCAGGCTTCTACTCTCACTGTATAGACTTGCCACTTCTTCGATCAACCTTCATCTGAAGATGAAGATACTCTTTTATATCAGCAGCAGACTCGATAAGGGTGCGTGGCTTCCACATTTCCCGCCCATAGAATTTGCCAGAACCGAGGACATTTCATCCACATGGCAGCATCCTGGGATGGGCTGCTTCCACGTGTCACCATCATAGCACCTTGTCCTCCTTTGATCACGAGCCAAGTCACCAATCCCTGTAAAGAATCCCTGTCAGACAGAGTATCGGACTATCAGTTGTAAGTATAGAATCATGTACAGACTTTGTGAGATGCATTGCATTGTATATGCTTCACTGTATGAACTTTGTGAACTCGAATGCATTGTATAGACTTCGTGAATGGGTATGCAATGTACAGACTCTGCCCAATGTGTAGACTTCATATAAGAAGGCAACGGCTGTATAGACTTAGGCAATGTAAAGCCTTGGACAGACTACGGACGATGTATGGACTTCACTGTATGGACTTTGTGAACTCGTCGAATGCAATGTACAGACTCTGCAAAACATTCAGTAGCCAACGTATAGACTTAGGCATCCTTCAGCTCAATGTAAGGACTTCAAACATGATGCATGCAATGCAACGTAGACACTGGCTGTATAGACTTGGAAATGTAGGAATGGAAATGACTCTATACAGAGTTGGATGCTTGTGTATGCATGAGGGCAATGTACAGACTATGCATATGCACACTAGCGAGTGAATAGACTTGGCTATAGCATCAAAGTATGCACAACGTAAAAGACGCCTTCTTCCTAGACGTTTGATTCAAAAGTGACGCCACTTCTGGTGGTCGTCAAATTCCAAGTTCATCTGAATGTATAGACTTCACGATGTGCAGACTTGCCAAAGACAAGGCTGTACAGACTTGATGAACGATGCAAGATAAATGAATGTATAGACTTGCATGAAGCACATGTTGCAATGTACAGACTTAGGCTGTACAGACTTCCACTCAACTGTGATGTATAGACTTGCCAAGGGAAACGACGGTAAAGCTATCAGTGTATAGACTTCGAGTGCAACGTCGGTAAAGCTACCGATGTATAGACTTGCAAGATCACAGATGGATGTACAGACTTCACCTCGAGCAATCTACAGTGCAGTGTATGGACTTGAAGAACAATGCATGACGCTGTACAGACTTCACTGATGCATGCTACAGTCCAATGTATGGACTTTGAATGTTGATGCATGAACAGTCCGTTGTACATACTTCGCCTAACACAGTCCGATGTACAGACTTAGCCTGAACCACTGTGTAGACTTGCTGAATGTGCGAGCTGTAATGTATGGACTTCGCTCAATGCACAAGACGCTAAGTTAGACGGACAGTGTACATATTTAGCCAATGCAATGCAATGTATGGACTTCAAACAAGACGGACGATGTACACACTTAGCCTGAACCACTGTATAGACTTTCATGAGACGCTCAATGAGACGCTCAATGTACACACTTCAAGTCCAGTGTATAGACATTGCCTTAGACTCTAAATGAGACGGACGTTGTGCAGACTTTAGCCAATGCAATGTATAAACTTTGGGCTCGCCATGCAGTGTATAGACTTAGAGCACAAACACCACGATGCAATGTATAGACATGCTGCGTTGACGCTGCAGACTTAGCCAATGCAATGTACACACTTACTGCGTTGACGCTGCATGAGACACTAAGAAGATGGACAGTGTATAGACTTGAATGTTCTGAGGGTGTCGACCCATCTAGGAAGGGGGTCGACCCACTACTGTCTAGACTGTGCATGGATGTATTGACTTACATTCTCAACAAATCACAAACACAACACGATGTATAGATTATGCTGAGTGTGTAGACTTGTGTGTGTGTGCAATGTGTAGACTTGTGAAAATGCATAGAACACAGAGACAATCTGATAAAACAATTTCATCAAAACATAAACAGTTGTCAATCAATCAAAATAAGGTGTTGCCAATGAAATAAAGCATATGTCAACATCATCAATATAGAGGAGTCACAACAATCTTCCCCTTTTTTATGATGGCAACCCTCTATCATATAGATTAGCAATTACCTGTCATACAGATGATGAGAGACATGATTTGTTATTCAGATTGTCATGCAGATGCTATGCATGCATGCTACGAAATGTAAGCATAAGCAACTCTCTGCTAACAAAATCTCCCCCTTTGCCATAACATAATGCATACACTTCCCCTGGAATGAATTCAGAATTCATATAATATTCTCCCCCTTTGCCATCAACAAAGAGGAGGGAAAGTGAGTACAAGAGATATCATCTGACTGGCATTCTGAACAAGTAGTTCAGGAATAAGCATTCTAAAGCATAGAGTCTTCAGTCATATGAAGTTATAAACTACTTTCATATAGAATTCTGGTTTAAAGACTATAAAATTTTGAGTTCATGCACTACAATCAATGAATAAGTTTTCTGTGCATGATAAAATAATAAACCAGAAACACATTTGTATGAGAGATTCAGTTTCAATATATCTTACTTTCATAGACTCAGGAAAAATGATTAAGAGATACCAGGTCATGTATTGAAAATTAACAAATTGACATCCAAGAAAGTTCTTATGAAAGAACAGCATTTTCAATATGAGTTCATTTTGGGCATTCAGGTACCATTTACCTTTTTGTGTAAGGGTATACGTTTATTAGACGCCAATACCCCTAGATACTCAACATCATGGACCATTTTGCCTATGATCAAACACAATAGAACTGATTTACACCTTTTTGTGTGAGGGTACACGTTTATCAGACGCCAGTTACCCCCAAGTACTCAGTGAAACCAACCTACTGTTTTAATCATTTATACAGAGATAGTTGATACACCTCATGACTTGAGTGTTGTCCACTTCTTTGATGGATCACTCAGTTTCTCAGTGATTTACAAGTCATTGCTCTGCCAATGTTATTTTTCAATTGATTTTCAATGTTTTTCACTATCTTCTTTAGCTGCCGTTTATTTGTTTCAGAATGACTTGTTTAAGAACAATACACATACTTAGCTTCTCTAACATGATTTCAGATGAGTTTTCAGATTTCAAATATAAGTAGCTTTGTCTGACATGAAATAAGAAAAGGGTTGAAAGTTTTATCAATTTTCAGCTTTCTTATTTACTGATTGCAATCTTTAAACTCCAAAAAATTATAAAAGTTAAACCATTAAGTCAGTCTTTAAGCAATTGAAATTCTTATAACTGGAGAAGTCCGTTTTCTATTGTTTAGGAATCAGAATTGACTAACAGATTGCGATATGTCAGATTCAACTCATTCAGGGCCAAAGAATGAATGAATTCAAGAAAGTTGATGACCACTCTGAATTTCTAATAATACTCCCCCTGTCTATATGCATGCAGTTTTGCAAATGAATGGCAAGAATTAGATACCAACTGTTATGATATGCATTGCTCTGCTTTGTTCTATATGCATGTGGTTTTAGATGAGAGAAAGTTTAGACACAATCATAACTAAATGATATGCAATGAATAATATGTCATGAAAAATTATGTCATGCATGCATGGTCTAGTCTAACATTCAACAATCACAGAGTTTTATTCAAGCTATCAGTTGCAAGTCTAAATCAGAAATTTTATTCAAAGTAGCTGAAAAAATTATTCATCATGCTGAAATTTACGCAAGCCAAGTTCTCTTCTAAGAAATTTGAACCTTTCATTCCCAAGAGGCTTAGTAAAATTATCAGCCATTTTGTTTAGTTCCAATGAAGTTCATTTCAATTTTATTTTTGTTTACAACATCTCTCATAAAATGGTGTTTTATCTCTATATGCTTAGTCCTAGAATGATGAACAGGATTTTTAGCAAGGCATATAGCACTAGTATTATCACATAACATTAGAATACATCCCAATTTTATCTGATAATCATCTAGTTGGTGCTTGATCCATAATACTTGGGCAGCACAATTACCTGCAGCAACATATTCAGCTTCAGCTATAGACAAAGCTACAGTGTGTTGCTTCTTAGATGCCCAAGATACTAGACAACCACCAAGGAATTGACAATAGCCACTAGTGCTTTTTCTATCTACTCGACACCCAGCATAGTCTGCATCAGTGTAGGCTAGAAGTTCTAACTCACACCTAGCAGGATACCATAGACCTAACTGTTGGGTGCCTAGTAAATACCTAAAAATCCGTTTCACAGTCTTAAGATGAGTTTCTTTAGGACTAGCCTAAAATCTAGAGCATAAACACACTGAAAATTGAATATCAGGCCTAGATGCTGTAAGACATAGAAGGGATCCGATCATACCTCTATATAGCCTTTGATCCACTGGTTTACCTTTAGGATCTTCATCCAAGCTGGTTGAGGTACCCATTGGAGCAGCTATTTCCTTGAGGTTGTCCATTTTGTACTTCTTCAATAAATTCTTTATGTACTTGGACTGAGAGATAAAAGTTCCATCCTTTGTTTGTATAACTTGCAGTCCAAGAAAGAATTTGAGCTCGCCCATTGAGCTCATTTCAAACTCATTAGTCATTATCTGAGAGAATTCCTCACACAATTTGGGGTTAGTTGACCCAAACACAATGTCATCCACATAAATTTGAATGATTAGAATATCTGAATGACTCACATTGGTAAATATTGTTTGATCAACTACACCTCTTGTGACGTTCTTATCAGTTAGGAATTTGCTCAACCTGTCATACCAAGCTCTAGGAGCTTGCTTTAAACCATAGAGAGCTTTGCTGAGTTTATAAACATGATTAGGAAAATCTAAACATTCAAACCCAGGAGGCTGCCTCACATAGACATCCTCACTAATTTCCCAATTTAAAAAGGCAGATTTCACATCCATCTGCTGAAGATTTATTCCTAGGGAACATGCATAAGTCAACAATATTCTGATTGCTTCTAACCTGGCTACAGGGGCAAAAGACTCTTCAAAGTCTATACCAAATTCCTGATTATACCCCTGAGCTACAAGTCTAGCTTTTTTTTTAATGACATTCCCTGATTCATCAATTTTATTTCTGAACACCCATTTAGTCTCTATGACTGTTTCATGATCAGGAGGTGGAACCAAATGCCACACCTTATTCCTGTCAAATTGATTGAGCTCCTCATGCATGGCATTAATCCAATCCACATCTTTGAGAGCACAGTCAATGGACTTGGGTTCAACATTTGAAACAAAAGCATAAGCATTCAATTCATTTTGAATTCTCAAGTGGCCTCTAGTCCTAGGGGAATCATGCAGATTTCCAATCACATTATCTACTGGATGATCTTTAAGATATCTAATGTTAACAATTTCATCACCATGAGTTTCATTTACCTCCCCCTGAGCTGTAGGCTCTTCTTCATTAGGCTCTTCATTTCCTTCCTCATTTTCGGATTGGTCTGCAGGATTTCCTTCCTTCAGAATATCACAATTTTCTTCATTCCTGCATTGACCAACATTAGAATTTATCAAGGATTCATCAAAAACTATATGTGGAGATTCTTCAACAGTTTTGGAATTCAGATTATACACACTATATGCTCGGGTATTTTCAGAATAACCAAGAAATATTCCTGGTTCACTTTTAGGTTCAAATTTGTCAAGGTCTCTTTTATCATTTATATGAATGAAACATTTACAACCAAAAATCTTGAAATGAGCAATAGAAGGTTTTTTACCCTTTAAGATCTCATAAGGTGTTTTCTGGGTAGAAGGTCTTACCATGGCTCTGTGAATTATATAACAAGCAGTATTTACTGCTTCAGCCCAAAACTTCCTTGGTAGACCACCTTCAACCAATACTGTACGACCCATCTCCACTAGGGTTCTGTTCCTTCTCTCCACAATCCCATTCTGCTCAGGTGTCCTTGGTGAGGAGTATCTATGGTTAATTCCATTTGACCTGTAGAATTTATCAAACTGTGAGTTTTCAAACTCACCTCCATGATCAGTCAAGATATTTTCAATTTTTTGATTTATTTTAACATAGAACTCCTGAAATTCTGAGAAAGGATCACTCTTATGAGATAAAAAATAAATCCAAGTATACCTAGAAAAGTCATCTACCATGACAAACCCATACTTCCTCCCTGATAAGCTGATAGATCTGGTTGGCCCAAAAAGGTCCATGTGTATCAGCTCATAGGGTTTAGAAGACAGATTTTCTGTTCTAAACTTGAATTACTTTCTAGTTATCTTTGACTGGGTGCATGCATCACATATTTTATTTTCTTTCCTGAAGGAAACTTCAGGAAGTCCTCTAACCATGCCATGCTTATTCAGTTTATGGAAAACAGTATAACTAGCATGACCTAACCTACGATGCCATAAAAATGCTAAGTCTTCTCTACTAGTAGTAAGGCATAGGTTAGAATGTTGAATATCATCTAAATCTATCATGTATGTATTATTTATTCTTTTTCCAAAAAATTTGATAATTTCAGAATCAGGTTCAAAAACCTTACAGCATTGAGAATCAAATAAAACTTTATATCCTTTATCACACAACTGGCTGATACTAAGTAAATTATAAGCTAACCCTTCAACCAGCATAACATCATCAATGCAGCAGGTAGAACACTTACCTACCGTACCTGATCCAATAATCCTACCCTTTGTGTTGCTTCCAAAGGTGACAAGGCCTCCTAGTTTCTTAGTCAGCATGCAGAACTTGGCCTTATCTCCTATCATATGCCTGGAGCAGCCACTGTCCAGGTACCACAAGTTACTCTTGGCTACCAGGCATACCTTCATACACAATTAGGCAGAGAGGTTTGGAACCCAAGACTGATTGGGCTCCAGAACAGATGAAATAGAAGCAAAGCAAGAAAGCAGACTTTTCGGGATCCACATTTGTTTAAAAGAACTTTGTTCAGTGGATTTTGCAGTTTTCCTTCTGTTATTCTTTCTCTTATTTTTTTTGTTTTTCTTCTTATTAGCACCAACAGAGTTATTCACAAAATTGTTGTTGTTATGCCACTGCTTCGGCCAGGTTGTATTCATAAGGTTTTGGTCAAAGTGATATTTGGGCTGGCTGAAAGATTGGAAATTCCTAGGTATCCGACTACCATACCCATTATCCCAATTTCTGACATAGGGTCTGTAAAATTGTGTAGGTTGATGAACGTACCATGTATGCATCCCTTGAGTTCTAGTCCACCCAAACCCATTAGGATAGGTTGACTGTGTGGGGTAGTAGGACTGAACTCTAGGTGGATTAAATTTGTTGGGCTGACTCTTGAAAGTATTTTGTCTTCCTTGCACCCTTGACCCTGCTGACCTGTTCACAGGTTTTTGTTGGGTCTTTTTCTGTGATGGTGGTGGTGAAGACTTTTTGGCATTGACATGGGGTTTGTTTGTCTGAGCAGGCTGACCCCTAACCTTGGGTTGAGCATTAGAGTTAGGTTTGGAAGTGCCAATTCTACTAGGCTCACCAATTTTCTGTTTGCCCTTCTCCTCTGCAGTGGGCTGTTTCAGATTCACATTTGTGTTCACAACATTATTAGAATTCATGTTAATCAGAGGTCCTCTCTCCTTTTGTGCAACAAAGAAAATAGTTTTCATTACAAAGCTCTTAGTTGCACTAGAGTTAAATCCTAGGCCCTCTCTCCTGAAATTAACCTTCGACCCCAATAAAGCATTTAAGTTTTCAGATCCTTAGGTCATTTTCTCAATGGTTCTCAACTTATCCTCATTGTCTTTCTAAATTTCATCAATATACTTTTTCAATTCATTATTTACATTGAGGACAGCTTCATATTTTTCAGAAACAATTTTTATCTCACTTTCATATTTTTGAATTTTGAGTTTCCATGCATCAGCTTCTTTATCTAACCTCTCATTGTCTTCTTTAGAGGCTTTTAACTCATTTCTTATTTCATCTAATTCAGAACATGTGAGTTTCAAATTTTTATTCTCAGATTCTAGACATGCAATTATATCAGTTTGAGTTTTATCATTTTGCATGGAATTGATCTTTCTTCTTAGATGCCTGTTCTCTTTTCCAATATCATCAGCTCTATCAGCTATGTCATGATAGGCATCTACCCAATCAGCAATAGTGAAAATTTCAAATCTAGTGATTACCTCATCTGAGTCCTCTTCTCTGTCTTCTGAGCTTGTTGCCATAAGGCAAATGGGCTTCTCAGATTCGGCTTCACTGTCTGAGCTGCTACTGAAGGAACCTTCATCTTCATCACTCCAGGTACTCACCATTACTTTCCCTTTCGTGTTCCTTCTCTTTGACTTGTCCTTGTATTTCTGATTATCTGGACAGTCAGCTTTCAGATGGCCTGGTTTCCTGCATTGATAACAAGTATTAGTTTCAGTTTTCTTTACAGGGTTGTGTTTATACCTTTTCTCCCTTCGGTTGCCACTGTACTTCTTTTGGCTGAATCGTCCTGCTTCTTTCCTGAGGAATCTCTTGAACTCTCTGGTCATCATGGCCATCTCAGAACGAGTTATGTCTTCTTCATTCAGGGTCTCCTCTGATGATGAACTGCTAGAGCTGGATTTGCTAGATTTGCTGGAACCAGCCTTCAGCGCTATAGGCTTCTTCTTCCTTTCAGCTTCTTCTATTCTTGGCATATTAATCTCATATGCCATCAGCGAGCCAACTAGCTCATCAGCTCTTGTATTTCACAAGTCCCTTGACTCCTCCATCACTATAGCTTTCGTATGCCAAGCATGAGTCAGGGAGCGCAGTATCTTCCTCACTACATCATATTCTGTCTGAGGTTTCCCGAGACCTCTGAGACCATTGGTAATGATTGTCAATCGAGCATACATTTCACTGATGGTCTCGTTTGGCTTCATCTTGAAGGCTTCGTATTCTGACACAAGGAGATTAGCCTTCTGCTCTCTGACTTGAGATGTCCCTTCATGAATGACTTCCAGTGCGTCCCACATCTCCTTAGTTGATTTGCAGGTAAATACGCGGGAGAATTCTGTAGGGTGCAGAGAGCACTGGATGGCGTTTATGGCACTCCAATTCAGTGTAGACCTCCTTATCTCCTCCTTGGTCCAGACCTCCTCATTAGGGGACAGCTCATAAGGTCCCTTGCTGACAACCTTCCAGATCTCGTAATCTTTAGCCCTCAAAAATACCTACATACGATTCTTCCAGTATGCGTAGTTAGATCCATCGAAGAATGGGGGCTTTGTGGTTGAGTGACCTTCAGCTATCATCCCTTGAGCATCCATCTTGCCTTTCCTCTTCGGGCGATGAGTGCCTGTAGAAGAGTATGGCTCTGATACCAAGTGTTATGTTAGATGGACGCAGTCTATCTCCATGAAGTGTGGATCTAGAGGGGGGTGAATAGATCTACTGCCTAATTAAAAACCAGTAAGAGGTTCTAATGCGGAATATAGGCAATTTTACTAAATCACTAACCCGAATACTAGAATTGAATAGAAGCGAATCAAGCTGTGATGATAAACATGAGATCCAGTCGCACACAGTTCATGGACAATCACACAAACACAAGGCACACAGGAATTTTAGGTGATTCGGTCAAAGACCTCTGTCCACCCCACACTCAACCGAGTATGGCTTACTACTGCGCAGTACAGCTTGCGTCTGTTGGGCACTACAGCTTGGCCTACAAATCGCTGAGCAACACAGCTTGCTGTCCGAGACAAGTCTCGCCTGTTGAGGATTACAGCTTCACCTGTCCAGTGGAATCCTCCACTGCAACTGCTGGGGTTTACAGCTTACCCGTCCAGAGGTAGCACCTCTGCTAACAGCTGACTCACAGCTTGAAGAAACAAGTGTTCGGAAATTTAAAGATAGAAGCAAAACGAAAATGGAAATCCCAAATGGGAATGTAGCTCGAATGAGCAAAGCTCAGCTCTGGTTTTTGAACCAATAGACTGAGATACAACCTTTCAAACAAAACTCTCACAATCTCACTCTCTCAATCAAGCTCTCTCAACTCATCTCTCTCGATCTTCTCTTCTCTCTTTTTCTTCTTCTCTATTTTTCTTCTCTCTGTGGATCGGTGGCTCTCTGCTGCCTCAGGCTTCTACTCTCAGTGTATAGACTTGCCACTTCTTCGATCAACCTTCATCTGAAGATGAAGACACTCTTTTTATATCAGCAGCAGACTGGATAAGGGCGCGTGGCTTACACATTTCCAGCCCATAGAATTTGCCAGAACCGAGGACATTTCATCCACATGGCAGCATCCTGGGATGGGCTGCTTCCATGTGTCACCATCACAGCACCTCATCCTCCTTGGATCACGAGCCAAGTCACCAATCTCTGTAAAGAATCCCTGTCAGACAGAGTATCGGACTATCAGTTGTAAGTATAGAACCATGTACAGACTTTGTGAGATGCAATGCATTGTAAATGCTTCACTGTATGAACTTTGTGAACTCGAATGCATTGTATGGACTTCGTGAATGGGTATGCAATGTATAGACTCTGCCCAATGTGTAGACTTCATATAAGAAGGCAACGGCTGTACAGACTTAGGCAATGTAAAGCCTTGGACAGACAATTGACGATGTATGGACTTCACTGTATGGACTTTGTGAACTCGTCGAATGTAATGTACAGACTCTGCAGAACATTCAGTAGCCAACGTATAGACCTAGGAATACTTTAGCTCAATGTATAGACTTCAAACATGATGCATGCAATGCAACGCAGACACTGGCTGTATAGACTTGGATATGTAGGAATGCAAATGACTCTGTACAGAGTTGGATGCTTGTGTATGCATGAGGGCAATGTACAGACTATGCATATGCACACTAGCGAGTGAATAGACTTGGCTATGGCATCAAAGTATGCACAACGTAAAAGACGCCTTCTTCCTAGACGTTTGATTCAAAAGTGACGCCACTTATGGTGGTCGTCAAATTCCAAGTTCATCTGAATGTATAGACTTCACGATGTGCAGACTTGCCAAAGACAAGGTTGTACAGACTTGATGAACGATGCAAGACAAACGAATGTATAGACTTGCATGAAGCACATGATGCAATGTACAGACTTGGGCTGCACAGACTTCCACTCAACTGCGATGTATAGACTTGCCAAGGGAAACGACGGTAAAGCTATCAGTGTATAGACTTCGAGTGCAACGTCGGTAAAGCTATCGATGTATAGACTTGCAAGATCACGGATGGATGTACAGACTTCACCTCGAGCAATCTACAGTGCAGTGTATGGACTTGAAGAACAATGCATGATGCTGTACAGACTTCACTGATGCATGCTACAGTCCAATGTATGGACTTTGAATGTTGATGCATGAACAGTCCGTTATACATACTTCGCCAAACACAGTCCGATGTACAGACTTAGCCTGAACCACTGTATAGACTTGCTGAATGTGCGAGCTGCAATGTATGGACTTCGCTCAATACACAAGACGCTAAGTCAGACGGACAGTGTACATACTTAGCCAATGCAATGCAATGTATGGACTACAAACAAGACGGACGATGTACACACTTAGCCTGAACCACTGTATAGACTTTCATGAGACGCTCAATGAGACGCTCAATGTACACACTTCAAGTCCAGTGTATAGACATTGCCTTAGACTCTAAATGAGACGGACGTTGTGCAGACTTTAGCCAATGCAATGTATAGACTTTGGGCTCGCCATGCAGTGTATAGACTTAGAGCACAAACACCACGATGCAATGTATAGACATGCTGCGTTGACGCTGCAGACTTAGCCAATGCAATGTACACACTTACTACGTTAACGCTGCATGAGACACTAAGAAGATGGACAGTGTATAGACTTGAATGTTCTGAGGGAGTCGACCCATCTAGGAAGGGGGTCGACCCACTACTGTCCAGACTGTGCATGGATGTATTGACTTACGTTCTCAACAATGCACAAACACAACACGATGTATAGATTATGCTGAGTGTGTAGACTTGTGTGTGTGTGCAATGTGTAGACTTGCGAAAATGCATAGAACACACAGACAATCTGATAAAATAATTTCATCAAAACATAAACAGTTGCCAATCAATCAAAACAAGGTGTTGCCAATGGAATAAATCATATGTCAACATCATCAACACAGAGGAGTCACAACATCATGAACATGAAATCCAAAACAAAGGACAATGCCAAGGCACGAGCGGACTTAAAGATACTTTGCAAACGACTAGAGTTGGAATTACAATAGGAACAGGGCAAAGTTGTGCAACCTAAAGCAGCTTACGTGTTGAAAGACACACAGATCAATGAACTGTGCCAGTGGCTGAAGCAATTAAGATTCCCTGATGGATATGTGTCTAACATAGCCCTCTGTGTGAATGTCAATGAGGGAAAAATTTATGGATTGAAAGGTCATAACTGCCATGTGTTTATGGAGAGGCTTCTGCCCATTGCATTCTGTGACATATTGTCAAAGCCTATATGGGGAGCATTGACTGAGTTGAGTCAGTTTTTCAGGATTCTATGTGCATCAAAACTCAAACTTGGGGACGTGCAAACTATCGAACTGAATGTGGTCACGATGGTATGCAAGTTGGAGAAGATATTTCCCCTTGCGTTCTTTGATTCCATGAAACACTTGATTATACATTTGCCATATGAGGTAAAAGTTGGAGGACTGGTACAATTTCGATGGATGTATCCATTTGAGAGGTAATCATTATGTATTTATAATTTATTTGACAGTTGTTACATGTGTCTATCATTGTCACTGTATGTCATTGTCATATGAATTGTTGTCATAGGTATATGCATGACCTGAAAATGAAGGTTCGCAACCAGGCTAAAGTAGAGGGTTCGATTACCGGGGCATATATTATTGAAGTAATTTCGAACTTCTGTTCGATGTACTTCGAACCCGAAATTCAAACTCGTCACACTCGACCGACACGTAATGATGATGGAGGAGAGGTGGGTTCGTCTGACCGGTTGTCCATATTTAAGTATCCAGGACGTGCATTTGGACGTTGTTCGAATCGCATATTAGAGGACAGAGAGTTGTTGGCCGCAGAGATATATGTTCTCTTGGACTCTGCTGAGATTGAACCTTATGTTGAGTGAGTCCTCAACTCCACAGGTGCTAAAATTTATAAGTTGCTTGACGTTCTTCCTCCCATTTATGGTGATGTTGTATTCATCATTGCATGCAATTTGATTCAGAATTAATTACTCAATGTCCACGCCTTAATGACATGGAGGTTCAAAAGGAACGAGAGAGATCTTTTGCCAGATGGCTTAAAGCTCAAGTAAGTGCCGAAGTTAAGTTCTACAAAGCTTGAGGTGTATGCCTAATTTTAAAGTAATGTGGTTATATTCATAGGTTGAAGAAGGTTATGTTATTGATGAAAGAGTCCGGGTGATAAGTTACGGACCTTCGAAGGTCGCGCATGCCTATCCAAGATTTTTTATGAATGGTTATAGATTTCACACCAGAGATTATGGATGAAATAAGTCTACGATGAATAGTGGCGTATGCGAGAAATGTAGTACATATAAAGAAAATGAACTTGATTACTATGGTATTCTTGAGGAGGTCATAGAATTACTGTATCTCGAACAAGACAACGATATATTCCTTTTTAAGTGTCATTGGTTTGATCCTAATTCAGTTCGAAATGATGCAATATATGGGATTGTCGATGTCAAACATAGATCCAAATTGAATACCTATGAGCCGTTCATTTCGGCCAGACAAGCCGAGCAAGTGTATTATTCAAGTTATTCATCGTCCAAGAATAAAGATTGGTGGGCAGTCTGTAGGGTAAAACCAAGGCTTGTGCCTAATGATGAGTTAGATCTGATTGAAGCTATCTCAGAGGATTCTAGTGCCAAATTTTTTCAATCAGACGAGGGTGACATTGCAGAGTTGGTTGCTTCTAATCTTCATTTGATCGAATCTGACGATCCACTTCGATTGTCAATAGAGAACGAAGTGGAAGAAGTCTATTCAACTGAGCTAAATGAAGTAATTGTTGGGCAGGAGGAGTCCTCGGAGGAGGAAGAGTATGAATCTAGTGAGAATGATGAAGATGATGAAGATGACAATGAGTTTGATATATCTTCAGCATCTGAAGATGAAATAGATACTGATTGAATATTTTGTAAGAAATTAAACATATATACACTTCTTATCATTATTACTTACCACCTCTCCTCATAATTAGTTGTGGAGCAATATGCACTACTTTAATTGTTGTCAATAATTAGATGGTTCAAGGTCGTACCGGGACTTCGAGGAGAGGTGGTTCTGGGAGGGGTTTTACTGGTATGTTTATTTAAATTCTTAGATAAATGAGTAGTGAATATGCACTTTGTTTTGCTCATGATATTTTATGTCTCCACACCAGCTACACAGAGTGCACTGCCCCCACCAACAATTACGGGTATGTTTATTTAAATTCTTAGATAAATGAGTAGTGAATATGCACGTTATTTTGCTTACGATATTTTATGTCTCTGCACCAGGTACACAGAGTGCACCGCCCCCACCAACTGCTACGGGTATGTTTATTTAAATTCTTAGTGTTGTGTCCCTGTGTTTTGATGTTGTCAAAACCATGAGTCATGTATACTCTTCATGCGGATAGTCAATGTGTTTTGTTGATGTAGAATCATGCATGGAGCTATAATGATTTTGTGTGTGTAGTTTACTTCTAAATTGCACAAAGAACATGTTGACAGTTGCACATAGAACAGGCTAAAAGCTAGTTATTTTCTGAAGAAAAGTCAACGTGGTCAATGAAGTCAACACACAATCAATGGAGCTAAGACAGTGGTCAACCCAAGTCAGTGTAGTCAAAGTCTTACTTCTTTAGAAATGGGTCACAAATCTATTAAGATTCATACAAGGGAAGGCAGGAAGATAAGGCAGACAAATGACTCAGTGGTGACAAATAGGCAGGTAAGGTTGACAAATAGCTCTCTACGGGTAAAAAGTAGGTTGTAGCGTTGAATATGTGTGAAGTGTCGAAGCTGCATGAAGGGGAAGTTGCCTTGTGTTTACCCGCCAGCAGAAGAAGCTAAGGCCAACGAATGCACACATAAGGCTGACAAATAGACTGCTATGGGTGACATATACCCTCTTAAGGGTGAAAAATTGGTCTCAACAGAGACATTAGCGACGGCTCTCAAGGCTATGTTACATGAGATAGGGAGATGGCTTCTGGGTTAACAGTGGTGACAAATGGGTCTTCAAGGGAGAAAAATAATTGTTATCTGTGATTAATAGCCCGAGAAGAGTTACCAAATGAAGAAAGAAGGGAAATGGAGGACAGAGAAAAGGGTTCACTATAAGCCAAAAGATCAATAGTAAATCACTAGAAGAAGACAATGAGCTACAATATTCTACCGTGATCCCTGAAGCCCTCGAAGAAGCCAGAAGAACAATCGAAGGGTTGACTCAAGTCAAGGTGGACCAATCAAAGTTTGAATTGGTCAAAATAAACAATAGTCAACTAACTCCAGCCAACATTATTTTCATGTTTGACTTAAGTCAATGTTGACCCAAGTCAAAGCCAACATTAGTCATGGTCAACGAGGTCAAGCTCCATAGTCAAACTGAATAATAGAGGAACAAGGGTGACAAATGGCTTTTGGCGTCGGCTGAAGCTAAAGAAGAAAGCAGCAAGGGCGACGGCTCAGTATGGATAGTGGAGACAAATGACTGGACAAGGCAGACAAATAGCTGTGTTAGGCTGACAAATGGGCATCAAGGGTAAATACGTGGAAAGAAAGAAGCCAGAGTCGACGCATGAAGCTATGGCGTCGACGCAGCAAGTCAGCAAGGCCGAGAAAGGAGCTGTGGCGATGGCTAAAGGGAAGCTAAGGGTGACAAATAGCTCCCTATGGCAGACAAATAGCTGGTTAAGGGTATAAAATACCCGATAGGAGTAACAAATAGATCGACGGTGTAGAAAAGGGTCAGACACGTGAGGAACATGTGAGATCTCTTCACACCTTCGACTGTCACACGCCCCAAGGTTGAAAAGGCAAATCATATGGCACCTGATCCGAAGTTACATGGGACCTTTTCATGGTAGAAGATTATTCCCTCCTTTCCAGGTGGGCCAATGGAAAAATAGAAGAATTAGATATTTTATCCAAAACCTTTTGCGATACTATGTTCTATAAATGGGTCTTCCGTCGAAGAAGAAGCGGCTGCTTGGTGAAGAAGAAAAGGTCCTACACGAGAGAGGAGGAGAATAGAGTTTCTATGAGGGCTTCCAAGAAAAGAAAAAAAGAGAGGCAAAGAGGCTACGAAAAGATAAGAAGAAGAAGAAAAGAGAGAGCTGTGAGAAGAGAAATAGAGTGTTGTGTGTGAAGAAAAAATCAGAGAGGGAGAGATAGAGGGTGAAGAAAAGAGAAGCATCCAGAGTGTGTTGTTCACCTGTTTGATAGTTGGTCTTTGGATCAAATCCAGACCACTATGCTCATCTGAAGCTACATTTTTCATTCTTTCATCTGTTGCTTTTGTTTTAGTTTTTCTTATTTTCTTTTGTTTCTTCCATCAAGCTATTAGTCAGCAGAGCAAGCTGAATTTTCATCAACTGTAAGAGGATTTGTTCCTCTGGTTAAGCAAAGCTGTAAGGCTCAGCGGATAGCAAGCTGTGAGGCTCAACTGTGTAGCAAGTTGTGAGGCTCAACGGTTCAAGCTGTTAGTCAGCGTAATCCTCACTGGTCTGGTGAGGGGTGGATGTAGGTAAACTGGATGTCTGACCGAACCATCTAAAAAATCTCTTGTGTTGTTGGTTTGGTTGTGTGTGTGCTATCGATTTCATCTATCCTACTTCACAGGTAGCATTCGGGGTTGTTTTGCCTTCGATCTGTTAAATGTTCGATATAGGTTCCAGTTGAAGCTTTTCTTTTATATCACTTTCAGATCTGTTCAGTAGAAGAGTCGCATGATGTTTATCTCACTTTCCTTTTGTGGGTATTGAGTGCTTGTTGTTTGACATTTGTTCTGTGCAAAGCATTACTCTTATATTATCGTTAGATCTGTCAGCAAGAGTGCTACTTAACTTTCATTTCATTTCCCTCTAGTGTGCATTGAGTGCTTAAGTGTTCGACGTATGTTCTATGCAAACTCTTGTTAACATATTGTTCAATCTGTTTTAATATTGGGTAGCACCAGATTTGTTATTTTAATTTGGGCACAGTTTTTAATCAGGGGATATATTCCCCCCCTCTATATCCTATCCTTCCGCACATCACTTACGTAAATGAGTAGTGAATATGTACTTTATTTTGCTCATGATATTTTATGTCTCTGCACTAGGTACACAGAGCGCAGCGCCCCCACCTCTTGCTACGGGTATGTTTATTTAAATTCTTAGATAAATGAGTAGTGAATATGCACTTTGTTTTGCTCACGATATTTTATGTTTATAGGTTTGAGTGCCTCTGAATCAGGTCTACAGAGTACACTGCTTCCATCACATTCTACTACTATGTTTATTTAAATTCTTAGTTAAATGATGAAAATTCTATATGTTTACTTGTTGAATGAATTCATTTTTAATAATGAGTTAAACTCTAATTAACTACTTCTATTTTACTTGTAACATGTACGTCAGGCACACCACCTGCGATAGTTGGCTCGTCCACCCACCCGGGCACACAATCGGCAGACGATGCTATTAGCCATCACGAGGCCGAGCAAGTTGTATTACAAGAGGGACGCAAGCCATGTTGGGTCTCTAGGTAAATATTTAAACTCATGAATTATGTTCATTATCTATCCATCAACTCTATAATTATTGGCTATCATTTTAACATCTGTAATTGCAGGGATAAAGTAGAGCCCAGTGACGCTTCTCGTTTTATTACCAACATTATTGAGCGACATGTGACTGGCCCATATAAGTCATTTCAACAGTTTCCATATGGTATCCGTGATCGATTGTACGACGAGTTCCTGATATACAATTTAATCTTTTAATTTACATATTTCCTAACTCCGCAATTTCAATTGACTAACTTATATAATTTTAATTCTTGATAGCAAGGATGTCAGGTTGTGTGGCGAGCTGACGCCGGACGAGCTCGACGTGCATGGGAAGCCACAGTAACTATAAATTATAAGCATCAATTACACAATTGTCGGGACCGTGCTAAGGCTCTAGCTGGGGGGAGCGAGGACCGTGGCCTTTGGAAGGAACACGACCCCGCATGGATGAAGAGGGAGCACTGGGAGGACCTTTGTGATAGATGGGCTGAGCCTAATTGGATGGCCAAATCCGCAAAAGCCAAAGCCGCACGTGCGTTACATCCAGACGTGCATCTCCATACTTCTAGATCCATTTCCTTCGCGACCGAGAAGGAGAGATTGGCAAGTAATAATGTTAATTTTATTATATTTTATTTCTTATATGTCCTTATTTATTCTCTATAACATGTATAATTGGAAAAGAAGAGGGGTGGTACGGTCTCGTACCGCGATTTATTTGCTATAGTTCACCAGAAGAAGGGGACCGATCAGTGTTGTACTCCTGGTTTTGATGATGACAATGATAAGATAAGTAATATAGACACTTAAGTTTTTAATAACTATTTTATCATGAACTCTGATGACTGGTTGGCACAGAAAAAGATGCAGGCAGTCCCAAAAGGGGCTAATTACTATGCAAGACCCAAGACCACTTGGGTTCCTGCTAGTGGAAAATAGGAAGTTGCCTAGTAGGTGTGCCTTAGATGGAATAAAGGGGTAATGATCCAAGGCACTCAAGAATGAAAAACCCCATTCTCACACTGCTCAGGTAAATTCTCTGCATTTCCTATTTTGAACTTCATTGCATATCTTGTTTGATGTGTTTCATGAATATTCATTTATCATCTGCCATTTGCACTGCTCTCTGATCATGCACTCTGAAATTTCTGAATATCTGGATTGCATATAGGACTGCATGTTCTAAGGGGGAGTTTAGTCATCATTGTTTGTTGTGTCTATCCTTCTTTCAATCATCTCAGCATGAATACTGTTTCAGCTTGATACTCATTTTATTGGCTATTGTAATTTCACTCATGCATGGTCTGAGGAGGAGTTTGCTTAAGATTAATTTCTCGGTAACAAAATGCTGAATAGAGTACAGAGTTGTTGCTGCTGGCTGGTTAAGTGAGTTGACGCTATGATGAAACTGAGTCAACGCTGTGGACAATTGGGTTCTGAAATTGAACAGATGTTTATGCTGTCTAGATGGATGAGTTGACGCAGTGAAGAGGGTGAGTTAACGCAGCTGTGCCTTATTGGAATCTCAGGGTTACATCTTCCTCTTTTGGAAACTTCCTTCTCACATCAACTTGCTCTGTCCATATATCCTGTCCCTTCCATTATTATCCCACAATAAAGCTTCCTTGACATCCGTGTATGGGAAAATTCTCTAGAGCACTGAGATATGTAGATGATGTCTTAAATTCAGGGGGAGTTACAGTGATAATTCCTATGGAATATGAGATATATTCTGAATTGCTCTATGATATGTTAATGATAGGAGATCCATAATTCTTATGATGTTTGAATTCATGAACTTTTGAACCCAATGATGCACTATGTATGGAGCAAAAGCTGAACAATTTAATAAAACCAGGACCTCATCATCTCTCGATCCTTATTGTTCAAAAGTAAAGAAACCAATGTGTGTAGAGGAATTTAATAATTGTATTGATGATGAACTCAGAAATTGTTTATAAACTCTAAAGATGCAATCTATTCACATGTAATATAATGCAGAGCAATGGTAGTTGTTCACTGAGAAATTGGCCCTATGCACCAAAGAAGTGCTGAAGAGCAAGTCATGAGGTGCGCTACTATCTCTGCCTTCAAGAGAAAAACAAATCATTCCAGAGCAATGGTAACTATCAACTGAGAAACTACCTTCAAGCACTTATGATGTGCTGATAGGCATGTCATGAAGTCAGTTGCCACCTCTGGTTAGTCAATGCAGAATAGTTTGCTATGCTGAGTAACCGGGGACTCGGGTGTCTAATAAACATGTGTACCCGTGTCAAAATGCTAGCAATACTTGACTGCAAATGAAAATGTAAAAAGAAGTTTGAAATGCTAAAAATGTGAAAATAATTAAAACATGTGAGTTTGGTTGATCTGATGCTCCTTATTCAACTGAGTCTATCTTCAATGCCAGTTAAATTTCTCTCTATTTGAAAGGCTTCTTAAAATTGAAAGATATAAGGGTCAGAAATGAAAATGGTTCTAGTGTGAAGAGAGTTCTATTTTTTTTTCTCCAGGCAGGTGGCTTTAGTGGTTCATGGCTTCTAATTCAATGTTTTAAGATCATTTCTTCTCTCTATCATTAAATAAATTAGAGCCTATTTACATACATCTCTTTCATGGGAACTCGATCTGCAACACTTAAAATTCCTTGAATATAAGCCTGGTTATCTCACTATCTTAGTACCTTAAGAAAATCCCTTGAACGGATGTCTCTCTGGTTACTTGTCTTGCTTCTTCTGTTCACATCAGCCACACTGCGTAGACACAATGCCCCCTTGGCGTCCACGCATTGCCTCTAATACAACTTTCTTCAACCCGGTTCACCGACTTGAACCGGCTGAACCGTTCACTAAAAGGGTCTTCGTAGCCTCTTCAAAAGAGTAGCTTGACCGCCACTCGTCTCCACTCCATTCGAAACCCTTGGTCGGTTTACCTTCCGTGTTCTCCAAACACCCTCCCACACCATTTCTTGTCTCCGATCATCTTCGGCAAGGGTGCTCAGTCGGGAAAGCTGTTGATGGAGCAGAACTTGAGGGATTCGAGTGCGACACAGTTGACGATGGACTCACTCACAGAGGATGCGCTTGATGCTCCAGTGGCCAACCCTCCAGAAGCGACACCATCTACAGCTATTTCCAAGAAGCGCAAAGGAAAGGAGAAGGAGAGACTTCCTCGGAGCCCTAGTCCACCGGTCAAGAGAAGAAAGTCCTCAAAATCGATATCAGCTGAACCACGCACCTCTTCTGGCATAACGGGGAAGAAGAAATCCAGGTCTTCTGTTATCATCAATATAGAAGAACCTCTCAAGGTTCTTATCCCCAGGTACATTGTAAGTTCCGATGAAGAGCTACTGACTGCATTTCCTGAGGTACGGCCTGCATTAGAATTTCAAGGCTGGTGGAAGTTTGTGACGAAGCACACTGTTTACTATCCTACTCTCGTTAGGGAATTTTATCAGAATTTGAAATATGAACCGAAGATTCCCAAATTGTCCTCCACTGTTAGAAATGTTCATTTTGAGTTAACTAGTGCCCTGCTTGCTCGAGTTTGGAAAATACCAATGGGAGGAGCAAAGCTTCATTCGTACGAGCTAGATGAACATGAGGCGTTTGCTATTTTGACTGGGTTAACCAAAGACCCCTCTGACGTGAAACAGACATACTTGTCCAGCCTGAAAGCTAATAGATTTATACCATCTGTCAGACTACTTCATCACATATGCACGTCTATCATCACACCTCAAAGCAGTGGTAGAGAAAGAGTCACAGATATGCAGCGATTCCTGTTGTACTGCATGCTAAAGGAAGTTAAGATTTCTTTAACTGATGTTGTAGTTCAGACAATTGGAGCTTGTCTTCACCACTCTAGAACACTACCTTATGCAGCACACCTCACATCAATTTTCAAAAAGGTAGGAGTGGATTTTGGAACTGAAAAGAAACATGTTATCCCCAAAGGAAACATATATTCCATGTCTTACGTTCAGAGATTTATGGGCTTCAAAGTCATTGATGGTAAGGCTGTTAGAATCCTTCCTAGTCAGAAATCAGCTCAATCAGAAACAGGACAGGCATCAAGAACAGTCACTGTGGATGATAGTCAAGTGAACAGGACAGAGATACCAATTCCACCTGTGGTGAGAGAAGGAAGACCAAAGGGTAGTTCAGCAAGAGGAGAGCATGAGGTTGAAGAAACATTAGTGAGATCATCAAGTCCTCAGTTGGAAACTGGGGAACCCAGTGGCTCTACACCTACAATGGAAATTGGTGTTTATAGGAGGCCTTTTCAAACTTCTGATGCAGCTCCACCACCAGCCACTGTTGAAGAGATGTTTGCTCACATGTCTATGATGCTGCAGCGTCAGGATGCAAAGATGGACAAGCTAATGGAGTTTACAAATTTTCTTCTCAACAAACTGACTGCTCGGGTTATACAATTTGAAGTCTCTGTCTTATCCGAGTGGCAAAAATTCCTACTCTCCAAGATGCTATCTGACCAAGCCACAAGGTCTGTCTTGAAAAACATATCAGCTCTTCTTGACAAACTCTCAACATTGGTGAGCGACGTGCACAGCACCCAATCTTCATTTTGTCAATCTTTTGCAAAGGTTATTGATATATGTTATGATGTGAGGATAGGTGTTGAAACCCTCAAGAGTCCTGTCAATGCACTTCCTCAATGCATCAAGGTTCTTTTAGGCAAGATTGACACTGTGACTGACACACTCAAATCTCTTGAAACTCAACTGAAGAAATCTGATGATATGTCCTCTGCAATTGCACATGTGAAGACCACACTGCAACATGACTTAGCTGCTATATCTCAAGACATTCGCACCTTGCTGGGCAGAGATCAATCTACCACTCCACGATCTCACTCTACTCCAAGTCAACCACCAAGGGCTCGCGGATCTTCTTCCAGTCATGCCAGATTTTTCAATTGAGGCCTCGTGCCAGATCACGTGTTGCCCCCTTCATGATGATGTCAAAGGGGGAGAAAAGAGTTTAAAGGCAGCTTGATTCTTTTTGTTGAGTTCTTTTTGTAATGACAAAGGCAGCTTGATTCATTTAGTTGAGTTCTTTTTGTAATGACAAACGCATTGATGAATGATAGCATATAGTTTACCTGTGATTTATCTGTGATACAACTGTGATACAATGTAATGAAGCTTCATGAATCTTAGATACATGTCCATGCGTTTGTTTGATGCCTCATCCTTAAAACAGTCCAGAGTTGCCATCATCAAAAAGGGGGAGATTGTTGTACTCCTGGTTTTGATGATGACAACGATAAGATAAGTAATATAGACACTTAAGTTTTTAATGAATGTTTAACAGGAACAAAAGGATGCAGGGTGCTCGATGCGTCAACGCCACAATGGAGCAGCGTCGACGCAGCGGCTTAAGAGACGCCAATGTACAAGGCAAGACAGGCTTTAAGTACATGTTCGTGCGTCAACGCCACCAACTGACAGCATGGACGCAGCAGTTCAAACAATCAAGAAATAAGCTACTGGATTAAGCAGGCGCGTCAACGCATTCATCAAGTGGCGTCGACGCAGCAGATTGATGGATCGACAAGGTGACCAGAGGGTGGACGCAGCTGCACAATGCGTCAATGCACTTCTTGACGCAAGAAGGCTAAAGCCATCCAATTTCAGCTGCTGGAACACACCAATGCGTCAACGCAGCATGTGACAGCGTCGACGCAACACGTCTAACTGCTGAAGTCCTGATCACTGGATCACCGAGGCGTCAACGCAGTAGTGGAGCAGCGTCGACGCAACTGTCAATAGGGCTAGGCTGGTTGCTCACTGGAACGCATCAATGCGTCAACGCCATGGGTTGGAAGCGTCAACGCATCAGACTTGAGTTTTGCTGGCATAATGCCCTTGAAGGGTGCCTCAACCCTATGAAGCAAGGCACGTGATCCGAGGTGCTTGGCTCGTAGTCCCAGGATGGACGAGGCACCAGGATGCTGACACGTTGAAGCTGGGGCCTACTACTTCACCACGTGGACCAATCAATTGAAGCTCTCTAGGGCGTCTCTGCCCTATCCTCCGAAGCCCCTGTTATTGGTATATAAATCACTCTTCGTCTTCAGTGAAGAGGTTAATCACTCCAAGAAAGAAGTGAAGAAAAAGAGGCCATCTGAGAGTAGGAAGAGAACAGGAGAGAGAGATAGGCCAGCAGAGAAGAATTCGATAGCAAAAGATGAAGATCGTGAGAGTGGAAACAGTAGAAGAAGAAAAGAGCAGAGAACAGTAAGAGTGCGTGAGCTGAGAAGAAGAAAGAAGAAGGAAGAAGCTATTGAAGATCTGTCCTCTGGCGTCTGGATTAAATCCAAGCCAGATCTGCTCCCTTGAGAGCTACATTCTTGTTCTTCATTTACAGCCTTCCGATTGCTGTGTATTTTCCGTTTCTTATTTTTCCCTTTTATTTGGTTATTCTTGTTCTTCCGATTGCCCTGCTGGGAATCGGGTTCCTCCTGGTGGGTCAGGAGAAGGGAGGCTAGACCTCCGGTTCTGGTCTTGCTGGTAGCAGGTCCAGGTGTACCCTCCGGGTTGGAGGAAGAGAGACTTGGGTCTCTGGTTGCTGGTGACTGGGTGTCACTGGTGTTCCCTCCGGTTGGGAGGAAGAGGGGAGGATGTTCCCCTGGTCAAGCTATTTGGCAACGTGTGTTCGCAGACTGAGTCTGTAGGTTACTAGCTTGTGCTAGTGGAAGCCTCACTCCTGTTGGGAGTGAGGGGTGGATGTAGGTCTTGGTGACCGAACCACCTAAAAATCTCCTGTGCAAGTGATTGTGCTTTGTGCGTTTGTTCCTTGCCTTCTACCTCCCCTTCACAGGTTGTGCATGCTTGGTTAGGTGTGTTAATTGGGAGTAATCTCTGAGCATTGTTTTTTGCTAAGTGTGCTTGGGTTGATTATCTCTGCTTGCGAGTCTGGTGTGATCAGGTGGCTGCATTGTTGCAGTCCAACTGTTTGATCAATTGTTTGATCATCATCTCCTCTTGGAAAGCTCATTTGTTTTTATTCCGCATATCTGAGCGTTTAGTGTTTTAATTCGGGCATAATTTTTAGAGGGATACATTCACCCCCCTCTGTATCCGGACCTAGCAACCTAACAATTACCATCGGTGCTTGGCAGCCCAACCCGCCGCATGGATTATGGGGTCCATGTGCGAAGCCCCTCATGCCCGCCCACAGCACATAGACGTGGGGCCCTGCACTGCCATAAGGAAATACGGTCTAACCTTCGCTACCAGCTCGAGCTTTTAGCGCAACGGTAGAGGCTTGATCCTGTAAACTGGTATCAGAGCGAGGTCACGGGTTCAAATCCCAGGTGCCGCTGGGGGGGAGATTGTTGGTTTATGCCAGCGTCTCCTTCGATTTGGTGTGTACACGTGGGGTATGGGACCCACGTGGACCATCGGTGCTTGGCAGCCCAACCCGCCGCATGGATTATGGGGTCCATGTGCGAAGCCCCTCATGCCCGCCCACAGCACATAGACGTGGGGCCCTGCACTGCCATAAGGAAATACGGTCTAACCTTCGCTACCAGCTCGAGCTTTTAGCGCAACGGTAGGGGCTTGATCCTGTAAACTGGTATCAGAGCGAGGTCGCGGGTTCAAATCCCAGGTGCTGCTGGGGGGGAGATTGTTGGTTTATGCCAGCGTCTCCTTCGATTTGGTGTGTACACGTGGGGTATGGGACCCACGTGGACCATCGGTGCTTGGCAGCCCAACCCGCCGCATGGATTATGGGGTCCATGTGCGAAGCCCCTCATGCCCGCCCACAGCACATAGACGTGGGGCCCTGCGCTGCCATAAGGAAATACGGTCTAACCTTCGCTACTAGCTCGAGCTTTTAGCGCAACGGTAGGGGCTTGATCCTGTAAACTGGTATCAGAGTGAGGTCGCGGGTTCAAATCCCAGGTGCCGCTGGGGGGGAAATTGTTGGTTTATGCCAGCGTCTCCTTCGATTTGGTGTGTACACGTGGGGTATGGGACCCACGTGGACCATCGGTGCTTGGCAGCCCAACCTACCGCATGGATTATGGGGTCCATGTGCGAAGCCCCTCCTCGTCACAATTTCAGCTCATCAATTGTTACGTTGCTAGGTCCGGATACAGAGGGGGGTGAATGTATCCCTCTAAAAATTGTGCCCGAATTAAAACACTAAACGCTCAGATATGCGGAATAAAAACAAATGAGCTTTCCAAGAGGAGATGATGATCAAACAATTGATCAAACAGTTGGACTGCAACAATGCAGCCACCTGATCACACCAGACTCGCAAGCAGAGCTAATCAACCCAAGCACACTTAGCAGAAAATAATGTTCAGAGATTACTCCCAATTAACACACCTAACCAAGCATGCACAACCTGTGAAGGGGAGGTAGAAGGCAAGGAACAAACGCACAAAGCACAATCACTTGCACAGGAGATTTTTAGGTGGTTCGGTCACCAAGACCTACATCCACCCCTCACTCCCAACAGGAGTGAGGCTTCCACTAGCACAAGCTAGTAACCTGCAGACTCAGTCTGCGAACACACGCTGCCAAATAGCTTGACTAGGGGAACATCCTCCCCTCTTCCTCCCAACCGGAGGGAACACCAGTGACACCCAGTCACCAGCAACCAGAGACCCAAGTCTCTCTTCCTCCAATCCAGAGGGTACACCTGGACCTGCTACCAGCAAGACCAGAACCGGAGGTCTAGCCTCCCTTCTCCTGACCCACCAAGAGGAACCCGATTCCCAGCAGGGCAATCGGAAGAACAAGAATAACCAAATAAAAGGGAAAAATAAGAAACGGAAAATACACAGCAATCGGAAGGCTGTAAATGAAGAACAAGAATGTAGCTCTCAAGGGAGTAGATATGGCTTGGATTTAATCCAGACGCCAAAGGACAGATCTTTAATAGCTTCTTCCTTCTTCTTTCTTCTTCTCAGCTCACGCACTCTTACTGTTCTCTGCTCTTTTCTTCTTCTACTGTTTCCACTCTCACGATCTTCATCTTTTGCTATCGAATTCTTCTCTGCTGGCCTATCTCTCTCTCCTGTTCTCTTCCTGCTCTCAGATGGCCTCTTTTTCTTCACTTCTTTCTTGGAGTGATTAACCTCTTCACTGAAGACGAAGAGTGATTTATATACCAATAACAGGGGCTTCAGAGGATAGGGCAGAGACGCCCTAGAGAGCTTCAATTGATTGGTCCACGTGGTGAAGTAGTAGGCCCCAGCTTCAACGTGTCAGCATCCTGGTGCCTCGTCCATCCTGGGACTACGAGCCAGGCACCTCGGATCACGTGCCTTGCTTCATAGGGTTGAGGCACCCTTCAAGGGCATTCTGCCAGCAAAACTCAAGTCTGCTGCGTTGACGCTTCCAACCCATGGCGTTGACGCATTGATGCGTTCCAGTGAGCAACCAGCCTAGCCCTATTGACAGTTGCGTCGACGCTGCTCCACTGCTGCGTTGACGCCTCGGTGATCCAGTGATCAGGTCTTCAGTAGTTAGACGTGTTGCGTCGACGCTGTCACATGCTGCGTTGACGCATTGGTGTGTTCCAACAGCTGAAATTGGATGGCTTCAGCCTTCTTGCGTCAAGAAGTGCGTTGACGCATTGTGCAGCTGCGTCCACCCTCTGGTCACCTTGTCGATCCATCAATCTGCTGCGTCGACGCCACTTGATGAATGCGTTGACGCGCCTGCTTAATCTAGTAGCTTGTTTCTTGATTGTTTGAACTGCTGCGTCCACGCTGCCAGTTGGTGGCGTTGATGCACGAACATGTACTTAAAGCCTGTCTTGCCTTGTACATTGGCGTCTCTTAAGCCGCTGCGTCGACGCTGCTCCATTGTGGCGTTGACGCATCGAGCACCCTGCATCCTTTTGTTCCTGTTAAACATTCATTAAAAACTTAAGTGTCTATATTACTTATCTTATCGTTGTCATCATCAAAACCAGGAGTACAACAATCTCCCCCTTTTTGATGATGGCAACTCTGGACTGTTTTAAGGATGAGGCATCAAACAAACGCATGGACAGGTATCCAAGATTCATGAAGCTTCATTACATTGTATCACAGTTGTATCACAGATAAATCACAGGTAAACTATATGCTATCATTCATCAATGCGTTTGTCATTAGAAAACGAACTCAACAAAAAGAATCAAGCTGCCTTTGTCATTACAAAAAGAACTCAACAAAAAGAATCAAGCTGCCTTTAAACTCTTTTGTCCCCCTTTGACATCATCATGAAGGGGCAACACGTGATCTGGCACGAGGCCTCAATTGAAAAATCTGGCATGACTGGAAGAAGATCCGCGAGCCCTTGGTGGTTGACTTGGAGTAGAGTGAGATCGTGGAGTGGTAGATTGATCTCTACCCAGCAAGGTGCGAATGTCTTGAGATATAGCAGCTAAGTCATGTTGCAGTGTGGTCTTCACATGTGCAATTGCAGAGGACATATCATCAGATTTCTTCAGTTGAGTTTCAAGAGATTTGAGTGTGTCAGTCACAGTGTCAATCTTGCCTAAAAGAACCTTGATGCATTGAGGAAGTGCATTGACAGGACTCTTGAGGGTTTCAACACCTATCCTCACATCATAACATATATCAATAACCTTCGCAAAAGATTGACAAAATGAAGATTGGGTGATGTGCACGTCGCTCACCAGTGTTGAGAGTTTGTCAAGAAGAGCTGATATGTTTTTCAAGACAGACCTTGTGGCTTGGTCAGATAGCATCTTGGAGAGTAGGAATTTTTGCCACTCGGATAAGACAGAGACTTCAAATGGTATAACCCGAGCAGTCAGTTTGTTGAGATGAAAATTTGTAAACTCTATTAGCTTGCCCATCTTTGCATCCTGACGCTGCAGCATCGTAGACATGTGAGCAAACATCTCTTCAACAGTGGCTGGTGGTGGAGGTGCATCAGAAGTTTGAAAAGGCCTCCTATAAACACCAATTTCCATGGTAGGTGTAAAGCCACTGGGTTCCCCAGTTTCCAACTGAGGACTTGATGATCTCACTAATGTTTCTTCAACCTCATGCTCTCCTCTTGCTGAACTACCCTCTGGTCTTCCTTCTCTCACCACAGGTGGAATTGGTATCTCTGTCCTGTTCACTTGACTATCATCCACAATGACTGTTCTTGATGCCTGTCCTATTTCTGATTGAGCTGATTTCTGACTAGGAAGGATTCTAACAGCCTTACCATCAATGACTTTGAAGCCCATAAATCTCTGAACGTAAGACATGGAATATATGTTTTCTTTGGGGATAACATGTTTCTTTTCAGTTCCAAAATCCACTCCTACCTTTTTGAAAATTGATGTGAGGTGTGCTGCATAAGGTAGTGTTCTAGAGTGGTGAAGACAAGTTCCAATTGTCTGAACTACAACATCAGTTAAAGAAATCTTAACTTCCTTTAGCATGCAGTACAACAGGAATCGCTGCATATCTGTGACTCTTTCTCTACCACTGCTTTGAGGTGTGATGATAGACGTGCATATGTGATGAAGTAGTCTGACAGATGGTATAAATCTATTAGCTTTCAGACTGGACAGGTATGTCTGTTTCACGTCAGAGGGGTCTTTGGTTAACCCAGTCAAAACAGCAAATGCCTCATGTTCATCTAGCTCGTACGAATGAAGCTTTGCTCCTCCCATTGGTATTTTCCAAACTCGAGCAAGCAGGGCACTAGTTAACTCAAAATGAACATTTCTAACAGTGGAGGACAATTTGGGAATCTTCGGTTCATATTTCAAATTCTGATAAAATTCCCTAACGAGAGTAGGATAGTAAACAGTGTGCTTCGTCACAAACTTCCACCAGCCTTGAAATTCTAATGCAGGCCGTACCTCAGGAAATGCAGTCAGTAGCTCTTCATCGGAACTTACAATGTACCTGGGGATAAGAACCTTGAGAGGTTCTTCTATATTGATGACAACAGAAGACCTGGATTTCTTCTTCCCCGTTATGCCAGAAGAGGTGCGTGGTTCAGCTGATATCGATTTTGAGGACTTTCTTCTCTTGACCGGCGGACTAGGGCTCCGAGGACGTCTCTCCTTCTCCTTTCCTTTGCGCTTCTTAGAAATAGCTATAGATGGTGTCGCTTCTGGAGGGTTGGCCACTGGAGCATCAAGCGCATCCTCTGTGAGTGAGTCCATCGTCAACTGTGTCGCACTCGAATTTCTCAAGTTCTGCTCCATCAACAGCTTTCCCGACTGAGCACCCTTGCCGAAGATGATCGGAGACAAGAAATGGTGTGGGAGGGTGTTTGGAGAACACGGAAGGTAAACCGACCAAGGGTTTCGAATGGAGTGGAGACGAGTGGCGGTCAAGCTACTCTTTTAAAGAGGCTACGAAGACCCTTTTAGTGAACGGTTCAGCCGGTTCATGTCGGTGAACTGGGTTGAAGAAAGTTGTATTAGAGGCAATGCGTGGACGCCAAGGGGGCATTGCGTCTACGCAGTGAGGCTGATGTGAACAGAAGAAGCAAGACAAGTAACCAGAGAGACATCCGTTCAAGGGATTTTCTTAAGGTACTAAGATCTGTAGACTTTGAGTGTGTAGACTTTGTGAGATGTGTCCCCTGTGGTTCTGGAGTTTTGATGATGACAGTATTATGCCTCATTATGTTTAAATCCTTGATGATATAATCATGTTGCATTATGAGAAACTGTCAGAACAGGTTTAAGGATGACTTACAGGTCATGAAATTAACCCAAGTCAAAGTCAAATCATGACAGGTAAGGTGAATGCTCAGATCAGGTAATGCTTTAATTAGTTCTCCAGCATACATTCAGTTCTTGTCTGCTATATGCATTCAATTCATTAGTTCATGTTCATTGTGCATTGCCTCACATCAAGTCTAGACATCCTGGTTGCATTCCAAGTCTACACATCCTGCTAGGTCGGTCATCAAAGTATGTACATTGTCTTCAAGGCAACAAGTCTATACACTGGATTGGCCAAGTCTATTTAGTTAGTATGGACAGTAGTGGGTCGACCCACCCCTACTGATGCGTCGACCCATCAGAACATTGAGTGTCTGGGTACCAAAGTCTATACACCAGCTTGATTGATTAAGTCTGTACATTGGCATATCATCTTCAACTCTATACATCCGGCACCTTCTAACTAAACTCTATACACTGGAGTGTCAAGCTTCATGTCTATACACTGGCTACTGCATTCTCATGAAGTCTACACATCCGATAGTGTAAGTCTATATATCGCCTAGTGTCATGCTTGCATAATCTGTACATCGCCTGCTTCACACACTCAAAGTCTACACATTGCATGTCAGCAGGCTCGCACACACTAAAGTAAATACATCTCACAAAGTCTCTTAAGGTTGTTCACCGATCATCCCCTCACTAGATAGGAAGAGCACTAGTGGCCACTGCCAATTCTTAAAAGGATGCCTAGTTTCTTGGAGTTCAAAGAAACAACATTCAGTGGCTCTTTCCACTGCTAAGGCTGAATACGTGGCTGCAAGCAGCTGTGGCACTCAGGTTATCTGGATCAAGCATCAGCTTCAGGATTACCAAGTAGAGACAGGTTGCACTCCCATCTTTTGTGATAACACTAGTGCCATAAACATTGCAAAGAATCCTATTTTACACTCACGAACAAAACACATTGAAATCAGGCACCACTTTATCAGAAATGAAATTGCAAATAAAACATTTGAATTAATTCATGTTGGGACTGCAGATTAAATTGCTGATAATTTTACTAAACCTCTAGATACTGAAAAATTCACCTCTTTGAGAAGAGAACTTGGTATTTACAAACTCTGACTGATTTGAGGCAATGATTTCTGGTTCATGTATTTCCCTAAATTTAGTGGTAGTTTTGTCATATTTTTTCTGGTGGGGGTCCCTATGTGAGGGGGAGCGGGTGTGTGCTTTGAGTAAAGTCTATTCTGCTTCTCTGTTATTTTCTGTGTAGAATGGAAGATAGAGCTACTAGAGAGGGGGAGCTTGACTAATTAGAAACGCTTGAAAGATGGTTGTTGTTGTTGGATTAAATGTTAGATTTGATCTTGAATATTCCTCTTAATAGAACCTCATTCCTCTCCTACATTCTTAAGTTTGTGCAATTAAAGTCCAGCTAGAATCCTCTTCTAGTAAGTCTTAAGAGGCTAAGATTAACCTTCACAAGTATATCCTCTTACTTTGTTGCATGACTCATGAACAAGCTAGACTTGTAAGAAATTGTTTCTGTTTATGAGCTTCTCATTAGACATCTTGATAAGACCTCTAATATTTGCCCTGGTTTTTGTCTTCAAACAACCCCCTGTTGAGCTAGTTAAACTGATCTGTGCTTAAAACTGCATACTAAGAAACTAGGAATCCCATCAATGAAATGAGAATTTCCTATGTCATGAGGTATCAGTTCTTATAAACAAAATCAAAAGAAAGAAATACAATTCAAAATTATGCTTGGCAGAGCAATGATGACAATATGGTGAGTAACTGGGGATTCTGGCCTCTGATCAAGGTGTCTCCTCATGTAACAACCAATGGTCACTATCTCTGTTCTCTAATTGAGAAGTGATGAGGCTCTTACACTGAGTAACTGAGGATGCTGGCCTCTGACCAAGGTGCATACTTAATGTCAAAAGTGTAACTGGCCAAATACACTCTATAACTGTGCTTTCTCTGCCTGGACTGTTTGCCCTCATTGCCTACAGGCTGTCTTAGTGGTTCAAACTCTTGTTGTCTCTTTGACAAGCCTTAACAGCTACCTCAGTCATACTTGTTGCCACTTGCTCTTCTCTCGTAATCATAGTAAGTTGATAAACTTCCAGTTTATTCTGAATCTCTTTCTCTTACCAGAACTCCAAGATTCTTCACTGGACCTTACAGCCCCACTTAAGCATCTAAGATTTGATACTGAGTGTCTACTGTTGGAATCCTCTCCATCTTTTCTCATCAGTCCAGCGTCAACATCTCTCTTCCTCCTTGTTTTGATGATGTCAAAGGGGGAGAAGGTTGAAAAGTCTGAAAAGGGGAGAAGGTTGAAAGGGGGAGTAAAGAGGTTGAAAGTAGTGGAAGGAAGGTGGAATGGTTTTAGTTAAAAGATGATGCATGCTGTGAGTTCAGGCCTTGAGAGGTCACCATTGCTGCCTTTATTGAGAATGTTTTAAGTTGGTGTTTCTTCTTTCACTGAATTTGACTCATGGTGTTGCCATCATCAAAAAGGGGGAGATTGTTGCATCTCTGTAGTTTTGATGATGACTAACACTATGAATCAAATTATTTTTATGATAATTATTTTGATGCTCCTTGATGAATGATAAAGATCCTGCATTGTCTAAATATTCTTAGGATCTAATGTTGTTGTCTTGCATGCACATCTATGGATCAAATGCTTTTTCATCATGCTTTTCTGATTTAATGCTCCTCTATCATGTTCACCCATGAGCTCATACTTATTTGTCTTGTTTATATGGGTTCTGTGCACTTAGTGCGTTGACGCACTTGGCTGGATGCGTAGACGCAATAGTGCATTTTTCGCTTGCTGTTTTGTCCACTGCGTCGACGCTGTCACTGGATGCGTTGACACATTGGCTTGTTGCCAGGGGCGTGAGCATTTCGTTTAAGCAGTTGAGTCGACGCTGCACGATGGAAGCGTTGACGCATTGGCTTGGTGCCAAGGGCTTGAGCGTCTCGCCTATGAAGCTGAGTCGACGCTGTCACCTGAAGCGTTGACGCATTGGCTTGTTACCAAGAGATTGTACGTCTCGCCCAAGGAGTTGAGGTGACGCTACACAATGGAAGCGTCAATGCCTTGAGCTTATGACCCAAGGTCTTATGATCATCAACCAAGCAGACGCGTCGACGCTGTCACTAAGGCGTTGACGCATTAGTGTGTTTTGCCAAGGGATCTGTTCTCCATTATATCCATTGCGTTAACGCCTTGACTTTAGTGCGTTGACGCGTTCTTCAGTCCTTTGATAAGTCCCGTGCAATCTGTGTGAACAATGTATGACTTGAATATTTCTCAGATTGACTGAATGTTCTCTGAAACCTTACAGGGACTTAAAGACAAATTGGAACTTTATTCCAATCATGTGAGCACGTGATCCGAGGGAATAATCGTCTAATACGTGGCTCGGTTCATCTGAAAGCATGACTTCGCGCGTGTCTCCCAAACCCTCACTCTCTCGTGAGGTTGGATATATATATGAAGGTTTCTGCTCCTGAAAAGCTTCCGAAGCCACAAGGAAAAGGGTAAGGCCAGAGCGAGAGGAAGGAGAGGAGAAGCCATCCTGATCCATTCGTTGAGCGTACCTGGAAGAGAGAGAGTGATGAAGGAGAGGATGGTTTTCTGCTATGTTTTGTCTACGCTTCCTTAAGAAGCTACATTGGTTCTCCGTTAGATTGTCTTCGATATTTCTTTATGTTTTCAGTTGTTTGTTCTTAATTTCGATACTCTGTTTTATCGTTCCCTCTAGGTGTAGAGGAAGAGAGGTGAATCCTCTGGGTTGCATTGTGGTTCCCTCTGAATCAGATCAGAGGAAGGGAGGTGGTCTCCGGGGTTGTTGTGTTCAGATAGTGAGGAGGCTATCTGGGTTGTTTCCTCCGGCTGTGGAGGAAGAGAGACAGCGTCTCTGATTTGCAGTGAGTGTGGGTCACTGCTGGGTTCCCCCTTGTCTAAGAGGAAGGGAGAGTTATCTCCGGGTCAGGTCTTGGGGTGTGAGACCTGGGTGCAAGCTGTGTGTTCAGTGTCTGTAGGGATTTCGATCCCCAAGCTGTGGATCAGCGTGTTGTTGGCAGACTGAGTCTGCGGTTCCTTCTTGTGAAAGGGAAGCCTCACTCGGCCTTGAGTGAGGGATGGACGTAAGTCTGCAGGTTGCAGACTGAACCATCTAAACCTCTTGTTCTTCGTGGTGTGATTGTGCGCATCTTTTCTCTTTATGTTTTTGTCTGGTTTCATGAAGTAAGTGTGATTGTTGTTGATCGAAACCTTGGTCTGACTGCTCGCTTAGTGCTTGTGCATATGTGCTGATGAAATTCTGAGTGATATATGTTCTACGCCCGTGACCTGCCTTATCTTGGTTGAGGTTTCGGATTATTTTACATATAGTCAGTCTTCCTAGCCCATCTCATCTTCTAAGATTACCTCGGCTAGGACAAATATTTTTTAAACGGTGATCTATTCATCCCCTCCCCTTCTAGCTCACCGTCCTCCTGTTTAACAATCAGTGTATATGCGAGCGAGAGAGCTCGTTCGGTAGTGGTAAGATTATATACATACACATTTCTTTTCTATTTCAATTTTTAAATATGATTGATTAATATGAAATTTATAATATTTTTTATTCAATTTATAGGAGTCATATGATAGGCATATGAGTGAAAAGTACAGGGAGGAGGAGATGCAGCGGCCGCAACTAGATCCTGAGGCGTGGGTAGCAGCAGTTGGTCCACCGAAGAAAGGACGGGTATACGGTTTTGGGCAGAGCTTGGACCCCATCCCGATTCTAGCATCTTTTCCGGGCTCAGCTTCGTCCTACCCTGGTAGCAGTTCGTTCTCTACTGCCTCCACCGGCAATTCTACGAGCCATATTACATCCATCATCCAACGTCAAGTAGACGGCATCGAAGAACGCATCGAGGCATGCATTACTTGGGAAGTTGCTACCCTCCTCTCCTAGGTGGGGATTTTGACTTAGGGAGCACCCTCGAGCCCAGCATAGCCCTCTCATGTGAGTATTTAATTTAACTTTTAATTTTGTAGACTTTAGAGTTATAACATTACTACTTAGTTCAAAGAATTCAGCTTTTAGTGTCAAAGAAATCATCTTCATGTTATCTACTTTTGAATTTATAAAATCAAAAAGATATTTAATTAGATTTATTATTAATTATTTTTATTTCAATCTATTTAATAATATTTTTTTGTGATGTAGGATCCTCCTACAGCTGGTGATGGGGGAGATGCTACGAATGAAGAATGAGGATGATGCAGCGGATATCTCTTGAGTTTTTTAATGATATTTTGAAAAAATGACACATTTGAATTAGTGTAACTATAACTTTTTTTATTCATTGAGTTATGTGTTGTGGATGTTCTTTACTATAATGTTCGACGGATTTTATCCAATTATGTGTTGTATATGTTGTTTATTGTTCGTTTTATGTTGAGTTGTGTACATTGTGTAGTGTATAATTAAAGCTTTAAACAGGTTTTCAAAATATAAAAAAATATATATATAATGTGGAGAAAGTTTTCGACGGAATTTTGACGTATTTTCGACCAACTAACACTTCGTCGGAACTAATTTGAACCACAGGTTCCTGACGTCTAAATTATTCATCGCAAATAAGTTGAAACTTTTCGATGTATTTTTGATCAACTAACGCTTCGTCGGAACTAATTTGACCCACAGGTCTCCGACGTCTAAATTATCCGTCTCAAATACGTCGAAACGTTTCGACGTATTTTCGACCAACTAACGCTTCGTCAGAACTAATTTGACCCACAGGTTTCCGATGTATAAATTATCTGTCTAAATTTCTTTGTTCCGACATATTTTTGTAGCGACCCAAGATCTGGATACCAGGAATGACCCGATACCATTCGAATCCTGGCCCGCCGCCCACGAGACTAAGGGCTCGGAAGGACTAAAAGGAGTGTGGAGGTACAAAGAAATAGGAAATAAAGTAGGATAATTCAACAATTAACAGAAATAAATAATCTAACTACGACAGAGTCCAGTCCGACAAAGGTACAGTCTAAGGTAGAAGAACGTACCCAACGCCAAGTGAACACTCCGCTTGGCAAGTTGGCAACTAAGAACCTCTGCACAACACTCTCGAATCTCGAGGAAGAATCGTCGCACCTGAAAAATAGGGGTGAGCCTCCTATCACTGGCTCAGTTGGGGTCCTGCGGAACCCCAATCATAAACAAGGGCAGTAGCGGAAAGCAATAACAATAGCAAGAACAACAAATCGGTGGCCGGTAAAAACTCGGCACTATAGCTACTCCTACTGTACAGGAAAATAAACCCCAATCTCACAGTCGGGGGACTACCAGACGATCAAAGAAACCTTGGCTACGCTACCAGAAGAAACATCACAACAACGCTATCGTAGAGGCCCGTCTCATAGACAAAGGCCCAACCCCAAAACCATGCGGTCTGGGTAGACACGATCACGACCTCCCGTCGTGAACCCTACACTATTTAGGGAAAACCCTCGATGACGCTCACTGGAAACCCTAGACCGCTACCTCAGGAAACCACCTAGAAACTACACGTAAAATCACGTCTCGCAGATGTGAAACAAAAACTCGAGTCACTAGAAACTCATGTCATGTGACGGGAGCACCTACCCACCAGAAGTAAGGCCGGATGCGTCCACTGACGACTTAGTCCACAGCCTCAGGTGTCCCTCTGCGACGCCCCAAGCAGAGTCAGAGACACCGTACAGTAACCAGGAATATAGAATAAGGACTAGTTGGGGTCGCGCTCGTCAGCGCGAGTCTGACATCCCCAACCACGTGTGCACACACAGACCATATGCTCTAAGTCGGGTCCTCTAGCTGGTTTTCCCCCCAGCCCAGACGTAGACTGCAAAGGCGTGGGGCCTTACGGTAACAAGCCTAAAAATCCTCTCTCTCAGGTCACGCTCTTCACCACTCCCAAGTGGGTCTGTACACGCATGCGTAGGAAAGCTACGACCAGTGGCAGGTCACTAAACGTGAACACGGAAAGTCACACATGCACCCATTGCGAGTAACATGGAGTAACAGGTGGCTCGAAGCCACCAGACTAGACCTAAAAAACCCAATGGTCCACTAGATCTAAAAAACCTAATGGTCCTTGAGTCACACGACTCGGGTCAAGACCGTTGAACCGGGATTGCTCCACGCAGTCAATCTGCCCTAACCCTAGGGTAGAAACGTCGGCACGATGACTCATGAGGTAGTTCACAACTACAGAGACCATTCCCTCATAAAGGGAACTTAAGAGACCTCCAGTCCCAGGATGGAAGACTAGACTCGCAGTCCAAGGCCAAACTCATGGCCCTCTCAGAAATCACCATCCGAAGAAACCCAGGTTGTGCGGGAAAACCCACCGCAACCATACCGACACACGGTGACTCAACCTAGCGAGAACATGAAAGCCTGGAACACATGGGGTCACCCGGACCCTCCAAACCTACAGGCACGTTATTCAAGGTAACTCGGTACCTCTAGGCACCCCAAAAATACGAACACAAAACTCACGGGGTGTCCGGGACATCCACGAGACTGAAGGTCGACCACTGGGTAACAACCGGGTCGACCGGGAGTCAACACCACGCAAACGAAACACAACTAGTGTTATGTTAGATGGACGCAGTCTATCTCCACGAAGTGTGGATCTAGAGGGGGGTTAATAGATCTATTGCCTACTTTAAAACCAGTATAAGGCTCTAATGCGGAATATAGGCAAATTTACTGAATCACTAACCCGAATACTAGAATTGAACAGAAGTGAATCAAGCTATGAAGATAAACATGAAATCCTGTCGCACACAGTTCATGGACAATCACACAAACACAAGGCACACAAGATTTTTAGGTGGTTCGGTTAAGGACCTACGTCCACCCCACACTCAACTGAGTATGGCTTACTACTATGCAGTACAGCTTGCGTCTGCTGGGCACTACAGCTTGGCCTACAAACCGCTGAGCAACACAGCTTGCTGTCCGAGACAAGTCTCCCCTGCTGAGGATTACAGCTTCACCTGTCCAGTGGAGACCTCCACTACAACCGCTGGGGTTTACAGCTTACCCGTCCAGAGGCAGCACCTCTGCTAACAGCTGACACACAGCTTGAAGAAACAATTTCAAAAATAAAAGACAGAAGCAAATGAAAATAGAAAACCCAAATGGGAATGTAGCTCGGAATGAGCAAAGCTCTGCTCTACTATCTAAACCAAGACTCTGAGATACAACCTCTCAATCAAAACTCTCATAATCTCAACACATCTCTCGCAATCTTCTCTTCTCTCTTTTTCTTCTTCTCTCTTTTCTTCTCTCTGTGAATCGGTGGCTCTCTGCTGCTTCAGGCTTTTACTCTCACTATATAGACTTGCCACTGTTCGATCTACTTCATCTGAAGAAGAAGACTCATTTATATACCAGCAGCAGATTGGATAAGGGCGTGTGGCTTCCACATTTCCCGCCCAAAGAATTCTCCAGATCCGAGGCAATTTCATTCCACATGGCAGCATCCTGTGATGGGTTGCTTCCACATGTCACCATTTGATCACCTCGTCCTTCCTTGGACCACGAGCCAAGTCGTCAATCTCAGCCAAGAGTCCCTGTCAGACAGACGAAATAGGATTATCAGTTTAAGTATAAACCATGTACAGACTTTGTGGGATGCAATGCATTGTATAGACTTTGTGAACTCGAATGCATTGTATAGACTTTGCTGTATAGACTTTGTGAACGTGAATGCAATGTACAGACTCTGGAATGTATAGACTTCATAAATGCAGTGCTGTGCGATGTACAGACTTCCTATATGAAGGCAACCGCTGTACAGACTTGCTAAAGTGTAATGCAATGTGCAGACTTTGAAGAACATTCAGCAGCCAATGTATAGACTAGGCAATGTAAAGACATGCCAGTGTATGGGCTTGATGAGCGTGTAGCAATGTGCAGACTTCAATGCATGAAGAAGCACTGTGAAGACTTAGACAGACACAACGTGTAACAATGTATAGACTTGAAACACTAGATGTACGATATACATGCTTCAACTAAAATGATGCATAATGTGTAGACTTGAATGCTGTGCGATGTACAGACTTCAAGTTATGCATGAGACTCTAAGTAAGATAGACGATGTGCATACTTAGCCAGCATTCAACTCGATGTATAGACTTCATGAATGATGCATGCAATGCACTGGAAAATGTATGGACATAGCCGATGCAGACTAGTCTGATGTACAGACTTGCTCATTGTTCAGACTTCATGAACGATGTACAGACTTGCCAAAGGAAAGGCTGTACAGACTTGATGCAATGCAAGACAATCGAGTGTATAGACTTCACGATGTGAAGACTTGCCAAAGACAACTGGATGATGTATAGACTTGAGCGAAGCAAAGTCTATACAGACTTGAAGGTTCACAATGTGTAGACTTGGGCAAAGCAATGATGTATAGAGTTGCACAGTTCAAGGATGTATAGACTATACGTGAAAGCCCAATGTACAGACTTGCAAGACTGAGCGTAGGTAAAGATCCCAGTGTATAGACTTCGAAGTTCACTGACGGATGTATAGACTTCACCCGAGCAAGCAACAGTGCAGTGTATAGACTTTGAAGAATGATGCATGACGTTGTACAGCTTGACTAATGTATGGACTTAGCCTGTGCGAACAATGCAGCAATGTATAGACATTATCGTGCAGACAGTACCTTACATGCATTAGTGTATAGACTGTATGCCTAATGGATGCACTTATGCAGTATATACATAAAGGAAGCAATGCACCGATGCAATGCATGCACATAGCAGGTATTGAACTGAGGCAATGGTTGTATAGACTTGTGATGCACTGATGCAGTACATGCACAGAGGAAGCAATGCACCGATGCAATGTATCGACTTGCTAGTTAAGTGAGCTGCAATGTATGGACTTCGCCCAATGCACAAAGACGCTAAGTCATACGAACAGTGTACAGACTTAGTTAATGCATGAGACACTAAGAAGATGGACAGTGTATAGACTTTGAGCACAAACGCCACAATGCAATGTATAGACATGTAAGTTATATGAGCTGCACTGTATAGACTCTGCTATGCATGAAGACGAGTGTATAGACTTAGAAATCTAGGGGCGTCGACGCATCTAAGAAGGGGGTCGACCCATGATGCATGGATGTATATACTTGTGTTCTAAACGATGCACAAACACAACACAAAGCAGTGTATAGACTCTACGTGCAATGTGTAGACTTTGAGTGTGTGTGCAGTGTGTAAACCTGTAAAGTGCATAAAACACACAGACAATCTGATAAGAGTAATTTCATCAAAACATAAATAGTTACCAATCAATCAAAACAAGGTGTTGCCAATGAAGTAAAGCATATGTCAACATCATCAACACATAGGAGTCACAACAATCTCCCCCTTTTTGATGATGGCAATCCCCTATCATATAGAAGAGCAACAACCTGTCATTCAGATGAATTATTGATGAAAGATATGATTTGTTATTCAGATTGTCATGCAGATGCTATGAATGCATGCTATGAATTGTTGATGAAAGACATGAAGAACTAACTCCCTGCTCACAAGATCTCCCCCTATGCCATAACATGATGCATACACTCCCCCTTTGCCAAAAAAATGGATACACTCCCCCTTTGCCAAAAAATGGATATTCTCCCCCTTTGCCATCAACAAAGAGGAGGGAAAGTGATTACAAGGGAAGGAAAAAGAGAGATCATCTGACTGGCATTCTGAATAAGTAGTTCAGGAATGAGCATTCGAAAGCACAGAGTCTTTAGTGATATGAATTTAGAAATTACTTTCAGATAGAATTCTGGTTTAAAGGTTATAAATTTTGAGTTCATGCACTACAATCAATGGATAAGTTTTCTATGCATGATAAAACAATAAACCAAAATCACATTTTCATGGAGATTCAGTTTCAAAATATCTTACTTTCATAAACTCAAAAAAGAATGATCAAGAGATACCAAGTCATGTATTGAGATTAAACAAATTGACATCTATGAAATTTCTTTTGAAAGAACAGCATTTTTCATTTTATTTCATTAAGGGCATTCAGGTGCCATTTGTCTTTCTGTGTAAGGGTATACGTTTATCAGATGCCAATACCCCTAGATACTTAACATGGTGGACCATTCTGCCATGATCAAATACAGTAGACTGATTAACACCTTTTTGTGTGAGGGTACACGTTTATCAGATGCCAGTTACCCCCAGGTACTTAGTGAAACAACCCTACTATTTTGATCATTTTATACAGAGATAACTGATACACCTCATGACTGAAGTGTTGTCCATTTCTTTGATGGATGACTTAGTTTCTCAGTATTTTACCAGTCATTGCTCTGCCAATTTATTTTCAATTAATTTTCACTATTTTTCAATATCTTTCTTAGCTATCCTTTATTTGTTTCAGAATGACTTGTTTAAGAACAATACACATACTTAGCTTCTCTAACATGTTTTTAGATGAGTTTTCAGATTTCAGATATCATTAGCTTTGTCTGATATGAAATAAGATAAGGATTGAGAGCTTTATCAATTTTCAACTTTCTTATTTACTGATTGCAATCTTTAAACTTTAAAGTTTATAAAATTTAAACCATCAAAGTCAGTCTTTAAGCAATTAAAATTCTTATAAGAGAAGAAGTCTATTTTCTATTGCTTAGGAACCAGAACTGACTAACAGATTGCCACATTGTCAGACTCAATCATTCAGAGTCAAAGGATGAATGAACAGGGTCGACGCTGGGAGTTCAAGGCATCCACGCATCAGTCGAAGAGGCAACAATATAAAACACTGAGATAATATCAGTGCGTCGACTCCACGCTATTGCAGCGTCAACTCATCAGAATAAGAAGCAGAGGCAGTCACAGATCTAGTTCACTGCGTCAACGCTACAGTAGAGCAGCGTCGACGCAGCAGTTAAAAATGCAGAGTTAATGGTTCACTGGAATACCCCAGTGCGTCAACGCTACAGCGTGATAGCGTCAACGCAGCAGTTCACCCTGAATTTCTGACAAGACTCCCCCTGTCTATATGCATGCAGTTTTGCAAAGGAATGGCAAGAATTAAATGAGAGAGAGCTTCGACATAGGTCATCGATGAATGATATGCAATGAAAACTATGTCATAAGAAAATTATGAATGATATGCATGTGATTTTAGACACATTCATGACTAAATGATATGCAGTGATGATCATGAGTGAAAAAAATATGAGTTTCATGCATGATCATGAGTCTGTTGCTACATTCGACATTCACACATTTTATTCAAGCCATCAGAGAATTTATTCATTATGCTGAAATTTACACAAGCCAAGTTATCTTCTAAGAAATTTAAACCTTTCATTCTCAAGAGGCTTAGTAAAGATATTAGCAATTTATTTTTCAGTTTCAATGAAGTTCATTTCAATTTCCTTTTTATTTACAACATCTCTAAGAAAATGGTGTTTTATCTCTATATGCTTAGTCCTACAATGATGAACTGGATTTTTAGCAAGGCATATAGCACTAGTATTATCACACATACTTAGGCAGCACAATTACCTACTGCAACATATTCAGCCTCAGCTGTAGACAAGGCTACAGTGTGTTGCTTCTTAGATGCCCAAGATACTAGACAGCCACCATGGAATTGACAATAGTCACTAGTGCTTTTTCTATCTACTCGACACCCAGCATAGTCTGCATCAGTGTAGGCTAGAAGTTCTAACTCACACTTAGCAGGATACCAAAGACCTAGCTCTTGGGTGCCTAGTAAATACCTAAAAATCTTCTTCACATATTTAAGATGTGATTCTTTAGGACTAGCCTGAAATCTAGAGCATAAACACACTGAAAATTGAATGTCAGGCCTAGATGCTGTAAGATATAGAAGGGATCCGATCATACCTCTATATAGCCTTTGGTCCACTGGTTTACCTTGAGGATCTTCATCCAAACTGGTTGAGGTACCCATTGGAGCAGCTATTTCCTTGAGGTTGTCCATTTTGTACTTCTTCAATAAATTCTTTATGTACTTGGACTGAGAGATGAAAGTACCATCCTTTGATTGTGTAACCTGCAGTCCAAGAAATAGTTTCAGCTCACCCATTGAGCTCATTTCAAACTCATTAGTCATAATTTGAGAGAATTCCTCACACAATTTGGGGTTAGTTGACCCAAAGACAATGTCATCAACATAAATTTGAATGATAAGAATATCTGAATGACTCACCTTGGTGAATAATGTTTGATCAACTACACCTCTTGTGAAGTTCTTTTCAGTGAGAAATTTGCTCAACCTGTCATATCAAGCTCTAGGAGCTTGCTTTAAACCATACAGAGCCTTTTTGAGTTTATAGACATGATTAGGGAAATCTAAGCATTCAAATCCAGGAGGTTGTCTCACATAGATATCCTCACTGACTTACCCATTCAGAAATGCAGATTTTACATCCATCTGCTGAAGATTTATTCCTAGGGAACATGCATAGGCCAATAATATTCTGATTGTTTCTAACTTGGCTACAGGGGTAAAAGACTCTTCAAAGTCTATTCCAAATTCCTGATTATACCCCTGAGCTACAAGTCTGGCCTTATTTTTAATGACATTCCCTGATTCATCAGTTTTATTTCTGAACACCCATTTAGTCCCTATGACTGTTTCATGATCAGGAGGTGGAACCAAATGCCACACCTTATTCCTGTCAAATTGATTGAGCTCATCATGCATGGCATTAATCCAATGCACATCTTTGAGAGCACAGTCAATGGACTTGGGTTCTACATTTGAAACAAACGCATATGTATTCAATTCATTTTGAATTCTTAAGTGACCTCTAGTCCTAGGGGGGTCATGTAGATTTCCAATCACATTATCTACTGGATGATCTTTAAGATATCTAATGTTAACAATTTCATCACCATGAGTTTCATTTACCTCCCCCTGAGCTGTAGGCTCTTCTTCATTAGGCTCTTCATTTCCTTCCTCATTTTCAGATTGGTCTGCATGATTTCCTTCTTTCAGAATTTCACCAATGTCTTTAATCCTGCATTGACAAATGTTAGTCTTTAATATGGATTCATCAAACACTATGTGTGGAGATTCTCCAATAGCTTTGGAATTCAGATTGTACACTCTATATGCTCGGGTGTTTTCAGAATAACCAAGAAAAATTCCTGGTTCACCTTTAGGTTCAAATTTATCAAGGTCTCTTTTATCATTTATATGAATGAAACATTTACAACCAAAAACCTTGAAATGAGCAATAGAAGGTTTCTTACCCTTTAAGATCTCATATGATATTTTCTGAGTAGAAGGTCTTACCATGGCTCTGTTAATTACATAACAGGCAGTATTTACTACTTCAGCCCAAAACTTCCTTGGTAGACTACCTTCAACCAAGAGTGTACGACCCATCTCCACTAGGGTTCTGTTCCTTCTCTCCACAACTCCATTCTGCTCAGGTGTCCTTGGTGAGGAGAACCTATGGTTAATTCTATTTGACCTGTAGAATTCATCAAACTGTTAGTTTTCAAACTCACATCCATGATCAGTCAAAATATTTTCAATTTTCTGGTTTTTCTTAAGACAGAACTCCTGAAATTCTGAGAATGCATCGCTTTTATGTGATAAGAAATATACCCAAGTATACCTAGAGAAGTCATCTACCATGACAAACCTATACTTCCTCCCTGATAACCTGACAGACCTGGTTGGCCCAAAAAGGTCCATGTGTATCAGCTCATAGGGTTTAGAAGACAGATTTTCTGTTCTAGATTTAAATGACTTTCTAGTTAACTTTGATTGAGTGCATGCATCACAGATTTTATTTTCTTTCTTAAAGGAAACTTCAGGAAGTCCTCTAACCATGCTATGCTTATTTAGTTTATGCAAAATAATGTAACTAGCATGACCTAACCTACGATGCCATAAAAATGCCAATTCTTCTCTACCAGCAGTAAGGCATAGGTTAGAATGTTGAATATCATCTAGATCTATCATGTAAGTGTTATTTATCCTCTTACCAGAAAATTTAACAGTTTCGGAATCAGGTTCAAAAACTTTGCAACATTGAGAATCAAAAAGCACTTTGCATCCTTTATCACATAGTTGGCTGATGCTAAGTAAGTTATAAGCTAAACCCTCAACCAACATAACATCCTCAATGCAGCAAGTAGTACACTTACCTACCTTACCTATTCCAACAATCTTACCCTTTGTGTTGCTACAAAAGGTGACAAGGCCTCCTTGTTTCTCTGTCAGCATGCAAAACTTGGCCTTATCCCCTGTCATATGCCTGGAGCAGCCACTATCCAAGTACCACAAGTTGTTCTTGGCTGCCAGGCATACCTGCACACACAATCAGGTAGAGAAGTTTGGAACCCAAGACTGATTGGGCTCCAGAACATATGAAGTAGAAGCAAAGCAAGAAAGCAGACTTTTCGGAATCCACATTTGTTTAAATGAATTTTGTTCAGTGGATATTTCAAATTTCGTTCTGTTATTGTTCCTTTTCTTCTTGTTGTTTGCACCAGCATGATTGTTGACCATGTTGTTACTTCTGTGCCAGTGCCTTGGCCAGGCTGCATTCATGAAATTGTGGCCATAGTAGTTCCTGGGTTGGCTGAAAAAATTCAGATTCCTAGGTGTCAAATTGCCATACCCATCAACCCATTTTCTAGTGTAAGGTCTATAAGACTGTGTACCCTGATATGCAAGACCTATGAACCTTCCTTGAGTCCTAGTCCATCCTGACCTATTTGGATAGGTTGACTGTGCAAAGAAGTGGGACTGGGCTCTAGGTTGGTAGAAACGTTTGGGTTGAGCTCTAAAAGCATTCTGCCTCCCCTGCACCTTGGACCCTGCTGACCTATTCACAGGTGTGTGTTGGGTCTTCTTCATAGGTGGTGGTGATGGTGGAGACTTGGTGACCTTAGCATGGGGTTTATAAGACTGTGTAGGTTTACCCCTAACCTGAGACTGAGCTTTAGGATTTTGCTTGGATGTGCTAGCTCTACTAGTCTCACTCAATTTTTGTTTGCCCTTGTCCTCAGCACTGGACTTTTTCAGATTAGCAGTTTTGTTCATTGAAATGTTTGAATTCATGCTAATTAGAGGTCTTTTCTCTTTTTGTGCAACAAATGAAATAGTTTTCATTCCAAAGGTTTTTGTTGCACTAGAATTAAATCCTAGGCTCTCTTTTCTGAAGTTGACCTATGACCCTAACAGAGCATTTAGATCATCTGTACCTTGGGTCATTTTCTCAATGGTTTTAAGCTTGTCCTCATTATCCTTTTGAATGTCTTCAATGGATTTTTTTAGTTCTGGAGAGGGGGATTCCTGCAGCCCACTCAAAGAGCTGACCCAACTAGACCCAACAGGGCCCGACGAGGCAAGCTCGTCCAAGTGACAGCCCACAGGGCCCACTTGGAAAAGCCCAATAAAACAATGCTCGAGGAAACAACTCTCCTAGGCAGCCCTAAGGCTCGGAGAGCCCGAGCATCGGTCAGGTCACAGGAAGACCCGCGCACGAGCTATCCCTCCGCACGAAGGAGGGAAGCGCTAGCCGGTCTGTCCGACCCATCTCCTCACCGAGCTAGGCCTATTGCCCAAGTAGGGCCGGCCCCTCTAAGCTCGGTACGACCGATAAAATGTTTATCATTGCAGCCGTTAGAGTCCACAGCGGGCCAGGCGCCAAGAAGTCCAGGAGCTCCGGCTTCCCTGCGAGGATAACGCCCCCATGATGAGGCCATAAACGCCCACGACGAGGACGTAACCTCCACCGGAGACCCCTCGGCTTGCAGGACTCCAGAGGGCGGTGCACTATTTAAACCTGGGATACCCTCCGACGAAAGGTAAGTCTAAAAGGGCATTGACCCACCCCCAATTCCTGAGCACGGATCACTTCACCCCATTGGTGGAGAGGGATCTCGCGCCTTCACCTTCTCCTCCCTATCGCTGCTCCCACCATTGCTCTACTGACTTGAGCGTCGGAGGGTTTCACCTCAGGGAATCCCCCTAGGCCCTCTGACCCATTTCCCTGTCTTGCAGTTCACTAACTTGGTGATTACCAGCCCACTCAGGAACCAGCGTGAGATTTCGCCTCTTCATCTGGCGCCGTCTGTGGGAAACGCACGAAGAGCCAACATGGTGAGAAGGAGCTTAGGGAGGAGGTCCACCGGCGAAAGGGGTAAGGCCATGGTAGCAGCAGGGGATGGCCCTTCCAGGGCCTCACAGAACCCTCCCTCCAACGCCAGCATCCCCGCCGACGGACCACCACCACCCCTGTGGCGGTGGGGCTACCCCCCTACAGTGGCGCCGAAGCCTTCCTGGCCCTCAACACCAAACTGGATGTCCTCGTGGAACTCATGAAGACCCAGGCGGCCAGGGATGCAAGGTCCCGTGCCCCGTCAGGGAGCCCCCCCCCCCCCCCCCCGCAGGAGTACGTCCCAGCACATAGCTGGGGGCCACTTCACCCTCCGCGGCCAGCAGCTCATTCGTAACAAGGTCGGAGGACCCTCACAAGCTCTGCCTTTGGAGCAAGAGGCCTCCTCCACACCGAGGAAAGGAAGGCGGGGGACGCAACGGCTAGATCTGGAAGCCGACGTTCCCGGAGACCGCCAAGACGCTCCCCCCAGCCCCGTGGCACGACAGCAACCGGAGTTATCCCTCCGACTGCGAGATTTTGAAAGGCGCTTCACTGAGCAGGAGCGCGCCCTTCGCGCCCTACAGAAGACCTCTTCCCCAGAAGACGAGGGAAATTCCCATTCTCCGAGTATATCTTGAAGGCAGAGGTATCTCCTAGAGCCCCCATACCAACCTTCAAGCTTTACGACGGCCATGGCGACCCGGCCGACCATTATGATAGCTTCGACGCCCTGATGACTCTACACGGAGCGTCGGACCCCATCAAGTGCCGAGCCTTCGTGACCACTCTGGTCCAGGGCGCTCAAGCGTGGTTCCGGGCCCTCGCCCCCGGATCCATCTGAGGATTCAAGCAATTCGGGCGAGTCTTCAAGGAGAGCTTCGTCGGAAGTACCCCCCAAGGTCGGTAGCGGGGCTCTTGGCCCTTAAACAGGCGCAAGGGGAAAGGCTCTGGGCTTACGTCCACCGATTTAAATCGGAAGCCCTCCGAATCCCCCTCCTGGACGTGGCCTCGGCCACAACCGCACTGACCGGGGGTACCCGGGATGAGAACCTCCGCCGTGAACTTGTCCTCCACCCTCCCTCGACCCTTGCCGAGCTAGTGACTCTGGCTTTACGCCACGCCGAGTGCGAAGAAGTACTCAGCGCTTGCCGAGACGCAACCAGCTCGGGTCGGGAGGGGGACAAGAAGCGGGGCCCCGAGCCAAATCCTAGCTCGGGAAAAAAGTGAGACCGAGATGGAGAACGCAAGTGGAAGTACAAGCGGTACACCCCGTTAACCGCACCGGTCTATGAAATCTATGAAGACGTCAAAGACTCGGGACTCCTCCGTCGGCCCGAGCCGATGAGGTCGAAAAAATCGCAAGCAAGACAGACATTGTCTATTCCACGGCGATCATGGGCATCACACCGGTGACTGCCACCAGCTCCAAGATAAAATCGAGCGCCTCATCCGCCTGGGGCACCTAGCTCGGTTCACTGCCGAGCGCAGAGAAGATCAAGGCCCCGCAGAGGAGATCGACAACGCCCCCCGAGGGGTTCACATCAACGTCATCTCTGGAGTAATAGCATCAGGAGGCGACAGCAGCCGTGGAAGGAAGCGTCATGCCGAGCGGGCGAGCCGAGCCCCAGAGCCACCCAAGGCCCCGCCCCAGGTCATAGTCTTCTCCGATCAAGACCTGGAGGGGCTGAGCACCCTGCATGATGATGCCCTCGTAATCTCAGCCACTATAAACCATTGTAACGTAGATAGGATTCTTGTGGACAATGGAAGTGCCCCTGATGTATTGTCTTATGACTGTTTCCTCAAAATGGGAGAGGATCCATCCAAACTCCGCCCGGTCCGAATGCCCCTCTGTGGGTTCAATGGCCTGGCCACTCTACCCGAAGGAGCCCTAAGCCTGCCGGTTACCCTCGACACCCCACCCAAAACCGTTACGGTCATGGTAGACTTCATGGTGATCAAAGGGATGATAGCGTACAACGCCATCTTCGGTCGGGGAATCCTCAGCCGGATCAAGGCAGTACCATCTACCTATCACCAAAAAATGAAGTTCCCCACCAAAAATGGGGTAGGGGAAATCCGAGGTAACCAGGCCACGGCCCGAAGGTGCTATAATATCTCGGTGGAGGCCACGAGGCCGGGCGGGAATGATAAGGGCCCCCGGGAAGTCGAGGAAAAATCCGCAACCACTGAGCCAGGTGGCGAGTTGCTAACCATTTTCCTAAACGATGACCCGACCCTAGGAGTAAGGATCGGAGCCGACCTACCACCCGAGGAACAGCAGCAATATAAGAAATTTCTTTCTGAGTACATCCGAGTCTTCGCTTGGTCCGACGATCAGCTCCCTGGGATACCAGAGGAGACCGTGATGCACAGACTCAACCTCAACCCCACCATGAAGCCCGTGCAGCAGCGCCGAAGGAAGCACGCACCCGAGAAGCAGACGATTATCAAGGCGCAGGTCACCAAGGGGCAAGAGACTGGTCTTTTTAAACCGGTCCTGTACCCGACGTGGCTAGCCAATGTCATCCTGGTACCAAAGGCTTCCGGCAAGTGGCGGATGTGCGTGGACTTCACCGACTTGAATAAGGCGACCCCTAAGGACTGCTATCCCTTGCCCAGCATCGACCAACTGGTCGATTCGACATCAGGCAACGAGATGCTCAGCTTCCTGGACGCCTATTCGGGTTACCATCAGATCAGAATGAATTCTGAAGACGTCAAAAAGACCGCCTTCATCACCGACTACGGCGTGTACTGCTATACCCGGATGCCTTTCGGAATGAAGAATGCCGGAGCCACATATCAAAGACTGGTCAACCACATGTTCGAGGAGCAGCTAGGTCGGAACGTCAAGGCCTACATTGACGACATGCTCGTCAAGACCCCCAAGGCCGAGGACCACTTCACCGACCTCGCTGAAACCTTCGGCGTCCTCTTGAAGTACAACATGAAGCTCAATCCTGCCAAGTGCGCCTTCGGAGTAAGATCCGGGAAGTTCCTGGGTTTCCTGGTCACTCAGCATGGGATCGAAGCCAACCCCGACAAAGTCCAGGCCATCCTGGACATGCGCCCGCCCGCCTGCATTAAGGACGTCCAGCGTTTGACGGGGCGTGTCGCCGCTCTCAGCCGTTTCTTGTCCCGTGCGACCGAACGATGCCTGCCCTTTTTTAAACTATTGAGGGGGCCCAAATTGGCGTCTGCTACATTCGCATGGGATGAGGAATGCCAGAAAGCATTCTCCGAGCTCAAGGAGTTCCTGGCTTCACCCCCGGTGCTCTCCAAGCCCGTGCCGGGCGAAGTCTTGCTGCTCTATCTCTCGGCGACGTCATCAACGGTCAGCTCGATCCTAGTAAGAAATGACTCGAGAATCGAAAGACCAGTCTACTACACCAGCAAGGTGCTCAACGAAGCTGAGAGGAGGTACCCCGCAACCGAGAAGCTCGTGTTAGCGCTGGTTACCTCCACGAAACGCCTCCGACCCTACTTCCAGGGGCACCCCATCACCGTGCTAACCGGCGAGCCGTTGAAGAAGATTTTGGCCCACCCCGAGGCCTCGGGGTGACTCGTCAAATGGGCCATTATGCTTGGGGCCTACGACATCTCGTATCACCCGCGCTCAGCTATAAAAGGTCAAGCGCTCACCGACTTCATCGCCGAAAGCACCATCCCGACCGAAGGTAGACTACCGACCATGCCCGGGCCAACCTGGGAACTGTACATCGACGGATCTTCCAACTCGGTCGGTAGCGGTGATGGGATCCTCCTAAGATCCCCCGAAGGAGTGGAGCTGTAGTACGCCTTGAAATTCAACTTTCAGGCTTCCGAGTACGAGGCCCTTATATCGGGAGCGCGCATGGCCCGGCGGTTGGGGGCTGAGCGAGTCAGCATCCTCACCGACTCTCAGCTGGTCGCAAGCCAGGTCAACGGTGAGTACGAAGCTCGAGAGGCACCCATGATCAAATACCTCCAGCTGGTCAGGAGCCTGGCCCAACAATTCGAGGGGTTCGAGGTAGTCCGAATAGCCCGGGAAGAAAACTCTCGAGCGGACTCCCTCTCTCGGTTGGCCTCCTCCCTAGACCCAGAAGGTATCCGATCGGTCCTCCTCGAAGAGCTCGAACGCCCGAGCATTGACTCGGAGCTCCTCGCTGTTGACTCGACCGTCCCGAGCGACTGGCGCACCCCCTACCTGTCCTGGCTCCGAGACTCCCAAGAGCCCTCCGACCCTCGAGAAGCACGCCGAATGAAGTACCAAGCCCGGCGCTTCATCGTCTTGGATGACATACTCTACCGAAGGCCTTTCGCCGGCCCTCTCCTGAAGTGCCTCGGCCCCGACGAAGCCAGCCGAGCCATCCAAGAGGTTCATGAAGGCCTGTGCGAAGTGCACTCAGGGGCAAGGTCACTAGCCAGGATCCTGTTACGACAGGGGTACTGGTGGCCCACCCTGCAGCGCGACTGCTCGGCCTACGCTCAACAGTGCGACCGATGCCAGCGGTTCGACCACTTGGTCCATCAGCCGGCTACAGAACTCGTCACCCTCATCGACCCTTATCCATTCGCTCGGTGGGGGATCGACATTCTCGGGCCATTCCCTACGGCTCAGTCCCAGAAAAAGTTCATTATCGTCGCCATCGACTACTTCACTAAATGGATCGAGGCCGAAGCCACTGCAAGGATCACCGAGATAGTCGTCTGGAGTTTCGTCTGGAAATCGATCATTTGTCGCTTCGGCATCCCCTGACTGATAGTGAGCGATAACGGTCGGCAATTCGATTCTCGATATTTCCAAGACAGATGTGCCGACCTAAACATCCGCAACCACTTCACTTCGGTTGCCCACCCTCAGGCCAACGGGCTGGTCAAAAATGCCAATAAGACTATCTTGAAAGGCATAAAGACCAGACTCGGCAAAGCCAAGGGTAGTTGGCTCGAGGAATTGCCTAGCGTACTGTGGTCGCACCAAACGACTCCCAGGACGGCAACCGGTGAAAGTCCTTTTCAGTTGGTGTACCGCACTAAGGCCGTCATTCCATTAGAGATCGCCAACCCGTCTCTCCGAGTCATTCGCTACTCGCTCGAGGAAAACTACCAAAAGTTACTCGAGAACCTCGACCTAGCCGATGAACTCCGGGATATTGCCAACATCCGAGCGACGGAATACCAGCGACGCCTCACTCGATACTACAACACCAGAGTCCGAAGCAGACACTTCCAACCGGGAGACTTCGTCCTCAGGAAAGTCGAAGCCTCTCGACCACTAGAGGCGGTGGGCAAGCTGTCCCCTAACTGGGAAGGCCCCTACCGAGTGGTCGAGACGCTCGGGAAAGGTGCGTACAGGCTAGCAACAATGGAAGGGGAACGCATTCGTCGGACATGGAACGCAGCCGCACTACGCAAATTCCATTTTTGAAATTGTACAGCAAGATGGATAAAATAAATTCCTTTTCTTTTCATTCAAAACTATTGATACATCAGAAAGGCAAAGGCCAGTACATTGCATGACAAAAAGCAAGAAAATCCATCTAACACCGCTGCAAGGGGTCATCGCTCGGTTGACTCGATCTCGATCTCCTCGCGTCCAGCCACTGACTCTGCCTCACGTAGAAACTGGCTCGGACAAGAGGGGGCCGATCTAGTTGGCTCAGATGACCCCTGACAAAAGTGACAGAGGGACTGCAGAGAAGGTAACCACCTTCTATGGTTGGGGAAGGCCACCTTCCAAGTTGATAGAGGCCAGGGAGAAGGAGCGCCGTGAAGACCTCCTCTTTCCCAACCTACCAACTCCTTGGAAGGGAACAGAGAGCAAGCAGCCTCCGAAGAGTAAAAGAAATGAAGAGCAGAAGATACGAATTGGCCACCCCCTTGCCCTTATCCCGGGCCTGGGGACGACCCGCGGGAATGACAGGCTCATCAGCCGCCGAGCCATCCCCAAGATCGATGACCTCGGTGACCTATTCCAAAGGTTCCCGCCGGATGTCTGTAATGAAGAAGTAGATTCGGTTAAGAAACGAAAAGGCGACCCTCCGACCTCGCAGAAGGATCCGAAGGATGATACCTGATGGCTTGAGCTGCGTAAGCAGATGCTGCTCTACGTTCTCCAGCGTCACCAGCTCCTCAGTCGACCGACGATTTGTCAACAAGCGAACGGCGTATTCCTCCACATCGGCGGGGAATTCCTCCTGCCGCGGGGGAAGATTTGGATGGAAGTTGGGCATAACCTGGTACCTCCATGATTCATCCACTGCTTCCGCCTTCACCCAGAAAAATTGCCTCTTCCACCCTTTGTGCGAAGAATCCTTCGCCGCTAGCGGAATACAACTCCGATTCCTGCGCGCCTGGATAAAGTAGAAGCCTTTCCCCGCCGACGGATGTGCCTTCAGCTCGAATAAATAATGAAAAAGATCCAGGGACGGGGGAACCCCCTGCTGGCGGCAGAGGATCCGAAAGGCAGACAGCAGAAGATACGAATTGGCCACCAGCTGAATAGGCGCCAACACGACAAAATTGAGATGCTTCAGAACGAAGGGCTCGAAGGGGAGGCAGAATCCACTTTTCCACGCCAGGAGAAAAGTACAGATATGGCCCATGCGGCTATCCAAGCTCGTCTCGTGTGGGGCAGCGGCTGCAAAGCTATATCGGAGAGGCAGGCGAAACCGATGCTCCAGTTTCTTCACATCAGCCTCCCCCAACTCACTGCGATTGGGGACGGGCTCCCGCCTCACCTGCTCGATTTCCGAGCGCAGATCCACCATAAAGCTAGAAGAAGAACCTTCACGAGAGCCCGAAGACTCCGGGGGAGAAGGAAGCTGTCGGATCACCTCCGCGGTTATACGTGCCAGCTCCTCAAATGCCGCCTCAAGAACTCGCTCCCCCGCTGTATCTTCACGGCGCATCAAGGAGCCCTAGAAGCAAAGAAGTGGAGGGAAGGCCAAAAACCCTAGAAAGGTTGGGAGGACGAGAAGGGCCCTACGCCTATAAACCCTCGCGGGAGGCGGCGCGCCGTTCCAACCTCCGAGAAAAAGGGGGCCCCTTCACTTCAAATTCGTCAGGATCATTATTACTACGGGCCCAGGCGACCACTACACGTGGCTTCATAACGTCGACAGGATTCCACCCACCCGAGCCACGCAGGTCCAAAGCCTCGAAAAACTACTCAACCGAGCCCCCTTGGCTCGAGAGTGGGAGGAGGACAAGTGGAGAGGGGGATTCCTACAGCCCACTCAAAGAGCTGACCCAACTAGACCCAACAGGGCCCGACGAGGCAAGCTCGTCCAAGTGATAGCCCACAGGGCCCACTTGGAAAAGCCCAATAAAATAATGCTCGAGGAAACAACTCTCCTAAGAGGCCCCAAGGCTCGGAGAGCCCGAGCATCGGTCAGGTCACAGGAAGACCCGCGCACGAGCTATCCCTCCGCACAAAGGAGGGAAGCGCTAGCCGGTCTGTCCGACCCATCTCCTCACCGAGCTAGGCGTATTGCCCAAGTAGGGCCGGCCCTCTATGCTCGGTACGACCGATAAAATGTTTATCATTGCAGCCGTTAGAGTCCACAGCGGGCCGGGCGCCAAGAAGTCCAGGAGCTCCGGCTTCCCCGTGAGGATAATGCCCCCACGATGAGGCCATAAACTCCCACGACGAGGACGTAACCTCCACTGGAGACCCCTCGGCTTGCAAGACTCCAGAGGGCGGCGCACTATTTAAACCTGGGATACCCTCCGGTGAAAGGTAAGTCCAAAAGGGCATTGATCCACCCCCAATTCCTGAGCACGGATCACTTCACCCCATTTGTGGAGAGGGATCTCACGCCTTCACCTTCTCCTCCCTATCGCTGCTCCCACCATTGCTCTACTGACATAAGCGTCGGAGGGTTTCGCCCCAGGGAATCCCCCTGGGCCCTCTGACCCGTTTCCCTGTCGTGCAGTTCACTAACTTGGTGATTACCAGCCCGCTCAGGAACCAGCGCGAGATTTCACCTCTTCAAGTTCTATATTCACACTTAGGATAGCTTGATATTTTTCATTCACAATTTTTATCTCACTTTCATATTTCTAGATTTTCAGCTTCCATTCATCAGCTTCTTTTTCTAACCTCTCATTATCTTCTTTAGAGTCTTTTAACTCATTTTTGATTTCATCTAATTTAGAACATGTGAGTTTCAAATTTTTATTCTCAGATTCTAGACATGCAATTTTATCAGTTAGAGTTGTGTTATTTTGCATGGAATTTATCTTTCGTCTTAGATGCCTATTTTCCTTACTGATATCATCTGCTTTATCAGCTATTTCATGGTAGGCATCTACCCAATCAGCAATAGTAAAGTTATCGAATCTAGTGATTACCTCATCTGAGTCCTCCTCTCTGTCTTCAGAGCTTGTTGCCATAAGGCAAATGGGTTTCTCAGATTCAGCTTCACTGTCAGAGGTATTGCTCAGGGAGCCTTCATCTTCATCACTCCAGGTGCTAACCATAGCTCTCCCTTTCGTGTTCTTCTTCTTTGACTTGTCCTTGTATTTCTGATTCTCTGGACAATCAGCTTTCATATGGCATGCCTTCCTACATTGATAACAAGTATTAGATTCAATTTTCTTTGTAGGGTTATGTTTATACCTTTTATCCCTCCGACCACCACTGTACTTCTTTTGGCTAAATCGTCTTGCTCCTTTCCTGAGGAATCTCTTGAACTCTCTAGTCATCATTGCCATTTCAGTACGGGTTATGTCCTCTTCATTCAGGCTCTCCTCTGATGATGAACTGCTAGAGCTGGATCTGCTGGACTTGTTGGATTTGCTGGTACCAACTTTCAGAGCGATTGGCTTCTTCTTCCTCTCAGCTTCTTCTATCCTTGGCATCTTAATCTCATATGCCATCAGCGAGCCAATTAGCTCATCAGCCCTTGTATTTCGCAAATCCCTTGACTCCTCCATAACTGTAGCCTTAGTATGCCAAGCATGAGTCAAAGAACGCAATATCTTCCTCACTAGATCATACTCTGTCAGAGGTTTCCCGAGACCTCTAAGACCATTGGTAATGATTGTCAACCGAGCATACATTTCTTTGATGGTCTCATTGGGCTTCATCTTGAATGCCTCATATTCAGACACTAGGAAATTAGCCTTCGTCTCCCTAACTTGAGAAGTCCCTTTATGGATCACTTCCAGTGCATCCCACATCTCCTTAGCTGAACTGTAAGCAGATACTCGAGAAAAATCGGTGGGGTGCAGAGAGCACTGGATAGCATTTATGGCGCTCCAGTTTAGAGTAGACCTTCTGATCTCCTCCTTGGTCCAGACTTCCTCATTTGGGGACAGCTCATAAGGTCCCTTGCTGACTACCTTCCAGATCTCGTAATCCTTAGCCCTCAAAAATACTTGCATACGATTCTTCCAGTATGCATAGTTAGATCCATCGAAGAATGGGGGCTTTGTGGTTGAGTGTCCTTCAACTATCATCCCTCGAGCATCCATCTCTGCCTTTCCTCTTCGGGCGATGAGTCCCTGCAGAAGAGTATGGCTCTGATACCAAGTGTTATGTTAGATGGATGCATTTTATCTCCAAGAAGTGTGGATCTAGAGGGGATTTATAGATCTATTGCCTACTTTAAAACCAGTATAAGGCTCTAATGCAGAATATAGGCAAATTTACTAAATCACTAACCCGAATACTAGAATTGAACAGAAGCGAATCAAGCTGTGAAGATAAACATGAAATCCAGTCATACACAGTTCATGGACAATCACACAAACACAAGGCACACAAGATTTTTAGGTGGTTCGGTCAGAGACCTACGTCCACCCCACACTCAACCGAGTATGGCTTACTGCTGCGTAGTACAGCTTGCATCTGCTGGGCACTACAGCTTGGCCTACAAACCGCTGAGCAACACAGCTTGCTGTCCGAGACAAGTCTCGCCTGCTGAGGATTACAGCTTCACTTGTCCAGTGGAGACCTCCACTGCAACCGCTGGGGTTTACAGCTTACCCGTCCAGAGGCAGCACCTCTGCTAACAGCTGACTCACAGCTTGAAGAAACAATTTCGGAAATAAAAGACAGAAGCAAATGAAAATAGAAAACCCAAATGGGAATGTAGCTCGGAATGAGCAAAGCTCAGCTCTGGTATCTAAACCAAGAGTCTGAGATACAACCTCTCAATCAAAACTCTCACAATCTCACTCTCTCAACACATCTCTCTCAATCTTCTCTTCTCTCTTTTTCTTCTTCTCTGTTTTTCTTCTCTCTGTGGATTGGTGGCTCTCTGCTGCTTCAGGCTTTTACTCTCACTGTATAGACTTGCCACTGTTCGATTTACTTCATCCGAAGAAGAAGACTCATTTATATACCAGCAGCAGATTGGATAAGGGCGTGTGGCTTCCACATTTCCCGCCCAAAGAATTCTCCAGATCCGAGGCAATTTCATTCCACATGGCAGCATCCTGTGATGGGCTGCTTCCACGTGTCACCATCTGATCACCTCGTCCTTCCTTGGATCACGAGCCAAGTCATCAATCTCAGCCAGGAGTCCATGTCAGACAGATGAAATAGCATTATCCCTTTAACTATAAACCATGTACATACTTTGTGGGATGCAATGCATTGTATAAACTTCACTGTGTAGACTTTGTGAACTTGAATGCATTGTATAGACTTTGCTGTATAGACTTTGTAAACGTGAATGCAATGTACAGACTTTGGAATGTATAGACTTCATATATGCAGTGCTGTACGATGTACAGACTTCCTATATGAAGTGTACAGACTTGCTGAAGTGTAATGCAATGTGCAGACTTTGAAGACATTCAGCAGCCAATGTATAGACTAGGCAATGTAAAGACATGCCAGTGTATGGGCTTGATGAGCGTGCAGCAATGTGTAGACTTCAATGCATGAAGAAGCACTGTGAAGACTTAGTAGAAACCCGATAATTACAAATGAAAAATATATTTTTGTTGTTGTATTATGTAATTAAAATTTTCATGAAATAAGTAAATTACATTTTTCTCTATGAAAAATGCTAGTTTATTGAATAGTTGTTAAAAGCTTTGAACCTTGGATAAATCCTAGGAAGCCCAATAAGAGTTCATGTAATGGACTGGGAGCGAATGCTCATTTGACAATTTATGATGGGTGGAATAAATAAAATTGCAGGATATATTAAAGGATGGAAAGGCCTATTTTCGTACATGTGCTTCATATGAGAAGCGTAACATGTGCATAATTGGGAAGGTGGACTTTGACCCTAAGCCACCCTTGGACCGGCCGCTTTCACACCCAAAGATAGGCTGGAAGCTGCGTTTACACTTTTCTTCTAAACACGTACTCAACGCGTTGGTGAGATTAGCTGGAAAAAAAAACTGACGATTTGGGCAAGGGATTGGCTATAAATAGCACCCCTTATGACCCTCAAACCATCCGTGTAGATCAGATATACGTTGTTGTGAAGGTGGTGGCGAGTTGAAGGCAGATTTAGAAGATCAAGGGTTCTTCTCATATTTGGGGCTTTTCCATAGAACTGCAAAAAGGTAGGTATCTCTCAGGCTATACTCTAATTAATTCATGCCAGCATGATCGTTTCTCTGTCCTCTTTCTATTGATAGTTCATTTGCTAAATTCCATCATGAAATAAGCAAGTTATGAACGTTCGATTGATTTGTGGTGTTCACATCCAGAACGTACTGACTTCTGCAGCACGTTCTTATCCCTTAACAGAAGATAAGATTAATTAAGACGTTGGCTTTGAATTATATAAATAACTAAGACGCTGATTTGTATAAATACGCAAACTAAGAGGCAGAAACGGTCTTAGATGACCAATTGAGACACAATCATGCCTTGTACAGACTTAGTGCACAATGTATAGACTTAATGTTAGCATTGTATAGACTTAGTGATGCATTGTATAGATTTCATGCCTTGTACAGACTTAGTGTACAATGTATAGACTTAATGTTAGCATTGTATAGCATTAGTGTTGCATTGTATAGACTTCATGCCTTGTACAGACTTAGTGCACAATGTATAGACTTAATGTTAGCATTGTATAGACTTAGTGATGCATTGTATAGACTTCATGCCTTGTACATACTTAGTGTACAATGTATAGACTTAATGTTAGCATTGTATAGCATTAGTGATGCATTATATAGACTTCATGCCTTGTACAGACTTAGTGTACAATGTATAGACTTAATGTTAGCATTGTACAGCATTAGTGTTGCATTATATAGACTTCAAGCATTGTACAGACTTAGTGTACAATGTATAGACTTAATGTTAGCATTGTATAGCATTAGTGTTGCAATGTATAGACTTAATGTTAGCATTGTATAGACTTAGTGATGCATTGTATAGACTTCATGCCTTGTACAAAGTTAGTGCACAATGTATAGACTTAATGTTAGCATTGTATAGCATTAGTGTTGCATTGTATAGACTTATGCCTTGTACAGACTTAGTGTACAATGTATAGACTTAATGTTAGCATTGTATAAACTTAGTGATGCATTGTATAGACTTCATGCCTTGTACAGACTTAGTGTACAATGTATAGACTTAATGTTAGCATTGTATAGCATTAGTGTTGCATTGTATAGACTTCATGCATTGTACAGACTTAGTGTACAATGTATAGACTTAATGTTAGCATTGTACAGACTTAGTGTTGCATTATATAGACTTTGTGCATTGTACAGACTTAAATAGTGCAGTGCACTGACTCAAACAGTGTTTTGCACTGACTTCTATAGTGTTTTGCACAGACTCGTGCAAACATAAAGGACCCATTGCACGAACCCCACAGTGTTTTGTACCGACCTTAGGTGCAAGCTTGTAAGAACATGCATCACCCCATCCAGTAGTGTACTGACCTTGTAGTGGACTACACCGATGCAGTGATATGAGATTTGTGAGCAACTTTTGTTCTTTTTAAACCACAGCGTCAACGCAGCACTATACTACGTCAACGCATTGAACCTCATTTAGCGCATTCACCACAACCGCCACACACAGTAAAACAGACAGTAGTATATTCTATCATATTAAATTATTTTCAGCATGCTACATCTATTTTTTTATCATGTGATATATTAATGTATGAATAAATATTAATATCTAAACTCATTATTTTAATCCTTGAATATATACGTTTCTTTACTAATGAAGGGTCCTTTACTAAAACTTGATGTCTTTTTGAATTTTAAAATCATTCTAAGGCATTAAAATAAGTCTAATAAAATGACTATCTTAAGTTTTTCTTCCTACTGATCGTTCATTTTTGAACTCTACGACTTAATGTCGTTAAACATGATGCTTAAATGGTTATCCACTTTTCTTGCAATTTCTGAAATTTTGTCAAATTTGTGCTTATTACAAACAACACTTTCTTGAAAATCATTGGCCATATACATTGAAGTGGATGTCTAAACGTACTTGGGATCTTCGGATCCATATGACTCAATGCCTGGTATTAATGGGGCCCGGTCTGGTCCTGGGAGGAGCGCCCGAAAGTACTTGTGCCCATGGGAGTTGATTGACCACGGTGTGACATTGCACCGAAGTGCATGATAGATTTTACTTGATATGGCATTCCACTACTCGTACTTGTTTACATGACTGCTTGAAAGTTTACATGAAATTCTTGACTTGCATGAAATGGCCAAATTCATGAAATATCTTACTTGTTCAAAAGTGTTTACTTGAATGCTCTTGACATCTTATTATCTTTTTGGTTGTTGGAAATTTCTTATACAACAATTCTACTTGACTTTCATGATTTAACACTTCTTGATTCGACTTGGATAAATTGTTCAACATGCTAAATACTTAAAGATTGCCTGATTCATAGAGATATAAAATCCTACTGAGCTTTCTAGCTCACCCTATGTTTGGGTATTTGCTGCAGGAAATGAAAATGGACAAGGGAATGGACATGAGTGAAACAGAGTTTTCTTATTTACCCAGATTCATGTAGATCCGTTGTGATTCATGTATTTTGGATTGGAAATTGTACTTTGCCTATATGGCTTACCAATAAATGTTGTAAACTTCACTTGATGAAATAAAGGTATCATTTTCCCATTCATTTCTGTCCTTAGAAATGTAATTTTACTTGCTCTGATCGACACGCTTGTTTACGACTCGTCGCGCCTCGATATTACGCGTCGGGACGTGACAGTCTTTGTGGTATCAGAGCCTAGGTTACATAAAATCCTAGGTTTCACAATTATAGGTTCATTCTTAAAACATAGTTTTCCCTCAAACATAGGTTCTAGATCAATATCTGGAAATTTGATAGATCTTGAACTTTCCCGGTAAGATTCGGGTAGAAACACGGGTTAAGTTTTAAGAAAAAGGGAATTATCAGGAAATAAATACCAAAATAAAAATAATAAACCTTGGAATTATGGTTTCAGGCTAATTCTCGCAAATGGCCGCCGAGAGAGCTCAATGGCGCGAGATGCAGTGCACGGTTCAAGGATTAACACAAGCCCTCCAACAGGTTGCTCAAGGAGGAGCAAACCGAGGAGCTGGAGACTTGCATAGAAATTTCCGGAGCATGAAACCTCCCAAGTTCGCTGGATCTACGGATCCGGATGAAGCTGAACACTGGATTAAGGATATCGAGAGGATATTTCGAGTCATGCAAAGCGCTGACGAGGAAAAGGTCCTACTTGCTACTTTCCAACTGGAAAGGGATGCACGTGCCTGGTGGGAATCGGTCGAAGCTACTTTACCGCACGACCAAATTCTATGGGAAGAGTTCGTGGAACACTTCAATAGCAAATACTTCTCCGATCGAGTACAAGAAAGGAAGGCCGCTGAATTTGCCGCCTTAAAGCAAAGGGGTTTATCAGTTGCGGAATATGAAGCATAATTTTCAAGGTTATCTCGGTACGCTCCACATCTCGTGGGTACTGACAAAATGAAGGCATGGAGATTTCTTAATGGCCTTAAGCTGCAATATATTACTCAACTCGCCCCGATGGATATTCAATCATATTCTGATATGGTACGGAGAGCATAACTCCTAGAAGATGCAACGGAGTTATCGGATCGCATCCGAGGAAGGGAAGCCAAGAGAGAGCAAGTTACTGGGTCCGGAAGTTTCAAACCTTCCTTCGGGAAGAAAAGGCCCAATGATGGGCGTAACTTCATCAAGGACGGGCGTAATTTCAACAAAGGTGGACGTCATTTTCAAGGGGACAAGAAGTCGAGGATATTCGACAAGCAAATTGTCCCTATATCGGCAACATCAAAGGAATTATGCAAATACTGCGAGAAGCCCGGACATAAAGCCGAGGAATGTTGGAGAAAGCTCGGTGTATATCTTCGATGCGGGAGCCGGGAGCATAGGATCCCGAATTGCCCTCTTCTCAACGAGCAAGCTCCATCACCGGTAAAACTTCCTATTATTGCCAAGAAGCCAGGAAGACTTCAAGCCCTTATGGGTACGGAACCTACTGAGGAAGGAGGCATTGTGGAAGGTACTCTTTTCATATACGCCAAGCCTGCCTCTGTCTTATTTGACACCGGAGCTACGCATTCATTTATATCTAGAAGATTTGCTGGTCTTTTACCTATGAAGCTTATTCCATTAGATTCTACACTCACTATTACTACCCCTATTGGAACGGGAACGGAGATTAAACACTTCTATCCTGATAGTGAAATTCTAATTAGTGGTTATAACTTACCCGCTGATTTGGTATGCATGGAGATGGAAGGATATGATGTTATTTTGGGTGCCAACTGGCTATCTACACATGGAGCTAGTGTCAATTGCAAGTTGGGTACGGTAACTTTTATGGGTTACCCCGACCTTCTATTTTCTGGCATCAGGCATTCTAGACACATATCCCTCATTTCGGCCCTCAAAGTCGAGAAATTATTAAGGAAGGGTTGTGTCGGTTTCTTAGTTTCTATCACTATGACCGAGCACACAGAACCCATTCTCAAGGACATTCCTATCGTTCGAGATTATTCTGATGTATTTCCGGACGAGTTGCCTGGTATTCCACCCGAGAGAGAAGTGATTTTCTCTATTGATTTAATTCTGGGAGCGGCACCAGTTTCTAAAGCTCCATATCGGATGTCTACCATGGAAATGAAAGAATTAAAGGATCAATTATTGGAATTACTGGAGAATGGGTTTATCCGACCAAGTACTTCACCTTGGGGAGCCCCAGTCTTATTTGTCAAGAAGAAAGATGGTTCGATGAGATTATGTGTTGATTATCGGCAATTGAATCAACTCACCATCAAGAATAAATATCCATTGCCGAGAATTGATGAATTATTCGACCAGATTTCTGAAGCTCAATATTTCTCAAAGATCGATCTTCGATCTGGTTATCATCAATTGAAGATCAAGGAAAGTGATATTCACAAGACGACATTCCGGAGTAGGTATGGACATTACGAGTTCACCGTTATGCCTTTTGGCTTAACAAATGTGCCTGCCGCATTTATGTAAATGATGAACAGCGTATTTAGGCCGTACCTCGATCAATTTGTGGTTGTCTTCATTGACGACATTTTGATCTACTCCAAGTCAAAGGAAGAACATGAGGGACATCTTAAGAAGGCCCTTCAATTATTAAGAGATCACAAGCTTTATGCCAAATTAAGCAAGTGTGATTTATGGTTGGAGGAAGTTTCTTTTCTCGGTCACATAATTTCTCGGAACGGTATCGCCGTCGATCCTTCAAAGGTCGAGGCCGTAAAGAACTGGGAAAGACCTACTAGTGTGACGGAAATCCGAAGCTTTTTGGGATTGGCTGGATATTACCGAAGATTTATCAAGGATTTCTCAAAGATCGCAGTATCTTTAACAAGATTGACAAGGAAGGAGAATCCTTTTATCTGGTCCGAGGAATGTGAGAAAAACTTTCAAACTTTAAAGGATTGTCTGACGACTGCTCCTATTCTCACATTACCTACGGAAGAAGAAAGATTTGAAGTATATGCTGATGCATCTGGAATTGGCCTAGGTTGCGTATTAATGCAACATGGCAAGGTCATAGCTTATTCCTCACGGCAATTGAAGAAGCACGAGGAAAATTATCCCGTACATGACCTAGAACTGGCAGCTGTGGTCTTTGGTTTGAAGATCTGGCGACATTACCTCTATGGCGAAGCCTTTACGGTGTATTCTGATCACAAGAGTCTCAAATATTTATTCTCTCAAAAGGAGCTCAATATGAGACAAAGACGGTGGTTGGAATATTTAAAGGATTTTGATTTCTCTATACAATATCATCCCGGAAAAGGCAATGTTGTAGCTGATGCACTTAGCAGGAAGCCGATGGCTTTATTATCGAGCATGATGGTTAAAAAATGGCATCTACTTGGAGAAATGGCCAACTTAGACGGAGTCTTTATTGCAAATAATCGACTCCAACCCGAGTTACTCTCGAAAATCAAGGAACGGCAAGTTGATGATCCGTTGATCGTGGAAATTAAAGATAAATTAGATCAACGACCGGATTTCCTTTTAGCTAATGATGGAAGGCTATTATTCAAAGGAAGAACTTGTATACCCGATTGATCTACTATCAAGGGTAAAATCCTAGAGGAAGCACATCGGTCAAGGTATACTATTCACCCCGGTGCTACAAAAATATACCAAGACCTCAAGAGAACATTCTGGTGGCCGAATATGAAGAGAGAGGTAGCCGAGTTCGTAAGTCGATGCTTGGTATGTCAACAAGTTAAAGTCGAGCACCTCAAACTGGCTGGTAAACTCAAGCCTCTCGAAATACCGGAATGGAAATGGGATAGTATCGGTATGGACTTCATTGTTGGATTACCGAAGACCCGAAGTGGTTTCGATGCTATATGGGTAATTGTGGACCGGTTAACCAAGCCTGCTCACTTCTTACCTATCAAGATTAAATGGACCGTGGATGTTCTAGCCGCCTTATATATCAAGGAGATCGTAAGGCTGCACGGTATTCCAAGCTCTATAATTTCGGACCGAGATCCGAGATTCACCTCTCATTTCTGGAAGGGTTTACAATCAGCTATGGGTACTAGACTAAGGTTTAGTACGACTTTTCACCCTCAGACGGACGGACAAACCGAGAGGGTGAATCAAATTATTGAAGATATGTTGAGAGCCTGCATGATTGATTTCGGTGGTAGTTGGCATGAACACTTACCGTTGACTGAGTTCGCTTATAACAATAGCTATCAGTCAAGTATTCAAATGGCACCATTCGAAGCTCTTATGGCCGAAGCTGTAGATCGCCTCTATGCTGGAGTGAGGTTGGCGACAAGGGATTGCTGGGTCCCGACATTGTACAAGACACAACCAACAAAATTCAGTTAATACATGAAAGACTAAAGGTCGCCCAATCAAGGCAAAAGAGCTACGCCGACAATCGGAGGAGGGACCTTGAATTCCAAGTGGGGGAGCATGTCTTCTTAAAGATCTTACCCACCCGTGGAATTAGAAGATTCGGCATCAAAGGAAAGATAAGTCTGAGATTTATCGGCCCTTTCGAGATTCTAGAGAAAATCGGTGAGGTAGCATACAAGCTGGCTTTACCTCCTCAACTGGCCGGTGTACACGACGTATTCTATGTATCCATGCTAAGGAAATACGTCTATGATCCTTCACATGTGATCCAATTTGAAGAATTGAAACTCCAAAAGGACTTATCTTATGAAGAAAGACCGGTCAAGATACTGGATCAGAAATTACACCAACTGAGAAATCAGGCTATACCAATGGTGAAAGTCAAATGGAGCAAGCGTGGATTCGAGGAAGCAACCTGGGAATTGGAAGAATCCATCAAGAGGAAATACCCGGATCTCAACTCAGGTTAGAAATTTGACCTTCCTACTCGAATCTTGAATTTTAAGAAAATAGAATGTGAATTTGGAGGACCAAATTCTTTTAAGTGGGGGAGGATGTAGAAACCTGATAATTACAAATGAAAAATATATTTTTGTTGTTGTATTATGTAATTAAAATTTTCATGAAATAAGTAAATTACATTTTTCTATATGAAAAATGCTAGTTTATTGAATAGTTGTTAAAAGCTTTGAACCTTGGATAAATCCTAGGAAGCCCAATAAGAGTTCATGTAATGGACTGGGAGTGAATGGCCATTTGATAATTTATGATGGGTGGAATAAATAAAATTGCAGGATATATTAAAGGATGGAAAGGCCTAATTTCGTACATGTGCTTCATATGAGAAGCGTAACATGTGCATAATTGGGAAGGTGGACTTTGACCCTAAGCTACCCTTGGACCGGCCGCTTTCACACCCAAAGATAGGCTGGAAGCTGCGTTTACACTTTTCTTCTAAACACGTACTCAACGCGTTGGTGAGATTAGCTGGAAAAAAAAACCTGACGATTTGGGCAAGGGAGTGGCTATAAATAGCACCCCTTATGACCCTCAAACCATCCGTGTAGATCAGATATACGTTGCTGTGAAGGTGGTGGCGAATTGAAGGCAGATTTAGAAGATCAAGGGTTCTTCTCATATTTGGGGCTTTTCCATAGAACTACAAAAAGGTAGGTATCTCTCAGGCAATACTCTAATTAATTCATGCCAGCATGATCGTTTCTCTGTCCTCTTTCTATTGATAGTTCATTTGCTAAATTCCATCATGAAATAAGCAAGTTATGAACGTTCGATTGATTTGGGGTGTTCACATCCAGAACGTATTGACTTCTGTGGCACGTTCTTATCCCTTAACAGAAGATAAGATTAATTAAGACGTTGGCTTTGAATTATATACATAACTAAGACGCTGATTTGTATAAACATGCAAACTAAGATGCAGAAACGGTCTTAGATGACCAATTGAGACACAATCATGCCTTGTACAGACTTAGTGCACAATGTATAGACTTAATGTTAGCATTGTATAGACTTAGTGATGCATTGTATAGATTTCATGCCTTGTACAGACTTAGTGTACAATGTATAGACTTAATGTTAGCATTGTATAGCATTAGTGTTGCATTGTATAGACTTCATGCCTTGTACGGACTTAGTGCACAATGTATAGGCTTAATGTTAGCATTGTATAGACTTAGTGATGCATTGTATAGACTTCATGCCTTGTACAGACTTAGTGTACAATGTATAGACTTAATGTTAGCATTGTATAGCATTAGTGATGCATTGTATAGACTTCATGCCTTATACAGACTTAGTGTACAATGTATAGACTTAATGTTAGCATTGTACAGCATTAGTGTTGCATTGTATAGACTTCAAGCATTGTACAGACTTAGTGTACAATGTATAGACTTAATGTTAGCATTGTATAACATTAGTGTTGCAATGTATAGACTTAATGTTAGCATTGTATAGACTTAGTGATGCATTGTATAGACTTCATGCCTTGTACAAACTTAGTGCACAATGTATAGACTTAATGTTAGCATTGTATAGCATTAGTGTTGCATTGTATAGACTTCATGCCTTGTACAGACTTAGTGTACAATGTATAGACTTATGTTAGCATTGTATAGACTTGGTGATGCATTGTATAGACTTCATGCCTTGTACAGACTTAGTGTACAATGTATAGACTTAATGTTAGCATTGTATAGCATTAGTGTTGCATTGTATAGACTTCATGCATTGTACAGACTTAGTGTACAATGTATAGACTTAATGTTAGCATTATACAGACTTAGTGTTGCATTATATAGACTTCGTGCATTGTACAGACTTAAATAGTGCAGTGCACTGACTCAAACAGTGTTTTGCACTGACTTCTATAGTGTTTTGCACAGACTCGTGCAAACATAAAGGACCCATTGCACGAACCCCACAGTGTTTTGTGCCGACCTTAGGTGCAAGCTTGTAAGAACATGCATCACCCCATCCAGTAGTGTACTGACCTTGTAGTGGACTACACCGATGCAGTGATATGAGATTTGTGAGCAACTTTTGTTCTTTTTAAACCACAGCGTCAACGCAGCACTATACTACGTCAACGCATTGAACCTCATTTAGCGCATTCACCACAACCGCCACACACAGTAAAACAGACAGTAGTATATTCTATCATATTAAATTATTTTCAGCATGCTACATCTATTTTTTTATCATGTGATATATTAATGTATGAATAAATATTAATATCTAAACTCATTATTTTAATCCTTGAATATATACGTTTCTTTACTAATGAAGGGTCCTTTACTAAAACTTGATGTCTTTTTGAATTTTAAAATCATTCTAAGGCATTAAAATAAGTCTAATAAAATGACTATCTTAAATTTTTCTTCCTACTGATCGTTCATTTTTGAACTCTACGACTTAATGTCGTTAAACATGATGCTTAAATGGTTATCCACTTTTCTTGCAATTTCTGAAATTTTGTCAAATTTGTGCTTATTACAAACAACACTTTCTTGAAAATCATTGGCCATATACATTGAAGTGGATGTCTAAACGTACTTGGGATCTTCGGATCCATATGACTCAATGCCTGGCATTAATGGGGCCCGGTCTGGTCCTGGGAGGAGCGCCCGAAAGTACTTGTGCCCATGGAAGTTGATTGACCACGGTGTGGCATTGCACCGAAGTGCATGATAGATTTTACTTGATATGGCATTCCACTACTCGTACTTGTTTACATGACTGCTTGAAAGTTTACATGAAATTCTTGACTTGCATGAAATGGCCAAATTCATGAAATATCTTACTTGTTCAAAAGTGTTTACTTGAATGCTCTTGACATCTTATTATCTTTTTGGTTGTTGGAAATTTCTTATACAACAATTCTACTTGACTTTCATGATTTAACACTTCTTGATTCGACTTGGATAAATTGTTCAACATGCTAAATACTTAAAGATTGCCTGATTCATAGAGATATAAAATCCTACTGAGCTTTCTAGCTCACCCTATGTTTGGGTATTTGCTGCAGGAAATGAAAATGGACAAGGGAATGGACATGAGTGAAACAGAGTTTTCTTATTTACCCAGATTCATGTAGATCTGTTGTGATTCATGTATTTTGGATTGGAAATTGTACTTTGCCTATATGGCTTACCAATAAATGTTGTAAACTTCACTTGATGAAATAAAGGTATCATTTTCCCATTCATTTCTATCCTTTGAAATGAAATTTTACTTGCTCTGATTGAAACGCTTGTTTACGACTCGTCGCGCCTCGATATTCCGCGTCGGGACGTGACAGACTTAGACAGACACAACGTGCAACAATGTATAGACTTGAAACACTAGATGCACGATGTACAGGCTTCAACTAAAATGATGCACAATGTGTAGACTTGAATGCTGTGCGATGTACAGACTTCATGTTATGCATGAGACTCTAAGTAAGACAGACGATGTGCAGACTTAGCCAGCATTCAACTCGATGTATAGACTTCATGAATGATGCATGCAATGCGCTGGACAATGTATGGACTTAGCCGATGCAGACTAGTCTGATGTACAGACTTGCTCATTGTTCAGACTTCATGAACGATGTACAGACTTGCCAAAGGAAAGGCTGTACATACTTGATGCAATGCAACACAATCGAGTGTATAGACTTCCTGATGTGAAGACTTGCCAAAGACAACTGGACGATGTACAGACTTGAGCGAAGCAAAGTCTGTACAGACTTGAAGGTTCATAATGTGTAGACTTTGGCAAAGCAACGATGTATAGACTTGCACAGTTCAAGGATGTATAGACTTTATGTGAAAGCCCAATGTACAGACTTGCAAGACTGAACGTAGGTAAAGATCCCAGTGTATAGACTTCGAAGTTCACTGACGGATGTACAGACTTCACCTCGAGCAAGCAACAGTGCAGTGTATGGACTTTGAAGAATGATGCATGACGCTGTACAGACTTGACTAATGTATGGACTTAGCCTGTACGAACAATGCAGCGATGTATAGACATTATCGTGCAGACAGTACCTTACATGCATTAATGTATAGACTGTATGCCTAATGGATGCACTGATGCAGTATATACACAAAGGAAGCAATGCACCGATGCAATGCATGCACATAGCAGGTATTGAACTGAAGCAATGGATGTATAGACTTGTGATGCACTGATGCAGTACATGCACAGAGGAAGCAATGCACCGATGCAATGTATAGACTTGCTAGTTAACTGAGCTGCAATGTATGGACTTCGCCCAATGCACAAAGACGCTAAGTCATACGGACAGTGTACAGACTTAGTTAATGCATGAGACACTAAGAAGATGGACAGTGTATAGACTTTGAGCACAAACGCCACAATGCAATGTATAGACATGCAAGTTATATGAGCCGCACTCTATAGACTCTGCTATGCATGAAGACGAGTGTATAGACTTGGAAATCTGGGGGCGTCGACGCATCTAAGAAGGGGGTCGACCCATGATGCATGGATGTATATACTTGTGTTCTAAACGATGCACAAACACAACACAAAGCAATGTATACACTCTACGTGCAATGTGTAGACTTTGAGTGTGTGTGCAGTGTGTAAACCTGTAAAGTGCATAGAACACACAGACAATCTGATAAGAGCAATTTCATCAAAACATAAACAGTTGCCAATCAATCAAAACAAGGTGTTGCCAATGAAGTAAAGCATATGTCAACATCATCAACACAGAGGAGTTACAACAACTAGCACGGAAAATAGGGTGGCGGTCCTCCCTGGACCGTCACGCCACCCGGCGGTCTACCCTGGACCACAAACTAAGCCTAGCGGTGACGTGCCGAAATGTTCATTGTTAAAAATAAGCGGCAATCAATCAAAATACCGAACTCACAATATAATACAAATTAACGGTAATACACTGGTGAGCACGGGTCGAATCAACAGAGAGGAATGTTAAGATTGAAAACTTTGAATTTTTTTTAGACAAAAATAGGTGAATGGTTTATTTTACTTTTCAGAATTTAAAGAACATGAAATAAATTTATTTAAAGAAATATGGAAATTTGGAAGTCTAGAGAGAGAATTTTAATTTAACAAAATTAAATGCGAGATAAAAATAGACGAAGTGGGATAGCTTTACGGCCGTGGTATGAGGGTAACGGTAACGTCTCCTCGAGCCTTTGATTCACGAGTCGTCAGGAACAGCTACATGCACTCGACCGGAGAGAGATCCGTTTCTCTTGATCGTCTTTGGAAGAAATTAGAAGGTGAAAGATAAAGAATTGTGGAAGAGAGATTAGAGAGATGGAGTGAAATTGTGCTAAGTAAAATTGAAAATAACAACACCACTTGAATTAAACATGAATTAAAGTAAACTTATAAGTGAATGAAAATTACAAAAAATAATAAAACAGTAACTAGAGATAGAGGGCCTAACACTAACTATATGGAGGATGTGAGCCTAACACTAACTATCTATCTAGGAGAGCCCCCGGAGAGCTCCCATCACCCCTCCTTTTATAGGCTCCAAGCCATCCCTTTGCTCCATGTGAGCACTTCCAACATTTTCTTGCAGCTTTTGTTGAAAAGTCCAAGCCTTCTTTTTCTCTTCTCTCCAATGCATTGCCCTGCATGTTTTCTCCACTCTCTCTCTCTCTCTTTTCTTTCACCTTGGCCTGCACCCGCCTTTGTGCGAAGAAAATCGCCCGCCTTGCCATCGTCGCTCGTGCCGCGTGAGACCCGCGCACCCGCTGCCGCATTGACCTGCCTACCTCGAGCCGTCGGCATTGAAGCCGCCCCCGTGTTTGCCCACCGCGTCGCCATGCGGCTTGGCCGCGTGTTCGCCTGCGTTTGAAGCCTTGGCCACCTTCGCGCGTTTGAATGCTGGCCGCAGTTGACCCGTCGACCACTCTTTGGTTTCCGGAGACGTCCAGTTCTTGCGTTATATATGTATATATATATATTGAAAACCTAACTGCTTTACTTTTTTTTTCTCTTAACAAGCCCATGGGCCTTTAGCAGTATGAATGGGCTTTGGCCCATTTATCTTCTTATTTGTTTTCTTTTCATTCTTCTTGTCGTCTTTTTCTTTGTGCCTGCAAAATAGTATCCAAATTTAATTAAATCTAGTAATTAAATATTTTGATCTGAAATTGAGATTAAGTGTAATAAGTGCATATTGATCAATATTAAAACTCATAAAAAGTGTGTATAACATAAATTAACATGTAAAAATGTACACTTATCACACCCCCCAATTGCTAGTCCCTTAGCAATGCAAACAATTAAAAACTAAGGACCAACAAGAGTTTAAAATATCCAAGCCTCTTTTCCAGATAATCTTTCATAAAATTGACTTAGGGGTAGGCTTTTTGGATCATTTAAGCATACTAGCTTTAAATGAGATATTAATGGATATAACTGAAAATACAACCAAAGTTCAATAGCACTTGTGCTCGTAAAATCTAAATACACAGCCGGATAATTGCATACCTCATATTGCTATTCCAGATAGGTGTCATTTAATTTTACAGTTTCCAATTCAGAACATTGAGCATGATAGCTTTCTCTCTGTATTATTTCATCATTTTTTTTCAAACACATGGTGCTACACATCCCTTCACCGTTTGACGCGAACCTCAACTCTTGCCTTAGGAGAAGCAGGCCCTGATATTAAGATCCAAGACATTTTTCATGATTTTTTTTCATACTTTTCAAGGTGTGATTTTCACACTTGATTTGGCAGGCAATTTTTTCCAAAAAGATTTCTTTACTGAAAACTATAAACTATCAGACGCCACACTTAAATAACAGAAGGCTTGTCTGCTTGCTTCATTAGTGTGTAAGTGATTTTCTTTTTTTTTCAGTGCTAATGAATTTTTTGAAGATTCTAAGTTAGTTTTCCATGGCTAGATTACAAAATAATCTCTGTCATCCATTTCCATAGCCTTTTCCATTCTGGATTCACTTTGGTGAAAGCATGATTCAAGAAAACTCAGTTGGGTTTTGTTTTTTATTTTTTATTTAATAGAAAAAGTAGGTTGTTGAAGAATGCAACATGATTTCCTTCCCCCCCAACTTAAATGACATTATTCAATGACATTTGGAGAAGTAGAGAGGATGATGAAGCTTTTTTTAATTGTTGATTTTTTTTGGAAAAATGAGGTTGTATATGAATGCAATATGTGCAACATGATTTCCGTCCCCCAACTTAAATGACATTATTCTCAATGGCATGAACAATATGGAATAATAGAACAATGTAGACATGAGATTTGTGAAGGAAAGGTACAACCTGATGGAAGCGAACATCGACGGGCATCATTGCTTGAATAAAAGGCGGTACTTAGGCTTTTGAAGGCTTGGCAGAGGTGTAAACAATCTCCTCTCTTTCCCCAACTTATCCTTTATTCACACCTAAAAAATAAAAATAAAATTACAATAAAAACTTGGGTTGCCTCCCAAGAAGCCATTTATTAGCACACGAAAATTACTAAAACTTTGGGTTGCCTCCCAAGAAGTGCTAAGTTTAACGTCTTCAGCCAGACGCAATGTAACCCAATAACCATCGGGTGGCATTCAGAATGAGCCACCAAGTGATCTTATCCTCCTTCAAATTCTAACTCTTATACCATTGGAGGAAAAGATTAAACATGTACGTACGGGGGCTAGAAATATGTTGGTCTCGTACATTATTGATTTTAACTTTCACCATATGTATGAGCCAATTTTCATCTTTGGGGATCATGAAATGATCAATGGCCAATAATCTTTCAAGATCGAGGTGGAACCTTTGCACAACATCTACCCATTGGTCCCCTTGCCCTGTATCTACCCTCCTGACTAACCCTTTACTGACTACTTCTTCCATGGTAACTTTATCAAGCACTGGTGGCTGATGAATAAGATTGTCATTATTAGCCACATTCCTCTCAATAACAGCCTCATGAGCTTTAAGGGCATTAATCAACTGGTCTTCCTGATGGGAAGATAAATCAAAGGTGAATGTGGTTGTCATATCCCCCTCAAGTCCTAGAATGTCATATTGGAGAGGCTAGATTGTTAGGGGAATCAAATTAGAAGGAAGCATAAGCCCAGAATCTAACTCATCCACTAATTCAAACATTATTGGATAGGGCTCAGGGGTCAAATCAAATGTGAAATTCTCTAATAATACCCCTTCATCACACTCATCACTCAATTGAAGATTAGCAATCAAAGTATCTACCAATGGGGTGGATAGATTAAATGTAAATGTTTCCAACAAGGCCCCATCATCATGTTCTCCAAGAAAAGGAGGATATTTAGAATTTGTTGTCATTAAATCAACAAGATTATTAATCACAAAGCAATCCTCATTTTCATGTATATCCTCAATTGAGGTGTTTGGGCCACTATTCTTCACAGTGGAATTCTCAATCTCAAAACATTTATAGAATGGGGTGACGACATCAATATGATCATCATTATCCTTGAAGCCACCCCCTACTTCCTTCCCTTCCTCCATCATAGTATTGCGAGTGCACTCCCCCTCATTCCCAGTATTGACATCTTGAGCCAAAATGACAAGCATAAGATCATCATCATCATTATTCACGTATTGAGGGGGTTGGTTGAATATTGAAGGAGTGATGGGGACATCACCGACGATCTCATTTGTTCGAGGATCCTGATACTTGCCAGCTGTGCTTCATCTTGTTCGTCACTTTATTTCGAGTCATATGATGTAATTTTTATTTTCTTATCATGTAATTTTCCTTTTATTTAAGTCTAGTACCTAGGTTAATGAGTCATTTACCTAGGTCTTAAGTCATTATGTTGGTTTGATAGGTTAAAGGGCCCAATTCAATGGGCTAGGCCCATGGGCGCCCCCCCTTCCCCTTGGTTTCTTATCATTAGTGTAAAAGTCATGGACTTATTGTAAATTGTGAGATCCCTATAAATAGGACCCCATTTCTTCCATTTGAAGCTAATGAATGATTGAAAGAAAATTTGAAATTCCACTACAATTGTGAGAATCTTCTCTCTCTCACTAAAAGGGGCGAACCCCTCTCTCTCTCCTCCCCCTCTCTCTCTCCCAATTTTGCCCCCTCTCTCTCCTCCCTCACTTGCCACATCATCCCCCCCCCATTGAAGACAACCCTTCACCTCCCAAGACTCATAAACCCCCTTTACTCCCACCACTCCCCAAGCAACCCTTCCCCTTCCCCATACAACCCTTCACATTCCCAAGGGAGAACCCCTTCTCCTAGACACCCTTTCCCCTCCCCAAGGCAACCCTTCCCATTACCTAGGCCACCATTAACCCCTCCATTAACCCATCTCCCCATTCCCCTAAGCCCATTTGCGCCCCCCCCTCTCTCTCTCACCTTCCACCCTTGGCCGCACCTCCCTCCCCCTCCACCTGCTAGCTGCGACCCAGCCCTTTTCTCCAACCTCTCCACCATCTCTACCCACCCCCATCCAAGCCCCACAGCCATTAGCCCTCTCCCCATTGCAGTCCCTTCACCCCTCCCCACCATTATCAACATCATTCACCTTCCTGCTCTATCCAGTTCGCAGGCAGCAGCAGGATCCCGACTTGCAGAACATGCCCCGAGGTCATTCGGCGTCGTCTGGAGGCGTGCCATACATCGACGGAAAGGTCGTCAAGATAGCTTCGCAGTCGAGGTGGTCTTGCCGGCATCCGACATCCCTACTGTCCAGAGGGTTCGTTCTCGTCCGACTGCGCAACCGGGACCTGAACTTGGACCAGAGCTGCAGTGCAGAAGCTCCCACGGCCACACCCCATCACTTCGAAAGACGTCGTCCGGCCGGGGTCTTCTACATCCAATCTACTTCCATCAGCAGAAGACGGAATCCCGTTTGGCATCCGAAGGAACGTTTTCAATTTTTCTCCCCCGGGTGTGCAGATCAGGCCACTCAGGACCTGACCAGACACCTCCTAATGATCTTTCCAAAACTCCTTAACCAATATTTTGCTTTATCTTTCACTGAGAATGAAAATAAGATCAACCTAAGGGCATCATCACTAAAGTTTTAGATTTTGACCAGAGAGCAAACTTCTAGAAAATCATCTAGATGTCTATAAGGATTTTCATTGAGATTCCCATAAAAAGATGAGAGCATCTGGATGAGACTAGGGTCAATCTCATAATGATCCACAAGAATGTCAGGTAGTTCAATACAGGTTGAGGGTTTATAAGTAGAAGGAAACAAATGTTCCTTCATAGGCGTGGGTTTCCCTTCAAGATGAATGGCCATTAAAAATAAGTTGGACCCCAGAAAGATTTTTTTTTATTTTTTTTAAATTTTAAATTTTATTTTTCCTATATTGATCTCCCCTTTTTTGTTTTATTCTTTTATTCTTTTTTCATTCTTGTTTTTTGTTATGTGTTGTTTATTTTTTTATTTTAGATTAAGTTATTTTTTCTTTCTGTTTTTATTAGAAAACTTCGTATATTTTTTTAAGATTAAGATTAGAAACCCACCATGTTTTTTTTATTTTTTAAAATTTTTAATTTTTTTTACGTACACAAAGAAGTTAACACGTAAATTACATGACGACCTAAATGTGACTTAGGCCTACAAATGGGGTTTCAGAAAATGACTAAAATACAACTTAAGTTCACCCTCAATATTTCTACCGGCCAGGTAAGGGGTGGGGCAGTGGGAGGCTCCCCCTACTTCCGTAGGGACCTAATTAGAGAACCACTAGCCTGCTTAAGGCATTTGTCGTCTGACCGTCTTGTCTTAGGCATCGGTTTCCATAAGAGGGTCAACCTAAATAGCACAAGAACCACAGTGTGAACTGTTGGGTCCCGTAGTGCAGGAACACGGATCTAGAGGGGGGGTGAATAGATCCTTCTACTAAAAACTATGTCCAATTAAAAACACAACTAGCACACAGCGGAATATACAAGATCGAGTAATTTAATCTAAACATGTTTAAACTAGATTCACTCAATCTCACCGAGCTCACACGATTGCACAAACAGATAGGATAGAGAACACACAATCACAAGAATCAAACCACAAGACACGGGGATTTTTAAGGTGGTTCGGGACCACGACGGGCTCCCTACGTCCACCCCTCACCAAACCGGTGAGGCTTCACTACACGCTACAAAATGTAGCAACACGGGGACGAACCCCAACACACACACGCTGCTTCCGCAGCAATCCACACATGAGGCGTTGCCTCAAACTGCTGCCACAGCAGCACTCACATACACACACACACACACACACACACACACACACACACACACACACACACTGCTGTGGAACACACCCCACACTAAATACCTCACACGGAGACACAACTCCGTCCACACACATGTAGGACAATGCCTACACAACCACACGGAATTAAACTCCTAACATCACACAAGGATATACTCCGCACAAATCGACACACATATATCAACACACACACTCGGAGACCCCTTTCTCCGAACACCCACACAGAGCATTATCTCAAATGTATATGAATCAAAAACACATATACGCTATGACCCTCCAAACAAATTATAGAGATGAAAACTAGACAGATGCATTAAGTATAAGGCTCCCCCTTCTTCAGCATAATCTGATTCTCCTTGCTCGTTGACGGATGATCATAATCTTGACATCATCTTCTTCCTCTCCTCACGGCACTCCTCTTTTCTTTCTTCCATTTTCTTCTTCACCTGAAAGAATAGGTAAACGGAATAATAAGCCCAAACTTTAAGCTAATCTCTAACAAGAATATGAAAATGAATGGTTTAGAGATCCCCCTCTTCTTCACCTATACGAAAGAATATATGAGCATTAGAAATGTTGTATCACAAAAATCGTAGTTCACATATAGATGCAAGAGAGAGTGAACAAAGATCATGTAAAACAATTTCAAGGAGATGATGTTTATAGAAAATATCTAAAACAGAACTAAGAGCAACTGGAGAACTAAAATCAAATGGATTTTCAGTGGATAGAGTTCCCCCTTTTTTTGTCTCATCAAATAGGCTTAAGCTTTTCTGCAGGATGAAGAACGTTCTTGAAGGAAGATGAATGATTCTTTGCAAAAATGAAGTTGTAACTTGATTTCCCATGTAGCTTTGAGTAGAGTATCGATTGGAGACTTGAATCCACCTTATTTCCTTCACATACAAGCTCAGAAAAACGTGGAAGAAGCCCTTGGAGCAGCTACCTGCGACCTGCACTCACAAGGGTTAGAAAACACACCTTCAGATCTAGCATCATGTTCCTTAGGGTTTGCAACCCAAGAGATGGTTTTATATGTTTAGAACGGTCAAGGAACACTCCAGGGACTAGATCCACGAATTAGGGAGATATTTAGGCAATTTGGAATTGATTGGTTGGACTTTCGAAACAAGGGCAAGAAAGTCATCTTTGACGGCTCCGCACAGGTGTCGACACCTAGTGTCAACACCTGGTGCCCAGGTGTATACAAAAACACCAAACAGAAGATCTGGACACTAGGTGTCGATACCTAGTGTTCTGGCTTGCTGCCAGAACTAGTTCCAGGCAGGTGTCGACACCTGGTGTCGACACCTAGTGTCAACACCTCCTGGACAGGCAGCTGGAACCCAGTTCTAGAACCAGATGTTGACACCATGTGTCGACTCTTGCAGTTCCAGAAGGCCCAGAGACCTAGTTTGCTAGAAATGAAAGCTCCAACCTCACCGTGAGTTTTGGGATGATGAAAGAAGGTTGTGAGGAGTTCTTCCAACCTGCAAAACACATAGAGAGATTAGTTTTGCTTCAATGTTAATCTCACAAATCAACCCATTTCATTTCACCTTCTCTGATAGATTCATGATGACTCGTGAAAGTATAATCAAGGGGGATCTTATCTAAGATTGTTTCCATTGCTCATTCAAGAAGAAAATGATGAGATATATTACATAACAAACTCATATCAGTATTTACCTCATCATTTTACCTGAATTCACCATTGATCCTCAATGTCTTTGTTATTGGTTGAATCATCCATACACAGAGTCATGAGGTTCCAAATATGATTCACCATTGCATGATAGAATAAATTTGGAATTAAAGAGTAAGGAGCAAAGCCACGCAAAACAATATTGAGTCACATTCCATTTGATCATCATTCAAACTCATCAAACCACACATCATTACTTTGGGGGCAAACAATGGTATTTGCTTCACAATCATTCATTTAGCATTACCAAAGTACACATGCATGATATGAGGCTCAATATGACATTTATCCAAGCATGTTTTCCACAAAGGCTTTCTCATCGAGTACAAAGCAATCTTACCAAGTGAATATACAATGTATGTGCAATGTGCTAACATCAAAGCACATATGAGCCTTATAAAGTCACAGATCTATCCACATGATGATATCCCAATAAAAATAGTTTGTACTCATCTCCATAACAATTTCAAACTTCATAGTGAGAGGATAATGAGTTCAAGCACATGAAGACATGAATAAGCATTCACGCATAAGGCCAAGCAACAAAGTCATTTTGGAATCATCAAAATCACATACACAACAATCTCCCCCATTTTGATGATGACAAAATATAATGCTATAATTAATGCTCTCTCCCCCTTTGACATAATCAGAAATGGGGAGTATGATGGGGAATCCAAGATGGCAAGAACCTATGGACAATAGAGTTATAAAGAGAAACAATATGCACAATATGCATGAACGAATTGAAAAACTGTTTGATACCAATTGTTGAAATTGGAAATGCAAATGTGGACAATATGGTCATGTAGAATGCAAGATGACAAAACGATATACAAATGCTCATAAGTTGCAGCTTTTGAAAATGGAGTATGGCATGACAATAATGAGCAAGCAAACAAGCACTCAAACACCCATAGAAAGGTTTTGACTCATGCAAGTCCTGATGACTTAAGCAGATAACATCACATGCAAAGCTCCCCCTTTGACATTGACACATTAGATGATTGTCTTAGATTTTCAAATTTTTAGATTTTTAGTTTTCTTGTGAAATGCATGAAACATGATGTATGAAAATGAGGAGACATGAAATGCATACAATGTAATCAAGCAGATATCTATATGTACATGCAGCATAACTCTCCCATTTTATTTAGAGTGAAGGGATAGGTGTATGAAAAGTGCAAGTGAGTCATTAAGATCTCAGTACTCATGATTACACCGAGAGGATTATGCAGATAAATAGAAGAAGACGTACAGCAGGTCATGTAATTAATCAAATTTTCAGAATACATATCAAATCAAATTACCATGTATAAGTGAGTAACATGAGTATGAATTTTAGCCATATGGATAATCGGATTTTCAATTAAACACGATAGTAACTACACATACTATATTTCCATCTAGAGAACAGCATATTGGAGGCTTCGCTCTGCCTCAATCAAATTAATCATCAGAAAGTTTCATACTGACAATCTGAATTTTTCTAAGAAGGATCAGGTTCAAATAATTCATTTTTACGCGAGGAGACACATGGAGCTCATGCCAGAATCCCCGGTTACTCAGAATACTGAACCTTGTCACCTCATTTGAACAGAGATACTTTAATCAACACTTTTCAGAAATGAACCATATCACGTCTCAGGTGACATGTGCCCAATTTACTCAGTGAAATAAAGCATTGCTCTGCCTTTCATTTCAACCATTTTTTTATGTGGAGGCGGGCAGCTTTTTCCTCAACTGTCTCTTTATCATTCATGCAGCAAGTTAAATTACTTTAGAGTGTCGAAATGAAATTCCTATATCCTTATGAATAACACTCAATTTCACATTAAAGTGCATGAAGTGTGCGAATTTGATTTAACATGTATGGAGAAATTTTAACTCAAAACAAGATAGTGTAGCTCTCCCTATGTAAATGAAATAAGCATGAAATGCTCCCCCTGAGAGTTTGATATGAAGCATACTTATTAAAACTCAGATGCAACATTATTTAGCAATGGAGTGTTTGGTCTTAGAAGTTTCAAAGGAAGGGGTTGAATAGCATATAATAACATGCAAGCATACGATGAGAGTATATGCAATATGCAATGCAAAATGAAAAGGTATGCAACCTCAGTTCTTGAAATGTTGGCTCCAAAGATATGATGTCACTGTTGGAAGTATCCATTTTGGCATGTATGCAACATAGAATATTTAAAATAATGCATTTCAAAATATGCACTGCATGCATGTTGAGAATGTCAACTATGCAATAAGACAGATGATGAGCTTTATCTCCCAAAAAAAATACTATGTGAATGATATGCAGAGAATGATATGTAAATATGCAATGTGATGCAAGATTTCAGATTTCACAAGACACTCTATATGCACCTAATGCAACTAATGCATGACATGCATTATCAATTGTTAAAATATGAGGACACAGTTTTATTCTGAAAAGAGAATTCAGAAAATTCATTCAAAGTATTAAAGTCATCACATGTGAACATTTTCTTGAAAATAGTTTTGCTTTTATCCAAAGGATGAGTGGCACATTGGTAAAGACCATGGAACATTGATCAACTTGGGTCCTCAAGATGTTCAGTCACAAAAACAATATCATCATGCTGAGAGAATGGAAAAACATCATTTTCAAAATTTTCAGCATGTAAAACTCCCCCATAATCAATGCATGATTTCAGAAAATTCATTTAAGATGGATGCCATATGCATAGATGATTCATGGTACCGGGCGGAGACACATTCTCACGCATGGTGATAGCTTTAAGACAGGCTTGACCTATCCTTCCACATATCACCATTTTATATACCATGTAATTATTGAAATGATGATCAGAAAAACACAATACACTCCCATATGACATCGGGGGTTTAGCAAATTCATGAGCATTGAAAGGTAGTTTCAAATTTATCGTCTGTCAAGATATGGCACTAGCATCAAGACCAAAGATCTTCAAACATACACTTTATTTTCTCACATTTGCCTTGAGTTACCTTTATTGACATCCTCAAATTCTTCACTTTATTCCGCTTGTTGTAATCTTCATCAACAAGCTCCAAATCTCAATAGAGGTAGAACAAATCTCGCATTGAAGACTCTTGAGCTCCTTTCTTTCTCTCCTGTAAGAAATAGAATGATATTATCCAAAGGAGTTCCATTGAGAACCAAATTTGCATCTTATAAATAGCAGCATATAAGGATATGAAAATACCAAGAACCCCATGCCAAAATCCTTTCAAAACTCCTCTAGGATAAGAAGAGAGACCCTAAGGGTAATGGAGTAGAAGTTCAAACCAATCGGTCCTCAAGATGGGCATTTCACAACCCTAAGTGTAGACCTATTCCAGATCTGCCAGAACAGGTGTTGACAACTAGTGTCGACACCGACTGAGGAAACATGCAAAACTGCCTAAGACAGTTAATCTAAACTCAGAAAAGCCATACATGAATTAGACTCAATCTAGGCACATGGACACACATTCAAACATTGAATTCTTACCATGATTTCAAGGGTTGATGGTCATTATCAAACCTGCACTGTAAAGAGCTCAATTCATGTCAATATTAAGCCAATGCATATGAAGAAATTAACTTCAAGGCTTTTCAACACATAAGACTCTCTCTCTCTGCCTACAATATCAGAAACTTAATTTCATATCAACCTCAATTCAATACAAATGAGAAAACCAATCTCTGTGCTTTTCTTCCACAACATAATCTCCTATGAGCTGCAAGTATGAATGATGAGCTTCAAGTATCAACTCAGGCACAAGCCCATGTTCACCAAGGCATCACACCAGAACTGGCCAAGTCGACTTAAAGCCTTCCTCTTGGCCTCAAGACAATCCTGCAACAAAGTTCTCATTTAACTGTTTTGGGTACCCAAACCTTCTTTGGTCCCGGATGGTTAGTTACACCTCTAGAGGGTGCCTTCCACAATTTTTGGGCATGCATATCATCAAAATGCATTAAGAAGCAATCATGCATGGTATGCCCGAACTCACCACAATAATGACAACAACCAAAAGACTTCAGATTTTTCTTGTAAGAATGAGCATGGAATTTTTGTTTGTTTGTAGAGATGTTCTCATTTTTCAAACTAAAGTAATTGTTCATTCTGTGACCAAACCTTCCACAATGAAAACAGTTCAATTGATCAAATCTTTCAAAAGGTCTTTGGTGTCGCCTCGACAGTCGTTGTTAAAATTGCCGTGCCACACAAATTTCAAATATTTATAACCGCACTCACTCACTTATGGATTTGAAAACATGAGTATAATGGTAAGTACGGGTCGATCCCACGGGGAAGGAATTTGGTTATTTTTCATAGTTGGAAAATATTCTTGTATTTTGAAAAAGTTATTGTTGGGTTTTGAGTGCGAATTACAACTAAATGGAATTAAAGTGCAACTTCAAACAACAAAAGGTAAGTGAAAGAAATAATTGTCCAATTTGAAGAAGAACGTCGTCGTTTCCATGCCGAGCCTTTGATGAAGATCGCTCCGCCTAGGAAGTCGACGCCGTGAGAGGATTTACAGAAGAATGATCACTGCTTTGGGTATGATTGAAGAACTTATGAAGACAAGAGTTGGATTTAACAAGTTTGAAAACTTAAGTTTGAAATCATAATAGAATTCAAGTAAAAATAGGGATTGGAAGAAAAAGCATAACTTCAAATCTGGACAGAATTAGAAGAAGTGTAAAACATGAAAGTTGTAGAGAATTGAAAAAGGAAGAACTTTGATTAAGAACACAGAGACAGAAAATAATAGGAAGGAACTGAAAAAGCAAGATCTATCCCTGCTGGTGAATAGTAATAGACAGAAAAATAGCACTTTGAAAAATTAATTCTAACTCTAAAAATACACAGAATTAGACAAGGTGGTAGAAGAATGAAATGGAGATCTATAAGAGAGGAACAAAGTTGATGAAGAACTCAGATTAAAAAGAGGTCTAGAAAGGCTTCAAAACATAAGAAAACTAGAATGTCTCACCACGGATGAACAGTAAACACCTAAAACAGCACTTAAGAAAACGGACCAGAACTCTATGAAGTAGGAAAAATTTGAAGAAATGATCAACAGAGAAGTTGAAGAAGATTTGAAAATAAACAACTTTTATGAAGAACATAAATTAAAATGAAGATTACAATCATGAGAAATAAGGCTAGGAAAAGGCTGAATTCAGAAATGAAACTTTTATTGAAAGAACTTCAACTTACAACTTTGACTTCAAAAGTTTGTAAAATACAACTCTAACAATCAACAACTTCAGAAAAATAAAGAACAAACTTACATTAAACATGATCCATAGCTAGCTCTCTCTCCCTACTCAACCCTCACTAACAACTCCTCCCATTCCATTACACATGAAGCCCTTATATAGGGTTACAAACTCTTCTTGCGCATGTGAAACAATCAAGTGCACCTAATTTTGACCCAACTTGGTAGGCTGGAATGTGCTGCACCTTTGTCATTTTTTTCTGATTTTTTCCAAATTTTTTTGGAATTTTTATGGCCCTTTCTTCTCCTCTTTCTCTCTTATTCTCTCTCTGCCGGCGCAACGTGCCGCTGCCCCCCGCGTGTCGCACGCGGGCGCGTGCGCCCGCGTCTCCCCCGCCGCGTGGACTTCGCCGCGTGTCGCGCCCGCGTCGCTGCCGAACCGCCACGACCCCTCGCCGCTCGCGCGCCGGCTGCCGGCCACGAGCCTTCCACCTTCCTTCGCCCGCCTACAGGTTGCCACGAAGCCCCCCCCCCCGCCTTCGCCTTTCCTCGCCTCGTCGCCCGTGCGGGCGGCGAAGGCGGGAAAGGGGGGGGGTGGGGGGTTCAAATGTTTTTTTATTAATTATAATATATATATATATATATATATATATATATATATATATATATATATATATCTAGTAGATATCTAGTATCTATTTGTATAAAATACTAACAAAATAACAAAAAAAATTTATTTTTTTTCTAATTTTTTTTATTTTCTTTTTGAACAACTTCCTAGGCTTTTGGCCCAGTTTAATATATATATTTTTATTCTTTTTTTTCTTTTTCTTGGAGTTTTCCTCGTATTACGTGCCTGTAAAAATACATAAAAATTGTAATTAAAATTTATTTAATTTTATAAAAATAAACAATTGATCAAAAATCAACAGTAAGTGTGAGAAGTGTATATTTAATATAATTTAAGCTCATAAGAATGTGAATAATTATGAATTAACAAGGAAAAATACACACTTATCACACCCCCCAACTTACTCATTGCTAGTCCCTTAGCAATGCATATAATGAAAAATTTAGGACTAACAAGAGTTTAAAGATATTCAGGCCTCATTTCCAGTTCATCTTTCATAGAGTCAACTAAAGATCAGGAATCTGGAGTAATTATCACAGACTAGCCTTATGTCGGAAATTCAGGTACATGATCAAGAATCTAATCAAAATTCAGTAGCACTTGTGCATGTGTAATGCTAAGTCCACAGTGAAGACAATTGCATCCTCCAATTGCTATTCCGAACAAATGCCTTTCAATTCTGCACTTTCTTAATCAGAGCGTTCAGCATACTAGCTTTTTATCTGCCTTATTGCTTTGTCCCTTTGGGATCACTATATATATATTTTTTTTCTTTTCTTTTTCTTTTTCCCTTTTTTTTCTTTACACACATGATGCTGCACTACCCTTCACTGTTTTACGCGAACCTCAACACGTCTGAGGTGAAGTAAGTCCGGTGCCACAGATCAAAGTTCCCTTTTCCTTTTGACGCGAACCTCAATACGTCTTAGGTGAAGTAGGCCCGGTTACTCAGAATCGGAGTATTTTTCATGGTGCTTTATTTTTTTCTCATACTTTTCTATGGCAGAAAGCTTCTAACATATTTCTTCTTCAGAAAATGCAGAATATCAGACAGTCTGTCTCAAATAACAGAAGGCTTGTCCTTCTTGTTTCATTAGCGTGCAACGTGATTTTATTTTTCTTTGAAAGTGAATCTGAACTTTAAAGAGATTCTTTAAATCAGTTTTCCATGGCTAGAGTAAATAAATTATCCATTATCCGAGTCTCTAGTCATTTCCATTCTAGAATCACTTTTCATGCGACATGAATCAAGAAATTCAACTCGGGGAAAACTGTTGTTTCACATGACAATTCAAGAAAGTAAAAAAAATTTGTTGAAAATTTTTGAATATCTCCCCCCCCCAACTTAAATGACATTGTCCTCAATGGCATAAGCAGTAGGCAGATCAGAGGACATGAAAAAAATAATTTGGTTGGGAAGGAAGGATACAACCTGATGGCCGGGACGAAATGACGAGGGCGTCGGTGCAGCTTGGCCTGACAACTGAAAAATAAACATACTAAAATAAGAAATCATATCAGAAGCCAGGAATTAACACAAGGAGTGGGACCCAATGTTCATGTATTTCAAAAGGAATCGACCAATGATGGCAACGTGAGTTACGGAGCCAGATTTCCCGTAGAAATGTCCCCCTATTGCGTGTTTTGGGCGAAAGGTGGTTACAACGGGACAAGAAACACAACGAATCTTTGGACCGAAAAGAGAGAAAAAGTCAATAAAGCACGTCTCCGACTTGACCACTCTATATGGTAGAGTGGGTGCGAGATTAACGGGAGGATGACGTGTTGCAAAGGCTATGGCTAGATGTGATGGTGCGAGATGCAGATCACTCCTCGTCAATCTTATAAATACCCCCCCTTTCCACTCGACCGGAGAACATCGAAGTTGTGAGAGTAGAGTTGAGTGAAAGGGAAGTAGTGAGTGTTGCTCAAAGTTCAGAATGGAGGGTGAATCAAGCATTAGAGCTGAAGGGGAGTCGTCTCGCTCCTCGAAGAGGAGTAGATCGGGTAGTAGTGCCAGGAGATTCTCTGAAGTTGAAGGTCTTTTGAGTGAAAGGACTCTACCACAGCTTGTAAGTGATTCCTTTCATTCCTTTCTTCTTCTCTGTTCTTTCTTGGGAAAGCTTCCCATTTCTCACTTCTGGCGTATGTGCAGAGTGTGATGAAGTCACACATCTCGTGGGAGCTGGTCGTTGCTGCATATCGAGGGCTCCCGGACTTCCAGAAAGTGAGGTTGGACGTGATGGGATTCGGGCCCTTTCTCAGAATTGAGCCAATCAAGATCGACCTTGCCCTGATCCAAGCTCTACGTGAAAGATGGGACCCGGTAAGTAGGGCATTCCTGATGCCGTGGGGGCATATGGTACCCAGCTTGGAAGATGTGGTCCGAATCACGGGCCTTAAAGTGGATGGGGAAGCAGTGACTGGTGTCACCTACGTGGATTACCGTGAAGGTGCCCATAATTTGTTGGGGATGGACTTAGATAGTCAGAAGAACAGGTCAGTAGCCAGGGCATCGATCATGGAAGCTTTAGGGCTTACTGACATGCGTCCGTGTGATGATGAGTCCATAGAAGAATTTATGGAAAGGGTACAAAGAGGTGCCCGTACTATGTATTGTATGGATACCAGCAATTGGGAGCAGACCAATATGGATCTGAGGAGATTCCTCCTCTTTCTATTAGGCAAGTTGTTGCTGGGGTCCAAGGGAGACAGTATCCACTGTCATTTCTTAGAACTGCTTGTAGACTTGGAAAGAGTAGGACAATACGCCTGGGGAGCTGCTGTGCTGGCACATCTGTTTACAAGTCTGTCGCAAAGGACAGACAAAGAGATGACACTAAATGGATTTACGCCTTTAATCCAGGTAATGAAATTTTTTTTTGTTTTTATTTTCTACTTTTTGTTTTTGTTTTCATCAATGACACATGATGGTGTAGCTGTGGAGCTACTATTACCTTCCAATGGGGAGGACTCGACACTGTCGACCGCTGACGGTCCCTCTAGCGAGACGGTGGCAACCCATCATGAGCACTGCACCTTTACCCTACCAACCTATGGTGTTAAGACGAGAATTGCAAGAGTTCCCTGCAACGATGGTAGGATAAAAAAAAATTTCTCAAATTTTTTTTTTCATTTATTTCATCCTTTTTTTTCTAACCAAGAAGATACATATAATCTATTCAAGGTGAATTGGAGGCCTTTCATGAACATGGTCGATGTTGACCAGCCTTGGGTAGTTGGAAGCCGCGCCCGATTCGGACGGGACCTCTGGCTCCATTGCTTAAATGAAATCGAGCCCCGCAGGCTACGATTAGCTATGCGCACCCTAGGGCTGGCTCAAGAATGGGTGGATATGACCATGTCACCTAGCGTCGGAAGGCAGACGCGTGGACCAGCCACCTGTGTTGATTGGAGAGTGCGCTTCCCCGAACAATATGAAGATTGGCAACGGGGAGGCACACTCGTGGAATCTCAAGCACAAGATAGCGATGATTACCTATGCCTCTACAGAGCAATGTATGCAGAAAGGCTCCAGCCTGGAGGGCTTGTAGAGGTGAGGAAACCATGTTTGTATCTTCTACATTTTGTTGTTTTTTTAAATTTTTTTTTCTTTGTTTGTGAACTCAAAAGCCATAACTGTAGGATGTCTGTGATACTATAATAACGAACTTACGAGCTCGTCTGGAGGACACGGAGCAAGAGCTGAGTGATACCAGAGTGGCTCTAGGTTCATCAGTAAATATTTCAGTACATATTCCGGGTAGGCTTTGAGATTCAGGGCGCTAACCACTTAATGTCACCACATGTGCAGCGTGCTCAGCTTGATGCAGTTTCTTCGGCGATGGGAGCAGATGGTGTTTCTTCCAATCTATGGATTCCCACATCCGAGCTGGATCAACTCCACGAGCAACTTGCTCATGCCACACAACGGGCTGCAGAGGCAGAGGGGATGTTTTCTGTACAGGTGAGGATTTCACCATTTAACATCCCTTATTCAAGTATTGCTATTTGCCTGAGATGAAATGTGTGGCAGGAGAAAGAAACACAAGAGGCACTTGCAAATGCCACTCAGAAGGAAGCTAGAATAACTGAGCTGGAAGAAGAACTACAGCGTCGTCTAGATGAGGATTCTTCAAGGGACGCTGTGGAGTTGAGAATCACCCTTCAATTAGAAAGAGAAGAGAGAGAGAGAACGGGCTGAGAGAGAACAGGACAGAGACAGAGAGAAAGCCAAGAGATCAGCCGAGAAAGAGGAAAAGAGGGCCCTGGAGGCCCAACTTTTTGAATTGAGGACTAGTCTCGGCCTAGCCGAGCAATGGCTGAAGGATGGCGAAGAACGCTATCGAAGAGCACGAGAGTGTGGCTTTCGTGTCAGTAGCTTCTTTGCTGCCCCCTCAGATCGGCGTCCATAGTGCGGTAGTAATACCGCTGCTCTCGGCTTGGGAATACCCTCTAGAGAATCTTACCCCAGAGAGCGGCAAGACAAGTAATGTGAAGAAAGAAGGTGGATTCCGATGTAATCTCTTTGTTTACTTTGTGTGTAATAAAATACTTTTTGCTTGGCTCTCCGTTGTCCTTATCTCTCGAATCCCTAAACATAGCTAATTTCCCACAACAATTTATTACCACACAAAAATCACTTAGGTTGCCTCCTAAGAAGCGCTAACTTTTATGTCGTCAGCCAGACACCATGTAGCTCATTAGCTCATTAACCAACGCGTGGCATTCAGAATGAGCCACCACGTGATCTTGTCTTCCTTCAAATTCCAGCCCTTAATCCATTGGAAGACAAGAGTAGACATGTACGGACCGGGGCTAGAAAGAGGCAGGACTCGCACATGATTGTTTGTAACATTAACCCTGTGTGCGATCCAGTTTTCAGCTTTAGATATCAAAAAATGATCTATGGCCAATAATTTATCAAGATCAAGGTATAACCCTTGCATGATATCAATCCATCGGTCCCCTTCACCTATATTGTCCCTCCTGATGACCTCTTTATTGACTACTTCCTCCTTGGGAACTTGGTCATCGAACGGTGGCTTAGGGATAAGAGTGTCATTATTAGCCACAGTCTTCCCAGTAACAGCCTCATGTGTTAGAAGGGTACTAATCAACTTGTCTTCCTGATGGGGAGTTAAATCAAAAGTGAATATTGTTGGTCCATCCCCCTCAGGTCCCAGAATGTCATATTGAAGAGGCTCATCTGGCAGGGGTAGCACGAGCCCAGAATCTAATTGATCCAATGATTCAAACATGAGGGGATCGGGCTCAATGGGTAGATCAAATTTGAAAGTTTCTAATAAAACCCCTTTATCACACTCATCATTTAATAGAAAATTATGAATCAAATTTCCCAATAATGAAGTGGGAAGATCAAATGTAAATTGTTCCAACTCGGCCCCTTCATCAAAGGTAAGATCAATTGGGAATTTTTCAAAGACGGAGCTTTCATCATACTCATCACTCACCTGAAGATTCTCAATCAAATTTTCCAAAAATGGGGTTGATAGATGAAATATAAACTTTTCGAACAAGGCCCCATCATCAAGTTCTTACAAGGGAGGAGAAGATTCAGAATTAAGTTCCACTAAATCAACATGATTATTAATCATAAAGTAATCCTCCTCGACATGTAGATCCTCAATTAAGTTGTTTGGGCCACTAATTTTCTCAGTGATATTCTCAATCTCAAAACATTCATAGAATGGGGTGATGATATCAATAGGTTCATTTGTGTTCTTTAATTCATCCCCTAATTCCGTCCCTTCCTTCATCATGGTATGGCTTGCGCACTCCCCCTCACTCCCAATAATGATATCTTGAGCCAAAATGCCAGGCATCGGATCATCATCATCATCATTCACGTATCGAGGGGGTTGGTTGAATATTGACGAAGGGTCATGGTAAGTAGACTGAGAGTACACGCTTTGAGCTTCAAAGTAGTGGCCCGATGAATCACCCTTAGTATTGACATTGAGTCCGAAATCGGGGTGAGATGAGTTGAGATGAAGTTGAGTATACATGGGCTGCTCGTGAATTGCTTGGGGTAGAGGTGTAGACAAATGGGTTTGGATTGTTGAATCCATCCAAGGCAAAGTTGTGTGATTACTCCAGCCAAGATTATCATCATCTGCAACATGCTTGAGCTGAGAAAATCCTAGGGAATTTTGGACCTGTGCTTGGATGACGGGAGAGAGTCGGGCTATAGTAGGGCATTCACTCACATGGTGAGTGAGACTGGCACAGAATTCACACACTTCCATGAAAGTGTGGATTGGGTTTTCCACCTGTTTGACATGTCCTACAAGTTGTTGATGAGATGAGATGAGATGGAGGCACGATTTATTGAATTTTCACTCAAAATCTCAAATAGATCATATGCCTCATCTTCACTTTTGCTTAAAAATGCCCCTCCACAATATATGTCCACCATCTGCCTATCAAAATTGGATAACCCCTCATAAAATGTAAAGATAATTTGCCATCTGGGCAACCCATGATGTGGACATTGACTCACTAGCTCCTTTAATCTCACCCAAGATTCATGAAGTTGCACTCCCGGACGTTGAGTAAATCTTGTAATCGCCCTTCTCATCATGTTGGTTTGGCCTATGGGGTAAAATTTTTTTAAAAATTATAACTGCATATCTTCCCAAGTCCTGATAATCTTTCCAAAACTCCTTAACCAACATTTTGCTTTATCTTTCAATGAGAATGGAAATAAGATCAACTTAAGGGCATCATCATTAAAATTCTAAATTTTGATTAGGGAGAAAATTTCTAGAAAATCATCTAGATGCCTATAAGGATTTTCATTGAGATTCCCATAAAAAGATGGGAGCATCTGGATGAGACTAGGGCGAATCTCATATTGATCAACGTGAATATCGGGGAGTTGAATACAGGTGGAGGGCTTGTAAGAAGAAGGATAAAAATGCTCCTTCATAGGCGTGGGTTTCCCTCCAAGATGAATGGCCATAAAATGAATTTTTTTTTTACATTTTTTTAAGTATTTCAAATTAGATATATATATTTTTTTCAATTTTTCAAAACTTTTTTTTATGCAAACACAAACAAGTTAACACAAATTATCCTAATGACCTAGATGCGACTCAGACCTACAACTGTGGTTTCACAAAGTGATTAAAATGAACTTAAATTCACCCTCAGTATGTCCACCGGCCAGGTAAGGGGTGGGGAAGTGGGAGGTTCCCCCTACTTTCGTAGGGACCTTATTATACAAAACCACAATCCCGCTTAAGGCATTTGCCATCAGACCGTCTTGCCTTAGACACCAGTTTTCATAAGAGGATAAACCTAAATATCACAGGAATCACAGTGTGATCCTAGGGCCAACGTCTACTGGCTTTTATTAAGGCCTAGGTAATGCAGAGATGCAAGGAAATTGTGGTTTTCGGGCTAAGGGAGGGTGATGAAATCCCCACCTTATCTTGTTAGGGGTGTTGCCCTTAAAGTATTTTGAAATGAAATGCACACCACAATTTCAAACAAAGGGTTCTTTATGCAAAAATGAATGCCAGACTGGTGAGTAGAACGTACCATGCCTCTCGCGATCTTCAAAATGCAATACAGAAATTAAACAAAGATAAATTCTAAGCTAAATGATGCATGACCTAGAGCATGAAAGTGTAGTTTCTACTCTTGCAATGAGGTCTTTTATTTGGTACAAATGAAGATTTTTTTTTATTTTTATTTTTAGTTAATGAACCTAACTAACCAGCATGAAAATTTTTCTTTTGTTTTGATTGTTTTTTATTTTTATAGAGTTTTCAAGAAATTTTCAGATTTTTGTAGAGATTTTTCAGAAAGTGGAAAGATAGAACATGTTTCTTGATTTCAGCCCTTTAGCAATGCTTCCGAGCTATTTAACGACGTTTCATATCCTTGGAATTTCAGATTCGATCTTCCTCTTTCTTTGTTTTTCAAATTTTTTTTCGTTTTCCTGCACAAGTAAAAAGAGCAAAATTAATATTCACATATATACACCAAACACAAGAATATCCAACTATCATCATAATTCCCTCCCCGGCAACGGCGCCAAAAATTTGGTGTCGCCTCGACAGTCGTTGTTAAAATTGCCGTGCCACATAAATTTTAAATATTTATAACCATACTCACTCACTTATGGATTTGAAAACATGAGTATAATGGTAAGTACGGGTCGATCCCACGGGGAAGGAATTTGGTTATTTTTCATAGTTGGAAAATATTCTTGTGTTTTGAAAAAGTTATTATTGGGTTTTGAGTGCGAATTCCAACTAAATGGAATTAAAGTGCAACTTCAAACAACAAAAGGTAAGTGAAAGAAATAATTGTCCAATTTGAAGAAGAACGCCGTCGTTTCCATGCCGAGCCTTTGATGAAGATCGCTCCGCCTAGGAAGTCGACGTCATGAGAGGATTTGCAGAAGAATGATCACTGCTTTGGGTATGATTGAAGAACTTATGAAGACAAGAGTTGGATTTAACAAGTTTGAAAACTTAAGTTTGAAATCATAATAGAATTCAAGTAAAAATAGGGATTGGAAGAAAAAGCATAACTTCAAATCTGGACAGAATTAGAAGAAGTGTAAAACATGAAAGTTGTAGAGAATTGAAAAAGAAAGAACTTTGATTAAGAACACAGAGACAGAAAATAAGAGGAAGGAACTGAAAAAGCAAGATCTATCCCTGCTGGTGAATAGTAATAGATAGAAAAATAGCACTTTGAAAAATTAATTCTAACTCTAAAAATACACAGAATTAGACAAGGTGGTAGAAGAATGAAATGGAGATCTATAAGAGAGGAACAAAGTTGATGAAGAACTCAGATTAAAAAGAGGTCTAGAAAGGCTTCAAAACATAAGAAAACTAGAATGTCTCACCACGGATGAACAGTAAACACCTAAAACAGCACTTAAGAAAACGGACCAGAACTCTATGAAGTAGGAAGAATTTGAAGAAATGATCAACAGAGAAGTTGAAGAAGATTTGAAAATAAATAACTTTTATGAAGAACATAAATTAAAATGAAGATTACAATCATGAGAAATAAGGCTAGGAAAAGGCTGAATTCAGAAATGAAACTTTTATTGAAAGAACTTCAACTTACAACTTTGACTTCAAAAGCTTGTAAAATACAACTCTAACAATCAACAACTTCAGAAAAATAAAGAACAAACTTACATTAAACATGATCCATAGCTAGCTCTCTCTCCCTACTCAACCCTCACTAACAACTCCTCCCATTCCATTACACATGAAGCCCTTATATAGGGTTACAAACTCTTCTTGCGCATGTGAAACAATCAAGTGCACCTAATTTTGACCCAACTTGGTAGGCTGGAATGTGCTGCACCTTTGTCATTTTTTTCTGATTTTTTCCAAATTTTTTTGGAATTTTTATGGCCCTTTCTTCTCCTCTTTCTCTCTTATTCTCTCTCTGCCGGCGCAACGTGCCGCTGCCCCCCGCGTGTCGCACGCGGGCGCGTGCGCCCACGTCTCCCCCGCCACGTGGACTTCGCCGCGTGTCGCGCCCGCGTCGCTGCCGAACCGCCACGACCCCTCGCCGCTCGCGCGCCGGCTGCCGGCCACGAGCCTTCCACCTTCCTTCGCCCACCTGCAGGTTGCCACGAAGCCCCCCCCCCCCCCCCCCCCGCCTTCGCCTTTCCTCGCCTCGTCGCCCGTGCGGGCGGCGAAGGCGGGAAAGGGGGGGGGCGGGGGGTTCAAATGTTTTTTTATTAATTATAATATATATATATATATATATATCTAGTAGATATCTAGTATCTATTTGTATAAAATACTAACAAAATAGCAAATAAATTTATTTTTTATCTAATTTTTTTTTATTTTCTTTTTGAACAACTTCCTGGGCTTTTGGCCCAGTTTAATATATATATTTTTATTCTTTTTTTCTTTTTCTTGGAGTTTTCCTCGTATTACGTGCCTACAAAAATACATAAAAATTATAATTAAAATTTATTTAATTTTATAAAAATAAACAATTGATCAAAAATCAACAGTAAGTGTGAGAAGTGTATATTTAATATAATTTAAGCTCATAAGAATGTGAATAATTATGAATTAACAAGGAAAAATACACACTTATCAGTCTTCTTGCATGAATATAAGAGTTATCAAGAGTTCTTTTTGTGTTCAGAAACTTTCTTGGCTTTGTGAAGCAATTTACGTTCTTGCGTGTTTCTTGATCTTCAGATTTCATCAAAAGGCAATCATGCATCATATGACCAAGTTCACCACAATAAGAACATGAGATTTTCTTTATGGATGCATGTGTGTGTGCAACATGATTTTTATTGGCATTCATCGTGACACCAACAAAGATGCAAGGAGAATGTGGTTTGTGGTCTAAGAGAGGGTGATGAAATCTCCACCTTATCTTGCTTATAGGTGTTGCCTTTAGAAATTTTTTTTCAGAATGAAATGCTCAACACAATTTAAAAACAAGGTGTTCTTATGCAATCGTGTGTGCTCAAGATAAGATAAGTAGAACGTACCTTACCCCTCGCGATCTCCAAAATGCAACGACAGAATTTAAACATAATAACTATATTCTATATAATGCATGACCTAAACCTGGATGGTATGGTTTCTAATCTTGAGATGGAGTCTTTTATTTTTGTGATCAAGTTTTTTTTAGTTAATGAAGCTATCTAGCCAGCATAAATTTTTTTGAGATTTTCTAAATATAAAAGTTAACAAAATACATAAAACAAACTAAACCACAAGAGGGAAGATTGAGATACTTACTTGGATCGCGATCTCTCGTCCTTTATTTTTTAAATTTTTTTATTTTTTAAGGAGATGTAAAAAGGATATTTTTAAAAAAAATCCCTTTTTTCAATATAAATATATACAAAAGAAAATTCAAGTTTTCAACTCAAAACTAATCTCCTCGGCGACGGCGCTAAAAATTGACGTGCTGAAATGTTCATCATTAAAAACAAGCGGCAATCAATCAAAATACCGAACTCACAATACAATAGAAATTAACGGTACTACACTAGTGAACACGGGTCGAATCCATAGAGAGGAATGTTGATATTGAAAAGTTTGAATTTTCTTTTAGACAAAAATAGATGAATGTTTTGTTTTGCTTTTCAGAATTTAAAGAACATGAAATAAATTTATTTAAAGAAGTTTAGAAATTTGGATAGCTAGAGAGAGAGTTTTAACTTAACAAAATTAAATGTGAAATAAAAATAGATGAAGTGGGTAGCTTTGCGGCCGTGGTATGAGGGTAACAGTAACGTCTCCTTTTGCCTTTGATTCACGAATCGCCAGGAGCGACTTCGTGCACTCGACCGGAGAGAGATCCGTTTCTCTTGACCGTTGAAGAGGCGGAATCTCGCGCTGGGTCCTGAGCGGGCTGTGGATCACCAGAAGATAAATCTGCAAGAGAGGGAAACGTGTCAGAGGGCCCAGGGGATCTCCCTGGGGCAAACCCTCCGATGGCTAAGTCAGTAGAGCGATGGTGGAAGCGATAATGGGGGGAGGAGAGAGCTGATGCGCGAGAATCCTCTCCACCAAAGGGTGAAGCGAATCGTGCTCAGGAGCTTAGGGTATGTGAATGCCTAGTTCATCTTACCATCTTCCGGAGGGTATCCCTTGCTTAAATAGTGCGTCGCCTTTTAAGAGTCCGGTGAGCTGAGGGCTTCCCGGCGGGAGTTACGTCTTCAGCGGGGGCTTTTATGGCCGGATCGTGGGGACGTTATCCCCTTGGAGTCCGGCGGCACCCCTGACTCTCCCGTCGGCGGAGGACTCTGAACGGCCGTACATGCGGATTAATCAAACGGTCTTACCGAGCTTCGGGGAGGCTAGCTCTGGTCTGAGCGATGGCCCGGCGAAGGTGGGGTCGGATAGGTCGGCTGGAGCCTGTCTCTCTCAGGTGAGGAGAGGGCTTTTAGACCGGACCTTCCTTGGGACCTGACCGCTGTCTCGGGCCCTCCGAGCCTAGAAGGCCGCTGGGGAGAGTTGGTTCCTCGAGTCTTTATTTATTGGGCTTTTCTTCCCTGAGTGGGCCCAGCGGGCTATCACTCGGGCGGGCTCACCTAGTTGGACCGTATGGGTCTTGTTGGGCTGCCTTTGTGGTGGGCTACGGAAATCCCCCTCTCCACTTGTCCCCCTCCTACTCCCGAGCCAAGGAGGCTCGGATGAGTAGTTTTTCGAGGCTTTGGACCGGCGTGGCTCAGGTGGGTGGAATTCTGTTGGCGTTGTGGAGTCGCTTATAGCGGTCGCCGAGGCCCATAATGATGATCCTGGCGGATTGGAAGCGAAGGGGCCCCCCTTTTTCTCGGAGCACGGAACGGCGCGCCGCCACCCTCAGGGGTTTTTTAAGGGGCGCTGTTCATCGTTCTAGACTTCCAGGGTTTTAGGCTTTCCTTGCTTCATGATGCACCGTGAGAGCACAGCGGAGACGCGGAGCCTTGCGGCGGCGTTCGAAGAGTTGGCGAGGACAACCGCGGAGGCGATCCGGCAGCTTCCTTCTCCCCCGGAGTCTTCAAGCTCGTGCGAGGGATCTTCTCTCGACTCGATGGCGGACCGGAGCCTGGAGCCTGTGCCAGTGAGGCGGGAACCCGTCCCCAACTGTAGCGAGTTGGGGGAGACGGAGGTGAGGAGGTTAGAGCACCGTTTCCGTCTGCCTCTCCGCTATAGCTTTGTTGCCGCCACTCCGTACGAGACGAGTTTGGATGATCGTGCTGGGCTTATTTGCACCTTCCTTCTGGCTTGGAAGAGCGGATTTTGGCTTCCTTTCGATCCTTACGTGCTGCAGCTTCTCAATTTTTTCCGATTGGCACCTATTCAGTTGGTGGCCAACTCCTATCTTCTTCTTTCGGCCTTCGGGATTCTGTGTCGCCAGCGCGACATCTACCCTTCTCTGGACCTCTTCCACTTCTTCTTTGAGTTGAAAGCGCACCCGCAGGCGGGGAAAGGCTTCTACTTCATCCAGGCGCGGAGGAACAGGAGCTGCATCTCGCTTGCGGCGAAGGACTCCTCGCACAAGGGGTGGAAGACCCAATTCTTCTGGGTGAAGGCGGTGGCGACGGACGAGATCTGGAGATGCCGGACCTCGCCCAACTTTCACCCGAATCTGCCCCCTCGCCAGGAGGAGTTCCCTCCCCACGTGGAGCAGCAGGCTGCCCGTCTGCTAGAGAATCGCCAATCGACCGAGGAGCTGGTGACGCCGGAGAACATCGAACGGTGTCTTCTCTCGCGGTTGACGTCGTCAGGTATGGCTCTTGAGGCTCTTTTTCTGGGGTGGTAGCTCTTTTTTTCTCCTCCTGACTGGGGCTTCTTCTTGCTGCAGACGTGAGGCGGGAGCCTCTGGAGGAGGCCGCCGAGGTCATCGATCTGGGAGATGACTCGGCAGCCGATGAGCCTGATGCCCCGGTGGGTCGCGTCAATGCCCGAGATAAGGGCAAGGGGGCGGCCGACTGGTCTGAAGCGCAAGGATCCCCTGGTGGGGAAACTGCGGGAGGCCGCGAAGGCCAGGAAGAGGGCCAGGAAAGCCGGTCTTCCTACCACCGTCGGGGGCGATTCTGGCTCGGCGGCACTCCCCCCTCGGGGGCAGGATGGGGCCGACCCTTCTGGGCTGGCTCTCCCATCCGCCGAGCGAGAGGGGGCCGAGGAGACCAAGGGCCCCGCAGAGGGAGGTGATGGGTCGGCTCTCCCCTCTATAGGGACAGAAGGGGCCGATGCCGGCGTGGCCGGCGCTGGGACCGAGGGTTCGGTCGGCGCGGATGGGGGTTCACCCGCGGGGGCGTCACAACCCCAAGTGACGGCAGCTTCTGGTGCGGTTGATCCCGCGGCGCCGGTCGAGGGTGGGGGTTCGCCCGGGGAGGCGTTGCAACCCCAACCGACTGTGGCGCGCGGGGCGGTTGGTTTCGCCGCCACAACAGGGCCTTCTGGCGGGGTGCCCAGGGTGGAGCAGTCCCCTTTGCCGGAACCTCTGGTCAGGCTCGGTGTCTCGGGTGACCTGTACCGGCTCTGCCGGTCGATCGCCGATAGGACGAGGGGGGGAGAAAAGCGCAGCACTCCGGCCGGGGTCCTTGACATCCTGATGGAGGGCGGCCTGGTCATAGCTCGGACAGCGGCCGTGATGGCAGAGGCGCATGCCCGGACGGAGGCGGAGACGTCGAAGCTCGCCTGGACCCTTGGTGGATGCGAGGGGAAACTAGCTCGGCTCGAGGGGGAGCACGAGGGGCTCCGGCGGGAGTTCCTCGCATTCAGGGAGTTGGCGCGGTCGAGCCGACGGGAAGCCGAGGTGCTGGCCGAGCAGCTGACAAGGGCCCAAGAATCGCTCGAGAGGAAGAGCAAACGTCTAGAAGACGAGCGTCAACGTCACATCGAGCTGGATAGCCTCTGGGAGCTTGAGCGCGGCGAGCTACAGGATCAGGCGGAGGACGCGGAGCGCCTTCGCGCTGAGGCCGAGGCGGACCGAGCCCGGGCGGAGGGTCGGATGATCGAAGCTGAGCGGAGGATGACCGAGCTGGAGGAGCGTCTGGCGAGGGCGGAAGAGCGTGCGGCCGAGGCGGAGCGGGTTCGGGACTGGCAGGTCGAGGCGGAGGCGATCGTGCGCTATAAAGGCTCGGAAGCTTACTCGGCCGACCTGATTGCAGCTGCCCTACCCTACTACGAGGTAGCGCACCGCCGGGGTGCTCGAAAGGGGTTCAGGCAGGGCTATCGCCGGGCGATGAACTATGCCAATGAGCACCTTGCCGGGGGTGATTTTCCTTATGGCCAGAGTTATGACTCAGACGAGTCAGATTCCAGCTCCTCATCTTCGGCCGGGGAAGAACCGGAGGAGTCGCCTCCAGTAGGGTCACCAGCTCCGGAGGCTTTGGGAGGGCTAACGACCGGGACAGTTCTCGCACAGGCGACGTCAGTGTCCGGGCCGGCCGTCGCCGAGGGTACCGGGGGTGACGCGTCCCCTACTGCTGTTCCCGAGCTTCAAAGTGGGCCCGAGGCCTGATGTAACTTTATTTTGCCCCTTCCCCTTTTTGTCTGTCTTTCCTTTTGTAAGAGGTTTTTATGGGAGACAATAAATGACTTACTTTATTTGATCGCTATCTTTGCTGTGATTTGGTTGGCATATCGGGGCAGTTGGAAAGTGCCGATATCTTTTGCGCCGTTTTCGCACGTCGATTCGGGAGACTTCTTGCGGGCGTCCTTCCGTATTACCATGCTTTGAAAGTCGAGGTGCTTCGCGAATCCCGCTAGGGTGGGGACCGAGGAATTTAAGGTGATCTTTCAGGGGAGGTCCTATAGCGTGTTTTCGAGGGGGGAGTCATTTAAGGCGCGTGGCCTCCCTTGGCCTATAAAATGGACCGAAGGGTGCTCCTTCCCTCTTAACACTTAGGACTCTCGCCGGCGGTCTGCTCTTATTCCCTCGTCTTCGCTCTGCGTAGCGCCGCCGCGATCGGAGCATGGAGGACCCTTCAGAAGGTGACGCTGCAGACGACGGGGAGCGGCCGGTTCCAGCTGTCCTGGAATATCAGTTGGGTCCCACGGTCGCCGCGCGTGCATGAGACGGGTCCGACGGTCGCCGCGCGGATCTGGAGAGGGCTTCGACGTGCGGGGGCACGCCGTTTGCCTCCTCTTGGCTCCGGCGAGGCTTCCGGGCGGACGCCGAGATGGAGGGCGGATGGGGGAGTTAGGGATGCCGGCCACCATTCCCCTCCATGGGAGGGGAGGAGGCGGCTCCAGTCCCTTCCTCGCCCCTGTCCGCAGCCTCTTTCTCTCTCTTTTGTTCTTCATTTCTTTCACTCTTCGGGGGCTGCTTGCTTTCTGTTCGCCTCCAAAGAGTTGGTAGTTTGGCGGAGAGGAGACCTTCACGGCGTTCCTTTTTCCAGGTTGTTGCCAACTTGGAAGGTAGCCTTCCTTGTGTGAAAGGTGGCCTTCTCCTTGCTGTCCCTCTGTCACCTTTGTCACGGTCCACCCGAGCCAACTGGGTCGACCATCTCTTGTTCGAGCCAGTTTCTACGCGAGGCAGAGTCAGTGGCTGGATGCGAGAAGGTCAAGACCGGGTCGGCCGGGTGATGGCCGTTTGCCGCGGTGCTAGATGGATTTTTGCTTTTCACTATGTAATGTATTGGCAGTTGCCTTTCTGATGTACCAACAGTTATCTTGAATGAATGCGAAAGATAAGGGGGTTTATTTTACCCGATTTGTTGATACAGTATTCAGAAATAAAATCTGCGTAGTGTGGTTGCATTCCGTGTCCGGGGAATGGGTTCCCCTTCCATTGTGGCTAACCTGTACGCACCTTTCCCGAGCGTCTCGATCACTCGGTAGGGGCCTTCCCAGTTGGGGGATAGCTTGCCCGCCGCCTCCAGTGGTCGAGATGCTTCGGTCTTCCTGAGAACGAAGTCCCCTGGTCAGAATTGTCTGCCTCGGACCTTGGCGTTGTAGTACCGAGTGAGGCGGCGCTGGTATTCTGTAGCTCAGACGTTCGCGATCTCTCGGAGTTCATCTGCCAGGTCGAGGTTCTCGAGCAGCTTCTGCTCGTTTGCCTTGGGCAAAAAGCTGATCACTCGGAGAGACGGATTGGCGATTTCTAACGGAGCGACGGCTTCGGTGCCATATACCAGTTGAAAAGGGGTCTCACCGGTTGCCGTTCTGGGGGTCATTCGGTGCGACCATAGTACGCTAGGCAGTTCCTCGAGCCAGCTACCCTTAGCCTTGTCGAGTCTAGTTTTTATGCCCTTCAAGATGGTCTTGTTGGCATTTTCAACCAGCCCGTTGGCCTGAGGGTGGGCGACCGAGGTGAAGTGGTTGCGGATATTTAGGTCGGCACATCTGTCTCGGAAGTATCGAGAGTCGAATTGCCGCCCGTTATCGCTCACTATCACTCGGGGGACGCCGAAGCGACAAATGATCGATTTCCATACGAAACCCCAGACGACTGTCTCGGTGATCCTCGATGTTGCTTCAGCCTCGATCCACTTGGTGAAGCAGTCGATGGCGACGATGATGAACTTCTTCTGGGATTGAGCCATTGGGAATGGCCCAAGGATGTCGATCCCCCACCGAGCGAAAGGGTAGGGCTCGGTAAGGGTGACAAGTTCCGTGGCCGGCTGGTGGACCAAATGGTCGAATCGCTGGCAACGGTCGCAATGTTGTACGTAAGCCGTGCAGTCGCGCTGTAGGGTCGGCCACCAGTATCCTTGCCTTAGCAGGATTCTGGCCAACGACCGACCTCCCGAATGTGCTCCGCACAGGCCTCGATGAATCTCTTCAATAGCTTGGCTCGCTTCGTCGGGGCCGAGACACTTCAGAAGGGGCCCGGAGAACGATCTTCGGTAGAGAGCGTTGTCGAGGATGACGAAGCGCCGAGCCTGGTACTTCATCCGGCGGGCTTCTCGAGGGTCGGAGGGTTCCTGGGAGTCTCGTAGCCAGGATAGGTAGGGGGAGCGCCAGTCGTCGGGAGTGGCCGAGTCAATGGCGAGGAGCTCCGAGTCTATGCTCCGGCGCTCTAGCTCTTCTAGGAGGACCGATCGTGTACCTTCCGGGTCTAGGGAGGAGGCCAGTCGGGAGAGGGCATCCGCCCGAGAGTTTTGCACCCGAGCTATTCGGACTACCTCGAACTCCTCGAACTGCTGGGCCAGGCTCCGGACCAACTGGAGGTATTTGATCATAGGTGCCTCCCGAGCTTCGTACTCGCCACTGACCTGGCTTGCAACTAGCTGGGAGTCGGTGTGGATCCTGACTCGCTCAGCCCCCAACCGTTGGGCCATGCGGGCCCCTGAGATAAGGGCCTCGTACTCGGAAGCATTGTTGGATGCCAAGAAGTTGAACTTTAGGGCGTATTACAACTCTATTCCTTCGGGGGACCTTAGGAGGATCCCTGCACCGCTGCCGACCGGGTTGGACGATCCATCGACGAACAGCTCCCAGGTTGGCCCGGTTGCTGTCGGAGGCATGTCCTCGACCGGAACGGTGCTCTCGGTGATGAAGTCGGCGAGCGCTTGCCCTTTGATAGCTGATCATGGCCGATACGAGATGTCGTATGCCCCGAGCATGATGGCCCATTTGACAAGTCGCCCCGAGGCTTCGGGGTGGGCCAGAATCTTCTTCAGTGGCTCGCCGGTTAGCACTGTGATGGGATGCCCCTGGAAGTAGGGTCGGAGGCGCCTTGCGGAGGTAACCAACGCTAGCACGAGTTTCTCGGTTGCGGGGTACCTCCGCTCGGCCTCGTTGAGCACCTTGCTGGTGTAGTAGACCGGCCTCTCGACTCCCGAGTCATTTCTGACTAGGACCGAGCTGACCGTTGACGGCGTCGCCGAGAGATAGAGCAACAAGACCTCGCCCGGGACGGGCTTGGAAAGCACCGGGGGCGAAGCCAGGAACTCTTTGAGCTCGGCGAACGCGGTCTGGCATTCCCCATCCCATGCGAACGTGGCAGATGCTACCTTGGGCCCCCTCATCAGCTTGAAGAAGGGCAAGTATCATTCGGCCGCACGGGACAGGAAACGACTGAGAGCAGCGACACGCCCCGTTAGACGTTGGACGTCTTTAATACACGCGGGCGGGCGCATGTCCAGGATGGCCTGGACCTTATCGGGGTTGGCTTCGATCCCTCGCTGAGTGACAAGGAAACCCAGGAACTTCCCGGATCTTACTCCAAAGGCGCACTTGGCGGGGTTGAGCTTCATGCAGTACTTCAAAGGCTCGGGCTGGCGGAGAAGTCCCGAGTCTTTGATGTCTTCATAGATCTCGTAGACTGGTGCGGTCAAGGGGGTATACTGCTCGTACTTTCTCTTGCGCTCTCCTTCTCGATCGCGCTTCTTACTCGAGCCGGGGTTTGGCTCGGAGGTCCGCTTTTTGTCCCCCTCCCGACCCGAGCCGGTTGCGTCTCGGCAGGCGCTGAGTACTTCTTCGCACTCGGCGTGGCGCAGTGCCAGAGTCACTAGCTCGGCAAGGGTCGAGGGAGGGTGGAGGACAAGCTCGCGGCGGAGATTCTCGTCCCGGGTGCCCCCGGTCAGTGCGGTTGTGGCTGAGGCCACATCCAGGCGGGGGATCCTGAGGGCTTTCGATTTAAATCGGTGGACGTAAGTCCGGAGCCTCTCCCCTTGCGCCTGTTTGAGAGCCAGGAGCCCCGCTACTGACCTTGGGGGGGGCGCTACCGGCGAAGCTCTCCTTGAAAATTCGCCCGAATTGCCTGAAGTCTCGAATGGACCCCGGAGCGAGGGCCCGGAACCATGCCTGAGCTCCTTGGACCACGGTGGCCGCGAAGGCTCGGCATTTGATGGGATCCGGCGTTCCATGCAGGGTCACCAGGGCGTCGAAGCTATCGTAGTGGTCGGCTGGGTCGCCCTGGCCGTCGTAGAGCTTGAAGGTTGGGATGGAGGCTCTAGGAGAGACCTCTGCCTTCAAGATGTATTCGGAGAAAGGGGATTTCTCCTCATCCTCCGGGAAAGAGGTCTTCTGCAGGGCGCGGAGAGCGCACTCTTGCTCTGCGAACCGTCTTTCAAAATCTCGTAGCCGGAGAGACAGTTCCGGCTGTGGCCGTGCCGTGGGGCTGGGGGGGGTGTCGTGGCGATCTCCCGGAGCACTGGTGCCCGGGCGCGGCGGCCTCGCCCCCTGCTTCCCTCTCCTCGGCGTGGAGGAAGCCTCTTGCTCTGCAGGCGGAGCTTGCGAGGGTCCTCCGACGTCGTTGCGGAGGAGCTGTCGGCCGCGGAGGGTGAAGCGGCCTCCGGCGGTGTGCTGCGTTGCACTCCTTCGAGGGGGACTTCCTGACGGGGCGCGGGACCTCGCGTCCCGGGCCGCCTGGGCCCTCATGAGCTCCACGAGGATGTCCATCTTTTCGTTGAGGGCCTGGAAGGCGTTGGCGCCACCGTCGAGGGGTGCCCCTGTCTCCGCCGGGGGGGGGGGTGGTGGCCCGTTGGTGGGGACGCTGGCGTTGGAGGGGGGGCTCTGCGAGACCCTAGAGGGGGCGCCTCCCGCCGCCGCCACAGCCTTACCTGCCCCGCCGGCGGATCTCCTCCCTGAGCTTTTTCTTACCATCTTGACTCTTCGTGCGTTTCCCACAGACGGCGCCAGATGAAGAGGCGGAATCTCGCGCTGGGTCCTGAGCGGGCTGTGGATCAGCAGAAGATGAATCTGCAAGAGAGGGAAACGTGTCAGAGGGCCCAGGGGATCTCCCTGGGGCAAACCCTCCGATGGATAAGTCAGTAGAGCGATGGTGGAAGCGATAATGGGGGGAGGAGAGAGCTGATGCGCGAGAATCCTCTCCACCAAAGGGTGAAGCGAATCGTGCTCAGGAGCTTAGGGTATGTGAATGCCTAGTTCATCTTACCATCTTCCGGAGGGTATCCCTTGCTTAAATAGTGCGTCGCCTTTTAAGAGTCCGGTGAGCTGAGGGCTTCCCGGCGGGAGTTACGTCTTCAGCGGGGGCTTTTATGGCCGGATCGTGGGGACGTTATCCCCTTGGAGTCCGGCGGCACCCCTGACTCTCCCGTCGGCGGAGGACTCTGAACGGCCGTACCTGCGGATTAATCAAACGGTCTTACCGAGCTTCGGGGAGGCTAGCTCTGGTCTGAGCGATGGCCCGGCGAAGGTGGGGTCGGATAGGTCGGCTGGAGCCTGTCTCTCTCGGGTGAGGAGAGGGCTTTTAGACCGGACCTTCCTTGGGACCTGACCGCTGTCTCGGGCCCTCCGAGCCTAGAAGGCCGCCGGGGAGAGTTGGTTCCTCGAGTCTTTATATATTGGGCTTTTCTTCCCTGAGTGGGCCCATCGGGCTATCACTCGGGCGGGCTCACCTAGTTGGACGGTGTGGGTCTTGTTGGGCTGCCTTTGTGGTGGGCTACGGAAATCCCCCTCTCCAACCGTCTTTATAAGAAATTGTGGAAGAGAGATTAGAGAGATGGAGTGAAATTGTGCTAAGTAAAATTGAAAATAACAACACCACTAGAATTAAACATGAAGTAAAGTAAACTTACAAGTGAATGAAAATTACAAAAAATAATAAAATAGTAATAAGAGAGAGAGGGCCTAACTCTAACCATATGGAGGATGTGAGCCTAACACTAACTATCTATCAAGGAGAGCCCCCGGAGAGCTCCCATCACCCCTCCTTTTCTAGGCTCCAAGCCATCCCTTTGCTCCATGGGAACCTTCCAACATTTTCTTGCAATTTTTGTTGAAAAGTCCAAGCCTTCTTTTGCTCTTCTCTCCAATGTGTTGCCCTGCATGTTTTCTCCACTTTCTCTCTTTTTTTTCATTCACCTTGGCCTGCGTCCGCCTTTACGCGAAGAAAAGTGCCTACCTTGCCATCGTCGCCTGTGCCGCGTGAGACACGCAGCACCCGCTGCCGCGTTGACCTGCCTGCCTCGGGCCTCCAGTGTTGAAGCCGCCCCCGTGTTTGCCTACCGCGTCGCCATGCGGCTTGGCCGCGTGTTCGCGTGCGTTTGAAGCCTTGGCTACCTTCACGCATTTGAACGCTGGCCGCAGTTGACCCGTCGACCGTCCTTTGGCCTCTCCGCTGACCTCTAGCGCTTGCGTTATATATATATATATATATATAGCAAACCTAACTGCTTTGCTTTTTTATCTTTTAACAAGCCCATGGGCCTTTAGCGGTGTGAATGGGCTTTTGCCCATTTATCTTCTTATTTTGTTTCTTTTCATTCTTCATGTTGTCTTTTTCTTTGTGCCTGCAAAATAGAGTCAAAATTTAATTAAATCTAGTAATTAAATATTTTGATCTGAAATTCAGATTAAGTGTGATAAGTGCATATTGATGAATATTAAAGCTCATAAAAAGTGAGTATAACAGAAATTAACATGTAAAAATACACACGCATCAAGCGGTCTACCCCTGGACCGCTAAGGCCTGCCTAGCGGCCCATCCAGGACCGCTACGCCCCAGAAACACCGGACCTCAAGCGGTCATCCCCAGACTGCTAGGTCACCTAGCGGTCCTTCGACTGACCGCTAACGCCATGTAGCAGTCAGTCGCAAGACCATTGCCCAACCAGAAACCCGAACGGCCAAAACCCTAAAAACGGTCATGCCCTGACCGCTAAGCATTGGTTGGCGATCTCCTCGAGACCGCTAAGCTCAGTGGCGGTCTATCGCGTGACCGCAAAGCTCGAACCGACATAGGGGGACCCCTGGCGGTCTCCACTTGATTGCCAGGTCACCTGGCGGTCTCTGGAAGGACCGCTAGGTCGTCCCGAACGTGAAAATGGTGAATCTAAAAAAAACCCCATTCCACGCCTCATTCACACCCATGTGAAGGGGAAAACAAGGAGAAATTAGTTCCCAACCTCTCCAACATCGAGAGGACCCATTTAAACCCCAAAAATGCGATCAAAATGCAAGATCCGGCGCACACTCCAAAACATGCACTTTTCCCCAAAATGTGAAAATAACCCCGCTCGGCTCACCACGGCCTGCAAAACTCATGGGAAAGGAAGTACAAGGTTTAAGGATCCGTCCACCTACCTCCACCGAAGATTCCATGCGCCGAGGACACCGATCTGCTAAGAAAAGCCGTTAAAGCTCCACCGGTTCACGAACTCGCCACGAGCTTCACCGCGAGCCACCGCCCCTCGATCCTCGCCCATGCCAGGCCGCTGCTCACCCGCGTCGCCCCCGCCTCTCTCCGTCAGCCGCCAGAGAAGAGAGGGTGAGAAGAGAGAGCATGAGAGAAGAGAGAGGGTGAGAGTGAGAAATGAGAGATGGGGAGAGAGAGAAAAGAGGTTTTATATATATAGAAAATCTAGAATTTCTAGAAAATCTCAAAAATAGGGAAAAATACTCCCCACGATTCTCGAAAAATGCACAACACGGTGGTAACATACCAGAGTCGGTGAACGCAACGGTTCACCCTACACTGAGTTCTGAATGACCGACAGACGAAAATACGCGTGAACCGCAAAACTCAATCCGAGATTCACGAAAGTGATCCGAAACCCACGGTTCCTGATCGGAATAATATCCGAAAAATTCAGGGCATTATAGCCCTCCCCACTTCAATAAATTTCATCCTCGAGATTCAGGACTAGCACCAAGCCACAGGGGGAGAACGCCTTAACCCACTGACAATGCTATCAGAGCCCCAGCAAAGAAAACCTCGATTCTCACAAAAGCATCAATCTTGAGAGATACGGCCAGACCATCATCACGAGCAACACCTCGATCCGCACACAGCGCACACGGATCATCAGAGCAGGCATAACACAAAAGTATAAGTATATCATGACCTCAGTTACAGCGAAATCCACTCATGGCACCGCTGCCACAATCTCGCTCACCGAGGTGACACAATCCTCGTTACGAGAAACAGCCACTTATCCAACCACGCTTGGCAAACCAACCAAATGTCAGCTTCTCTACCAACTGACCGCCACAATTCCGTTGGCTCCATGCCAAGGACCACTTCACACCTAGCAAGCCGAACGCCAACAACAGCATGGGACCAACTCTATCAGAACACAAACTTCGACAAAGCCCAGATCCCATCCCAAAAAAAACACATCACAGAAATGGCCACCAAGGCCTCACCCACACACAGCTCTCTCCATTCTCGACCCACAACCACCAGCATCTTCTGTCTGTGAAAGACCATACACCGGTCACCAGACACTCGTCAATGAGAAACCTCCACCTGCCTAGCAGGCACGATCCAACTCATGACAGGCTATAAGATCCCAAATTCTTTAGAAATTTATTTAGAAAGTTATTTGTAATTATTTGGAATTTATTTGAAGTTATTCGAATTAATGAGAATTATCCAAATTAATTAGATTAATTAATTAATTAATAGAATAAGTCATTTTTATTCTATTTTCTAAAAATACCCAAAAATCACATCTTGTAGAATTAATTTTGTTTATCAACTTTGTCTTCTACAATTAAGCCTAATAAAATCGTTTATTAAGCCGAATTAGCGAACTAAGTCTTCCGAACTTAATATTTAATTAATTACGGAATAGTAGAAGTGGAAATTTTATCTACCATATAAAAATTCATAAAAATAATAATTAAATAATAGATGCTTCGACTAACACTTTTATCTTCTTGGAGTAAGCCTAATTAAATCATTATCTAGGCCTAATCAGTGGATTAAGCCTGACTTACAACCCACCTAACCCAAATTCGTATTCACTATTCACCCAAACTTTGAACATCAAATTCGAGCTTGTTTCTCAACCAAATGGGGTGATTCCAGAGGCAAATGAAAGGTATTACATAGAGGAATATTTCTCCTCTCATAATGCCACAAAATCATTACCATATGGTAAGTATTGGGCGCGCAAGAGCTAGGTCAACGTTGGCGGCGGTGTTTGGAACACGCAACTTGTTTGGTCGAATTCTTCCTTCCTGGAAGGATCCAGAAGGAGTATGACCTATTAAAAGAAAGCTCTACGTGTCTAGATTCATTTGGTAGCTGTGGTGTTCGCAGAGAATTCAGATCTGGAGAGATCTCTTGTGATTATTGGAGGAGGGTCCAAGTTCGTGGGTTTTTCTTAGGCCTTTCTACTTCCTTCGATTGAGGTAGGTTTCCTTAACCAAAATCAGATTATGAATATAGAAAATTGTACCTCTCATCGAGCTCTTTCCATTGGTGGCAAAAGCCCCAATTTTCATTAGGTATCCGTGGAGATATCGAGGTTTTAGTGAGGTGATGTCAAGTTGTTCTTTATTCTAGGTTTCGAGTTCCCTCTTCAATTTGAGGTAGGTTATAACAGCCCAACTTCTAATTAACATACATGAATGTAATCAATAGCATGTTAGCTTTCTTTTGACATCAAAATCCCCAATTTTTATAGATCATGCCTAGAGTATTTCGTGTGTTATTAAAAGCATGCTAGCAAGCTAGACTTTTCTTGTGTTCTTCATAGAATAGGTTGTATTTCATTGGATTCCTATCGAAATTCGTGATTTAAAATTGTGTTTCATGACCCTAGGATGCATATTAATAACCCTAGAGTATATGGTTAAGATCCTAATACATTTAGACCCCAATTCTTGGAGTTTTTCATGTTTTTTTTTGAAGCCTTTTGGGTCTGGAAACCCAGGGGTCGACCCACGGGTCGACCCATTTCAACCCTGCAAGCAGCAATGCTGCCTTGCATGGGTCGACCCAATGGGTCGACCCACAGCCTGCAGGGGTCGACCCATGGGTCGACCCATGCAGCCAGGATGGCTCCTGGAAGCCAGGGGTCGACCCAGGGGTCGACCCATACCTGGAGTTTTCCAGGGGTCGACCCAAAGGGTCGACCCATGCCCCGTATGACCCGTTTTAATGATGTTTTGACCCGGGGATCAATCCGGATCATCGGGGGATCAATCCATTCAACCTAATCACATTGAAAACTACATTTTTGAGGAACTAATGACCTATTCATATACCCTTTTTAGTTTCAATTAACATAGGTCCATACATGCAAACTTAGTGTAAAAACACACCGTTTATCATCTTCATTTTCAATGCATACAAGGTTAAATAGAAACCCACATAATTAGTGGTTAATGGTGTAACTAAAATCTCTGTTAAATGCATTCTATTTCACTCCTGTGGGAGTTGTTCTGTGCTTTATCATCTTGAATCAACTTCTTGGCATTTGTCTTAATGTAAATGATAATGGATAATCTTTGATATGCTAACTTGGTAATTAGGATTAAGTTGATCGTTAAGTTGCTGTTTTAGTCTTGCTTACTCCAGTTGAATCGATTGCTTATACACCTGAACGGTATACTGTCGGCCGTTCCTTCTTGACCCCGTGGACCGAGTTTGGTCCAGTTCTTGTATTATGGCACCGAGGTGACCGTATAAACCGAGTTTTTGTTTTGAATCCAAGGACATGTTAGTCCTTAAATCTCATACTCTTGACAGAAATTCATCTGATTGATTGGCCATTAAAATTGACTGAATGTCTAGACGGATGGGACGTTGGGCCCAGTAAATCAATGCCATCGCATCATAAGGGTCCGGTCTGGTCCTGGGGAGAGCGCCCGAAAGTTAGTGAGCCCATGAGATGTTAATGACATGGTGGGGCATTGCACCGAAGTACTTGCCTGAGTGTTGGCGTCTATGACAAAAGTATCTTGTTACTTATCACTTGATCATGCTTGGTTAAATGTTTAAAATACTTGCTTGTTGGCCAATTCCTTACTTATATCTCATTGTTATATCTCTTGTTATATCTCCTGTAGTAAATTCTTGTATCTGTTATCCTTGATAATCATTATCAATTGTATATTTCTTGACCTTGCAAGATCTTGTTATTACCGTTGTTTATTGCATTATCGTTTGTAGCATGACATTTTGAAAATGTAATTAAACTGTTAATCACTTATACATGCCTGTTATTTCCTACTGGGCGTTAGCTCACACCCCGTTGTTTCCCCCTTTCCAGGCTTCTCAGGTGACGCGCTTACCGACGGGGAAGGGCAGGAGTGATGTCTTGAGTGTATCAGTTCTAGTGTGTTAGCAGTGTGTTTATTGTTAGTTGTGTTTGGAGATCGTTTAGTTTCAGTTTGTTGTTGAGTCTTAGTGGTTGTTATTCCATGTAGTATTAAGTTACCTTTGGGATCATTGCATCAGTTTGGTTGTTTAATGATCATTTAGCATTTCCTTTCCATCTTGTAGTACTTGTGTATCATTTTAGATTTAGTTCCCTCTCTTGCCAGCGTGTCCCTAACTGTACGTCCCGATATTTCCGCCTTGTTCGGGGCGTGACACAGGCCATCCACTGACTCACGCATAGACCAATACCACATCCAAACCTATCATCATGCCAACTCTATCCTCTTAGGGGAGCACGGCGAAACCAAATGATAAAAATTCAGAATCTTAGGTCCTCACCTCACTCGACTCAGACTTACAGGGAAATCCTCCCATGCTAGTCACCAGACCAAGGACCACCATTCCGACGCCAACGTCCCATCAAGGACCACCACGCATAGGCATCGTTCACCATCCTATCTCATCAAATCCTATCTCATCTCAATTACTCCAAATGTACACCTGCCAATCCTAGTTCCGCTCTTACCACAAAGCTACGGGACACAACCCTGAGCAATTCATGGCACACGACTCCAAGGCAACCAAGTGCCACTTGCTACCACAGCAACCTGGTCGACAGCACCACGACCAATGCACACGGGTCCCTAGACAATACACATCTTACCATGGTCGACCACTCAATCAACCTTACCAGCCTCTCGCAGCTACCAACTGGGACCCATTATCTCTCAGAGATCACTTCCGCATAGCACCCTCGAATCTCCAGGAAGAACTACCGCACCTGAAATGTTGGGGTGAGGCTCCTATCACTGGCTCAGTAGGGGTCCCGCGGAACCCCAACCGTAAACAACGGCGGTAGAGGAAAGCAACAACAATAGCAGGAACAGCAAACCAGTGGCCGGTAAAAACTTGACACTACAGCTACTCCTACTGTACCAGAAAACACACCCCGATCTCACAGTCAGGGGACTACCAGACGATCAGAGAAACCCTGGCTACGCTACCAGAAGAAACATCACGATGACGCTGTCATTCAGGCCCGTCTTACAGACAAAGGCCCAACCCCAAAACCACATGGTCTGGGTAGACACGATCACAACCTCCTGTCGTGAACCCTACATTGTCAAGGGAAAATCCACGGTGACGCTCACCAGAAACCCTAGACTTCTACCTCGGGAAACCACCAGGAAACTACATGCAAAATTACGTCTTACAGACATAAAATAGAAACTTGAGTCACTAGAAACTCACATCACGTGATGGGAGCACCTCCTCACCAGAAGCAAGGACGGATGAGTCCACTGGCGACTTAGTCCACAGCCTCAGGTGTCTCTCTGCGATGCCCTAGGCAGAGATAGAGACATCGTACAATAATCAGTAACACAGAACAATGACTAGCTGAGGTCGCGCTCATCAGCGCGGGTCTGACGTCCCCAACAACGTGTGCACACATACACCATCTGCTCTAAGTTGGGTCCTCTAGTTGGTTTTCCCCCAGCCCGGAAGTAGGCTGCAAAGGCGAGGGGCCCTATGGTAACCAGCCTAAAAATTGTCTCTCTCAGGTCACGCTCTCCACCACTCCCAAGTGGGTCCGCACACGCGTGCGCAGGAAAGCTATGACTAGGGGCAGGTCACTAAACGTGAACACGGGAAGCCACACACGCACCCATTGCAAGTAACACAGAGCAACAGGTGGCTCGGAGCCACCAGACTCTGGATGGTCCACTAGACCTAATAAACCCAATAGTCCTTGAGTCACACGACTCGGGTCAAGACCGTTGAACTGGGATAGCTCCACATCATCAATCTGCCCTAACCCTTGGGTAGAAACCTCGACACGATGACTCACAAGGTAGTTCACAACTGCCGAGACCATTCCCTCATAAAGAGAACTCAAGAGACCTCCAGCCCTAGGCTGGGAGACTAGACTCGCAGTCCAAGGCCAAACTCACAGCCCACTCAGAAATTATCATCCGGAGAAACCCACATTGTGCTGGAAAACCCATCGCAACCATACCGACACACAGTGACTCGACCTAGTGAGAACTAGAAAGCCCGGAACACATGGGGTCACCCTGACCCTCCAAACCTATGGGTATGTTAATCGAGATAAGTCGGTACCTCTAGGCACCCCAAAAACACGGACACAGAACTCACGGGGTGTCCGGGACATCCACGAGACCAAAGGTCAACCACTGGGTCACAACCGGGGCTCAACACGACACAAACGAAACACAACTAGCACAAAAAATAGGGTGGCGGTCCTCCCTGGACCATCACGCCACCTGGATGTCTACCCTGGACCGCAAACTAAGCCTAGCGGTCTACCCCTGGACTGCTAAGCCATGCCTAGCGGTCCATCTAGGACCGCTACTCCCCAGAAACACCGAAACTCAAGCGATCATCCCCAGACCGCTAGGTGACCGCTAGGTCACCTAGCGATCCTTCGACTGACTGCTAATGCCATGTGGCAGTTAGTCGCAAGACCGCTGCCCAACCAGAAACCCGATCGACCAAAATCGTAAAAACGGTCAGGCCCTGATCACTAATCATTGGTTGGTGGTTTCCTCGTGACCGCTAAGCTCGGTGGCGGTCTATAGCGTGACCGCAAAGCTCGAACCGACATAGGGGGACCCCTGGCGGTCTCCACATGACCGCCAGGTCGCCTGGCGGTCCCTGGAAGGACCGCTAGGTCGTCCCGATCACGAAAACGGTGAATCTCACAAAAAACCCCATTCCACGCCCTATTCACACCCATGTGAAGGGGAAAACAAGGGGAAACGTGTTCCTAACCTCTCCAACACCGAGAGGACCCATTTAAATCCCAAAAATGTGATCAAAATGCAAGATCCGGTGCACACCCCAAAACATGCACTTTTCCCAAAATAGTGAAAATAACCTCGCTCAGCTCACCACAGCCAACAAAACTCGTGGGAAAGGAAGTAAAGGGGTTACGGATCTGTCTCCCTACCTCCACCGAAGATTCCGCACGCCGAGGACGCCGATCCGCTAAGAAAACGCCATTGAAGCTCCACCGGTTCACGAACTCGCCACGAGCTCCACCGCGAGCCACCACCCCTCGATCCTCGCCCATGCCCGGCCGCTCCTAGCCCGCATCACCCCGCGTCGCCCCCGCCTCACTCTGTCGGCCGCCAGAGAGGAGAGGGTGAGAAGAGACAGCGTGAGAGAAGAGAGAGGGTGAGAGTGAGAAATGAGAGATGGGGAGAGAGAGAAAAGAGGTTTTATATATATAGAAAATTTGGAATTTTTAGAAAATACCAAAAATATGAAAAAATACTTCTCACGATCCTCGAAAAATGCACAACACGGTGGTAATGTCCCGGAGTCGAAGAATGCAACGGTTCACCCTAGACGGGGTTCCGAAGGTCTGACAAATGAAAACATGCATGAACAGTAAAACTTAATCCGGGACCCACGAAAGCGATCTGAAACCCACGGATCCTGATCCAAATAATATTCAATAAATCTAGGACGTTAAAATTTTTGACCAACTAACGCTTCATCGGAACTAATTTGACCCACAGGTTTCCGACGTCTAAATTATCCATCTCAAATACGTCGCAAATTAACGACGTATTTTCGACCAAATTAACTTTCGTTAGATATAATTTAACCCACAAGTTTTCGACGAAATACTATTTATGTCGCAAATAAGTCTGTAATTTTGCCTATAATTTTGGGAGGGAATAGGTTTTAGTCACAAATACGTCGAAAAATCTAAACGTATTTGCGACCAAATTATATGTCGTCATAAATATTAATTAATTTCCTTATTATTAATTACCGACATAAATATTGATGAAATTTTTTATAGTTTCTGTTCATCAGTAATTTCTAACGAATTTGCGATGCAAATGTATTACGTCGGAAATTAGCGACCAAATTGTACTGACGTCCATATTTTGTCGGAAATACGTCGCAAATCCGTCGAAAATGCACTTTTCGACGTATTTCTGACGGAGTTGCGACGGAATATAAACGTTGGAAAAACTTTTTTTCCTTGTAGTGATTGCGGCAGGTTAGAACTACTGGCGGACGCATCTTCGTCATGCGAACGCTCGGTCTGAGGCTCCTTGCGTATGGATCTAGCAGCTGCAGGACATTTTTCTGAAGCTGAAAGCTTTCCCTTGCTCCTTGTGGAAGGCAGAGACATAGTGACAGAAAATAAGCTGAAAAGGGTTATGTGCGGAGATAGGGTTAAGAACATAAAGTAGGAGTGGAGTGTTTTAGATAGGATCCCTACGTCGAGGAGATGGAGAAGAACCTTTTGGTCTGTCAAGGGACAACAACAATGCTCAGAATCAGAGCTTTCGGAGAGTTACGGAGATGGAAAGAGGGTGAAGAACATGAAGTAAAAGCGTGAGAGCTTACTCAATGTAGTGAATCTGATATATTTACCAATCTCCAGGGAAAATTGCCAAATTGCCCTTTCCTTATTAGCTTGCTAGCTCGGAGAGCCGAAATAAGAGGTGACTCGCTCCGACTCTTAGGGCTAGAATATACTAGTTCTGGAAAGTCCTTAATAGTAACCTTGCTATTGCGGCAATCGACTGTTGCCTGGTATTTGGATAACCAATCCACTCCCAGTATGACATCATACTCCTTTAGATCTAAACATATGAGATCGATAGGAAGATTTCTTCCTTTTACCAAGACTTCACAGTTTTGATAATGGTGAGTAATATCGGTTTCGTTTCCGAGAGGAGTAGATAAAGTTATTTTCATCCATTCCGGTTCCATAGGTAGGGGGTTAGCAAACCTCTTGGAAATAAAAGAATGTGATGCACCCGTATCAAATAAGACATGTGCATACTTGGAACAAACTTTCAGTGTACCTTCTACTAGTCCACCTTCTTCTTCTTGTTCGGTCTCCTTAATTGCGTGAAGACGAGCATTCTTGGTTACTGGGCACTTTCCGTCACCGGTTTGATCATTAAGTAATGGGCAATCGGGAATCCGATGCTCACGGCTCCCGCAACGGAGACATGCTCCAAGTTTCCTCCAGCACTCTTCGGCTTTATGACCAGCCTTGTCACAATGCTTGCATATTATATTCGAAGGTGTAGTAGTGATAGAGAAGGGCTTGGTCTTCTTAAATTTTTGGTCTTGAGAAGAAGTACCTCCAGTGCTAGGCCTCTTCTTGAAGTTGGGTTTAAAGGAACCCGAACTTGTAACTTGTTCCTTCTTATCCTTCCCACGGATTCTATCTGATAGCTCCGTGGCATCTTCTAACAATTGAGCTCGGCGTACTATCTCTGAGTAGACCTGAATATCCATTGGCGCCAGCTGGGTAATATATTGGGGCCTGAGCCCATTAAGGAACCTCCTAGCTTTCATCTTCTCGGTGCTAACTAAGTGCTTAGCATACCGAGACAATCTAGAGAATTATGCCTCGTACTCCGCCACCGATAATGACCGTTGCTTGAGTGCGGCAAATTCGGTAGCTTTCTTTTCTTGGACTCGGTCTGAAAAATATTTATTGTTGAAATGTTCAACAAATTCTTCCCAAGTAATTTGGTCTTGATTTATAGTAGCTTTGACTGACTCCCACCAGCATCGGGCATCCCTTTCTAGTTGGAAAGTAGCTAATAAGACTGTATCTTGATTCGTGCACTGCATAACACGGAATATACACTCCGTCTCCCTGATCCAGTGCTCTGCGTCATCCGGATCAGTAGAACCCATGAATTTGGGAGGGTTCATGTTCTTGAAGACTTGGTGGAGACTTCCGGCTCGTTGTGCACCTCCCTGTGCTACTTGTTGCAGCACCTGAGTCATGCCTTGAAGTGTACGCTGCATGTTGCGCAACTGAGCACCTTCGGCAGCCATCGTCCTACAATTACAATAACTAGATCAATACGTGATCTCATTTAGAAGATAGCATTTCTATGTTAACTCAACCCTTGGTTCTACCCAATCTCACTGGTTAATGGTTTAACCTATCTTTGGACTTGGGTTTTCCTAGGAATTGAATACCCTAGGCTCTGATACCACAAAAATTGTCACGCCCCGAGCGCGGAAGGTACCCGGAGATGCGCGACGAGTTTATATCAATCATGTCAATCAGAGTATTAGTGCATTCGACACCAAAAATCAGAGATGCGCAAAAGTAAAGATAACCCAATCCTTTATTCCTTCATAAGAATATGTCTATTACAAACCTTTGAAGTACTAACGAAAATAAAGGGAAAAATACAAGGTTGACTCAAGAAAATATGAAAAAGACTAGATAACACGGAAGAAGCTCTATCTCTTTCACTCTTGATTTTCCCCATCCGTTCGAGTTCCCTCATTGTCGGACTTACCTGAAAAGTGAGGAAACACTAAGTGAGCGAACGCTCAGTAGGAAATTATATCTCAAGATCTAGCAAGGGGTTTAAGTGATTACATCTTTCATGAATGCACTATAGCTATGCATGCTCGCATAAAACGACAAGATAGAGAGAGTGTATAACAAAACGATAGCAAGAAGAACTAGTCATGAGCTTTCAAGAACTTATATCAAAAAGATATCAAGATATTCAAGCAAGTGTATTCATCATGTCATGTTGGAATTTGGCTATTTTGTTTCAAGTCAAGCAAGTATACAATTACCCTTTCTCGGGCCACACAAGTCATGTAATATCAAGTCAAGTACAAGTACAAGATTTGTGGAATGTTCAATCAAGCTAGTCATGCACTTCGGTATAATGCCAATACCGTGATCAATCAACTCCCATGGGCACAAGTACTTTCGGATGCTCCTCCCAGGACCAGATCGGGCCCTATATGCGCAGACATTAATCATGTATTTTAACATCCACTTTTGTGTATAGCCAATATGGAATTTCAAGAATAAAGCTTGTAGATACGTAGGATAACTTGGATAGAATAGAGTCCAAAAATATGACACTTGACATAGAATGACGATAATAACGGTACAATCACGATTATCGATAAAACTAGGTGGAATTGGTTCCCTAACTTGGGTACCATGACAAACAAGTATGGACACTCTTTATATAGAATTGAGGTCCACATGAACAGCACATCAATGGCAAGACGTCCTCATTCTTAATATAGAATTGAGGTCCACAAGAACATCATGTTGAATATAGAATTGGGGTTTACAAGAACATCATGACAATGTTGATATAGAATTGGGGTTTACAAGAACATCATGACAATGTTGATATAGAATTGGGGTTTACAAGAACAGCATCAACTGGCATGATAACCTCATCCCATTAAGAGAATTCTCATGATACACACTTTGCATAACATGAGGGCCGGTATACCATGTTTCTTTAGAGTGACATGGCAAAATAGTGTAATGTACAACCAGCTCAGTTGGCCTTGAGGGAATCCAAGGCTGCGAGGAGACTTACGGAGGTCTCTATGACTAACTCGCTAGTCCAAAGGAACGGAATGTCCAATGGAGAGCTTGTATGTCAATGATAATTAGTGGGTAAACGATAAATCATCATGAAACGTGGGACTATATTCACGGACTGAAATATAGTGCCGATATATATATAGATATATTTATATATATTTATCGATATACATATGGAACCTTCGGTTAACAGTAACAGTGTAAAATAGTATCACAGGAAATAGCGACTTAATCTAAGTCATTACTTATCAAATTAACGCCTTTTACAGGGGCGTTTATTTACAATTTGACGACTTATACATTAGTCGTTCCTTCAATATTTCCATTCTGCAGAAACTCAATATTCTGGAATTTTTAACAAAAACGCGCCCTGGACAGGGGCGTTACTTTTCAATTAGCTCCCTGGTCTGGGGCGTCAGTTCAATAAGAGATGACCTTGTTCAGGTCGTTAATCCAGCAATTTTCCAAATTTCAGTTAATAAAATTTCAAGAACAATTTATATAGTCAGGACCAGAAAATTAGCAGGATTCAATCAGGATGTACATGCATTAGATTAGGTTCATGGTTTCATAGATATCGAATTTTAAACATGGGTAATTATCAATTTATATGAAATTGGCGACTACTAGGCAGGGCGTCAAAACAAGAATTAGCGCCCTTGTCAGGGTCGCTTCTTTCAAAATTTTACAGAAAACATTTAAAACCATGATGAAACTATATGCATGGACAACATATGATTTTATTAAGGATCTTAAATTAATTTGGGCTACGTTTCTTGAGAAAACCTACCTGATGATTATCTGGGTGAAGATACGTGAAGAGAAATGATACTCTGTTTTGCAACAGAGTCTTCTGATCACCGGCAGAAGAAGAAGAAGATGATGATGAAGAACTCCACGTTCTTCAACTATACGAGAGTTCCTTCTCGATGCAGGCAACCTACAGGAGAATAAGATGAAGAAGTATTAGTTTTCTCCAAAATACTCAACTGAAGGCAGAGGAAGAAGAACACCTGTTCTTCATGGTTGACAGCAGCAGCACGATGAAACAGATCGCCAAAATAGCGGTCTAGGTCGATCGGGAGGATATTTATAGAATTTTAGGGGATCCTATTAGGGTTAGAGTTGTATTGGAAGTAATACTTCCATGATAGAGTCCTTACTATACTCCACCTTTGACGTAGTTATCCATAACTTGCCCTGGATAGACTCCTGGGTCGAACGAAACTCGAATTGAATTAACGTCTTAAGCGAGGGCGTCGAATTTAAATTGACGCCTTGTCGAGCGTCGTTACTTATGTAAACGCGCCCATGTAGAGGGCATTTCATTTCCTTTCCTCAATTTTATTTTTTTTCCATCGTCTGAAATTTGACGCCCTATTGTCTAGGCGTCCCTTTTAAATTAACGCCTTATGTAAGGGCGTTTCTTTAGGCTCTTTGTCATCTATATTCTTATCTTTTATTTTTAATTTGATTTATTAAAAAAAATCTTATTTTTATCAGGGTTGCTACAGGTCAGGCCCTGATCACTAATCATTGGTTGGTGGTCTCCTCGTGACCGCTAAGCTCGGTGGCGGTCTATCGCGTGACCGCAAAGCTCGAACCGACATAGGGGGACCCCTGGCGGTCCCTGGAAGGACTGCTAGGTCGTCCCGATCACGAAAACGGTGAATCTCACAAAAAACCCCATTCCATGCCCTATTCACACCCATGTGAAGGGGAAAACAAGGGGAAACGTGTTCCCAACCTCTCCAACACCGAGAGGACCTATTTAAATCCCAAAAATGTGATCAAAATGCAAGATCCGGTGCACACCCCAAAACATGCACTTTTCCCAAAAATGTGAAAATAACCTCGCTCAGCTCACCACGGCCAACAAAACTCGTGGGAAAGGAAGTAGAGGGGTTACGGATCTGTCCCCCTACCTCCACCGAAGATTCCACACGCCGAGGACGCCGATCCGCCAAGAAAACGCCATTAAAGCTCCACCGGTTCACGAACTCGCCACGAGCTCCACCGCGAGCCACCACCCCTCGATCCTCGCCTATGCCCGGCCGCTCCTAGCCCGCATCACCCCGCGTCGCCCCCGCCTCACTCTGTCGGCCGCTAGAGAACAGAGGGTGAGAAGAGACAGCGTGAGAGAAGAGAGAGGGTGAGAGTGAGAAATGAGAGATGGGGAGAGAGAGAAAAGAGGTTTTATATATATAGAAAATTTGGAATTTTTAGAAAATACCAAAAATATGACAAAATACTTCTCACGATCCTCGAAAAATGCACAACGCGGTGGTAATGTCCCGGAGTCGAAGAATGCAACGGTTCACCCTACACGGGGTTCCGAAGGTCTGACAAATGAAAACACGCATGAACAGCAAAACTTAATCCGGGACCCACGAAAGCGATCTGAAACCCACGGATCCTGATCCAAATAATATTCAACAAATCTCGGACGTTACAATTTTTGACCAACTAACGCTTCATCGGAACTAATTTGACCCATAGGCTTCCGACGTCTAAATTATCCATCTCAAATACGTCGCAAATTAACAACGTATTTTCGACCAAATTAACTTTCGTCAGATATAATTTAACCCACAAGTTTTCGACGAAATACTATTTATGTCACAAATAAGTCTGTAATTTTGCCTATAATTTTGGGAGGGAATAGGTTTTAGTCACAAATACGTCGAAAAATCTAAACGTATTTGCGACCAAATTATATGTCGTCATAAATATTAATTAATTTCCTTATTATTAATTACCGACATAAATATCGATGAAATTTTTTATAGTTTCTTTTCATCAGTAATTTCTAACGAATTTGTGATGCAAATGTATTACGTCGGAAATTAGCGACCAAATTGTACTGACGTCCATATTTTGTCGGAAATACGTCGCAAATCCGTCGAAAATGCACTTTTCGACGTATTTCTGATGGAGTTGCGACGGAATATAAACGTTGGAAAAACCTTTTTTCCTTGTAGTGATTGCGGCAGGTTAGAACTACTGGCGGACGCATCTTCGTCATGCGAACGCTTGGTCCGAGGCTCCTTGCGTATGGATCTAGCAGCTGCAGGACATTTTTCTGAAGCTGAAAGCTTTCCCTTGCTCCTTGTGGAAGGCAGAGACATAGTGACAGAAAAGAAGCTGAAAAGGGATATGTGCGGAGATAGGGTTAAGAACATAAAGTAGGAGTGGAGTGTTTTAGATAGGATCCCTACATCGAGGAGATGGAGAAGAACCTTTTGGTCTGTCAAGGGACAACAACAATGCTCAGATCAGAGCTTTCGGAGAGTTACGGAGATGGAAAGAGGGTGAAGAAGATGAAGTAAAAGCGTGAGAGTTTACTCAATGTAGTGAATCTGATATATTTACCAATCTCCAGGGAATATTGCCAAATTGCCCTTTCTTAAGAAATGACTTTAAAACCTCTTACAACATGTGATGGTTTATGGCTTATACGATTAAATCAAAAACAGCCACCCTGGACTCACCCTTAATGCAAATGTAATAGATGAAAAATATTTATTTTAAGAAACATGCCATGCCTAAATCTTTCACAAGTACTCATGATTTTCAGCTTACAACTCTGGGAAGAATCTAACAAATATTGAATATAACCACATCAAGAGTTCATGTAAGTTCTAGAGTCAACCATATATATATATATATATATATATTTAAAATAATAATTTTGAGCAATCTAGTATAGTCAACACTTTTTGACTCAAGGAATCACGTTGTTTAGATGCTAGAGTCTCTGGTTACTCAGTGTGACTAACCTTCATGTCTCTTTTGAGCAGAGATAGCAATCTTCATCTTGACCTGATCTGCAGCATTTCATTGATGCAAAGATCCAGTTTCTCCGAAAGTCATGCCATTGCTCTGCCACACAAATGTAGCATATTTTATTATGGCGTATTCCCTGAACTTTTCAAATTTTTCTAAAAGAGTTCATAGACAATATATGCAGAAGATTCTTTTTCCAAAGATGTTCACTTTACTCACCATTTTCAAAAATCCAGAGATAGTTAAGGCAGATTCTTTTACATAATATTTTTAACCGATTATATATGCAGGAAGGATCAGTTCTGGATAAGTGAGTTTAGATTTAATGAGTTTAAACAGTAAACCACTATAGTGTAAGAAATTGGTCAGTCATGACCAAGGGTCCTCTTGAAGGAAGAATGACTTAGTGATTTCCCTTCCGACAGTAAATATGGCAAATTCAAGGAATCGAAAGCTTCTCCATATTGTGCACAAGAGTATGAATGGGAGGATAGTTTTGAGAGTGAGTGACACAGGGAACTTAAGAAGCTGAGCAGAGTTTGCAAGAGTTGAACAGTTCCAAGAATGTAGAGAGATGAGAAATGTGAGACGGACTCGATGTAAGGGATGACTGTGTCAAGGCACAAGGGTAGCATCAGACCAGATAGACAGCCACCAGATGTGCTGCTCCGACATTCATTTGATGCCTCGACCTATCAAGCTATCTGACCCATTCAATTTCAGTGATGCAAAGACTGACACAGCCACAGATTTAGTAACCATGAACAACAGCCAATCAACAGCATCAGACCACTGACTTCTTCAGGGAAAACAACATATGATTTCTCAAACAGCATATGATTTCTTCAGGGAAATCAACAGCATCAACCATAGCATCACTTTTATCAGCATTTCATACAGCATACTTGACTCCCCCTCACTCATTGAACAGAGATACCAACAATGGCATAAAAGGTGTGCGGAGTTTAACTAAGATATGCTCAATATAAACTATTCTATATGCAAGTTTGACCCATGGTACCTGGCGGAGAACTTAGGTCCTAGGACCACCTCTCGCATGATGTGCGTTTCCAGATAGAAATAATCTGCCCTTCTCCCAACGTACCATTTTATATATCATAGGGTCATGCGTGAAAAATGCAGCAATCAATGCATTTTAGTTTGATATGAGCAATGAATTTCAAGAAGGCATAGCAATGCCAAAGAAGGCATGTGAGCAAGTTTTTCAATTTTAATCATGAATGTAATATCCTGGATTCTTCAGATCGGAATCGTAGAGCTTTCGGAGCACTTTCGTGGGTCCTGATATGTGTTTTACGATCCACTCGAGTTTTTCCCTTGTATTACTTGCGGAACCCTGTGGAGAGTTAACCATTCAGTTTTACGACTCTGGGACGCTACAGGTGCATTGTGCACGTTCCGAGGATCACGAAGACTATTTTTTCATATTTTTCTGAGTTTACAAAATTTCGTACAGAAAATCAGATTTTAAGAAATATTGCTAATTTTCCTATTTTTCTTTTCTTCTTAACCCTTCCTCTCTCCTCTCTCTTCCTCATGATCTCTCATTTCTCTCCCTCCGCTCTCTCTCCTCTCTTCTCCTCTCCCCCGGGCGCGCGACCGGCATGGAGTTGGGTGAGGTGGTGATGGCATGGAGCTGATCTGAAGCGTGATGGTGCGAGTATTAGAGCGTGGCGCTAGCGCGATCCCGTTCGTGGATTCAAAGAAAACGTGGGTTGTTTGTGTGATTGTTTTAGGCGTGGTTGGGTCGTTTCGGCGCGTGAGATCTTTGGTGGAGGTAGGGGGATAGATACTCTACCTATTTCCTATCTTCCCTCGTGATTCCAGGCCGAACAGTGTGAGTTTGAGTGGGTTTTGCCACGTTTGGGCGAAATGCATGTTCGAGGGGTGTGAGACGTGTTCGCCATTCCAGGCAACGGTTTGTAGTTTAAATGGATTCATTTGAACCCCTGGCATGTTGGGATTCGTTCCCCACCAGTTTTACTCTGTTTGGTTTTGATTTGGGGCTGGTATGAGGCCGGTTACCCACGTGACTCGTTTTGGGTTGATTTGAGAAAATCGCCCGTTTGATTACTGTTTTGAAGTCGGTTTGATCCCTTCTGACTTGTGGAAGGATGGTATTATGATTAGAGATGTTTCCCCGTCGTTCTGGGATGATTGGGGCGTGAAACGACCAACTTTTGGGTGGTTCTACAATTTTCTCACCAGAGCAAAGTAGCAGTCCTTTCAGTGATTGCCGTTTGCAATAGGCGGCCCTCTCGAGACCACTATTCAGAGCTCCATTGTCAGTTTCGTGTTGCGGTCTCGCGATCGATCGCAACTCTGACTTAGCGGCCCTTGGGTGACTGCTATTTGACGTTTTAAGTTGGTTAATCGATTTAAGTCGGTTCGGGCTAGCGGTCTAGCTCCCGACCGCAAGGTGGCTTTGACGGCCATAGGAGGACCGTCATTCCTGAGAAATGGTCCTAGGATGACCGTTAGCTGGCTAAGTCGGTTCGTTGGTAACGGCCATGCGCCTAACCGCCATTTAGTGGTAGCGGCCCTATGGGTGACCGCTACTTGACGTTTAAGTCGGTTTGACTAGTTTGGGGGTTGACTGGGAATAGCGGCCAGGTTATGACCATTAAATCTAGCTTGCGGCCCTGAGGAGACCGTCGTGTGCAAGTAGCAACCGTGGACATGACCGCCACCTTTGGGAGGCGGCCCTTTGAGGATCGCCAATGGCAAGGTATGGCCCTGGTGAGACCGCCATTTGCCTATTGCTCTGTGTTGATCGTAGTGGCCCTTTGGATGACCGCCATTTTGGTTTAGCGGCCAGGGGTGAGACTGCCACCTGCCCAGAGTGTTGTTTCAGCGTCGGTTTGGTTTTCGATTAATGTGGCTTCGACCCCTTGGTTAGCCCATTGTTTTGTGGATGTCTTGGATGTCCTATGAGGGCTGTGACCATGTTATAGGGTGTTCGGTAGTGCCACTGTACTGAGCAGTGTTTTATATTATTTCGAGGGTCATTATGGTTTCTAGTCAACTCAGTTGTGACCCAGTGGTTGACACGTGACCTCGTGAGTGTCTCATCCATCCTGCGAGGATCGAGACATGATTTTAGATGCTTGGAGGTATTATCTTACCTCGGTTTACGTGCCATGTGATTTGAGGGCTTCAATAATCCCTCATGTTCTGTGTTTCATGTTATGCGAAATTGTGAGTCCATTGTGCGGCTTAGAAGTCGAGGACTCATCATTATCATTATTACTGTTATGGATCCAGTTGTTCGGTGCCGTCATCCATAATGTGTTTCCCGTGGTTTTAGGCTTAGGGACTAAGTTGATTAACAGCGTGTTGTTGTGATGTGTGACGATCTTGACCCGAGTCTTGTGACTCAAGGATCGTTGTGTCAGTAGGTCTAGTTGTCTGTCCTCAGTCTAGTAGCAGTCTGGTGTGCTGTCTTGTGCTCCATAGTACGTGCGACAGGTGCGTGTCTACCATGTCTGTACTTCGGTGTTCGCTGTTTTGAGTCTCTATGTCTAGTGAGCCTCCACTAGTCATAGCCTAACAGCACTTTCCTGTGTGTCGGCCCACCTGGGAGTGGTGGCAGGGCATGTTGCTGGTTGAGATGGTTTGTAGGCTAGTTGTCGTGAGCCCCTTTGTCTTGCCGTGAGAGTCCTACGGGAGGGGAAAACCAGCTAGAGGCCTAGCTCAAGACATTGAGCTTATGTGTGCACACGTGGTCAGGGGCGTTTAGACAGACGCTGACGGGCGTGACCCTGACTAGTCACTCATTACTTGGTACTTGGTTCCTGTTGAGTGTCTCAGTTACCATCATTCTAGGTGAGTGGGAGATACTTGTGGCATAGTGTAAGATGTCAGTGGACGCATCTGGTTATTCTTCTAGTGAGGAGGTTCTTCTATCACTTGACGCGTGACTTGTGGCTTTCGTGACTATTTTTCATCACTATTGACGTGACTTGCCGGGCAGTCTATGTTTAGCTTTACCCGAGGTCAGTGTAGCGTACACGACAGTGGGATTATTTATGTCTAGTGCTTTAGACCATGTAGGTCTTTTGTAGGGCCTTTGCTTGTTTTTGTAGGCCTTCACGATATGGATTTCGTGGTTTGTCAATAGATCGGTAACGCCCGACTTTGTGAGATCAGGGTTCACCTTTCTGTTGCTATTTGGAGTAGTTTAGAGGGCCGAGGTTCCTTCGACTGCCGTGTTTCCGTGGTACGGTTTTCCTCTTTACTTTTGATGTTATTACTCCTGTTGTTACTGCTTTGCTTTAGTTTAGCACTGATGTTACTGTGTTGTTTGGTGGTAGGGTTCTGCCGGATCCCTACTGAGCAAGTGAGAGGAGGCTCACCCCTGACTTTTCAGGTGTAGCTGTTCTTCCTCATGCTTGGAGGCACAGTGCGTGGTTCTTAGTTGCCAGCATTTTCCAGTGTCGAGCTTCCCCCGACTTGAGAGTACGTTCTCTTTCCTGTTGTAAAGTACTTTAGTTAGACTGGACTCTGCTAGCTCTTTTAGTTTTAATTGTAATAGAAAATATAATTTTTTTCTACTATTTTAGCAATCATGATCATTGAAATTTAATTACTTACTGCATTATCTAGAAGTTCAATGTACTCTCACATACCTTTCTATCCCTTCGGAGCTTTCCCGCTCTTGAGAGGCCTCTCGGAATCCAAGTGGAATCGGGTTTACCCGGTATCCGGAGACTGGGTCGTCACAATGAATGTGCAAGGAGAATTCACAGTTTATTCAGAAGCATTAACTAAAACAGTTAAAACAATGAAGAGAAATTATTGAAATTCAACTACAAGAAAAATAAGATGCAGGAATGGGGTTTGTCAAACCAGGATGCCTTGCTTATTTTTCAACCCCCTTTATTTTTGTTTTTCCTCATTTCTTCAAGGCATACCTGCAAAAATAATTCTTATTTTGGATGCAAAGTTACCCAAGATCTCTTGACTCCTGAAGAGTCAGCTGCACCTTTGGAAGGTGCTTTCCACATTCTTACAGCCATAAAATCACTAGATTTCATAATGTAACAGTCATCCATGACATGTCCTACTTTCCCACAATAATGACAATAAATGAAGGCATTCATATTTTTCTTTATAGGGTAAGCATGAAATTTCTATGGGTAAGCATTCTTTTTCTGTGTGTAGGCCGGAATTTTGTTATTTCTAATGTGAAAATTATTTGTCCATTTTAAATGCCAACAGTCCTTGATTGTGTGGCCAAATTTCAGCGATGATGACAGTAAGGCCTGTTGGGGGCAATGGATTTTCTGTTAGCCCTCAGTTCAACTTTTTTCAAAATAAGACAATCATGCATTGTATGACCTAACTTCTCACAATAGAAACAATGCGTTTCCCTTCTGTGATTGGCATGATTTACAGCATGAAATTTTCTAGCATGGACAATAGAATTCAGAAATGAACTCTTTCTGTTTGAATGCATTTTGACATTTTTAGAGCTATTTGTTCTTTTGCATGCATTCAGGTCATCAGTTTTCAAAACATAGCATTCATACATTAGATGACCTCCTTTGCCACAGTAATAACATGTAATTTTCTTCTTGTGTGCATGTGTATGTGTGGGTGACTTGTGTATGACATGCACATTTGGAACATGAGTGTTTGTGGCCATTTGAAACAAGTTGCTTTTCTTTTTCAAGTTTGCATTCGGTTTTGATGTTTTCTTACTACCAGCTTGTTCTGGGTCTCTCTGAGCATTGAACTGAAAAGGTAGTGAGTTAGAGCTACTGGCTGGTTCAGAACTACCCACAAATGAAGTGTGAATTTTATTTCCAAAACTCTTTGTATTTTCAGGATTGTAACTTAATCCCTCTCTTTGAAAATTAACCTTGCTTCCAAGAAGTCTATCTAAATTTTCTTTCCTTTTAACAAACCTAGAGAGGGAATCGTTCAAATCTTTTATTTCTGATTGAAGAGATGAAATATGAAATTCATAATTTGTTATATCTTCTTCACAGGAAATGATTTGTTGATGCAAAACATCATTCAAGGTTTTAAGATTATGAATTTCCTATTTCCATTTCAGGTCATTTCCAGATTCATTTTCATTCACAGCACATTTTCCTTTTTCAATCACAAGCAATCTTTCTGAAATAGCTAAATTTAACTCTTTCAATTTCTCATTTTCTGATTTCAGATTTTCAGTTTCTTCAACATAACTTTTATCAATTGGCATAAACTTATTTTATCATTCAATTTCTCCTCTATCTGTTCAAGTTCAATTTTCTTGTCAAGCAAATCTTTATTCTCTTCTCTTAAAGAGGCAATTAGATCCTTGTACCATTCGAGATCAAAGTGAAGTGATTCATTTAACTCCTTCACTAAAGAACATTCATTGCATGCAAAATTGTTGGTACATTCATTTTCAGTTTTCACAGTTTGATTTTTAAAATTTTTATTTTCAGACTTTAAAACTTCTAGTTCTGAACTAACATTGTCAAGACTTTTCAGTTTTTTTTAAGAAAATCATTTTTAGATCTCAAAACTTTCCAGCCTTCATTATTTTCAGATCCAGAATTGATAGCATCATTTAGTTTCTTTTTCAATGTTTTATTTTGTTTCTCAACTTCTTATTCATGTTTAACAATTCACCATTTACATTCTCCCAATCATCTATAGAGAAGTTCAAGAAAGGATTTACCTGACTTTCATCCTCATTCTGATCACTGTTGTGATCACTCTCATTTGCCACCAGACACTTGTCTTCATTTTTCTTGTGGACTGCCTTCAGTTTGTCCAGTATCTCTTTGGCAGATCTGTAATTAAGAACAAGAGGAATAGCATTTAGATCAATAGCACTTCTCAAAATATTGAAAGCTCTAACGTTCTCACTATCTTTTATCCTATGAGCACTGGTCCATTTGGATGTGTCCTTGGGCAATCTATATAGACCACAACAAATTAGATACCAAAGCTTAGGATTAATAGCATTGACATGTGTGCAGATTCTACCTATCCATTTCTCAAAATGGGATCCATCGAAAATGGGTAAAGAGTCCACACAAAAAAATCCAGAGAGACAAAAATAAGTAGTAAGGAAGCACACAGATCTTTTCTCTACAGATTTTTAAATCTGAAGCAAGATCAGAGACCCGCTCTGATACCAATTGTTACATGCTAGGACGGGATCTTGAAGGGCGGGATGAATAGATCCCTGCGGAATTTATGCCCAAATTAAAATTTAAGCTCTAAAGGCTGAATCAAAAATTAGAAGGATACTCATAATCAAGCGAATGGTTCATAAGCAATCTGAGATGATCTGAACAAGCAAAGATTCACAGGGAACTCAGATGGAGTACTTAACTAATGAATCTATATATACTAGCAGTGCAGGAGATAGATAAACTCAACAGACGGTTCTTGCAGACCTTGCATCAAATGCTTGGCGGAGAGGCAGAGCAGATAGAACATACACTAATTAAAGGTTTGAACTCACAAACAACTCACAGACGAGCCCCTCACCTTCTCCAAGAAAACAAGCCATAAAATGCAGAGCTAAGAAGAAATACAATCACACACACACACCACGATGCACTAGAGATTTTTAGGTGGTTCGGCCAGACACAAGTCTACCTATGTCCACCCCTCAATCAAACTGAGTGAGGATTCCCTTGCTCACAGCAAGAACACAGACTCAGTCTGCAAACAAGACACTGACACACAGCTTGACCTAGAGGATCACTCTCCTCTCTTCTTCTGATAGAATCAGAAGGAACCTTGAGTAACACCCAGTTACTCACAACCAGAGGACCAATCCTCTCTTCCTATGAAACATAGAGGGAACCCCGTGAGCAACACCCAGTCACTCACAACCTGGAGATCAAGACCTCCCTTCCTCTGGTACCACAGAGGGGACACCCGGAGATACACTCTCCCTTCTTCTAATCACTCAGAAGGAAACCGATCCCCAACTGGGTATCGAAGGAACACACAGACAATGGGATAGAACCAAATGAAAAATAAAAGGAAAAATACAATAGAAAACACTGTGAGCAATGTAGCTCAGATTTAGCAGGTTGGCTTGGATCTGATCTAAAGGCCAATGAACTGATTCTCGATTTCTCTAGCTTCGGCTACACTTAACTTCATGGAATATAATTTAGATCTGGAATCTCTCAATCTTCTTCTTCCTCTTTCTCTTTCTCTTCTTCTCTCATAGATATTCTTTTTGGTTCTTCTTCTCAAGGCTTACTCTTTTAAAGATAGCTAAGGCGGCTCTTCTTCTTCATCTCTTTCTTTCACTCGAGGGTGAGTCCCTTTTATATGAAACAAGGGCTCCGCAAATCCAAGTGGATAAGAGAGTTAATTAGCTGAAATCCCATTGGTCTACTTGCCAAATAAGAATATTCTCCTCCAGAAATTATCTAGAAATGCACCAGGTGTGTTGGAGTCAAGTTCCAACCAATAGAGTTCGAGGTCACCTGATTCCATAAGTTCATCACGTGCCTCCCATGAAATGCTTGATGCTTCGACGTGCTAGGAACACAGGTCGAGGCAGCTCTTTTGATGCTTCGATGTTGCAGGGTTCCAAATTCTTGTTCCAAGCTTGATGCATAGGGGCAACACTGAAGTGCTTCAACATTGTTGTGTTCCCATTTCAGATTCAAGACTAAGTGCATCGATGCACTCCTCTATTGAGTCGATGCAGTGAGAAGGCAAACACCTTGGAAAGAAAAGCTTCGATGGTTGGATTTTGACTTGGTGCGTCGAGGTAGCTTCTTGATGCATCGAGGTATTTCTTTCGCAAACCAATTTTGAACTTGCTGCATCGAGGTAGTATTCTGCTGCATCGAGGCAGGGCTTTGGAGTTGGTTGCTTTGGGTATCACCGTGTCGAGGCGCTTCTCTGTTCCATCGGTGCAGTACTCTTGAAAGGATTTTCTCGAGCATAACTACGTCGAGGCAATTCTCTGTTGCGTCGATGCAGAACACTGGAGGTAGCTTGATCTGGCATCACTGTGTCGAGGCAGTGGAGGTCCTGCTCCGACCTGATGCCTTGTGCTAACGTTTTGTCAACTGTGCCGCATCGATGCACTATTTGATGCATCGATCTATCTACATCAGTAGCATGAAATTGACACCTATTCAATATGTTTAAGATTCAGAGTTCATATAATTTCAACATGATTCATAGTGTGTCATCATCAAAACCAGAGATCCAACAGTTTAAATGCCGTCTTGGATGATGAACCTACAAAGGAAGGTTGTAACCACCCAATATCTGAGTACCGGAAAGGAACCAACACGACCCGAACCTTGGCCCGCCACCCACGAGTGCGGAGACTTGGAAGGGTTAAAGGATGGTGTGTGGGTACACGAGAATCTAAAATAACTATAAGCTAACACAATGAACTAAATAAAATGCATGGAATTAAATAAGCACTCACTAAATATCTACAAGCTCTAGAATATCTCATGTCCAAAATAAGTATAGCCACAGAAAGGAAGGTACAAGTACGTGGGGCATACCCCGACTCTGGCAACTACCAACTAACCCTGGCTGCTGGAACCACGCAGAGCCTCAGACGCACTCCCCGCCAACCTCGCCACACCTGAAAACACAGGGGTGAGCCTCATCTCATTGGCTCAGTAGGGATCCCGCTGACCCCCACCTCACAATGAAGAAAACAAGACAGCAAGGAAAGTAACGCTAGATAACAGAAGTACAGCAGTAACAATAATAAATAAATGAAAAATCCCACTACAACTAACCGTACCAACCACGTACTATATCAAACAAACCGACCGCAGTCCGTGAAGAAAATAGGTCCGTACCTGCTAGAAGACAGGAGCACCACCCACTAGAAGCAAGGCCGGATGCGTCCCCTGACGTCTTACACCACGCCCCAGTGTCTCCCTACACGCCCTAGGCGGACAATGAGACACGCAACATGTAACACCCGAGAAAATTCTGGGATTAAAAATATAATTATTAAGCATTTAATGGGCTATAAATTGAATTATGGTGAATTATAAATTAATAATTAGACCCTACACTAATCCAAGAGGATTAGGCCCATCAAATAAACCCACATTGGCCCAAAAGATTGTTTTGGACCTTAGCCCATATTCTAGAAGCTTAAAACTAGGGTAATCTCAGAATTTAAGGGGATAATTACTCTTCAGGAGATAAATAGATGGATAATAACTTGGATAATATTAAAAGAGTTTGAACTAGCATCAAATTCGGTGCTCATGAAGGAAAACGATCTATCGCGAGACCGTAAAGGGACAGGAAACGGTCTAGACCTAGACCGCTAAGCCCTGTCAGTTCCGTGAGTATGAAAAAACATGAAAAGATTTGATTTTTGGCATCCAAATCACTTAGTATCGATTCTATCTACTAATTAGATAAGTCTAGAAGGCTAGTAGATCGAATTGAATGACCTAATTGGGACACTAGAATCGTTATAATCCTTAAAACCCTAGCTAACCCTATAAATAGATCTCAGATTTGATGTGTGCGACCCTTACTTTTGGCTCACGTGGAACTAAGGTAAGGAGGCAGAATTAGAGGTAAGTTTTTTCTAGGAATTTGTTCATTGTAGTTAGAACTAACATTCCTCAAATTTTTGTTTTAGGAGATTAAGCGTACAAGGTGATAGAAGCCTGCCAAGTCGCTGGTTCAACAAAAGAATCTCAGGAACCTAAGCGACCATGTCAGATTGATTAGGGAAATTGAAGTCGTAAACAAGGTAATTAGATAGAGGTCCTTTAGAATAATTTGTTCCTGTTAGTACCCTTTTATTACCCTCAAAATTTCACGTCCTTAGGTCAAGGGAATCAGGAGAAATAGGAGGGTGAAGTTGCTGGTTCGGTTCAGGACGAGCAGAGAACTAGGGTTGACTTTCAGCCTTGAATTTGAAATATAAAGCCCAAGACAGAGGTAGGTTATCTCATGAATGTCTCAAATTCAAAGTTAGGAATAAAAACCCTCTGGTTTCATTCGATTTCATGCATTGTACCTTGAGAATTTCATGTTTTCATTAGGACTATGCATCTAGTAAACCCCTCATGCATGAACTAGCCTTAAAGAAGTAAAAGGAGAAATTTTCTTGTTGATCATATGAACCTATGCATATTGACGGCTTATATTCGTTCTATCATGATTATGGAAGTTTATATATGTTAATTTCCATGCATGATATGCCTTAGTTTAGCATTTTGTTTTATTATCATTTGAACTCAGATTATACAGGAGGAAACGGCCTTCATATGGACTGCCTGAAACTCTAGCGGTCGCCCGATAGACCGCTAGCTATAGTAAAACGGTCCTATACTAGACCATTTACGTTTCTGATTTTTGTAATATTGTAAACCCGAGACATATTGCAAATTAGCCTTAATTAATATATGGTAAGCCTAGTTAACTAAGTTTTATTTCTAGTTTGAGCACTGGTTTCATATACGTAGTTAATTCTATTATTCACCATAGTGGAGTCCATGTTCTTTATGCACTTAGACTTATTTTTGAACTTATGTTAATTTGTGACCAAAATCATATACTCTTGTAATAAATACATGTTTCGTGATTTAACTTGATCACTGTTTTACATGATTCTCTCTCTCTTCTAAGAGTCATTTCTTAAGTACATGGCGCATTTCTCGGTATGTTGTCATTAGTTACACTTTTTGCACATTAAGTACACAATCTTGGACTTGATGGCCTCTCCTTTCGATATTCTTTTCAACGGACTAGGAAATCTTATTTCAAGGTCTCCGTAAAACTCCGTAAGCCTGGGATTTCGAGTAGGACGTCGAGCTGGTTGTACCATTAAAGCACATTATCTAGAAAGCACTTTTACCGGTGTTTTATATATTCTGGATCTTAGCGGCCATCTGGTTGACCGCCAGAGTCTGCTAGTGGCCATTCGCTAGACCGCTAATAGATACCCAACGATCCTCCACTAGACTGCAAGACTCTAGAGGTTCTATTTTAAAAATGTCGACTCTGTCTCATGAAACGGTCCAAGACTAGACCGCTTGAATTTCTAAACGGTCCAGCATATAACCGCTTTCTCTATAGAACGGTCCTGCCCTAGACCGCTTTGTTCCTGAAATTGTCTAACCTAAGGTTTGACCTTTGGGGTTGGTTTTCTTGAGTTCCTAGATGATCTTAGAATTATCTAGAGTCTCAAACTTATATAAAATAAGTTAATGTTAAAGGTATAGAACGTAATGAATATACCGTTATGCTGCCGAATTCTTTCCGTAGCATGATGACCATTTAAGTCTTTCTTGAAATCCCTTGTTCATAATTGAAGCATTCTTATTTTGGTTACCTTATCATGGAATTATTGTTGAACTTGTACATTATTGACCACATTATTGATATAAACGTGGAAGTAGCTTGATTTATACTTGAAGATGCAGTTTGAGCACTGATTGTGTTCAAGGGCTCTATGCTATTCCCCTCGGCTGATTATCGGAAACATACTGTAAACCATGGGGTATGATGCTACTGGCGTCGCATTGCGCTAGGAGTACTTTATCTATAAATAAGTGAAATATCCACGAGATCCACATAAATTCATGAAGTAATTGCTATTAAGCGAATAGTACTTTCTTGCTTGTTACATGACTTTCGAATGAATAGCCTTCGTGGTTACGAAAAGTACATTCTTGTTCATGGAAAGGCCAAATTTACATTCTTGTTATATACTTGATTAATCATATTCTCGTATTCTTGTACTTGATCATATCTTGTTACTTTGACTTTATTCGCATGTTTTATTGTATCTGCATGATTTATCTTATTCTCTAGAGCTAAAATGATAATTACTTAAATTTGCCATCATGTTGATACGAAGATACCTACTGGGCATGTGTGCTCATTGCCCTACTTTCTAATCTTTTTCAGGAAATTCGAGCGGGTCGGATTTAGATTACTCAAGTGATAGATCCGAGAGTGATTGATGGTTCAAGAGAAGCCATAGTCATTAAGTCTAGTCTAGTCATGATGTAATCTTTATTTTATTGAATCTAGTGAAAAGATCATATGTACTTTGGCGATTATTTGGAAATGAAATAAAGTTAAAGGTTTTTAGTGAATTACATTGTGCAATTACTTCTATGTGATTGTTTTGCGCTCTGATTATATTACTTGCTCGAGACGTACTAGCCGGCTGTTCACGTTCTCGATTGTTTCCGCTGCATAATCTCGGGGCATGACACAACAAGTACCACGAACAAGGACAAGTTGGGGTCGTGCTCATCAGTGCGGGTCTGACGCCCCCAACCACGTGTGCACACACAGACCATGCGCCCTAGGTCAGATCCTCTAGCTGGTTCTTCCCCAAAGCTCGGACTCAGGCTGCTCGAAGGGGCCCTATGCTAACCAGCCTAAAAACCGTCTCTCTCATTGATAAGTGTCTATTTTCCCATCTTAATTAATGTTATTTACATTTTTTATGGGATTTAATAATAATAAATATGCACTTATCACACTTACTTGTAATTTAGCGTCACATAATTAATTTTTTGAAATTAAATAATTTTAATAACTATTTTTACTTATTTATGCAGGCACTCAGTACGAGAGAAGATACAAGAAATAAATATAAAGAAAAAAAGAAAATAAAATTATATGTTCAACTGGGCCAAAAGCCCAAGGAGTTGTTCAAAAAGAAAAGAAAAAAATATAGAAAAAAAAGGAATTTATTTGATATTTTTACGGATTTTTAAAGCTATTAATGCATAATATATATGTAATAAATATATATATATATATAATATATATATATATACCGCAGCGCCCCCCCCCCCTTTCCCGCCTTCGCGGCGGGCACGGGCGACGAGGGGGGGGGCCCGTCAACCCGCCCACGCGGCAGTCAGCGCGGGAGGGGGAGCGGCGAGGTCGGCGGGCGCACAGCGCCCCCGCGTCTCACACGCGGCAGGCGAACCGGCGGCAGCCGCGGCGCACGCGGGAAGAAGAGAGAGAAAGGGCGCACGCGGCGCACGGTCCGCCAGGAGAGAGAAAGAGAGAGAATGAGAGAGGAAGAAGGAAGAAAATGCCATAAAAAATCCAAAATAATTCCAAAAAAATCAGAAAAAAATAGAGAAGTGTGAAGCACATGCTAGCACACAATTTGGAGTCAACAAATGCAGTAATTGGGAGTTCACATTGGCAAGAGTGTTCACATTTCCTAAGGGGTTGTTGTGTTACCCTATATAAAGGGCTTCAATGTAATGGAAGAGAGGAAGAGAGGAGTAGCTAGCAAGGGGATTATGAAGAATTTGTAAGGGGTGCTTTGTGTTCTTAAGTTTCATTCTTGTTGGCCTTTTGTTTTAGGATTAGAACGTGTTGGTTTGAAGACTTTTGTTGCAAGTTTTGTAAGTTCAATTTGTTGTAATGAAAAGTTTTGTTTAAACATTCAGCCTCTTCTTAGTCTCATAACGTATTGTTCTGATCCGAATTTCAATTTCTTGTCTTCATAAAAGTTGTTTGGCTGTAAGTGTTCTTCAACTTATCTTTTTATCATTTCGTCCAATTCTTTCTAGATTAAACGTTATTTTCCGTTTTCTTAAGTGCTGTCCTGTGCATTTACTGTTCATCCGAAGTAATAGTCTCCACCAATTTGTCATTTTGAAGCCTTTCCAATCATAATTTTACTCTGCGTTCTTCATGAAAGTTGTTACTCTCTTATAGATCTAACTTTTGTGCGTCTTCCATTTCTTCAATTTTTCTTAGTTTGAGCTCTAGAATTAATTCTTTACTATTCTATTTTTCTGTCAGTTACTGTTCACCAGTAGCAATAGATCTTGATTTTTAAAGTTTTTCATTGTCTTCCTTTCGTTTTCTATTTCTGTGTTATTCATAAAACTTCTTCATCTTTTAATTCTCAACAACTTTCATGTATTCCATTTTTTCTAATTCCATTTAGATTTTAAGTTATTCTATTTCTTCCAACCCCTATTTTCAATGAAATTCTGTTATGTTTTCAACTTAGTGTTTCAAACTTGTTCTATCCAACCTATTTCTTCATAAGTGTTTCACTCACACCCAAAGCGGTGGTCTTCTTCAAACCATCTCACGGCGTCGACTTCCAAGGCGGAGCGATCTTCATCAAAGGCTCGGCGAGGAAACGATGGCATTCTTTAATTCATTGGCTAAATATTTCTTTAACTTATCTCTTGTTCTTTCAAATTGCAATTTCATTTCCGTTAGTTGTAATCGCACTCAAATCAAACAAAAGCAATTGGTTTTCCAAAACATAAGGGTATTTTTCAACTTACATTCAAATTTTCTCCCCGTGGGATCAACCCGTTCTTACCACTTTACTCGTATTTTCAAAATCATCTAAGTGAGTGAGTGCGGTTGTATAAATTTTGAAATTTGTGTGGCACGGTATTTTTAAACGACGACTGTCGAGCGCATCAAATTTTTGGCGCCGTTGCCGGGGATGAAATTTTTGCATGTTGGGATATTCTTGTGTTTGATGTGTATATATGTATATTGATTTTGCTATTTTTATTTTACAGGAAAAAGAAAACAAATCAAAAAAATCAAGGAAAGAGGAAACTCATACCTGAAGCTAAAGGGCAGAAACGTCGGAACAGGTTCTGTCTTTCCAATTTCTGAAAAATCTAGAAAATTTTGAAAAAAATCTTCAAAACTCTATAAAAAAAATCAAAAACATCAAAACAAAAGACATTTTTATTCTGGCTAGATAGGTTCATTAATTAAAAACAAAAAAAATACTTGCACCAAAATAAAAAAAATCATTTCAAGATTAGAAACCACACAACATGTTCTATGTCATGTATCATTTAGCATAGAATTTTCATTTGTTTAATTCCTATTGTTGCATATTGAAGATTGCGAGGGGCAAGGTACGTTCTACTCATCCTCTTCTCGCATGCATATTGCATAAAGAACCCCTTGTTTGAAATTGTGGTGTGCATTTCATTTCAAATTATTCTACGGGCATTACCCTTAAATAACATAAGGTGGTGAATTCATCACCCTTCCTTAGCCCGCAAACCACATTTTTCCTTACATATCTGCATAACCTACACCATAAATAAAAGTCAGTAAACGTTGGCCCTAGGATCACACTGTGGTTCTTGTGTTATTTGGGTTTACCCTCATATGAAAACCGGTGCCTAAGGCAAGACGGTCGGACGGCAAACGCCTTAAGCGGGTTAGTGGTTTGGCATAATTAGGTCCCTACGCAAGTAGGGGGATCCTCCCACTTCCCCACCCCTTACCTGGCTGGTGGACATATTGAGGGTGAATTTAAGTTTCACTTTACTCATTTTATGAAATCCCATTTGTAGGTTTAGGGCACATCTAGGTCAGTAGGGAAATTTGCTTGATTAACTTGTTTGTGTTTGCCTAAATACAAAACAACAAGAAAAAAATCATAAAAAGAAAAGCAAAATCATTCCCTTCTCTCTTCGTCTTGGTAATATCGAAAAACCAAATAAAAAAATCATCATAAAAAAAAAACTTTCTCTCTCATTTTCTCCTAGTTTATGCAAGGAAGGCGATCTCTATAACCATCATTGCTAGGACCTATAGGAGAGATTGAGAGGTTAGTGCATTCCAGACAACACCATCAATCTAACCTCATGGCGGACCAAAACCAAAATCAACTAATTCAACAAGCTGCTCCCAAGCAAATGAAGGAATATTTTCTTCCAAACCAATACCAACCTTCATTTTATACCCAAGCACCTCAAAATCAAGCAGCCCAATACGAAATCAAGTCCAGCACCATTCAAATGTTGCCATGTTTCTATGGCAATACCGATGAAGATCCCTATAGACATCTGGATGAGTTTCTCCAGATGTGTTCAACAGTGAAAATCTCCAATTTTTCTGATGATGCTCTCAGATTAACACTTTTCCCATTTTCTCTCAAAGACAAGGCTAAATATTGGTTAGGAGCCTTGGGGAAACCTATAGACACTTGGGCAGCAATGCAAAAGGAATTTTTTAAGAAATTCTACCCCATAGGGCGAACCAATACTATGAGGAGAGCGATAACTGGATTTTCACAAAACCATGGAGAACAAATCCATGAGGCATGTGATAGGTTGAAAGATTTGTTACGGAAATGCCCTCATCATGGATTGTCAAAATGGCAAATAGTTCAAGCATTCTGTGAGGGATTGATGGATAGTTACCGTCAAATGGTGGATGCATCGTGTGGGGGAGCTTTTATGAGCAAAAGCGAGGAAGAGGCTTATGACTTGTTTGAAATGCTGAGTTAAAATTCGATTAGTCATGCCTCGCTCTCATCTTATGAGAGAACGATTGGGCCTGCTAAGAAGGGCGGGCTTTATGAAGTAAAGAGCCACGTTGAGAGTGAGAATAGGATGGATATTAATGTCTTGACTCAAAAATTGAGCAAAATGGAATTGTTGGCACAGAAGATAGAAAATGTTGATCTAGTAGCTCAAAAGCTAATCAATTTCTATCTCGGCAGGAACCTTCTTCTTCAGGTCCTCGACCTCAACCATTCTCAGCTCCCAGTTATGACGAGATTTGTGCTCTTTGCTCTGGCCCCGATCATGTGGTGACTGATTGCCCCACTGCGGCCCAGCTTCCCCCATTCATCCAAGAATAAATCTTCGCTGCTCAGGGTGTCTTTAAGCCACCTTATGATCCTTACTCTAACACCTATAATCCAGGCTGGAGAAATCACCCAAATTTCTCTTGGAAAAATCAACAAGGTTCATCTACCCAACCTCATCCCTATTTCCAAAAACAACCATTCCAAGCCCAAGTTCACCAACATTACCCATCTCCTTTTCACCAAACTCAATCTCACCAAAATTTCTCTCAATCTAATGCACCTTTTTCACAACAATCTCAACACCCATCACACTATTCTCAGGCCCCGTATCAGCAAACTCAACTTTCTCAGGGCCAATACCCTCAATATCCTTCTCACCGATTCAATCAAGTTCCCTTCCAACCTCCTCCTCAACCTTCGCAGCCCAATTTTGATGAAAAATTTGACCGACTCCAACAACTCATTCTTTCTCAGCAACAATCTATTGCTAAGCTGGAAGGTCAGATCGGGCAATTAGCAGCAGGAAACGTTAGGAGAGAGGTAGGTCAGCTTCCTAGCCAACCAGTGGCTAATCCGAGGAACCAACCCCCAGGCTTCTCCCAAAGAGCTCCTATTCTTCTTCAACCAAACCAACCTGAGCCTCCTCCTCCTATGGGCCCTCAATTTGAGAATGCCAAGGCTATATCTACCCTCAGGAGTGGGAAAATCTTAGACGATCCTTATCAGGCTAGGGGAGTTGGCAATAGTTTGGGCCAAGAGGCCCAAGAGGAGAATGACGAGGAAGAGGAGCCCATGATTGCTAATGAAATAAAGGAGCCGGCGGGTGGAGAGAAGAGGCTGGATAAAGGCAAGGTGAAACTTGATGAAGGACCCCAAGACTATGTGCCTAAGGTCCCTTTTCCTGATGCTCTAAAGCCGAAAGCTCACATGAAACCACCGGTACACCAGGAAGAATTAGTGGAATTGTTCAAATAAGTGAATATCAATATTCCACTTTTAGATGCCATTAAGCATGTGTCGGCATATGCAAAGTTTTTAAAAGAGCTTTGCACTCCGAGGAGGGAGCCAAGGGCGGCAACTCAGAAGGTCCGTTTATCCGAGGATGTGAGTGCTGTTGTAATGAATCATTTGCCAAGAAAGTTGAAGGACCCCGGAGCCCCATTAATCTCATGTGATATAGGTGGAGTCACTTTTAATCGAGCTTTGCTAGATTTAGGTGCTAGCGTAAATCTTTTACCCACCTTTATCTATGAGTAATTTGATCTGGGTGAGTTAAAACCCACTTCTATCATCCTTCAATTAGCCGATAGATCAGTGAAAACACCAAGAGGTCTGTTGGAGGATATAATTGTGAAGGTGCATGATTGTTATTTCCCGGTGGATTTTCTCATTTTGGATATGGCCTCGTCCCAAGATTTAAAGCACACACCTATTATTTTGGGACGTCCATTTTTAGCTACGGCTAAAGCCAACATAAATTGTGCCACGGGAATGATGGATATATCATTTGGAGGAGTGAAGATTGCACTGAATGTTTTCAAGGCTTCTCAGTACCCGGATCTTGAAGAAGAATGCAACATTGTTGATATCTTTGAAACGAGTGATGAAAGTCCAGATGCAATCAAGGACACCCTAGAAGAGGGTGGCATACTTCAGGATTCTCTTCTATCTATCACTCCCTGGTCTAGGGTAGAGTCCCTCCCTCCATTGCAATCCGAACCTGCGCTTTGATCTCTGGATCATCCACCTACTCTTGAGTTGAAACCTCTGCCGGATTCTCTTAAGTACGCATATCTGGGTCCTAATCAAACTCTCCCTGTCATCATAGCCTCCAACCTCACTTCCGCTCAGGAATCTAAACTTTTAGATGTCCTTAAGGAACATAGGGGGGCAATAGGATGGTCGGTGGTAGATCTCAAGGGTATTAGTCCAGATGTCTGCATGCACCATATTTACTTAGAAGATAATGCCAAGCCAAGCAGGGAAATGCAGCGCCGGCAGAACCCGAACATGAAAGAGGTGGTCAAACAAGAGGTGGTGAAGTGGTTGGATCACGGGATTATATATCACATCTCTGATAGTAAATGGGTCAGCCCCACACAAGTTGTTCCAAAGAAATTTGGGCTGACCGTGACTAAAAATGAGAAAGGTGAGGAGGTGGCAATGAGATTACAAACGGGATGGAGAATCTGTATTGATTACAGAAAACTGAACTCCATGACCAAGAAGGATCATTTCCCTCTCCCGTTTTTGGATCAAATTTTGGAGAAATTGGCTGGGCAAAAGTATTTTTGCTTTTTGGATGGATATTCCGGGTACAATCAAGTTGCAGTTTACCCAGAAGATCAAGAGAAAACTACGTTCACGTGTCCTTATGGCACGTTTGCTTTTCGGAGAATGCCGTTTGGGCTTTGCAATGCCCCTGCTACCTTTCAGCGGTGTATGATGGCAATCTTTTCTGAAATAGTAGGATAATTTTTAGAAATCTTCATGGATGATTTCTCCGTTTTTGGAGACTGATTTGACAATTGTTTGAAGAATTTACAAAAAGTGTTGGCACGATGTATTGAATATAATCTGGTGCTTAGTTGGGAGAAAAGTCATTTGATGGTCAAAGAAGGCATTGTTCTAGGTCATGTTATTTCAGAAAGGGGGATCGAAGTCGACAAGGCTAAGATTGACCTCATTTCCAATCTTACTCCCCCTTCGTCTGTCAGGCAAATATGATCTTTTCTTGGCCATACGGGTTTTTACAGAAGGTTCATTCAAAAATTCTCTTCCATTACTCGCCCGCTCACTAAACTGCTAGCCAAGGACACTCCATTTCACTTAGATGAGTCGTGTCTTGAGGCTTTCCATTCTTTGAAGGCAGCTCTGACCCAAGCTCCGATTCTTCAATCACCAGATTGGTCACTGCCATTCGAAATCATGTGTGATGCCTCGGACTACGCCATAGGAGCTGTCTTGGGGCAGCGAATTGATAAGAAACCTATGGTGATATATTATGCGAGTCGCACTCTCGCAGATGCTCAAATAAATTATACTACCACAGAAAAAGAACTTCTGGCCGTTGTCTTTGCCCTCGAGAAATTCCGATCATATCTTTTGGGGGCCAAAGTTATTGTGTATTCTGATCACGCTGCTTTAAAATACCTGCTCACTAAGAAAGAGGCTAAACCCCGTCTGATTCGATGGATTCTATTATTGCAAGAATTTGATCTAGAAATCAAAGACAAGAAGGGGTTAGAGAATGTGGTGGCTGATCATTTGTCCCGAATAGTGATACCTGAGAGTGCTTCAATGTCTGATTCTTTTCTAGACGAGCAATTGTTGTCTATCACCTCAACCCCCTGGTATGCTCATATTGTCAACTTTTTGGCAGTAAGGCAACTCCCGGTTGGGTGGTCTAAGCAAGAAAAGGATCATTTCTTTGCTAAGCTCAAGCACTATTTTTGGGAGGACCCAGAACTGTTTCATATGGGTCCTGATCAGATCATCCGAAGATGTGTTCCTGAGAAAGAGCAACAATTTGTCCTGAATTTTTGTCACACTCTCGCTTGTGGAGGACACTTCTCAGGAAAGAAAACTACGGCTAAGGTGTTACAAAGTGGATTCTATTAGCCCACCTTATTCAAGGATGCTTATGAATTCTCTAAAACATGTTTGAGGTGTCAAGTTGTGGGCAATATTTCTAAAAGAGATATGATGCCGCTAAACTCCTTTCTTGTAGTGGAAATCTTTGATGTTTGGGGAATAGATTTCATGGGACAATTTCCATCATCTTTTGGAAATGAATACATTTTGGTGGCGGTCGATTATGTGTCAAAGTGGATTGAAGCAGTAGCCACCAAGACCAATGATCATAAGGTAGTGATAAAATTTATTCGCAAGAACATTTTCTCTAGATTTGGATGTCCCAGGGCTATAATCAGTGATGGGGGTTCACATTTCACTCACTCCCAATTTCGAGCTTTGCTCAAGAAATATGGGATCACTCACAAGATTGCCACCCCATATCATCCCCAAACTAGTGGACAGGTGGAGGTATCCAACAGGGAGATTAAGAACATTCTACATAAGACAGTTAGGCCGGATAGGAAAGACTGGTCTGAGAAATTGGATGATGCACTATGGGCCTATAGAACTCCATTCAAAACTCCTATTGATATGTCACCCTATCGCCTTATCTTTGGTAAAGCCTGCCACTTATCTGTCGAACTTGAACACCGAGCCTATTGGGCTATTAAGCAAGTCAACTTTGACTTGACTCAAGCCGGAAACCAACGAGTTCTTCAACTCAATGAACTGGAGGAGCTAAGAAATAAAGCATATGAAAATTCCATAATCTATAAAGCTAAAACCAAGGCTTTCCATGATCAACATATTCACAGGAAAATTTTTCATGAAAATCAAAAGGTTTGGCTTTTTAACTCACGGCTACGCTTGTTTCCCGATAAATTAAAATCAAGATGGGATGGACCGTTCGTCGTCGTTAAGGTATTTGACCATGGAGCCGTCAAAATTTTGAACCCTTAAAATGGACATATCTTTACCGTTAACGGTCAACGGTTGAAACCCTACTTGGAGAATGAGTTGTTGTCACCTAATGAATCCATAGCTTTGTGTGATCAGGTATGAATTCCTTTTAAGCTTTCATGCGTCTGGCTGAAGACGGTAAACTTAGCGCTTTTGGGAGGCAACCCACGCTTTTTTTTGTGATTTGATTTCTTGTTTTAGTGTGTTTGTTTTCCAGTTGTCAGGCCACAACGCAACGAAGCCCTCATCCTTTTGCCCCGACCGTCAGGTTGTATCCTTCCATCCCAACCATATTATCTCTTTACTTGTTCTCTGATCTGTCTACTGCTTATGCCATTGAGGACAATGTCATTTAAGTTGGGGGGGGAGAAAAAAAATTTTCTTGCAATCTTGTATTATCATGCTCATCCAAAATAACACCCAATTGAGTTTTCTTGATTTATGCTCTCATGAAAAATAATTCTGCAATGGAAAAGATTAGGGAGAAGGATGATGGAACATTTATCTAATCGAGCCATGGAAAACTGATCTAAGAATCTTTCTAAAGTTCATGTGCACTTTAGAAAAATGAAAAGCACGTTACACGCTAATGAAACAAGTAGGACAAGCCTTCTGCTATTTTGGGTATGTTGTCTGATATTCTGCACTTCTTGAAGAAGAGATCTTTTAAAAGCTTTCTGCCATGTTATCTATTGAAAAATCTATTTTGAGAAAAATACCATGAAAAATGCTCCGATTCTGAGTAACCGGGCCTACTTCACCTAAGACGTGTTGAGGTTCGCGTCAAAAGGAAAAGGGAACTTTGATTTGTGTAACCGGGCCTACTTCACCTAAGACGTGTTGAGGATCGCGTAAAACAGTGAAGGGTAGTGCAGCATCATGTGTGTAAAGAAAAAAAAGAAAAGAGAAGAAAAGAAAAAATATAGATCCCAAAAAAGGGACAAAGCAATAAGGCAGACAAAAAAGTTATTATTCTTAATGCTCTGATTAAGAAGTGCAGAATTGAAAGGTATTTGTTCGGAATAGCAACTGGAGGACGCAATTGTCTCTACTGTGAATTTAGTATTACACATGCACAAGTGCTACTGAATTTTAATTAGAATTTTTAATCATGTACCTTAATTTCCTACATAAGGCTAGTATGTGATAATGATTCCAGATTCCTAATCTCTAATAGATTCTATGAACGATGATCTGGAAATGAGGCATGAACTTTGTAAACTCTTGTTAGTCCTTACATTATGAGATTATTTTCATTGCTAAGGGACTAGCAATGAGTAAGTTGGGGGGTGTGATAAGTGTGCATTTTCCCATCTTAATTCATGGTATTTACATTTTTATGGGATTTAATAATAATAAATATGCACTTATCACACTTACTTGTAATTTAGCGTCACATAATTAATTTTCTGAAATTAAATAATTTTAATAACTATTTTTACTTATTTATGCAGGCACTCGGTACGAGGGAAGATACAAGAAATAAATACAAAGAAAATAAAAGAAAATAAAATTATATGTTGAACTGGGCCAAAAGCCCAAGGAGTTGTTCAAAAAGAAAAAGAAAAAAAATATAGAAAAAAAAGGAACTTATTTGATATTTTTACGGATTTTTAAAGCTATTAATGCATAATATATATGTAATAAATATATATATATAATATATATATACCGCAGCGCCCCCCCCCCCCCCCTTTCCCGCCTTCGCAGCGGGCACGGGCGACGAGGGGGGGGGGGCCGTCAACCCGCCCACGCGGCAGTCAACGCGGGAGGCGGAGCGGCGAGGTCGGCGGGCGCACAGCGCCCCCACGTCTCACACGCGGCGGGCGAACCGGCAGCGGCGCACGCGGGCGGCAGCCGCGGTGCACGCGGGAAGAAGAGAGAGAAAGGGCGCATGCGGCGCACGGTCTGCTAGGAGAGAGAAAGAGACAGAATGAGAGAGGAAGAAGAAAGAAAATGCCATAAAAAAATCCAGAAAAATTCCAAAAAAATCAGAAAAAAATAGAGAAGTGTGAAGCACATGCTAGCACATAATTTGGAGTCAACAAATGCTGCAATTGGGTGTTCACATTGGCAAGAGTGTTCACATTTCCTAAGGGGTTGTTGTGTTACCCTATATAAAGGGCTTCAATGTATTGGAAGAGAGGAAGAGAGGAGTAGCAAGCAAGGGGATTATGAAGAATTTGTAAGGGGTGCTTTGTGTTCTTAAGTTTCATTCTTGTTGGCCTCTTGTTTTAGGATTGGAAGGTATTGGTTTGAAGACTTTTGTTGCAAGTTTTGTAAGTTCAATTTATTTTAATGAAAAGCTTTGTTTAAGCATTCGGCCTCTTCTTAGTCTCATAATTTATTGTTCTGATCTCAATTTCAATTTCTTGTCTTCATAAAAGTTGTTTGTCTGTAAGTGTTCTTCAACTTATCTTTTTATCATTTCATCCAATTCCTTCTAGATTAAACGTTATTTTCCATTTTTTTAAGTGCTGTCCTGTGCATTTACTGTTCATCCGAAGTAATAGTCTCCACCAATTTGCCATTTTTAAGCCTTTCCAATCATAATTTTACTCTGAGTTCTTCATTAAAGTTGTTACTCTCTTATAGATATAACTTGTGTTCTTCTTCCACTTCTTCAAATTCTTCTTAATTTGAGCTCTAGAATTAATTCTTTACTATTCTATTTTTCTGTCAGTTACTGTTCACCAGCAGCAATAGATCTTGATTTGTCAAGTTTTTCATTATCTTCCTTTCATTTTCTGTTTCTGTGTTCTTCATAAAACTTCTTCATCTTTTAATTCTCTACAACTTTCATGTATTCCATTTTTTCTAATTCCATTTAGATTTTAAGTTATTCTATTTCTTCCAACCCCTATTTTCAATGAAATTCTATTATGTTTTCAACTTAGTGTTTCAAACTTGTTCTATCCAACCTATTTCTTCATAAGTGTTTCACTCACACCCAAAGCGGTGGTCTTCTTCAAACCATCTCACGGCGTCGACTTCCAAGGTGGAGCGATCTTCATCAAAGGCTCGGCGAGGAAACGACGGCATTCTTCAATTCATTGGCTAAATATTTCTTTAACTTATCTCTTGTTGTTTCGAATTACAATTTCATTTCCGTTAGTTGTAATCGCACTCAAATCAAACAAAAGTAATTAGTTTTCCAAAACATAAGGGTATTTTCCAACTTACATTCAAATTTCCTCCCCGTGGGATCGACCCGTTCTTACCACTTTACTCGTATTTTCAAAATCATCTAAGTGAGTGAGTGCGGTTGTATAAATTTTGAAATTTATGTGGTACGACATTTTTAAACAACGACTGTCGAGCGCATCACTCATGTAAGCCACTCCACCACTCCCAGTGGGTCACCAAACGACGTGTCACTAGAGGTATCAACTCACTAAGCAACAGAAACCATCGGATAACCCTAGACGGGGGACAACACCCTTTACAGACACAACGTCCCATAGGGATGGCCCATATAGACCCACACAGGAAGCCTGGATTTAAAAGACATCACGCGGACACCTCTTCCGCGAAATCGAATCCCATACGGGTATCTCAGGCGCAAGAAACACAAAACACGGCACCCCGGGGGCTAACAAAGCTGGGTGGCCAACCTCTTGGCCGCCCAGGGGCCTGGGTGGCCACACTAGTGGCCGCCCAGCACCTGGGCTCCCAATGACATGGGCGGCCACAATCTTGGCCGCCCAGAGGGCTAGGCTGCCATCGACCTGGCCGCCCAGTCCTAGGCCATTCGTGGTGAGGGCGGCCAGGGTCCTGGCCATCTAGGCTAGATCTTTGGCCGCCCAGGCCAGGGTCTTGGCCTCCCAGACCAGGGCACAGACGGCCACTGATAAAGGTTTTTAGTGAATTACATTGTGGAATTAGTTCTATGTGATTATTTTGCACTCTGATTATATTACTTGCTCGAGGCGTACTAGCCGGCTGTTCACATTCTCGATTGTTTCCGCTGCATAATCTGAGGGCATGACAGTGAAAGTGGTATTAGAGCACTAGGACTAGAAGTCCTAGGGAAAAAGTCATGTCATAGGCTAAGTCTAAGGTTTAAGGACCCACACCTATGAAACTAGGAAAAGAAACACCAACCTATGAGAGGAATTGGGTAGAACCTGGGATGAGATAGTAATTAGAATTCTTTCTAAGATTAACCACATTCATTCTAATAGGTTAACAAATTCATTATTCTTCTCAGGTACCTTACTCTCAAAATGGCTCATCACGTGGATTGGGGTGGTATGCAACAGACCGTTGCGGGTCTCACCCAGGCATTACAAAATATGGCCCAAGCTAGCGCAGGGGCAAGAGCTGGAGACTTACATCGTAATTTCTGGAGCTTAAATCCTCCACGATTTTTGGGTTCTTCTCATCCAGATGAAGCCGAGAATTGGATAGACGAGATGACCCACATCTTTGAAGTTATGCAATGTGCAGATCAAGAGAAGGCTCATTTTACAACATTCTAATTAAATAAAGATGCCCGTACATGGTGGAAGTCAGTTCCTGCACCGCCAGCAGATGCATCACATACTTGGGAAGGTTTTCTTACGCTCTTCCGAGCCAAATATTTCTCTGAACATGTTAAGGAGAGAAAGGCTATGGAACTTACTTCGTTACGTCAAGGCATGATGACGATAGCGGAGTATGAACTTCAGTTTTCCAGGCTAGCACCTTATGCTCCTCACCTGATTAGTACCGACCTATTGAAAGCTAACCGGTTTATGGACGGTTTGTGGCCCGGTTATATTCAACAACTTGGGACTCAAAATATCCGTACATATGCGGAGATGGTCCAACGGGCGCATCTATGCGAAAGGACCTTGGAAAAGGTCGAGAAACTTAAAGGTAAGGGAGAGGAGCCAAGCCGAAGGTCTGATCGACATGAAAAGAAAGGAAAGTTTAGTATCATGGAACCTTACAAATCCCGTGATAGCAAGAAGAGATCCCGGAATCGGAGTGGTAGTGGTTACCACAAGAACAAGAAAGTCAAGGAAGAAGAGAAGCAAGTCATGGCGGCTTGCACATTTTGTAAGAAGTTCGGTCACTCGGCCGAAGAGTGCTGGAAGCATCTCGGCACTTGTTTAAGGTGTGGCAGCAGGGAGCACCGCATGCCGGATTGCCCTCTTATGAAGGAACAATCTTCCGGTGGTGGACGTAAGCGTCAGGCTCGTCTGAATGCTATTATGGAAGAAGAGGAAGTGCCAAAGAATGATGGGCTAATAGAAGGTACTATCCAAATCTATTCCATCCTACATTCATACTATTTGATACTGGTGCTTCTCATTCCTTTATATCTACTACTTTTACAAAAACCTTACCAATTTCATCAGTTCCTCTACATTCGGACCTAGCAATCACTACACCATTAGGTCCCAAAACCAAACTTACAACCTACTACCCCGATAGTGAGGTAATGGTAGAAGGTCACAATCCTCCTGCAACCCTCGTATGCCTTGACATGGAGGGCTACGATGATATTTTAGGTGTAGATTGGCATGTAGACCACGACGCCTATATAAATTATCGCAACCAGATTATCTCTTTTCGGAAAATAGGTCTTCCAAGGTTTTCCTTCCTTGGTATCAAATATAGGAAGCATCCTTCCATTATTTCATCTCTTCACGCTTGCAAACTTATTTCGCAAGGATGTGAAGCTTTCCTTACTTCTGTAACCATTACCGAATCCAAGAAGATCGTCTTAGAAAACATTCCCATTGCGAATTAGTTTCCCGATGTATTTCCATCAGAATTACTCGATTTACTGCCCGAAAGGGAAGTAAACTTTTTCAGTGAACTCGTTCCCAGAGTAGCACCTATTTCAATAGCTCCCAACAGGATGTCCCCCACAGAACTCAAGGAATTTAAGAAACAACTTCATGAGTTATTAGACAAGGGTTTCATTCGACCTAGCACATCCCCTTGGGGTGCGCCAGTTCTATTCGTCAAGAAGAAGGATCGATCTCTCAGGCTATGTATCGACTACCGGCGACTGAATCAACTCACAATTAAGAATAAATATCTGTTGCCGCATATAGATGAACTCTTTGATCAGATTTCTGGAGCAGAATATTTCTCAAAGATAGACCTAAGGTCAAGTTATCATCAGCTCAAGATCAAAGATGAAGACATACACAAAACTGCTTTTCGGAGTAGATATGGCCACTATGAATTTGTGGTAATGTCGTTCGGGTTAACCAATGGCCCGGCAGCATTTATGCAACTAATGAATAATATCTTCAGGTCTTATCTTGACCAGTTTATAGTCGTCTTCATTGATGACATTCTTATCTACTCCAAAACCAAGGAGGAACATGAAGAGCACTTAAGAATAGCGTTGCAAATGCTAAGAGAACACAAACTTTATGCAAAGCTTAGTAAGTGCGAGTTCTGGTTAAAAGATGTCTCTTTCCTTGACCATATTATTTCAAAAGAAGGTATCACTGTCGATCCTTCTAAAATAGAAGCAGTTAAGAACTGGAGCCGGTCGACAACCATGTCTGAAGTCAGAAGTTTTCTGGGTCTGGCTGGTTATTACAGGAGATTTATCAAAGATTTCTCTAAGATCGCCGTTCCTTTGACTAGACTCGCAAGAAAGGAAAATCCTTTTATATGGTCGAAGAATTATGAAGAGAGTTTCCAAACTCTTAAAGAACACCACCATTCCACCTATATTAACACTACCAACAGAAGGTGGTGACTTTGAAGTCTATACAGATGCATCTGGCATTGGCCTAGGATGCGTTCTTATGCAAAATGGGAAGGTGATTTGTTATTCATCAAGATAGTTGAAGCGTCATGAAGAAAATTACCATGTGCATGATCTAGAATTAGCTGCGGTTATATTCGCATTGAAGATTTAGCGACATTACCTTTATGGGAAGAAATTTACTACATTTTCATATCACAAAAGTCTGAAATATCTCTTCACCCAGAAGGAGTTAAATATGTAACAACGCAGATGGTTGGAGTATCTCAAGGACTTCAACTTTACTATCCAATATCATCTAGGGAAGGCAAATGATGTAGCTGACGCTCTTAGCAGGAAACCAATGGCAACTCTAGCAAGCCTCAGAAAAGGTATAACATGTCTTATTGAAGATTGTTCTTATTTAAATCTTGATGTTGACAGAGAAGGAGAAGGAGGTATGATTGCCAACATATGGTCTCAACCTACATTGATCAAGGACATAGTCCAATTGCATGAAAAAGACCCTATATTGATGGAGATTAAGGAAAATATTGAACAGAGACCAGAATTTTCTATCTCAAATGATGGAAGACTATTATTTAAGGATCAAATTTGTGTACCGAATCATGATGATACTAAGAAATTGATCATGGAAGAAGCTCACAAATCAAGATATGCTATTCACCCTGGTGCTACCAAGATGTATCAAGATTTGAAAAGAAACTTTTGGTGGCCCAATATGAAAAGAGAAGTAGCGAATTTTGTGTCCCGATGTCTCACTTGTCAGCAAGTAAAAGTAGAACATTTAAAACCCGCTAGGAAATTACACCCCTTAAATATTCCCGAGTGGAAATGAGAAAGTATAGGGATGGATTTTATCATAGATCTACTTAAGACAAGAGGAGGACATGATGGTATATGGGTGATCATAGATCGATTGACTAAATCTGCACATTTTCTACCAATCAAAAGTCGATGGTCTGTGGATGTATTAGCAACATTATACATGAAGGAGATTGTCAAATTGCATAGTGTCCCTGTCACCATTATATCTGACCGAGATCCTCGGTTCACATCACAATTCAGGAAAGGTCTTCAGCATTCATTAAGTACCCGACTTAATTTTAGCACTGCGTTCCATCCACAAACTAATGGTCAAACTGAAAGGACAAATCAAGTGGTGGAAGATATACTCAGAGCATGTGCTATTGACTTTGGAGGAAGTTGGCATGATCACTTGCCTCTAGTAGAATTTTCATACAATAATAGTTACCAAGCTAGCATACAAATGACACCATTCAAGGCTCTATATGCTAGAAGCTGTCGATCGCCTATCTACTAGAATAAAGTATGAGAAAGGTAATTTCTCGGTCCTGCCATCATTAGGGATACTACTGAGACGATAAAGCTTATTCAGGAGAGACTCCAGATAGCTCAAGACAGACAAAAATCATATACGGATAATCGAAGGCGCGATCTGAAATTTCAAGTAGGAGACCATGTGTTCCTTAAAGTTTCTCCAGGTCGAGGTATTCGAAGATTCTGTATTAAAGGCAAGCTTACTCCAAGATTCATTGGCCCCTTCAAAATTCTCGATAGGGTTGGAGAAGTCGCATATCGAAGAGCTTTACCCCCTCAGTTAGCAGGAGTTCATGATGTGTTTCACGTCTCAATGCTCAAGAAGTATGTACCTGATCCTTTCCATGTCATCACTTACGACAATCTGAAGATTAAAAAGGACTTGACATAAGAGCAAAAGCCAATCAAAATCATTGAACGAGAAGTACGGCAACTTCGGAATAAAACTATTCCTATGGTCAAGATCCAATGGACCAAAACATCTCCACATGAAGCAACATGGGAAACTGAAGAATCCATGCGTAAAAGATTCCAAGAGATATTTCAATGTAAGTACACTCTCCATAAATCCATGTATTGAATTTGGGGACAAATTCTTTTTAAGTGGGGGAGGGTGTAACGCCCGAGAAAATTCTGGGATTAAAAATATAATTATTAAGCATTTGATGGGCTATAAATTGAATTATGGTGAATTATAAATTAATAATTAGGCCCTACACTAATCCTAGAGGATTAGGCCCATCAAATAAACACACATTGGCCCAAAAGATTATTTTGGGCCTTAGCCCATATTCTAGAAGCTTAAAACTAGGGTAATCTCATAATTTAAGGGGATAATTACTCTTTAGGAGATAAATAGATGGATAATAACTTGGATAATATTAAAAGAGTTTGAACTAGCTTCAAATTCGGTGCTCATGAAAGAAAACGGTTTATCACGAGACCGCAAAGGGACAGGAAACGGTCTAGACCTAGACCGCTAAGCTCTATCAGTTCCATGAGTATGAAAAAGCGTGAAAAGATTAGATTTTGGCATCCAAATCACTTAGGATCGATTCTATCTACTAATTAAATAAGTCTGGAAGGCTAGTAGATTTAATTGAAAGACCTAATTGGGACTCTAGAATCGTTATAATCCTCAAAACCCTAGCTAACCCTATAAATAGACCCCAGATTTGACATGTGCGACCCTTACTTTTGGCTCGCGTGGAACTAAGGTAAGGAGGTACAATTAGAGGTAAGTTTCTTCTAAAAATTTGTTCATTGTAGTTAGAACTAACTTTCCTCAAATTTAGTTCTACTAGATCAAGCCTACAAGGAGATAGAAGCATGCAAAGTCGCTGGTTCAACACAAGAATCTTAGGAACCTGAGTGACCGCGTCAGATTGATCAGGAAAATAGAAGCCTTAAACGAGGTAATTAGATAAAGGTCCTTTAGAACAATTTGTTCCTGTTAGTACCCTCTTATTACCCTCAAAATTTCACGTCCTTAGGTCAAGGTAATCAGGAGAAACAAGAGGGTGAAGTTGCTGGTTCGGTTCAGGACGAGCAGAGAACTAGGGTTGACTTTCAGCCTTCAATTTGAAATCTAAAGCCCAAGACTTTTTGAAGTAAAAGGAGAAATTTTCTTGTTGATCATATGAACCTATGCATATTGATGGCTTATATTCGTTCTATCATGATTATGGAAGTTTTTATATGTTGATTTCCATGCATGATATGCCTTAGTTTAGCATTTTATTTTATTATCATTTGAACTAGAATTATACAGGAGGAAACGGTCTTCTTGTAGACCGCTTGAAACTCTAGCGGTCGCCCGATAGATCGCTAGGTACAATAAAATGGTCCTATACTAGACCGTTTGCATTTTTGATTTCTGTAATATTGTTAACCCTAGACATATTACAAATTAGCCTTAATTAATATATGGTAAGCCTAGTTAACTAAGTTTTATTCCTAGTTTGAGCACTGGTTTCATATACTTAGTTAATTCTATTATTCACCATAGTGGAGTTCATGTTCTTTATGCACTTAGACTTATTTTTGAACTTATGTTAATTTTTGACCAAAATCATATACTCTTGTAATAAAGACATGTTTCATGATTTAACTTGATCACTGTTTTACATGATTCTCTCTCTCTTCTAAGAGTCATTTCTTAAGTACATTGCACATATCCCGGTATGTTGTCGTTAGTTACACTTTTTACACATTTAGTACACAATCTTGAACTTGATGACCTCTCCTTTCGATATTCCTTCCAACGGACTAGGAAATCTTGTTTCAAGGCCTCCGTAAGACTCTGCGAGCTTGGGATTCCTACTAGGATGCCAAGATGGTTGTACCATTAAAGCACATTATCTAGGAAGCATTTTTACTGGTGTTTTATGTATTCTGGATCTTAGCGGCCATCTGGTTAACCGCTAGAGTCTGCTAGTGACCATTCGCTAGACCGCTAATAGATACCCAACGGTCCTCCACTAGACTGCAAGACTCCAGAGGTTCTATTTTAAAAATGTCGACTCTGTCTCATGAAACGGTCCAAGACTAGACTGCTTAAATTTCTAAACGGTCCAGCATATAACCACTTTCTCTATCAAGCGGTCCTGCACTAGACCGCTTGGTTCCTAAAATTATCTAACCCGAGGTTTGACCTTTGGGGTTGGTTTTCTTGAGTTCCTAGGTGATCTTAGAATTATCTACAGTCTCAAACTTATATTAAATAAGTTAATGTTAAAGGTATAGAACGTAATGAATATACCGTTATGCTGCCGATTTCCTTTCGTAGCATGATGACCATTTAAGTCTTTCTTAAAATCTCTTGTTCATAATTGAAGCATTCTTATTTTGGTTACCTTATCATGGAATTATTGTTGAACTTGTACATTATTGGCCACATTATTGATATAAACGTGGAAGTAGATTGATTTATACTTGAAGATGCAGTTCGAGCACAGATTGTGTTCAAGGGCTCTATGCTAGTCCCCTCAGCTGATTATCAATAACATACTGTAAACCATGGAGTATGATGCTACTGGCGTCGCATTACGCTGGGAGTACTTTCTTTATAAATAAGTGAAATATCCATGAGATCCACATAAATTCACGAAGTAATTGCTATTAAGCGAATAGTACTTTCTTGCTTGTTATATGACTTTCTAGAGCATAGCCTTCGTGGTAATGAAAAGTACATTCTTGTTACATTCTTGTTCATAGAAAGGCCAAATTAACATTCTTTTTATATACTTGATCAATCATATTCTCATATTCTTATACTTGATCGTATCTTATTACATTGGCTTTATTTGCATGTTTCATTGTATCTGCATGATTTATCTTATTCTCTAGAGCTAAAATGTTAATTACTTAAATTTGCCATCATGTTGATACGAAGATACCTACTGGGCATGTGTGATCATTACCTTACTTTTCAATCTTTTTCAAAAAATTCTAGTGGGTCGGATTCAGATTACTCAAGTGATAGATCCGAGAGTGATTGATGGTTCGAGAGAAGCCATTGTAACGCCCCGAGATCCAATTCCCAGATTTATGGGCATAGTTTTTTTTCTCTTTATCGGACCCCGAAGCATTACTCGTACGTATCGCGGAAGCATAAACATATAACATGCATATACCTGCATGAGAGAGAAAGAGAGAAACCTCAATTACAGGTAATGTAAATATTGTTTCAACCATTCATAATTCCAAAAGAGAGTACATGTCCTTTGTTCTAGAATAAACATGAGTCCTCATAGGCTCACCCACCCATGACCATACATATAAGAGAGATAGTCCACTGTAACCTACTCAGCTGAAGTGAGGACCAACACTACTCCTCAACCGTAGCCTCCTCCTCAACTTCTTCTATGTCCCCAGAAAACATGTGTCACAAAGGGGGGTGAGTGTGACGCTCAGTAGGCAGCCTAAACAAACCAGGGTTAACTTGCATCTATATAACCAATTTATATACATAATTCAGGTGTTAATAATAGCATGATTCATTCACTATCGTTTACTTAAAATAACTCATATGCAGAAAATATATATTCTTTATCTAATATATAAAGTACCCATGCATACGTTGAAGCCATGGTGGATGAGCAATTAAACATTATCACATTTTCGTTAATCATGGAACTGAACAGCTGTCGCAAACATAGGAGGACCACACACACACAAACGAACGGAGGGAGTACTGCGCTGACCCGGGAGCAAACACCCACCTAGACTCCTACTGCATGGGGCGTTACGTCTCGCTGTCCCCCAGGTCCTGTGGCGTTACGTCTCGCTTCCCCCCGGGGCCTATGGCATTACGTCTCGCCATCCCACAGAACGAACCAGCCGAATCGATAGGTTTTTAAACCAGGGCATTACGTCGCACTGTCCCCTGGGATCTTTTACTTCCGTGGTGTTACGTCTCGCTGTCCCGCAGAAGGGACCGAAGTCCAACCTCACTGAATGCTGTTGTTTTCCATTCATAACATTCACATTGTATTTGTATCCACATTCATACTCATTTTACAATTTTAGTATGATACTTTATCATAACAAGCATGCTTTCAATGATTTAAGTGGGCTAAACATACTCATAGTTGTGCTTCTAATATTCCAAACATGCTCACAGATGTGCTTCTAATATTCTAAACATGCTCACATATGTGCTTCTAATAGTTTAAGAGGGCTAAACATACTTGCAGTCATGTTCAGGTTAGTACAGGTTTATCCTTCTAGGCTACACATGCACAGAAAATGATTGATATATGAGAGTATATAATTTCTGGGTGCATGAAATTTTTACAGGTAGGTTCTTCCTTGGTTCCCCATCATTTCCTATTTTTTTAGATTTTTATGAATTAAAATGCCCTTTCAAAATCCCATTTTTCTTGATTTCTAGAAATTGGGTCAGTGCAACATGTGCACCGACCCCACTAGAACATGCACAGACCTCACTGGAACATCCATAGAACATACTGGAACATGCACAGACCCTGCTTGTGGCCAGGGCCAGACATGCACAGACCTCACTGGAACATGCACCGACCTTACTGGAATATGCACTGACCTCACTTATGATTTGAACCAAACCTATAGCGACCTCACTAGAACATGCACAGACCTTACTGAAACATGCACAGACCTCACTTATGATTTGAACTAAACCTGTACCGACCTCACTTATGATTTGAACTAAACCTGCACCGACCTCACTAGAATATGCACATACCTTACTGAAACATGCACATATCTCACTTATGATTTCAACTAAACCTGCACCGACCTCACTAGAACATGCACAGACCTTACTGAAACATGCACAAACCTCACTTAGGATTTGAACTAAACATGCACCGACCTCACTTATGATTTGAACTAAACAGGCAAAGACCTTACAAAACATGCACATACCTTACCATTACTAAAACATGCACAGACTTTATTATAAAACATGCACGGACTTTATAAACATGCACAGACCCTACAATTACTAGAACATGCACAGACTTTACTATAAAACATGCACAGACCTTACCATTACTAGAACATGCACATACTTTATTATAAAACATGCACAGACTTTACAAACATGCACAGACCTTACCATTACTAGAACATGCATAGACTCTACTATAAAACATGCACATACCTTACAAAACATGCACAGACTTTACCATTACTAGAACATGCATAGACTTTATTATAAAACATGAACAGACTTTAAAAATATGCACAGACCTTACCATTACTAGAACATGCAAAAACTTTACTATAAAACATGCACAGACCTTACAAAATATGCACAGACCTTATCATTACTAGAACATGCACATACTTTACTATAAAACATGCACGGACTTTACAAACATGCACAGACCTTACCATTACTAGAACATGTACATACTTTACTATAAAACATGCACAGACCTTACAAAACATGCACAGACCTTACCATTACTAGAATATGCACAGACTTTATTATAAAACATGAACAGACTTTACAAATATGCTCAGACCTTACAATTACTAGAACATGCACAGAATCTACTATAAAACATGCACGGACCTTACAAAACATGCACAGACCTTACAAAACAAGCACAGACCTTACCATTACTAAAACATCCACAGACTTTATTATAAAACATGCACAGACTTTACAAACATGCACAGACCTTACCATTACTAGAACATGCACAGACTTTACTATAAAATATGCACAGACCTTACAAAACATGCGCAGACCTTACCATTACTAGAACATGCACATACTTTACTATAAAACATGCACAGACCTTACAAAACATGCACAGACCTGCTATTACCCATATGAAATGTGTATAGACCTTGTCCCAAAGGCTGACCTTCCTAGGGACTGTGCTATTCCTTAGAGACTCAGAGGTAACACATGGAAGCCCGAAACCTGATGAAAACACAAACCAAAAATGAATATGGTGGTGGTCCCCACATGCCCTTAATCCCTCTTTAAGGTGTATAAAATATACATTTAAAACCATTCTAATGCAATATTGAGCCCTAAAGTTTGAGGTTAGGTGCCTACCTTTGAGATGTTAACCGACGATCCGGGGATAATATCCACACCCCAGATCCACCTCAGCTTTACCCTTCGATCCGAGAATGAGATCCACACCCTATACCCACCAAGACTTCACTGCAGGTCCACCCTCCTATGCAAGGGCCAAGGTCCCTCACCTCTCTTCCTTTCACAAGAGGAACCATAAGTGGCAGAAAATGGAAGATAAGTGTTGCTAAAGGGTGACCACCCATGAAACCCACCTATTTATATGGCCCCCAACCCTCCCAGGGTCCTATCCACGATCCACAAGCCTCCAGCCCGCTCCCAAAGGTCGCTGGTTTAAAGTGGGGTTAATGCTAAGCATCTCTTCGGTTGAACAGAGGTGACCCTTCATCTACCCTGTCATTTATGCTATTGGGCACGTCTTTCTGTTGAGAATTAGGTTGAGATGTCTTCATGTGAAATGAAGATGACTTCGCGATCTAACTCTGGGTTATGGTTTCATCGAATTTCGTGAACTCTAGCATGAGATATGATTTTCACAATATTAACATCCATTTCCCATGTTCCAGTCACGACCCTTCTTCTACCTGATCATAAATGCGAGTGAGCGCATTTTTCTGTTAGGATTGGGGTTAGGGTGTCTTCCAATGAAATCAAGAGGACTTCTTGATATAAATTTTGGTGGTAGTTTCATCGAATTTAATTATCCCTATCAGGAGTTATGATTTTTCCATTAATTACATATGAATTCGTCCAACAGTCACACCTCCTCATGATAGCTGGCAGAAAAGGGCTCAGAACCATGGGTTCTAGTGCAAATTGGGTTTCCACTTCAGCATAAGAGTTTGGGCTAAGGGCCCAAGCTTTCTGATGAGCCTCGTTTCATCTCATTCTGATCTTCCTACGTTGAGTTACGAATTTCCTAAGGGTTCTTAGATAATCTGTCCAGATTTTTGGCATGTTTAGTTCTTGGGTCCGAATTGTGCCCGATTGGACTACTGCCCAAATAGCGGTCATAACATCCTCTCCCCCTTAAAATAATTTCATCCTCGAAATTGACTTGAACAAATCTCTTTGCCTGCTTGGTGGCATGGTTCTGAAAAAGAACATACACTTGTTTAGGTGAGAGGGTTTAAATGGCTCCAAACATACTCTACCCTTTCCCCACTCTATCTTATCACTTCCTCTACTATGGAACATCTAGAATGGTTGTAATCGTGGTCTATCTCTCGTGCTCTGATACCACTCTATAACGCCCCGAGATCCGATTCCTAGATTTATGGGCATAATTTTATTTTCTCTTTATCGGATCCCAAAGCATTACTCGTACGTATCGCGGAAGCATAAACATATAACATGCATATACCCGCATGAGAGAGAGAAAGAGAGAAACCACAATTACAAGTAATGTAAATATTGTTTCAACCATTCATAATTCCAAAAGAGAGTACATGTCCTTTGTTCCAGAATAAACATGAGTCATCATAGGCTCACTCACCCATGACCATACACATAAGAGAGATAGTCCACCGTAACCTACTCAGCTGAAGTGAGGGCCAACACTACTCCTCAGCCGCAGCCTCATCCTCAACTTCTTCTATGTCCCCTAAAAATGTGTGTCGTGAGTGTGACGCTCAGTAGGCAGCCTAAACAAACCAGGGTTAACTTGCATCTATATAACCAATTTATATACATAATTCAGGTGTTAATAATAGCATGATTCATTCACTATCGTTTACTTAAAATAACGCGTATGCATAAAATACATATTCTTTATCTAATATAAAAAGTACCCATGCATGCGCTGAAGCCATGGTGGATGAGCAATTAAACATTATCACATTTTCGTTAATCATGGAACTGAACAGCTGCCGCAAACATAGGAGGCCCACACACACACAAACGAACGGAAGGAGTACTACGTAGACCCGGGAGCAAACTCCCACCAAGATTCTTGCTGCACGGGGTGTTACGTCTCGCTGTCCCCCGAGTTCTATGGCGTTACGTCTTGCCATACCACAGAACAAACCAGCCAAATCGATAGATTTTTAAACCAGGGCGTTACGTCATGCTGTCCCTTAGGATCTTTTACTTCCGCGTCGTTACGTCTCGCTGTCTCACAGAAGGGACCGAAGTCCAACCTCACCGAATGTTGATGTTTTCCATTCATAACATTCACATTATATTCGTATCCACATTCATACTCATTTTACAATTTTAGTATGATACTTTATCATAACAAGCATGCTTTCAATGATTTAAGTGAGCTAAACATACTCACAGTCGTGCTTCTAATATTCTAAACATGCTCATAGATGTGCTTCTAATATTCTAAACATGCTCACATATGTGCTTCTAATAGTTTAGGTGGACTAAACATACTTGCAATCATGTTCAGGTTAGTACAGGTTTATCCTTCTAGGCTACACATGCACAGAAAATGATTTATATATGAGACTACATAATTTCTGGGTGTATGAAATTTTTACAGGAAGGTTCTGCCTTGGTTCCCCATCATTTCCTATTTTTCCTATTTTTACAAATTAAAATGCCCTTTCAAAATCCCCTTTTTCTCGATTTCTGGAAATTGGGTCAGTGCAGTATGTGCACCGACCCCACTAGAACATGCACAGACCTCACTGGAACATGCATAGACCTTACTGGAACATGCACAGACCCTGCTTGTAGCCAGGGCCACACATGCACTGACCTCACTAGAACATGCACTAACCTCACTGGAATACGCATAGACCTCACTTATGATTAGAACTAAACCTGCACCGACCTCACTAGAACATGCACAGACCTTACTGAAACATGCACAGACCTCACTTATGATTTGAAATAAACCTGCACCGACCTCACTAAAACATGCACAGACCTTACTGAAACATGCACAGATCTCACTTATACCTTACTGAAGCATGCACAGACCTCACTTATGAATTGAACTAAACCTGCACCGACCTCACTATAACATGCACAGACCTTACTGAAACATGCACAAACCTCACTTATGATTTGAACTAAACATGCACCGACCTCACTTATGATTTCAACTAAACATGCACAGACCTTAGTATAAAACATGCACAGACCTTACAAAAAATGCACAGACCTTACCATTACTAGAACATGCACAGACTTTATTATAAAACATGCACGAACTTTACAAACATGCACAGACCTTACCATTACTAGAACACGCATAGACTTTACTATAAAACATGCACAGACCTTACAAAACATGCACAGACCTTACCATTATTAGAACATGCACATACTTTACTATAAAACATGCACAGACCTTACAAAACATGCGCAGACCTTACCATTACTAGAACATGCACATACTTTACTATAAAACATGCACAGACCTTATAAAACATGCACAGACCTGCTATTACTCATATGAAATGTGTATAGACCTTGTCCCAAAGGCTGACCTTCCTAGGGACTGTACTATTCCTTAGAGACTCAGAGGTAACACATGGAAGCCCGAAACCTGATGAAAACACAAACCAAAAATGAATATGGTGGTGGTGCCCACATGCCCTTAATCCCTCTTTAAGGTGTATAAATATACTTTTAAAACCATTCTAATGCAACATTGACCCCTAAAGTTTGAGGTTAGGTGCCTACCTTTGAGATGTTAACCGACGATCCGGGGATAATATCCACACCCCAGATCCACCTCAGCTTTACCCTTCGATCCGGGGATGAGATCCACACCCCATACCCACTAAGACTTCATTGCTGGTCCACCCTCCTACGCAAGGGCCAAGGTCCCTCACCTCTCTTCCTTTCACAAGAGGACCCATAGGTGGCAGAAAAAGAAAGATAACTGTTGCTAAAGGGTGACCACCCATGAAACCCACCTCTTTATATAGCCCCCAACCCTCCCAGGGTCCTATCCACAATCAACAAGCCACCAGCCCGCTCCCAAAGGTTGCTGGTTTAAAGAGGGGTTAATGCTAAGCATCCCTTCGGTTGAACAGAGGTGACCCTTCGTCTACCCAATCATAGATGCGAATGGGTTTGTCATTCTGTTGGGAATTAGGTTGAGATGTCTTCATATGAAATGAAGATGACTTCGAGATCTAACTCAGAGTTGTGGTTTCATCAAATTTCGTTAACTCTAGCACGAGATATGATTTTCACAATATTAACATTTATTTCCCGTGTTCTAGTCGCGACCCTTCATCTACCTGATCATAAATGTGAGTGAGCGCATTTTTATGTTGGGATTTGGGTTTGGGTGTCTTCCGATGAAATCAAGAGGACTTCGTGATCTAAATTTCGGTGGTAGTTTCATCGAATTTCATTGTCCCTATCAAGATTTATGATTTTTTCCAATAATTACATGCGAATTCACCCAACAACCATACATCCTTATCATAGCTGGCAGAAAATGGCTCAGAACCATGGCTTCTAGTGCGAATTGGGTTTCCACTTCAGCATAAGAGTTTGGGCTAAGGGCCCTAGCTTTCTGGTGAGCCGGGTTTCATCCCATTCTGATCTTCCTACGTTGAGGTACGAATTTTCTAAGGGTTCTTAGATAATCTATCCAGATTTTTGGCCCGTTTAGTTCATGGGTCCGAATTGTGCCCGATTGGACTACTGCCCAAACAGCGGTCATAACAGCCATAGTCTTTAAGTCGAGTCGAGTCATGATGTAATCTTTATTTTCTTGAGTCTAGTGAAAAGATCATATGTACTTTGGAGATTATTTGGAATTGAAATAAAGTTAAAGGTTTTTAGTGAATTACATTGTGCAATTACTTCTATGTGATTGTTTTACGCTCTGATTATATTACTTGCTTGAGACATACTAGCTGGCTGTTCACGTTCTCGATCATTTTCACTGCATAATCTCGGGGCGTGACACAACAAGTACCACGAACAAGGACTAGTTGGGGTAGCGCTCGTCAGTGCGGGTCTGACGCCCCCAACCTCGTGTGCACACACAGACCATGCGCCCTAGGTCAGATCCTCTAGCTGGTTCTTCCCCAAAGCCCGGACTCAGGCTGCTCGAAGGGGCCCTACGCTAACTACCCTAAAAATCGTCTCTCTCAGATAAGCCGCTCCACCACTTCCGGGTGGGTCAGCACATGAGTGCTGTAAGAAGGCTACGACTAGTAGACGTGTCACTGGAGGTATCAACTCACTAAGCAACAGAAACCATCGGATAACCCCAGACGAGGGACAACACCCTTTACAGACACAACTTCCCACAGGGATGGCCCATATTGACCTACACAGGAAGCCTGGATTTAAAAGACATCACACGGACACCTCTTCTGTAAAATCGAATCCCATACGAGAACTTCGGGCGTAAGAAACACGAAACGCGGCACCCCGGGGGCTGACAGAGCTGGGCTGCCCACACCAGTGGCCGCCCAGCACCTGGGCTCCCAATGACCTAGGCGGCCACAATCTTGGCCGCCCAGAGGGCTAGGCAGCCATTGACCTGGCCGCCCAGTCCAGGGCCATTCGTGCTGAGGGCGGCCAGGGTCCTGGCCGTCTACCACCCTTGGGCGGCCAGATCTTTGGCCACCCAGTGACCTAGGCAACCAGGGTCTTGGCCGCCCAGACCAGGGCACAGACGATCACTGATGTGTCCGTCTGCTGCATTTTCCAGCAGACAGACCGAGCTCTGCCTTGAGCTCGGTTCCAAGTCCCATTAACCCCAGGTGATGCGGAAAATAAGGGAAAACTCTTCCCCTAACCCTCTAACATCAAACCATGCCCATAGATTGATCAAAAACTTCAAAAAATACTAGATCTGGTGCTCGAACCCCAAACATGGATGTTTCCTTCCCGGCATGAAACACGCCCCTCTCGACCTCTCCTGGGCCTAGAAATCATGGGGAAAGTAGGAAAGAGGGTAAGGATCTGTCCCCCTACCTCGAGGAAGCCCAAGAACCTCCGCATCATCACCGATCTCAAAATCCCGATCAAACCACGAACACCACGCCATCGCCGTGAAATCAGCACCGCTGTGCTCGCCACGTCGCTGCCCTGTTCACCACGTTGCCACCTCGATTCGCCGTCTGCAGTCGGAGAAGGAGGGGGCGCCGCGCCCGCGCACGGCAGAGAGGGGGCAACGGTTGAGAGGTGGAGCGGGGGTGTCACGGGAGAGAAAGGGGAGGGGAAGAAAGAAGAATAAAAACAAAAAGAAAAAAAGGTTTATTATATAGAAATCGGAAAATCTAAAAAATGTGAAAAATTGGGAAAAATCATTTTCCCGATCCTCGGAACACGCTCGACGCATTGGTAACGTCCCGAAGTTGGAGAACGCAACGGTTCACCCTATACGGTGCACGTCTTCTGCCGGACGAAATGCACCACCTCAGTACACTGCTGCACCAAATCCAGTCCTGTCAGGATGCGCTCGCCCACCTCAAACCAATTAAGTGGAGTTCGACATGGTCGCCCATACAACACGTCATATGGAGCCATGCCAATGCTCGTATGATAACTATTGTTGTAGGCGAACTCCACTAACGGCAAATGGTGAATCCAACTCCCTTGCCACTCTAGGCAACATGACCTCAACATATCCTCCAAAGTATGGATGGTCCTCTCAGACTGACCGCCTGACTGAGGATGGTAAGCCAAGCTAAACGCCAACTCCATACCTAGAGTTCTCTAGAACCTCCTCCAAAATCCCGAAGTGAAGCAAGGATCACGATCGGACACAATGGAGATGGGAACTCCATGCAACGGAACGATCCGCTCCACACACAGTCGGGCCAACTTATGCACACTCCAACTGAGTTTGACCGACAACAACCGAGCAGTCTTCGTCAGTCTATCTACTAGCAACCAAATACTATCATGCCCACTGGATGTCCTCGGTAACCCAACCACGAAATCAGTGGTCATGTGGTCCCATTTCCATGCAGGAATCTCCAAGGGCTGAAGTGTACCACTCGGTCCCTGGTGCTCCGCCTTCACATGCTGGCAGAACAAACATCTGGCCACAAATTCTACGGCATCCCTCTTTATGCTAGGCCACCAGAACTGTCTCTTCAAATTCTGGTACATCTTCGTTGATCCCGGATGTACGGCATACCGGCTCCCATGAGCCTCCTGCAACATTGCGCGTCTCACCTACTCCTCGAATGGGACGTATAGCCTACCTTTGAACCTCACAGCTTCATCCTCACCAAACTCCACCTCGGCCATCGACAGAATTTGAGGTAGCTCGGGGTCTACACGTTGAGCCTCTGTCACCTGCTGACGAATAGCTGGTGTGACTGTCAAGCTCGCGAGAATGGCTGACCCCTGGTCCCGTGGGACCTTGAGCCTAAAAGTCATGGTCGGCACCTGATAAGTGTCCATTTCTTATGACAATTCATTGCATGTACACTATTTTATGTGCATATAATTAGGCAATTATGCATATTTCATAGTTAACCTCAACTCCGCATTTAAATTGGAGCTTTCACGTAAATTGATTAATTCAATTGTCTTATTTAATAATAAATTAAAGTTGAGGGCCATGAGAATTAATTCTCTATTGCATAATCATGAGCATTTGAGATTGATATGCACATTGTGGTAATTTTTATGGACTAAAGTGTAATTATATGTGTGTAGGACACCGAAAGTAATTACAAAAGAAGCCGGGGGCAAAAGGGTCATCACCATTTTGACCAAGTCAAATAAAGAATTCAAATTATTTTGATTGGAGGGAAAGGAAAGTTCAAAATTTCGAATTCAAAGTTTGAAAAGGAGGAATCCAAACTTTAAGTTTGGAAAGGAGGAAAAGGACATCCAAAATTTGAATTAAAGGAGAGACATGATGAGCCTTGGGAAATGGGGTGCCTAAAGTCCAAGAAAGGGGGTGCCCACCTACTTTTACTCTTCCCCATGCATCATATTCCATTTGAATCTTAGCCATCCATCTCCTTTTGATATAATCTCCACCCTCTATCTACCAAACTTTCCCTATAAATAGCCCATGGTAAGGAGGAGAAGGGGAGTCTTTTTTTTGGCAATCTTTCACTCTCCCTCTTTCTCTCTCAACCTTAGGCCTCCGATTTCTCTCATGTAAGTTCGTTTTCTCATTTTGTGTTCTTCATAAAAGTTCTTCATTTTTACGTCCTCTACAATTTCTTCTTCTTGCTCAACTTCTAATTCCTTCTGGTTTTCAAGCTATTTCGTGTTTTTCACTGTGCTGTCCTGTTCATCTGCGACCCAGTATTTTTCTCTGTTCTTCCCCTTATTTCTCCCTCTTCTAGTCCTTTTCTGCTCTAGCTTTCTTCATGAAAGTTCTTTGTTTTTAAGTTCTCTACAACTTCTTCTTCTTGCTCATCTTCTAATTCCTTCTGGTTTTGAAGATATTTCTAGTTTTACAACTTGCTGTCCTGTGTTTTTACTGTTCATCCGAGGTGCTGGCTTCGGTTATGTCTCCATTTTGAAGCTCTTCTTCTCTTCTTTTCTCTCTGAGTTCTTCATTAAAGTTTTTCCTCTCTTCCCCCTCTTCAACTTCTTCTTCTTGGGCATCCCCTAATTCCTCTTGGGTTCAAAGTTATTCACCCTCCAAAGACAGCTTCAACGACAAAGGCGACTTCTCCCGGTGTAGACGACATCTTCCACAAGGTGGTTCGTGATCCAAGGCCAAGAGAGGACGGCGCCGTCATCACCATTGCGGCTACCATCTTCACATCTCAGGCTCCTCTTGTTGCTATTGCTTTAGTTTCATTTTACTTCATTGTAATCTCGTCACATCTTTATTGTAAGCTCGTCTTGCACTTCATGTAATCGTTTCTTTATGTTAATGAAAGAAGTGTTCATTTGATCTAGAGTTTGTTCATCTTCCCTCTCTTCCTACTTTTTCTACCTCTTCTTCTCAATGTTATGCAATTATTTCCCATGGCATAGACTCATAATCATAGGCATTTTGATTTAATTGTTGGAATCATTCTTTGTTTAATCATTCTCTTCAAGCTACAAAAAATCACAAACATTTTCTAAAAGGTTACAAGGTTTTTAACTCTAAAAGTATCTTCTTCCCTGTGGATTCGACCCGTGCTTGCCCTAATACTACATTCTCTTTTGATCATTTTGTGCGAGTGCGGTTTTAAGATTGTTATACGCGTGTTTTAAACGACGAACTTTCGCGTTATCAATTTTTGGCGCCGTTGCCGGGGAGGAATGATGATTTTTGACTTAATAACTTTGTTTTCCTTGTGTTTATAGTGTACTAATAAAGTTCTCTTCTCTTTTTTTTCCACAAGGTGAAAAAAAAAGGGAGAAAAAGCAACTTGAAAACTCAAAAAAATTAGAGGTAAGTTTGCCTTTCTTTCTTTCATCTTTGTGATTTAGTCATTCATTTCAAAAAAAAAAAAGGAACGAGGGAACGCTTTTCAAGTAAGTATCCAAACTTTTCCTCTTTCATTTCAATTTCATTTCTCTACATTTCATATCTTGTGGTTAGATAGGTTCATTAAATAAAAACAAAAAAAAAGCATCACTTGAACTTCAATAAAAATGTCCATTGCAAGAGTAGAACCCACACTTCCATGTTTTAGGTCATGCATCATTTAGGATATACTTTATTTTTCCTTGTTGTTTAATTATTGTTAATTGCATTATTGAAGATTGCGGGAGGCAAGGTGAGTACTCTAATTTTTTCAAAAGCATGCTCATGCATTTCCATGCTTGCATAGAACCCCTTGTTTGAACTTGGTTTGTTGCATATCATTTCTAAAATATTCTAAGGGCAACACCCATAAACAAGATAAGGTGGGGATTTCATCACCCTTCCTTAGCCCACAAACCATAATTCCCTTGCATCTTTGCATCACCTAGACCTTAAATAAAATTTAGTAGACATTGGCCCTAGGTTCACACTGTGGTTCTTGTGTTATTTGGGCTTACCCTCTTGTGAAAACCGGTGCCTAAGGCAAGACGGTCGGACGGCAAACGCCTTAAGCGGGATAGTGGTTTGGCATAATTAGGTCCCTACGAAAGTAGGGGGAACCTCCCACTTCCCCACCCCTTACCTGGCCGGTGGAAACATTGAGGGTGAACTTAAGTTTCACTTTAATCATTTTGTGAAACCCAATTTATAGGTCTAGGTCACATCTAGGTCATTAGGAAATTTGTGTGATAACTTGTTTGTGATTGCATAAAAAAAAATAAAACAAATTTTTTTTTTCTCCTCTTCTCTTTCCTCATCATATTTTGTGTCAAAAAAAAATAAACAAACAAAAATCAAAAAAAAAAAATCTTTCATTTCTCTCTTCGTCCTAGTTAATGCAAGGTAGAAGATCTCAACATCCAAACCTACTAGGACCCATTCAAGAAATTGAGAGAGTCTTGTATCCAGGGAACGATCTCCAACAAGATCTCATGGCCGAAAATCAAGGACCTCACCACCAAAATCTAATGGCCGAAAATCCCAATCCTCCAAAGCAAATGAAGGATTATTTCTTGCCCAATCAATACCAACCATCCTTCTATGTCCAAGCACCTCAGAACCAGGCGGTTCATTATGAAATCAAGTCTAGTACCATCCAAATGTTACCGTCTTTCTATGGAAATCCTAATGAAGACCCTTACAAACATCTTGATGAGTTCCTTCAGATCTGCTCAACTGTTAAAATCCTAAATTTCTCTGATGATGCTCTTAGGCAAACTCTCTTCCCATTCTCTCTCAAGGATAAAGCCAAATATTGGTTAGGAGCCTTGGTTAGAATCATTGATACATGGGCGGAAATGCAAAAAGAATTTTTGAAGAAGTTCTATCCCATAGGGCGAACCAATACCATGAGAAGAGCAATTACTGGATTCACACAAAACCCAGGGGAACATATCCATGAAGCATGGGATAGACTAAAAGATTTATTGAGGAAATGCCCCCACCATGGGTTATCAAGATGGCAAATTGTACAGGCATTCTATGAGGGTTTGGCGGAGAATTATAGACAGATGGTGGATGCATCGTGTGGGGGAGCATTCATGAGTAAGAGCGAGGATGAGGCTTATGATTTATTCGAAATGCTTAGTGAAAATTCCATAAGCCATACCTCGCTTTCATCATATGAAAGAATGATTGGGCCTTCTAAGAGGGGTGGACTTTATGAAGTTAAGAGCCAAGGTGAGTGTGAGAACAAGATAGATATTAATGCCATAACCCAAAAGTTGAATAAAATGGATTTGTTGGCGCAAAAGATAGAGAAGGTCGATACGGTTGCCCAAAAGCTAGACCAGTTGTTGTCCATGTCTAGACAGGAACCCTCTTTCCCTTCTGCCCCTCAACCTCAACAAATCTCAACCCCAAGTCAAGAAGAAATCTGTGCTTTGTGTTCGAGCCCTAGCCATTCCGTGATTGGGTGTCCCACAGCAGCCCAACTCCCCCCATTTATCCAAGAACAAATCTTTGCTGCTCAAGGTGTCTCCAAGCCCACATATGATCCTTATTCAAACACTTACAATCCGGGCTGGAGAAATCATCCAAATTTTTCTTGGAAGTCTAACCAAGGCCCATCCACCCAATCTCATCCCTCACACCATCCAAATTCGAAACAATCATTTTCCATGCCAAGTCAGTTAAACCAAAATCTCTCTTATCAGCCTCCTTTCCATCAACAATCACCTTCCCATCAAGCTCAGGCCCCATATCCTCAAGCTCAATTTGCTCAGGGCCAATTTCAGCAATTTTCTGCACACCGTTCACATCAACCACATTATCAACCACCTCCTACTCAGCCCACTTTTGATGACAAGTTTGACAACTCCAACAACTCATCCTTACCCAAGCACAATCCATTTCCAAGTTAGAGAACCAGATAGGGCAACTTGCTGCCAATAACATGAGAAGAGAGGTAGGTCAGCTCCCTAGCCAACCGGTGGCCAACCCCCGCAATCAACAACCTCCAGGCTTCCCTCTAAGAGCTCCTATTCTTCCTCAACCTAACCAGACGAACCAACCTCAGCTGCCCCCTCATATAGGTCCTCAGTTCGAGAATGCCAAAGCCATCTCTAGCCTTAGGAGCGGAAAAATTCTTAATGACCCTTATCAAGCTAAGGATGTGGGTAGTAGTTCGGGCCAAGATGCCCACGAGGATAGTGATAGTGAAGATGAGGAGTCAACAATTTTGCAAGAAAAGAAGAGGCAAGAGGGGGGAGAAAATAAGCTGGACAAAGGGAAAGCAAAGGTTGATGAAGGACCTCGAGAATATGTTCCTAAAGTCCCATTCCCTGATGCATTGAAGCCTAAATCTCAACAGAGAAAACCGGTCCAACAAGATGAACTAGTGGAATTGTTTAAACAAGTGAACATCAATATTCCACTATTGGATGCGATCAAACATGTGCCAGCGTATGCAAAATTTTTGAAAGAGCTATGTACACCAAAAAGGGAACCAAAGGCAGTAACACAAAAGGTCCGCTTGTCTGAAGATGTCAGCGCAGTTGTCATGAATCATTTGCCTAAAAAGTTGAAGGACCCTGGAGCTCCACTGATTTCTTGTGACATAGGTGGAATTACATTTGATAGAGCATTGCTGGACCTTGGAGCAAGTGTGAACTTGTTACCCACCTTTATATATGAGCAGTTTGATCTAGGGGAGTTGAAACCCACATCTATAATCCTCCAACTGGCAGATCGATCTGTAAAGACTCCAAGGGGACTATTGGAAGATGTGATTGTGAAGGTGCATGAATGTTATTTCCCGGTGGACTTTCTTATTCTGGATATGGCCTCATCCCAAGAATTAAAGCACACACCTATCATTTTGGGACGTCCTTTTCTTGCTACGGCCAAGGCTAATATAAATTGCGCCACGGGGATGATGGATATTTCTTTTGGAGGAGAGAAGGTTTCTTTAAATGTGTTCAAAGCATCTCAATATCCGAACCATGAGGAAGAATGTAGTGTCATTGATGTTTCTGAACTAATTGAAGAAAGTCTGGACGTTTATGAGGAATGTCTAGAAGAGGGTAGCATGCTCCAGGATTCTCCACTTTCTAGTGCACCCTACTCTAGAGTAGAGCCACTCCCTCCACTTCAAGCTGAACCCATTCTTCCATCTTTAGATCAACCACCCAGTCTAGAATTGAAGCCTCTGCCGGATCCTTTGAAGTATGCTTATCTAGGTCCTAACCAAACTCTGCCCGTAATCATTGCTTCCAACCTCACCGCTGCTCAGGAATCCCAACTCCTAGATGTCCTTCAGGAGCACAAGAGGGCGATAGGTTGGTCAGTGGCCGATTTGAAGGGTATCAGTCCGGATGTGTGTATGCATTACATTTACTTGGAGGATAATGCCAAGCCGAGTAGAGAGATGCAGCGTCGGCTGAATCCAAGTATGAAGGAGGTAGTTAAGAAAGAAGTTGTCAAATGGTTGGATGCCGGGATCATATATCCCATTTCTGATAGCAAGTGGGTCAGCCCAACTCAAGTTGTTCCCAAAAAGTCAGGGCTGACAGTTATAACAAATGAGAAAGGAGAAGAAGTTCCCACACGATTACCAACTGGGTGGAGAATATGCATTGATTATAGAAAACTAAATTCAGTCACGAAAAAAGATCATTTTCCACTCCCATTCATTGATCAGATCTTGGAGAAACTGGCTGGGCAGAAGTATTATTGCTTTCTAGATGGCTATTCCGGGTATAACCAAGTTGCAATTTTCCCAGAAGATCAAGAGAAAACAACCTTCACATGCCCTTATGGCACATTTGCTTTCAAAAGAATGCCTTTTGGGCTCTGCAATGCCCCTGCCACATTCCAGCGATGTATGATGTCCATTTTCTCTGAAATGGTGGGGGAATGCTTGGAAGTTTTTATGGATGACTTTTCAGTGTTTGGTGATTCATTTGATGATTGTTTGAGAAATTTGACTCGGGTATTGAAAAAATGCATTGAGTCGAATCTAGTGTTGAGCTGGGAGAAGAGCCATTTCATGGTAAGAGAAGGGATCGTTTTAGGCCATGTAGTTTCAGAGAAGGGAATAAAGGTTGACCAGGCCAAGGTTGATGTGATTTCTAATCTTCCTCCCCCTTCTTCGGTCAAACAGATCCGTTCCTTTCTTGGCCATGCAGGATTCTACCGCAGATTCATTCAAAACTTCTCCACCATTGCTCAACCACTTACACAATTGCTTGCCAAGGATACTCCCTTTCATCTTAATGAGTCATGTCTAGAGGCGTTCAATTCTTTGAAAGCGACTCTCATACAAGCTCCCATTCTCCAATCTCCTGATTGGTCGCTCCCTTTTGAGATCATGTGTGATGCCTCAGACTATGCTGTAGGAGCTGTCCTAGGTCAAAGAATTGAGAAGAAGCCTGTGGTGATATATTATGCGAGCCGCACCCTCGCTGATGCCCAAATGAACTACACCACCACGGAAAAGGAATTGCTAGCTGTTGTGTTTGCCCTTGAAAAGTTTCGATCATATTTGTTAGGGGCGAAAGTCATTGTTTATTCCGATCACTCAGCATTAAAATTTTTGATGTCTAAGAAGGAAGCCAAACCCCGTCTCTTACGATGGATTTTATTACTACAAGAGTTTGATTTGGAAATAAGAGACAAGAAGGGGTTGAAAAATGTTGTAGCTGATCACTTGTCTAGGATTGTAATTCTTGAAAGTGCTCCTATGTCTGATTCCTTCCCTGATGAACAAATTCTTTCCATCTCTCACACAACAACCCCTTGGTTCGCTCATATAGTCAATTACCTGGCAGTAGGGCAGATTCCCGAAGGGTGGTCTAGACAGGCAAAGGATCGATTCTTTTCTAAGGTAAGGCACTATTTTTGGGACGACCCAGAGTTATTTCATATGGGTCCAGATCAAATAATAAGAAGATGTGTCCCCGAGGAGGAGCAACAATCTGTTTTGAACTTCTGTCATAATCTCGCTTGTGGGGGACATTTCTCAGGTAAGAAAACTGCTGCTAAGGTCCTGCAAAGTGGGTTCTTCTGGCCCACACTTTTCAAGAATGCCTATGAATTTAGCAAGACCTGTCTAAGGTGTCAAGCTGTGGGGAATAATTCTAAGAGAGACATGATGCCACTCAATCCCATCTTGATTGTTGAAATTTTTGATGTTTGGGGGATTGATTTCATGGGACCATTTCCAGCATCATTTGGAAACGAATACATTCTTGTGGCCGTAGATTATGTGTCTAAATGGATAGAAGCAATAGCCACTCGGACTAATGATCATAAAGTTGTGATGAAATTTGTTCGTAAGAATATCTTCTCTAGATTTGGGTGTCCCAGGGCTATCATCAGTGACGGGGGTTCACATTTTACTCACTCCCAATTCCGAGCTTTACTTAAGAAATATGGGATCACTCACAAAATCGCCACCCCCTACCACCCCCAAACAAGTGGCCAAGTGGAAATATCCAATCGAGAAATCAAAAACATCCTGCAAAAATCTGTTCGGCCCGATAGGAAGGATTGGTCTGAAAGATTGGATGATGCTCTTTGGGCCTATAGGACTGCCTACAAAACTCCCATAGGTATGTCCCCCTGTAGGCTGATTTTTGGAAAAGCCTGTCACCTACCAGTCGAGCTAGAACATAGGGCGTACTGGGCAATAAAACAAGTGAATTTGGACTTGGCCCAAGCTGGTTCTCATAGAGCTCTCCAACTCAATGAGTTGGAGGAGCTACGCAATGAAGCCTATGAAAATTCCAAGATCTACAAAGCTAAGACCAAAGCCTTTCATGACAAGCACATTTTGAGAAAATCTTTTCAACCTGACCAAAAAGTTTGGCTTTTTAATTCAAGGCTACGGTTGTTTCCTGGAAAATTGAAATCTAGGTGGGATGGTCCATTCATTGTAATCAAAGCTTTTGACCATGGTGCTGTCAAAATTTTAAATCCTCAAAATGGTCACATTTTCACTGTCAATGGTCAAAGATTGAAACCTTATTTGGAAAATGATCAGTTGAAAAAAGAATCCATTGTTCTAAGTGGTCTGGAATAAAATCTTTGTGAGCTCTCATGCGTCTGGCTGAAGACGAAAAACTTAGCGCTTCTGGGAGGCAACCTACAGTTTTTGTTGTTTTGACGTTTTTGTTTGAGTGTGTTTTAGTAGTCAGGTTAAGGCCAAGGAGAGGAAGTCATCACCGCCTATGACATTGATGGAGGTTTCGTCCCGCATATCCGGTTGTCTCTTTCCCTCTCAGAAGTATTTATTGATACATTATTCTTTTGCTTTCAATTCTACATGCCATTGAGGACAATGTCATTCAAGTTGGGGGGAGAGAAATTTTCATGATGCATATAGTACAACCTGATAGGAGTTCTGTCTTGCATAAAGATGTAAACTCCATTTTGAGTTTCATGATTCATACTTAAATTAAAAGTAATTCTGGAATAGAAAAGACTAGGGAGAAGGATGATGGAAAATTTAGTCAATCTAGCCATGGAAAACTGATATAAGAATCCCTTTAAAGTTCATGTGCACTAAAAAAAAAAAAATTTTTACATTACACACTAATGAAACAAGCAAGACAAGCCCTCTGCTATTTTAGGTATATTGTCTGATATTCTGCACTTCTTAAGAAAAGAGATCTTTATACAAAGTTTTCTGCCAAATTATCTATCAAATAAAGTGCAATGGCACTGAAAAAAAAAAAGAAGAAGAAAAAAAATATATCATGAAAAATGCCCCTAATCTTAGTAATCGGGCCTACTTCACCTAATACGTGTTGAGGTTCGCGTAAAACGGAAAAGGGAACCTGGATCTGCGAAACTGGGCCTGCTTCTCCTAAGGCAAGAGTCGAGGTTCACGTTGAGCAGTGAAGGGTAGTGCAGCATCATGTGTGGTATAAAAGATCCAAAGGGACAAAATAATAAGGCAGACAAAAAGCTAATATACTTAATGCTCTGATCTAAGAGGTGCAGGGTTGAAAGACATTTACTTGGAATAGCGAATGGGGGATGCAATTGTCTAAGCTGAGGATTTGGTAGTTACACATGCACAAGTGCTATTGAGCTTTAATTTGAATTCTTAATCATGTACTATTAAATTCCTACATAAGGCTAGTGTGCATTAATGATTCTAGATTCCTAATCTTTGGTTGATTCTATGAAGGGATAACTGGATATGAGAGCATGAATCTTACAAACTCTTGTTAGTCCTAAAATTCAATTTATTGACATTGCTAAGGGACTAGCAATGAGTAAGTTGGGGGGTGTGATAAGTGTCCATTTCTTATGACAATTCATTGCATGTACACTATTTTATGTGCATATAATTAGGCAATTATGCATATTTCATAGTTAACCTCAACTCCGCATTTAAATTGGAGCTTTCACGTAAATTGATTAATTCAATTGTCTTATTTAATAATAAATTAAAGTTGAGGGCCATGAGAATTAATTCTCCATTGCATAATCATGAGCATTTGAGATTGATATGCACATTGTGGTAATTTTTATGGACTAAAGTGTAATTATATGTGTGTAGGACACCGAAAGTAATTACAAAAGAAGCCGGGGGCAAAAGGGTCATCACCATTTTGACCAAGTCAAATAAAGAATTCAAATTATTTTGATTGGAGGGAAAGGAAAGTTCAAAATTTCGAATTCAAAGTTTGAAAAGGAGGAATCCAAACTTTAAGTTTGGAAAGGAGGAAAAGGACATCCAAAATTTGAATTAAAGGAGAGACATGATGAGCCTTGGGAAATGGGGTGCCTAAAGTCCAAGAAAGGGGGTGCCCACCTACTTTTACTCTTCCCCATGCATCATATTCCATTTGAATCTTAGCCATCCATCTCCTTTTGATATAATCTCCACCCTCTATCTACCAAACTTTCCCTATAAATAGCCCATGGTAAGGAGGAGAAGGGGAGTCTTTTTTTTGGCAATCTTTCACTCTCCCTCTTTCTCTCTCAACCTTAGGCCTCCGATTTCTCTCATGTAAGTTCGTTTTCTCATTTTGTGTTCTTCATAAAAGTTCTTCATTTTTACGTCCTCTACAATTTCTTCGTCTTGCTCAACTTCTAATTCCTTCTGGTTTTCAAGCTATTTCGTGTTTTTCACTGTGCTGTCCTGTTCATCTGCGACCCAGTATTTTTCTCTGTTCTTCCCCTTATTTCTCCCTCTTCTAGTCCTTTTCTGCTCTAGCTTTCTTCATGAAAGTTCTTTGTTTTTAAGTTCTCTACAACTTCTTCTTCTTGCTCATCTTCTAATTCCTTCTGGTTTTGAAGATATTTCTAGTTTTACAACTTGCTGTCCTGTGTTTTTACTGTTCATCCGAGGTGCTGGCTTCGGTTATGTCTCCATTTTGAAGCTCTTCTTCTCTTCTTTTCTCTCTGAGTTCTTCATTAAAGTTTTTCCTCTCTTCCCCCTCTTCAACTTCTTCTTCTTGGGCATCCCCTAATTCCTCTTGGGTTCAAAGTTATTCACCCTCCAAAGACAGCTTCAACGACAAAGGCGACTTCCTCCCGGTGTAGACGACATCTTCCACAAGGTGGTTCGTGATCCAAGGCCAAGAGAGGACGGCGCCGTCATCACCATTGCGGCTACCATCTTCACATCTCAGACTCCTCTTGTTGCTATTGCTTTAGTTTCATTTTACTTCATTGTAATCTCGTCACATCTTTATTGTAAGCTCGTCTTGCACTTCATGTAATCGTTTCTTTATGTTAATGACAGAAGTGTTCATTTGATCTAGAGTTTGTTCATCTTCCCTCTCTTCCTACTTTTTCTACCTCTTCTTCTCAATGTTATGCAATTATTTCCCATGGCATAGACTCATAATCATAGGCATTTTGATTTAATTGTTGGAATCATTCTTTGTTTAATCATTCTCTTCAAGCTACAAAAAATCACAAACATTTTCTAAAAGGTTACAAGGTTTTTAACTCTAAAAGTATCTTCTTCCCTGTGGATTCGACCCGTGCTTGCCCTAATACTACATTCTCTTTTGATCATTTTGTGCGAGTGCGGTTTTAAGATTGTTATACGCGTGTTTTAAACGACGAACTTTCGCGTTATCAGCACCTGCTCCCATAACTTCCACTTCCGCAACAACATCTGACTGACCACCACCTTCCTGCTCAAGGCATCAGCCACCACGTTCATCCTACCAGGCTGATAAGACAGAGTGAAATCATAATCCTTCATGTACTCCATCCACCTCCTCTGCCTGAGATTAAGATCCTTTTAAGGAAACACATATCTCAAACTTTGATGGTCAGTGAAAATCTTAAACTTCTCACTGTACAGATAATACCTCCAGATATTTAGAGCAAAAATCATTGCTGCCAACTCGAGATCACGAGTAGGATAGTTCTCCTCATGTGGCTTCAATTGACGAGATGCATACGCCACAACCTTACCATGCTACATCAGCACGGCACCCAAACCTACCCTGGAAGCATCTGTACACACTATGAAACCTCTCGATCCCGAAGGTAATACTAGCACTGGAGCGGTAGTGAGCAATCTCTTCAGCTCCATAAATCTATGCTCACACTCCTCCGTCCAGAGAAACGTCACATCCTTTCGCATGAGTCTGGTCATCGGGACTGCAATACGAGCAAATTGCTGAATGAATCTCCTATAATAGCTTGCAAGCCCCAAAAAGCTCCAAATATCTGTTACGGAACTCAACCTTGGCCACTGTACTACAGCCTCGACCTTGACCGGGTCCACTGAAATGCCATCACCAGAAATCATGTGCCCCAAAAAGTGCACCTCTCGAAGCCGAAACTCACACTTACTGATGCGGTACGGATGAAGACCGGGCTAAGACGTACGACGGACTTGATGTGCGGCCAGCACTAACACGCTAAAGGCAAGCTGGGCGGTTGACCACCGTGGCGTTCTCCGGGTGGAGACGTCTCTCAACAGCACTCTAACTAGCCCGACGATCGTCCCTTGCGAGGGAAACGTGGGGATCACAGCGGTTAACGAACCCCTATCGCCTAGGGTGGTGCAGTCCGAGCTCGGTGCTCGACTGGAGCTAAGGAACGGCTCTCACTCACACACAATCGTGGTAATTGTAGTTGGCTAACGGCCCTAATCTCACAAACGTAGAATGATAGAACATATACTAAATCAGCAGAGCGAGAGAGGAATGAAGCACATACCTCCACGACTAGGCGTGGGGAAGAATTCCCGTCTGAGTTCAAACAACCCCAATACACACAATTGTTAAATTTACAATTTCAGAATCTGATGCCCACTCCACGTAGGGAGGTAAAGGGCTACAAACACTAAAGTTGGGGTTTCTAGAACCCAGGTTGATGGGCCGCACTCGCAGGAGGCGAGGGACGCGAGTCGGAGCCGATCGGGTGAGCCAAATGGAAGTCGACTCGGTTCTGCCCGCGCTACTCACCCTGCGCAACAAACTTGCGAAGGCCGGTACGCCAAGATCCGATGGCAGATCAGGGTGCCGTTTGTTGGAGAACGTCGGTGATAGGACGTAGTTTGTCTACACCAAATGGCGCGATCAGATCTTTTCAGATCTGGGCACAGCAGCGACTGAACTGAGCTTCTAGTTTTGTGCACTCAGAACTGCACAGGAAGACAAATAATTATCGAAAAATTGGCTCCCGATGTCGGATCGAGGCGCCGTTTGTGAGAACTCATCGGCGACATCCATAGGAAGACGTAGTCCAAATATCTCGCACAGATCTAGATGGGATGAGGCGGGGCAGACTCTGGAAGTCGGCTCTGGTTCAGAGTCGGGTCTGCACGGATCAACCCGCGCGATCATACGAGAATCGTCGCCATGATCAGCACAGATCTCAGATCGAGACGAGATTGGTGGTAGTGAAAAAAAGACTAAAAATACTACAATCACTCCGAAAGGCAGCTCCTGATGGTTTGAGAGGAGATCTGGGGAAATTCAGAATCAGTAAACTCTAGATCTGGACAGCAGGCTCGGGTAGATTTGCGTGCCGTCACGAGAAGAAATGTTGCCGACGATCCAGAACTCCGATAGACGCGAAACCACCTCTGAAATCTTCCTGACTTGATGAAGTATCACTGGTAATTTGTGTGGAACCAGATGATAAGAGGATGGGGGGGATAGGGGGGCGAGTCACACGCCCAAGATCAATCCCGTCACAGGATTGGGCAGGGCATCACACCCATGGGGGGGAAAAGAGAATCACTCTCTTAACTCAAAATCCTTTCACAAAAACTTCATTAACCTTTGCACTAACATTATACAAGTGTTTAAATAGGGGTTTGGCAAGGGGAGGGGGCTGGAGGTTCGATGGAACCAAGGGGAATGGAGGGGGGTGCACCCCTTTGACAATGAGAGGGAGAGAGGGGGAGACAAGGGGACATGGACTCACCTACTTTCACCTACCTTTGAAATTCCAAAGGGAAGGGGGGTAGGTGGCAGCCATTCTTTTGGACCAGCAGCCTTCTCCATGTTCCCTTGTGGTAAATGAGGGAGGAAAGAAAAGAAAACAAAAAAAAACTAGCCTAATACATCAAAAGAAGGGGGCGCCCCCTTCATGGGCCAAGATTGGGCCAAGTTTGGTCCAAAGCCACGCTTTAGCCCATTCAATCAAGCATGGCTTATGGTCTTGCCAATCTAGATGGTCCATGAAAGAAGGAGGCCCAATTGGGCCTTAAGTGGCTTATGGATCCAACATGAACCCTAATGGCCACTCCTCCTTAATGGGATCTAAAGGGCTTTAAACCAAATGGCCCAAAATGAAAACCCAAATGAAAAGACATATTACAAGCCCAAATTTCATGCAAACAAAGGCTAAAATTATCTAAACTCAAGCCAAATTGCCTCCATTTCAAAGGAAAGCCGATGTAGCCCGATTGGTGCTCGCGTATGGTACCTTCGGTTCGCCGGTTCGTGCTACTCGCTCCCTCTGGTGTCCGCACCAATTCTCCTCGGGTGGGAGGAACTCGACCCCGTCGAGTAAGGACCCTGGGGCTTGAACTCTCCGCATGTGATCAAGGCGTTGCTCATCGTGGGGCATCATCACCAATGCACTAAGAAGTGTTGGTAGGCTTCATTCCTTGTGATGATCACCTGCTCATCTAGTATAAAATCTATATGCTTGCGTTGAGGCTGGAAGAGGTGGACTCTCGGGTGGTGTGTCACTCACAATAGAAGAATAAAGCCCGAAACTCACTAGGGATCACCGCGGGTTCCGATATGCTACCAGATTAGAAACATGAAATGTCGAGCTGACACCATAGTCATCCGATAGTTCAATAACGTACGCATTTGTACCAACTTGTCTCGTGACTCGGGAAGAGCGGGTATCGGGGGCCTAGAGTTGCTTTACGGCCACAAGAGGAGACCATTCAGGTATGACCCTGATCATGACGTACTCTCCCTTTTGAACTCACGGACATGTAGCATGCATCAGCTAACTCCTTATTCGTGCATGGCTGGCCTTTTATTGGGACACGACTTAATGCAAACCATATGCATGAAAGAAAACAAACTGTACAAACAAACAGACACACACGTGACCTTAGACAAACCTATGGTTAGTGCAACCCAAACATATGCAAGGTGGGTCAGGACACCCGAATGTGTGCCATGCATACACTAGATGCAACCAAAGGTAGGTAAGATTATGGACTCCTAGACACCCAAAAAGACACCATGCATGCAAGGACTTCCTATCATATGTGGGTGTGGGTGGGCTAAGAGGTTCATCACCACTATATGTAGGTAAGGCATGCCATGCTTCCCAATAATTGGACCTATTGCTATGTGGAGTTTGATTGGCCCGAGTGGGAAGAGAGTGGTAGGGGACTTTCTTGACAAAGTAGAAGGGAAGTGGTGGATCACGAGGCCCACTAGAGAAGGGGTAAAATGGGTCAAAGAATGTATGACCCCATGAGATGGACTCCCAGATGTCACGGTCCCAATTGTGAAATTCTTGAAGGTGTGGGTTGTCACCTTCATCCGTTATGATAGATGGGACGGTGGTCTCATAGAGTAGATATGGGTCCTCCCTCGGGATGGCAAGACCGTAAGAGGGGTCCAATGCAAGCTCATCGAGAACGGGGAAGAGCAACAGAACCTCGGTGGTGATAGGACCCAAGGTGTATAACGAGGTAATAGACCCCAAAGATGGGAGCACAAAGCTATGGGTATAGGGTTGGTTAGACCCTAAGGCCAATGTATATGTCAGCTCCCTTTGACATTTTAAACTCCTTAATAGATCCTTTACACATTCTATGAAGCAAAATGACTTGAAAGTGGTGTGATAGGAGTTAATGGGGACTATTGGGAGTATTGGCTCCCAGGGTGGAGAGTAAGGTGGGGTAGGGACCAAGCCAGTCCTAAGCCAACTAAGAAGTGGTTCGGCTACGAGTAGCTTTCCCGTTAAAAACATGGGTAGCTCTGGCTGAAGTGGCTCCGAATATGATGGCTCCGGATGAAGTTCGGAAGGAGAGGATGGCAACGGAGCACTCATGGGTGATGAAGGAGGGGTATCCAAGATGGGGAGAGGGCTTAGGGACTCCTTAGATGGGGCTGGGTAAGGACTACGGGCTATGGCCTCCCTAGGCTCAGGTATGGCTATAACCGATCTCGGAGGTGGGCAGAGGGAGACCAACGATTCAATATAAGTACATCTCCTATCCACCCGATCCGAAATCATTTGCACAAGTTCGGCAACGGTGTGGGTTGGAGTAGGGAGATCATGGTGGACTTGCCCATAGTCAATCGGCCTAGGCTTGGGTCTAGGCTCATCTATGTGTGGGGGTCTTTGCTTCCGACTTGGACCCACTTGGTTGGAAGTGAGTGGGTGGGGTCGGTTGGAAGTGACAGGTTGAGGAACGTAGACCTTCCTAAGCTCTCTCTTCATGTCCCACCATGACTCGATGGGCCATTACCTCCTAACCTCTCTCAAACGTTCAATGTAGTCTCACTTTTCGGCAGCCTCATGAAGAAGCCGCTCTTTGGCGAAAGAGAATTGCATTGCCTCGGATATAGTATAACACTCAAAATATGCGTCCATGGCGGCTTCCCACTTGAGGTAGTCGCTCGGGACCTTGGTTCCATAGAAGTCCGAGGCTTCGGGCCTACGGATGTGGTGGGGTTGGATTCCCCATCCTTGGTGGTGTAGCCACCATTCATATGAACTAGGCGTTTGGGAAACCATGGGACTTGGGGAGCTAATGGATGGCCATGCCGACACTTGGACACGACACTAGACACGACCCCAAAATATGATGTAAAGTTGAAATGACACTCAACTAAACACCAAGACACGACTATGTTGGAATGCACTAACTACGAACCTAGACTTAACCCACTATTCGGTACTAGGCGGAGATAATCGATCCGAAGATCACTCGCGCAAGTGTGCGGCCTTCCCGATAGGCGTAGCCTAACGTTCGGACAACACCTTTTGGTATACCGAGTAGAGGAATGCAAATGCAACCTTAGACTTAGATGACCCTAGACTTAAACCGACGCTCTGATACCAAATTGATGCGGGACGGATGAAGACCGGGCTAAGACGTACGACGGACTTGATGTGCGGCCAACACTAACACGCTAAAGGCAAGCCGGGCGGCTGACCACCGTGGCGTTCTACGGGTGGAGACGTCTCTCAACAGCACTCTAACTAGCCCGACGATCATCCCTTGCGAGGGAAACATGGGGATCGCAGCAGTAAAGGAACCACTGTCGCCTAGGGTGGTGCAGTCCGAGCTCGGTGCTCGACTGGAGCTAAGGAACGGCTCTCACTCACACACAATCGTGGTAATTGTAGCTGGCTAACGGCCCTAATCTCAGAAACGCAGCATGATAGAACATATACTAAATCAGCATAGTGATAGAGGAACGAAGCGCATACCTTCACGACTAGGCGTGGGGAAGAATTCCCAGCCGAATTCAAACAACCCCAATACACACAATTGTTAAATTTACAATTTCAGAACCTGATGCCCACTCCACGCAGGGAGGTAAAGGGCTACAAACACTAAATTTGGGGTTGTTGGAACCCGGGTTGACGGGCCGCACTCGCAGGAGGTGAGGGATGCGAGTCGGAGCCGATCGGGTGAGCCGAATGGAAGTCGACTCGGTTCTGCCCGCGCTACTCACCCTGCGCACCAAACTTGCGAAGGCCAGTACGCCAAGATCCGATGGCGGATCGGGGTGATGTTTGTTGGAGAACATCGGCGACAAGATGTAATTTGTCTACTCCGAAGGGCGTGATCAGATATTTTCAGATCTGGGCGCATTAGCGACTGAACTGAGCTTCTGGTTTTGTGGACTCAGAACTGCACAGGAAGACAAATAATTATCGAAAATATGGCTCCCGATGTCGGATCGAGGCGCCGTTTGTGGGAACTCGTCAGCGACGTCCATAGGAAGTCATAGTCCAAATATCTCACACAGATCTGGACAGGATGAGGTGGGGCAGACTCTGGAAGTTGGCTCTGGTTCAGAGTCGGGTCTGCACAGATCAGCTCGCACGATCATACGAGAATCGTCGCCATGATCAGCACAGATCTCGGATCGAGACGAGATTGGCGGCAGTACGAAAAGGACTCAAAATACTACAATCACTCCTAAAGGCAGCTCCTGATGGCTTGAGAGGAGATCTGGGAAAATTTGGAATCAGTAAACTCTAGATCTGGATAGCAGGCTCGGGCAGATTTGCGCGCGCTCACGAGAAGAATTGTTTCCGGCGATCCAGAACTCCGATCGACGTGAAACCACCTCTGAAATCTTCCTGACTTGATGAAGTATCACTGGTAATTTTTGTGGAACCAGATGATAAGAGGATGGTGGGGATAGGGGGGTGAGTCACACGCCCAAGATCAATCCCGTCACAGGATTGGGCAGGGCATCACACCCATGGGGGGGGGGAAGAGAATCACTCTCTTAACTCAAAATCCTTTCACAAAAACTTCATTAACCTTTGCACTAACATTATACAAGTGTTAAGATAGGGGTTTGGTAAGGGGAGGGGACTGGGAGGTTTGATGGAACCAAGGGGAATGGAGGGGGGTGCGCCCCTTCGACAATGAGAGGGAGAGAGGGGGAGAGAAGGGGACATGGACTCACCTACTTTGACCTACCTTTGAAATTCCAAAGGGAAGGGGGGTAGGTGGCAGCCATTCTTTTGGACTGGCAGCCTTCTCCATGTTCCCTTGTGGTAAATGAGGGAGGGAAGAAAAGAAAATAAAAAAAAACTAGCCTAATACATCCAAAGAAGGGGCGCCCCCTTCATGGGCCAAGATTGGGTCAAGTTTGGTCCAAAGCCACCCTTAAGCCCATTCAATCAAGCATGGCTTATGGTCTTGCCAATCTAGATGGCCCATGAAAGAAGGGGGCCCAATTGGGCCTTAAGTGGCTTATGGATCCAAAATGAAGCCTAATGGCCACTCCTCCTTAATAGATTCTAAAGGGCTTTAAACCAAATGGCCTTTTAAGAGCCTTACAATCAGCCCAAAATGAAAACCCAAATGAAAAGACATATTACAAGCCCAAATTTCATGCAAACAAAGGCTAAAAGTATCTAAACTCAAGCCAAATTGCCTCCATTTCAAAGGAAAGCCGATGTAGCCCGATTGGTGCTCCGCGTATGGTACCGTCGGTTCGCCGGTTTGTGCTACTCGCTCGCTCTGGTGTCCGCACCACTTACTGAGCTTGGCATACAGCTGGTGATCTTGCAAGGTCTGCAACACTACCCTCAAATGATGCACATGCTCCTCAGCAGACCGTGAATACACAAGGATGTCGTCCACATACACGACCATGAACTGGTCCAGATACAGACGAAACACCCTATGCATCAAATCCATAAACGCTGCGGGGGCATTAGTGAGCCCAAACGGCATCACCAAGAACTCGTAATGCCCGTACCTCGAGCGAAACACAGTCTTCTCAATGTCATACTCTCAGATCCGCAGCTGATAATAACCCAACCTCAAATCAATTCGTGAAAACACCTGGGCCGACTGAAGCTGATTGAACAAGTCATCAATCCGAGGCAATGGGTACTTGTTCTTAATAGTCACCTGGTTCAGTTGTCGGTAGTCGATACACAGTCTCATACTACCATCCTACTGTTTCACGAACAACATGGGCGCACCCCAAGGGGAAAAGCTAGGATGAATATACCCCTTGGCAAGTAACTCCTGCAACTGCGCCTTCAACTCTCTCAACTCAGCCGGTGCCATTCGATAAGGGGCCTTTGACATGGGCATCATACCTGGCACCACCTCGATCACGAAATCAATCTCCCACTGTGGTGGCAACCCTGGCAACTCCTCGGGAAAAATATCAAGAAACTCACACACGACCGAAATATACTCCACTTCCTGACACTGCTGATCAACTGTGACAACCAAAGTGAGAAAACATTGGCACCCCGCATCAAACAATCTACAGGCCTTAACAGCTGAAATAAGAAAACGGGGAGAGGAAGACCGGATACCTTGGAAGTAGAAGGTGGGTCCAAGGGGATGCTGGAAGTAGACCTCTTCGAGCTGTAATCCACCATGGCACGATGGGCCTCGAGCCAGTCCATGCCCAAAATCACATCAAAATCTTGAAGCGGCAATGCATAAAGCCTGGCCGGTAAATTCCACCCCTTGACCCACACAAGCACCTTCTCAAGACAATACGGGGTGAGCATGAAATCAATGGTAGGCAACTCCACTGCCAGGTCACAAGACATCTCAGTCACCGACTCCTCGGCACTCTGAGCAAAATCCTCTGATATGAACGAATGGGACGCACCAGAATCAAACAAAACTCGAGCCGCACAACCCATAATTAGAATAATACCTTCCACTAATTGTGATGCCTCAGCCTCTACTCTGGTCAGATGCGTAACTCTACCTCGGGATCTCTACCTCCCTACAGTAGCTGACTGGGACAATTGCGAAAACTGACCTTACTACTGGTACTGTTGCTAATGCAGTGGGGGCTGCTGGGGCTAAAACTACTGCTACTGCTGAAACTGGTGCGGCTGACGCGGTCTCCGAGGACAGTCACGTGCCATGTGCCCCTCTTGATCACACCTGAAGCATATCACGGGCGCCGAGCACTGTATTCCTGGATGAGAATCACCGCACCGAGGGCACGTACCCCGAGAACCACTCACTGAACCCTGGCACTAGTAAAGTATGGGCTGTTGAACACTGCTCGCTGATACCTACCCCTGCACTTTACGATCCCGACGCCTCCTTCCAAAACCAGCGTTCCTGAATAGATTCTTAAGCTTTGATCCAAAGGAAGTCGAATCTGCTGCTGACGTTACGGACGAGGATACCCCTACGCTGCCTGTTGAGGTTTGGACAGTACTCTGTTGTTGCACAGTCTTCGGCTAACTAAGGCATGTCTATGTCTGACCAGCACTACCCTGTCCTCGAGTCCCCTACAAATCCTCCTCTAACGTTGATGCTGCTCTGCAAGCTGTCTCTAGGTTGGCCACACATGACGCAATTAGGGGATGCCTCAGCTCTGGCCTCAAACCCCTGACAAACTATTGGGTCTTCAACTCTTCATCCATCATGATGTGCGGCGCATAATGGCCCAGCTCAATAAATCTGGATATCTAATACATCACTGTCATATCTCCCAGGGTCAACTCTAGGAACTGGTACATCTTCTGCGATCTGATGAAGGAAGGATAGAAAGCACGCTCAAATGCCGCGACGAACTCCCGCCATGCAAACTGCCAAAGGGGACGTGACTGGAACGCTGCTCCCCACTCTGCCGTCCATCAAGTCCGAGCTGACTCCGGCAACCGATGACTGGCCAACATCCCCTTTTCTTCATCAGCGCACTCCATGGAGCTGAATATCCTCTCCATATCATCCAGTCATTCTCTGGCCACCTCAGGACTTCACTGCCCGCTGAAAAGGGGCAGTTGGAACTGTAAGAACTCCTTTAGCACACGACCACGGCCACCCCGACATGATGAACCCTCGCCAGCATCACCCCCTTGCTGCTGAAGAACATAATGATGCATGCCCCTGATGAACTCCTCTGCTCCAGTAACTCTCACCTCTCTAGCCGTGCCTCCCGAAAGAGATGCTCTACTCTGCTCTTCTTGGCCCTCGCCTGCCTCTCCCTGCTGGCAGCGAGTCCTCCTTCTCGGCGCCATAATCCCCCTGATAATAGGAAAATAGCCAGTGGAATCAACAAAACACACGGTAACTTAAGCCAATCGCCGACTGTATAGGACATTCATGGACCTTCTGGACCACTACAGTCATCTCAGGTTCTTATGTACCTCCACAACCCCGCTCTGATACCAACTGTAACGACCCAAGATCCGAGTACCAAAAAGGAACCGGCACGACCCGAACCTTGGCCCACCACCCACGAGTCCGGAGACTTGGAAGGGTAAAAGGATGGTGTGTGGGCACACGAAAATCTAAAATAACTGCAGAGCTAACACAATGAACTAAATAAAATGCATGGAATTAAATAAGCACTCACTAAATAACTACAAGGTCCAGAATATCTCATGTCCAAAATAAGTACAGCCATAGAAAGGAAGGTACAAGTACGCGGGGCATATCCCGGCTCTAGCAACTGGCAACTAACCCTAGCTGCTGGAACCACGTGGAGTCTTAGACGCGATCCCCACCAACCTCGCCACACCTGAAAACACAGGGGTAAGCCTCATCTCATTGTCTTAGTAGGGATCCCACAGACCCCCACCTCACAACGAGGAAAACAACACAACAAGGAAAGTAACGCTACATAATAAAAGTATGGTAGTAACAACAATAAATAAATGAAAAATCCTACTACAACTAACCGTACCAACCACGTACTATACCGAACAAATCGACCGCAGTCCGTAGGGAAAACATGCCCGTACTTGCCATAAGACAGGAGCACCACCCACTAGAAGTAAGGCCAGATGCGTCCCTTGACATCTTACACCGCGTCCCAGTGTCTCCTGACACGCCCCAGGCAGAGACTGAGACACACAACAAGTACCACGAACAAGGACTAGTTGGGGTCGCGCTCGTCGGCGCGGATCCGATGCCCCCAACCACGTGTGCACACACAAGCCATGCGCCCTAGGTCAAATCCTCTAGCTACTTCTTCCCCAAAGCACGGACTCAGGCAGCGCAAAGGGGCCCTATGGTAACCAGCCTAAAAATCACCTCTCTCGGGTAAGCTGCTCCACCACTCCCGGGTGGGTCAACACACGCGTGCTGTAAGAAGGCGACGACTAGTGGACATGTCACTGGAGGTATGAACTCACTAAGCAATGGAAACCATCGGATAACCCCAGATGGGGGACAACACCATTTACAGACACAACTTCCCACAGGGATGGCCCATATTGACCCACACAGGAAGCCTGGATTTAAAAGACATCACGCGGACACCTCTTCCGTGATACTGAATCCCATGCGGGCACCTCGGGGGCAACAAACACGAAACACGGCACCCCGGGGGCTGACAGAGTTGGGCGGCCAACCTCTTGGCCGCCAGGGGCCTGGGCTCCCAATGACCTGGGCGGACACAGTCTTGGCCGCCCAGAGGACTGGGCGGTCATCGACCTGGCCGCCCAGTCCTAGGCCATTCGTGGTGAGGGCGGCCAGGGTCCTGGCCGTCCAGCACCCCTGTGCGGCCAGATCGTTGGCCGCCCAGTGACCTGGGCGGCCAGGGTCGTTTTGCATCCCTATGGTTTTGATGATGTCTCACACTATAAATCAATCTTCTATCTCTATATTTATGCTGGTTCATCATGTAAGTGAGTACAGTTCATATGCTGTTTCATTATTTCATCTATCTACACTGTTTGGTTAGTATGGACAGTAGTGGGTCGACCCACCCTTGCTGATGCGTCGACCCATCAGAACATTGATTGTCTGGGTACCAAAGTCTATACACCAGCTTGATCGATTAAGTCTGTACATTGGCATATCATCTTCAAGTCTGTACATCGGGCACCTTCTAACTGAAGTCTATACACTGGTCTTAATATTCTAAGTCTGTACACTGCCCGACCGCTTCAAGTCTACACACTCGATTGTTAGGTCTTCAACCCTATACATTCAATTGTTAGGCCTAAGTCTATACACTCGACTGTTAGGTCTTCAACCCTATACATTCAAGTGTTAGGCCTAAGTCTATACACTCGATTGTCAGACCTTCAACTCTATACACTGCTACAGGAACCAAGTCCATACACTCTCCCGTTCAAATCCTTCTAAGTATGTACATCGGTTTCACTTCTCCAAGTCTATACACTAGACTTTGTTTCACCAAGTCTGTACACTCCACATCTTTTCCTACGCTTGGCCAAGTCTATACACTCATACATTTCCCTACGCTTTCCTGGCCAAGTCTATACATCGCTAAGCCTGTACATTGCATACTGCTCAAACGATCAAAGCTCAAAGTCTGTACAGCGTGAAGTCTAAACATTAGCTCAGGGGCTTCAAGTCTATACATTGAACTATTCTTCAAAGTCTATACAGTGGCTTCGAATCGGCAAGTCTGTACATCAGCTTCATTCACTCAAGTCCATACATCCACAGTGGATCATCAAGTCTATACATCCACAGTGGTACTTCCATGTCTGTACAACGCTGAAGCCTTCACAAGTCTGTACACTGCTTGAGCCTCACCAAGTCTGTACATCGCTTCAAGCGATTCAAGTCTATACAGCATGCCTTCACATTCAGAGTCTGTACATCGGTCCTTCAGCGTCTCATGCATCGTCTCACTCTCGCAAAGTCCATACACTGGCTCAAGCTTGTCGAAGTCTAGACATCGCCGTTGGGCATCAAAGTCTGAACATTGGCCTCATGCTTCAAGTCTATACATTGGGTTGTCCGACCACAACTCTATACATTCGGTTGTTATAACTTGAGTCTTCAGTGCTCACAGCACACTCGTTCCAAGTCTGTACACTGGTTAGGCTTCGTGAAGTCTACACAGTGGCTGAGCAATGTAAAGTCTACACATTGGTAAGGCTAGTTCATGCATTGTTCATCACATGTCTATACACTGCCATTCATGCGCTTATTCATTAAGTCTATACACTGCCTTCACATGCGCTTATTCATTAAGTCTATACACTCTCTCACGTTGTACACACTTACTCAGTTGCTATTTCTGAAGTATATACACTCGTGTTAATAGCCTGAACTAACTAAGTATATACATTCCTTATGTCTCTGTCTGCAGGCGATTCAGGTTGATGATTGGGCACGTGATCCGAGGTTGGCACCTGGCACGTGATCCAAGAAACTAGGTACATGACACGTGGATGGAAACCCAGTCAGGATGCTGCCATGTGATCAAAATTCAAATGATCTGGCAAAAAGTTCTTGGGCGGGAACCTGGAAGCCACACGCCTAATATCTGCTATAAATATGAAGCTTCGTCCTTCAGTAGAAGTGTGATCGTGAAAAGAAAAAGCAGAAGCCATTTGTGTGAGATTGCACGATCCAGAAAGGAAAAAGAGCAGAGAGTTCCATATTGTCCAGATCCGAGAGGAGTATGTTCGAGAGAGAGAGAGCAGTGTCTGTGGTTTGATGAATTGCTTCCTTTGAAGCTACATTTGTATTGGTTTCAGAACTGACTGCTTCTTCGTTGGTCCTTGTTTCTATTTTGTTTTCTTTTTATTTTGTTCATTCTTCTGATTCGAATTGGTTCCCCTCCGGTGTGTGGAGGAAGGGAGTGTTACTCCGGTTTCCCTCTGGGTTGCAGAGGAAGAGAGATCAGTGATCTCTGGTGTTGCTAGTGACAGGTTGTCATTAGCAGGTTCCCTCCGGTGTGTGGAGGAAGGGAGAGGTGTCTCCGGTTCTGTTCTAGCTGGTAGCTGGAACAGGTTTCAAGCTCTGTGGGTAGCAGAGCTTGGTTGAGGGATTTGTTTCCCTTGGTTGTTCAAGCTGTGTGGCAGCATGTTGTTCGTAGACTGAGTCTGTAGTGTTCTAGCATTGTCTAGTGGAATCCTCATTCTAGTTGGAGTGAGGGGTGGATGTAGATTGCGGACTGCAATCGAATCACCTAAAAACCGAGTGCCTCCTCTGTGATTTGCTGTTATTATCTACGCTCTCCATCTGCTTGTCTCTTTGCTTCCATGTGATCAGTTCTTCATTCTCATTTACTTATACTGTCTTGTTTGGTGACTGCGTTTGCATTTCTCTGTGTGCGGGTTCAGGAGGGGCGTAAGCAGTAGAATTAATTTTCCGCCTAAGTTTTTACAAATTGGGAGTGATCTATTCATCCCCCCCTTCTATATCACTCTTGTTGCGCTAACATTTGGTATCAGAGTAGGTTTACGCCATGTGGACGAACGGTCAAGGAAATGCCAGTGGTCCTAGAACCTTCATGGCCGAAGGTCAATCCATTAGTCGCCCTCCATATTTTGATGGTAGTAACTATCTGTTTTGGAAGAATAGGATGGAAGTGTTTATCAGGGCTCAGAGCCATAAACCGTGGAGAGTAATTACTGTGGGGCCATATGATCTGCCACCAAACGAGGACGCTTGGACAGATGACCATGTCAAGCTATCTTCACTCAACAGGACGGCGCTGAACATCATCCAGTGTGCTGTTCATCCATAGGAATATGCCCGTATATCTGCCTACAAGACTGCCAAGCGAATGTGGGATGAGCTGCAATTGATCTATGAAGGTACAGCTCAAGTGAAAGCCTCGAAGGTAAACCTCTACACTTCCAAGTATGAAATGTTTAGGATGAATGTAGAGGAGAATATTACTGAAATGTATGCCAGGTTATCCTTGATCACAAACACACTTAAGGGGCTAGGGAAGGATCTTGCTGAGGCAGATATAGTCAAGAAAATTCTTAGATCTTTATCCTCAGCATGGCACACTAAGGCCATTGTGATTGAGGAGTCAAAAGATCTGACTATCTTGACTGTGAATGAACTCATAGGATCCCTTATGACCTATGAGATGAATTTCAAAGGAGGTGGAGAAGGAAGTGATAGGAAGGCTAAGAATGTGGCTCTAAGGGCATCCCGCAACAAGGGTAGCAACAGCGGGAGCAACAGCAGTAGCCCCGAGTCCGAGTCCGAGCTTGAAGGTTTTTCAAATCTCGACCAGGAGGAGTAGGCAATACTCACTAGACAGTTCAGAAAATTTTTGAAGAAAAAGGGAAAGACCTTTAGGAAGAAGAAGCCACACTCTTTTAACAAGAATGCTGAATTTACTAGTTACAGGGATAGAAATCCTAAGAGACTGACTTGTTTTAATTGTAACAAATAGGGACACATGAAAGGCGAATGCCCAGACCTCCAGAAGAAGGGTCCCTATCTTCAGAAGAAGAACACAAAGGTGCAGAAGAAGAAGAAGCCACAGGCGATGGTCTGCACATGGAGCGAGGAAGAAGAAGATCCCGAAGACACTTCCTCAGAAGAATATGAAGATGGAATTTGCCTTATGGCAAACAGTGAAGAGGAGGTAATAAATGTTTTTGAAAATTTCTCAATTGATGACTGGGAGGATGCTTATGGTGAATTGTTAGATAAATTTAATTCTCTTAGTAAAGCGCACAGAGTTCTGAAAAGAAAATTTAACACAAATGTTGAAGAACAAACTCAGGTCTGTGAGGAAAATGAGAAGCTAAAAGAACAACTAGAAGAAATGACCTCACTAAGGAAAAAAAATGATAAGCTCAAGGGAGAAATTCAAGAAAGTCAAAATTAGCTCAATGAATTCAAAACTAAAATTGAAGAAAGCATGAATGAAATTTGAGTGAACTCAGAGAAATATGAAGCTGTGAAGAAAGTAAATGCTGAACTCCTAAAAAAATCTGAGTCCCTTCAAAAGGAGCTGGAAGACAAACAGAAAGTCTTAGAAAAGTTTGTCCAAGGAAAAACTAGTTTAGATGCTGTACTAGGGACTAGGGTCAATTTCAATAAGGAGGGTCTAGGCTATGACCCAACCAACAAGAGACCCTAGCAATTCAAGACCATCACCTTCTGCCCAGAGAAGGGAAAAGAGAAGCTGGACACACCATCCAGCTCAAACAGCACTAAGGGAATTCAAAGTCCTAAAGAAAACACAAAAACCAGTGCTGGACAACCATTTAAGATGGGAATGAATTTTATGAAGAATATCACTAAGCCCACTCACCAGAACATAAATGGTAGATGGACCAAGAAAGTGAATCAGAATAAGAGCTGGAATTACAACAATCAGATGGGTCCAAACAGGACCTACTGGAGAAATAATTTTCATGGTCAAAAATATGTTAATCAACAAGCTTACAGGAAATTTTCTAGGAATAGGAAGACTAATGAATGGAATAGAACTCACTTCTCCAGTCCAGCTGGATTCAACTTTAATAAACCAGAATGGAAGGTGCTAGAGAAAACCATGCTAAAGCAAATCTGGATACCTAAACACTTGATCAGAGATTTGAACAATGTCTTTGGACCCAACTCATCTTGGGTTCCAAATCACTTTGCTTGATGTATTTGTGTAGGTCGGCCTGGCAGCTGAAGACAACAAGTGGTACCTCAACAGTGGCTGCTCCAGGCATATGACAGGAGACCGATCCAAGTTTAGCAAGATAGAGATGAAGCCAGGGGGTCTGGTCAAGTTTGGAGGAAAGAACAAAGGTAAAATAATTGGAGTTGGTACAGTAGGTAAGTCTTCCACAAACTCCATTGAAAAAGTCTTACTTGTGGAAGGGCTTCAACACAACCTGATTAGCATTAGTCAGTTATGTGACAGGGGTCACAGGGTTGTATTTGATGATAGTTCATGCAAAATCCTTGAAATAAATTCTGATGTGGTTAAATTTGTAGCCAACATGATTAATAATGTCTACATTGTAGACTTAGATGAGGAATCTGAATCTACTATTTGCTTATCTGCCAACTCTGAAAATGAGGCTTTTGAATGGCATAGACGTCTAGGTCATGCTAGCTTTACTACTTTAAATAAATTGGTCAAACATGATTTAGTTAAAGGCATGCCTAGAATTAAATTCAATTCCATTTCAAAATCATGTGATGCCTGTGCTCTAGGCAAACAGACCAGGAATTCTTTCAAATTAAGATCTGAGCCATTATCCTCTAGACCAATGGAACTTCTCCATATGGACCTTTTCGGTCCCACTAGAGCTCAGAGTCTTAATGGGAATAGGTTTGGCTATGTCATCATAGATGACTTCTCTAGATATTCATGGATATTTTTCTTAGCAAATAAGAGTGATGCATTTCAAAAGTTTAATCTGTTTTTCAATAAGGTCAAACAAGAAGGGAAATACAAGGTCTGTTCTATTCAATCTGACCATGGAGGTGAGTTTGAAAACTCCATGTTTACTGATCTTTGTGAAAAAGAGGGACTAACTCACAGGTTTTCTTCTCCCAGAACACCTGAACAGAATGGGATTGTGGAGAGAAGAAATAGAACTGTGGTGGAGATGGCCCGAACCATGTTGATTGAAAGTAGATTACCTAGAAGGTTTAGGGCAGAAGCGGCCAATACAGTAACTTACATAATCAACAGGGCCATGGTAAGACCCATTCATAAGAAAACACCCTATGAGCTTTTAAAAGGTAAGAAACCAAACTTGTTTCATTTCAGAATTTTTGGAGCAAAATGTTTTATTCATAACAATGATAAGAAAGATTTAGACAAGTTTGAAGCTAAAAGCTCCCTAGGAATATTCTTGGGTTACTCTGAAGTGTCAAGGGCATATAGCGTATTTAACATATCAGATCAGAAAGTGGAAGAGTCTCCACACATCCTTTTTAGTGAAAAGAAAGATGTTTCTAATGTTGAAAATCTTGACAGGGATTCCAGTCATGATGGGGATTTTCTAGAAGACCAACAAGAAGAAGAGAAGACTCAGCCGAGTGGAGAAACAAATTCCCCCAATCAGGAAGGGCCAAGAGAAATAGGTGAGTCTTCAACAAATGTTAGATTTCTTAAAGACCATCCATTAGATAATGTCATAGGCCATCCTGAAGATCCTCTTCGGACTAGGTCTCATTTTAGAAATGTGAATAATGATGACTTAATTACTTTAGTCTCACAAATTGAACCCAAAACAGTAGAAGAGGCCTTGGCTGATCAAGCTTGGGTCAATGCTATGTGTGAGGAATTAGGTCAGTTTGAAAGGAATAATGTCTGGGAGCTTGTCCCAAGACCAGATAGTATTAATATCATAGGAACCAAGTGGGTGTTCAAATATAAGATGAATGAAGATGGAATCATCTCGAGGAATAAGGCCAGATTAGTAGCCAAAGGCTACTGTCAGGAATTCGGTGTAGACTTTGATGAATCCTATACACCTGTTGCTAGGATGGAAGCTATAAGATTGTTGCTTGCCTTTGCTTCAAAGAATATAAAACTCCAACAAATGGATGTTAAAAGTGCCTTTTTAAATGGAGTCATTAAAGAAGAAGTTTTTGTTGAACAACCTCCTGGATTTCAATACTCTCCTCAACCTAACCAAGTTTTCAGGTTAAACAAAGCCTTGTATGGTCTAAAGCAGGCTCCAAGAGCATGGTATGAAAAATTGACTAAATTTCTAATCAGCAAGGGCTACAAAAGAGGTAAAGTTGATCAAACTTTATTTACCAAGGGCATAAATAGAGATCTCATCATAGTTCAGGTATATGTAGATGGCATTGTATTTGGATCAACTAAGCATGAACTATGTGATGAATTTTCTACCATGATGTCTGCTGAATTCGAAATGAGCTTGGTTGGTGAACTAAAATACTTTCTTGGATTGCAGGTACAGCAGCTAGAGGATGGGTGCTTCATCAACCAAACCAAATACACAATAGAACTGTTCAAGAGGTTTGGTATGGAAAACTTAAAGCACATTACAACACCCATGGGCACCAATACCTCACTGGATGCAGATGAGACAGGTAAAGAAGTAAATGCCAAACTTTATCGAGGTATGATTGGATCACTTCTTTACTTGACAGCCTCTAGACCTGATATACAATTCAGTGTAGGAATGTGTGCAAGGTATCAGTCTAGACCTACTGAATTACACTTAGCTGCAGTTAAAAGAATCTTCAGATATTTGTCAGCTACTCATTCTCTTGGTTTATGGTTTCCTGCATCTCACACATTTAACTTAGTTTCATACACAGATGCTGATTATGCAGGCTGTAAACTAGACAGGAAAAGCACTAGTGGTCATTGTGAATTTTTGGGTGGGTGTTTAGTGTCTTGGGGCTCCAAGAAACAACATTATGTGGCCCTCTCCACTGCAGAAGCTGAATATGTGGCTGCAGGGAGTTGTGGAACACAAGTCATATGGATTAAACACCAGCTTCAGGACTACCAAGTAGACCTGGGGTGCACACCAATCTACTGTGATAATACTAGTGCCATCAATATTGCTAAAAATCCTGTTTTGCATTCACGAACCAAACACATAGAGATAAGACATCATTTTATAAGAGATGAGGTGTCTAAGAATAATTTTGAACTGATTCATGTAGGCACAGATAATCAGATTGCTGACATATTCACAAAACCTCTGGATAATGAAAAATTCACCACATTGAGAAGAGAATTAGGCTTATACAAATTGTCTTAATTATGAAGCATGTTCTTGTTGTGAGGGGGAGTTGTGTTTGTCTGATGTTTAGCCTTATGTCATGCTAGTTTAAGTGGGAGTTCAGAATGTCTGCTGGTTAGCTTTCAGGAATGCCTTGAGTGAGGGGAAGCTTTGAGATTATGCTGGATTGTTTCATTGAGGAATGCTATGTCTTAGGGGGAGCTGAGTTGTTGTGTAAGAGGAGAAGTTCTTTGACAGATTCAAAAGGACTGTCCAGATGTGTAACTTTGCTGGTCTTGCATGACTGATCTAGTGTGGTTCTCTCAGACAGTAGAGTGTCACTTATCTCTTAAGTCTATAAGTCAGTGACTCTAAAATCCAGTTAGAATCTTTCCTTCGATACTCCTTCAGAGATCTGGACTAATTGCATAAAGTATATCTTCCTACATTGTCATTGATTCTGGTTCGGGCCAAAACCTGTATGTCTTGATATCTGACCCAATCAGCTTGAAATCTAGACTTCAAGACTCAATTCAAGAAATAGTCCTTCTGGTATTGTTTTCAATCATTCTATCTCTTTAACTCAAGGGCTTAACTGAACAAACATGTCCTGTTTTGATCACTGAGAAACTGGGAGCTTCATCAATGAAATGAATATTTCTCCCATGTCATGAGGTGTCAAATACTTAAAATGAATGAAAAGACATGACCGAGCAATGGTGGCTTGCTGGTGAGTAACTGGGGACTCTGGCCTCTAATCAAGGTGTTTCAACATGTCAAAAGCCACAGTTACTAACTCTGTTCCTTAATAAAAAAAAGGAAGGAAGTAATGAGGTACTCACTCTGAGTAACTGGGGATTCTGGTCTCTAATCAAGGTGTCTTCCTAATGTCAAAGGAGTGAACTACCAACTTACTCATTGATCTTCTTGAAAATCATCTCCAACAAAAAAAAAATTCCTTGTTGTTATGCAACTAATGGATTGCTTGTCCTCAATACCTTGAGAACACCTCTCTGATTTCGTTTCTTGCTGTCTTGTGGGATAGTTGAATGATCAGCTATATCTAGCCATACTTGTTAACTCCTGCTCTAAATCATACACTATGTATGCTGATAAACTTTTCTATCATTCTACTTCTCTATTGTGTACTGGAGTTTAAAGAATCTTCTCTTGAAATTAGAACCTCACTTATTCTCTTAAGACCTACTGGTGACTTTCTGCACTAAGAAGTTACCTCACTTCTTCTTCATGTTTCCAGCACTGTCATACATTCTGTATTTCTTTTTGCTGATGTCAAAGGGGGAGAGAAGTTCTGCAATATCAGTGAGTCTTGGATTTGTCTTGAGCTTTGGGAGAGTCATGTTGCTTCGGGGAAGATATGTTTATGAGTTGTGGGGAGATGAGAGTGTGTTGTAGGGAATGTATAATTCATCTGCATGAGCATGCCTTGAATTTACTCTGTTTGTTGCAGCTGATATTAATTTCTTGTTGAACTTTGATATTGCTTGATTCATAGTGTTGCCATCATCAAAAAGAGGGAGATTGTTGCATCCCTATGGTTTTGATGATGTCTCACACTATAAATCAATCTTCTATCTCTTGATTTATGCTGGTTCATCATGTAAGTGAGTACAGTTCATATGATGTTTCATTATTTCATCTATCTACACTATTTGGTTAGTATGGACAGTAGTGGGTCGACCCACCCTTACTGATGCGTCGACCCATCAGAACATTGATTGTCTGGGTACCAAAGTCTATACACCAGCTTGATCGATTAAGTCTGTACATTGGCATATCATCTTCAAGTCTGTACATCGGGCACCTTCTAACTGAAGTCTATACACTGGTCTTAATATTCTAAGTCTGTACACTGCCCGACCCCTTCAAGTCTACACACTCGATTGTTAGGTCTTCAACCCTATACATTCAATTGTTAGGCCTAAGTCTATACACTCGACTGTTAGGTCTTCAACCCTATACATTCAAGTGTTAGGCCTAAGTCTATACACTCGATTGTCAGACCTTCAACTCTATACACTGCTACAGGAACCAAGTCCATACACTCTCCCGTTCAAATCCTTCTAAGTCTGTACATCGGTTTCACTTCTCCAAGTCTATACACTGGACTTTGTTTCACCAAGTCTGTACACTCCACATCTTTTCCTACGCTTGGCCAAGTCTATACACTCATACATTTCCCTACGCTTTCCTGGCCAAGTCTATACATCGCTAAGCCTGTACATTGCAAACTGCTCAAACGATCAAAGCTCAAAGTCTATACAGCGTGAAGTCTAAACATTACCTCAGGGGCTTCAAGTCTATACATTGAACTATTCTTCAAAGTCTGTACATTGGCTTCGAATCGGCAAGTCTGTACATCGGCTTCATTCACTCAAGTCCATACATCCACAGTGGATCATCAAGTCCATACATCCACAGTGGTACTTCCATGTCTGTACAACGCTGAAGCCTTCACAAGTCTGTACACTGCTTGAGCCTCACCAAGTCTGTACATTGCTTCAAGCGATTCAAGTCTATACAGCCTGCCTTCACATTCAGAGTCTGTACATCGGTCCTTTAGCGTCTCATGCATCGTCTCACTCTCGCAAAGTCCATACACTGGCTCAAGCTTGTCGAAGTCTAGACATCGCCGTTGGGCATCAAAGTCTGAACACTGGCCTCATGCTTCAAGTCTATACATTGGGTTGTCCTACCACAACTCTATACATTCGGTTGTTATAACTTGAGTCTTCAGTGCTCACAGCACACTCGTTCCAAGTCTGTACACTGGTTAGGCTTCGTGAAGTCTACACAGTGGCTGAGCAATGTAAAGTCTACACATTGGTAAGGCTAGTTCATGCATTATTCATCACATGTCTATACACTGCCTGATGCGGGACGGACACGGGAGACGACACTATTAGGTGCCACCCTCGGACTCTAGATGAAGACGCGACCAGCAGCACACACCAGGGAGACACTAAGCCCGACACTACGAGCTCCTAGTGGCAAAATATTGCTAACAGAAGTGGAAGCTCACTCGTCGTCCCAAGCGAGGGAAAGCGCGGACCGTGCGCGGTTAAGGAACCAGCGGAGGTCAAGGGTAGTCCGACTCAACTTCCGGACTCGGATCGAGTCACGGGACAGGTCACACTCACTCTCACAGCGGTGACATGGACACACGGGCTAGTACCTATGCTCTCGACAGCGGCAAAAGACCGTATACTAGCTAAGCAAATGAACGCCAAGAGGTTCGGACCATTACCTCCACGCACCCGGCGTGGCGAAGACAACCCCGGCCGAATCACGGACTCCCGGTTAAACAATATCACAGCAATACAAAGATTTGACCCACTCCATGTAGGGAGGTAAAAGGTCACATGTGGAGCCCCGGAATCACGTAACTCGGGTTGACGGGCAGCATCTTGATGTCGCCCGGCGGTGCCGAACTCCTCGTTTTTGTGCTTTCCGAACGGCAGGTTCTGCGGGCCCGCGGGGCCCACGGATGGCGATGTCCTCCGGATCTGTGGGGGTGGGACCCACTGTGATGGGGACCCCTGGTGGCACGCCTCCACGGACGGCGGTCGGCCGGGAACACCGATCGGGGGTCGATCGGCCCCGATTCCCAATTGATGAACTAGATGTCCACGGATTTTTGTTGCTATCTTCCGGCGCGCGCTCCGTCAAAAACGGCCGCTGCGACCAATCCCGACGTCGGATCGGGACGTATGAGCTATCGTTGGAAAGCTCTCTTCAAATGCTTCAATTTAGACCCAGAGAGATCTTCCAGATCTAGTCGGATCAGAACTTTAATGAATTTACAAGTCACTGTTGTATAGTAACCAAAATCTCAGAGCTGCAGGGCACTTGTCTGAGAACCACCGTTGACCGCCTAGTAAACCTCCGATTCATCTCTTAAGCTCTTCTTAAAAGTTGTAGGGTATCAAACCACGGAACTGGGACTATTTTTAGAATTTGATGTGGAGGTGGTGGTGATTTACTATGAGTTTTGGGGTGACTGGTGGTCGGATCTGGGAACAGGTGGACAGAACTGTAGATGGGTCTGAGAATGATTTTTAGAAAATATGAGATGGGCGAATCAAAAATTGAGAAAAATTGTGGATGAAGGGATGGATGGGTGGAATCCCCAATAAAATTGGGCGAACCAACAGAAATCAAAAAGTGGATCTAAGACATGAAACTCAGGCGGAGATGAAACTGGACAGAACTCTGGCAGAACCGAAATGGAAGAGTGGACGAAAATCAAAAAATATGAAACGAGATATGAATGGCAAACCAAAATTTGTGGGAGGTCCTTGACACCTCTGGAACATCCACTAAAATTCGCAGATCTATATGAGCTCGTGGCTGAGACAAGAAATTTGTGGAAGCTTCTGTGGTACTGCGCGGGCAGAACTCCGTTGATGACGATGGCGGTGCGGTGGCGACTCGTGGCGGCGGCGGCGACGACCGGAACTGATAGGGTGGAGTCTCACCACCAGAATGAAGCCTTCACAGCTTCAAGGGGAAGAGGGAGAGGAGGAGGGGGTTCACCAAGGCTGGAGCTTCAAGCTTTTTCACAATTCTTATGGCATTAATTCTCCAAAATGAAAAATACAAGCTTAAATAGGTTACATCTCTCATCCATCCACAACCGTAGGATCTAGGAGTGGGAGATGAAGGGCTGGGATGGCATGAGACACACACACACAAAATAAATAAAAAAATAAAGGGAGGGGGCGGCCCTTGGACCAAGGAGAGTGGCTTGACTTGGTAGGTGGGGTGGGTGGCCAAAATGTGGACTTTCCAAGCCACTTGTCCCCCACTTGGCCCACCCATCTAGAAGCCTCCATTTGATATGTTGACTGACCCCACATGGGGCCCATGGGTGAGGTGGCTCAATGGAATGGGGCCTGGGGGGGCCCGTGGGGCCCACGGGGTCCAAATTGCACATAAGCCCCTCTTACAATCAAACTAGCAAACCGAATACAACGAAATAAACACAAATTACACACACATAAAGGCTAACTAAATATGATAAATGGGGAGACTCAAGGCGGCGTCTCCAGACTGTCTCCGAGCCAAATAGATGCTGAGGTGGCTCGAGTCGTGCTCTGTGTGCGGTACCGGTGGCTCGGCGTATCGCACTGCTCAACTGCTCGGGTGTCCGCACCAATTCTCCCCGGGTGGGAGAAACTCGACCCTGTCGAGTAAGGGTCTGCATCGCTCCTGTATCGCTCCAAAAGGTCCGGATCGATCTGCTGCAACTCGCCATGTGTGATCCATGTGTCCTCAGTAGCGGGCCGTCCTCTCCATCGCACTAGGTAGCGCGGGTAAGATCCACTCCTGGTAACTGTCACTTGCTCATCCAGTATACGATCTATATGCTCACGCTGCCGTGAAAAAGGGGCTGGAGGTGGAAGTGGACACTCAGGTGTGGGATTACTCTCAAGGGGAGGAGATGGCTCAAAAGGCTCACTAGGGATCACCGCTAGGTCCGTATATAAAACAAGATCCGATACATTGAAGGTAGAGCTTATACCATATTCCTCGGGCAAGTCCACAACGTACGCATTGGATCCAACGCGTTTCAACACTCTGAATGGACCGGCTCCGCGAGCTTGCAACTTCTTAACGGTTCCAGAGGGAAACCGTTCAGGTCTTACCCTGATCATGACGTATTCGCCCTCGTGGAACTCTCGGTGGTGTCGGTGGGCATCGGCTAACTCCTTGTACCGTGCATTGCTGGACTCAATGTGACGACGGATGTCGTCATGCAAACTCCTAACGTGCCTAGCAAACGACTCGGCCGACTCCGACACTCTAGCATGGATAGGCATGGGAACAAGGTCAATGGGTTTCCTAGGCCTACGACCTGTGACAATTTCAAATGGACTCATGCCGGTAGACCTATTCACCGAATCATTGTATGCAAACTCAGCCATGGGTAAAATAAGATCCCAATCCCCAATGCGGTCCCTGACTAGACACCTCAAAAGATCTCCCAGACTCCTATTGACCACCTCGGTCTGACCGTCTGTCTGGGGATGATATGCAGTGGAAAACTTGAGGTGAGTACCCATTATATGCCATAGTGTCTTCCAAAAATAGGAAGTGAATCTAACATCACGATCAGACACTATAGTGCGAGGCAACCCGAACTTGCACACCACATGAGTAAGGAATAGGCGGGCTACCCTAGAAGCATCCGAAGTCTTCGAGCAAGGGATAAAGAGGGCCATCTTCGAGAAACGGTCAACCACCACATAGACCGAATCATACTTCCTGGAGGTACGTGGCAATCCCAAAACAAAGTCCATACTAACATCCTGCCATGGGGCATCAGGCACGGGTAGAGGCGTATAAAGGCCCGAGCTTTGCTTCTTCATCTTGGCTGTAGCACATGTACGGCACTGAGCCACGATGTTAGCAACATCGCGCTTCAAGCTCGACCAATAAAATCGATGCTCCACTGCCTCAATAGTCTTGTTCCGACCAAAGTGGCCGGCTAGACCTCCCGCATGTAGTTCCCACACTAAGAAATCTCGAACCGAAGTTCAGGGAACACACAGCCTGCTACCTCGAAAGAGGTAACCCTCCTGAAGCACATACTCATCAAGGTCTCTCGAGGGTCCGGCCTGGAGGGTGGTAAAAATCTGACTAAAGTCAGGACAATCAATATAGGCCTCCTTCATCTTCTCTAACCCTATGACCTCGGCACTCATGGTGGTAAGCAAACATGCTCGCCGGCTCAAGGCATCAGCCACCTTGTTCTCCACTCCAGCCTTATGTTTCAGCACAAAGGTGAACTGCTGGAGATACTCGACCCAACGACTATGACGCGAGTTAAGCTTCTTTTGCGAATGGAGGTACCTCAATGCCTCGTGGTCGGAGTATAGGACAAACTCCTGATGTAAAAGATAGTGCCTCCAATGCCTAAGAGCCTGAACAACTGCATAGAATTCTTTATCATACGTGGAATATCGCAGTTTCGCGTCATTCAGCTTCTCGCTGAAATATGCGATCGGGTGGGACTCCTGACTCAAAACTCCTCCAATTCCCATGCCCGATGCATCACAAGAGACCTCAAACACCTTCGAGAAATCAGGCAGTTGAAAAATAGGTGTCTGGGTCATGCGCTCTTTGATGTCCTTGAAGGCGGCGGATGCGGCCTTCGTCCATACAAATGTGCCCTTCCGGATGCAATCCGTGATCAGGGCGGTGACGGAGCTAAATCTGCGGATGAAGCGATGTTAGAACGTCGCAAGGCCATGAAAGCTGCGGACATCATGAACCGTACGGGGTTCCGGCCACTCAACAATGGCCCGGACCTTCTCCGGATCGGCGGAGACCCCAGTACTAGACACAATGAAACCCAAGAAGGTAAGCTGAGGTGTCATGAAGGCACACTTCTGTGGGTTCGCAAACAACTGCTCTCGCTGAAGAAGTAGACAGACCTGCCGAAGGTGGTCCACGTGGTCCCCTGTGGTGCGGCTATAGATAAGGATATCATCAAAATACACCACTACAAAGACTCCAATGAAAGGTCGAAGGACCTGAGTCATGAGCCGCATGAAAGTGCTAGGGGCATTGGTCAACCCAAAAGGCATGACCAACCACTCATATAGACCATTCTTGGTCTTAAATGCGGTCTTCCACTCATCACCTGGCCTAATCCTCACCTGATGGTAGCCACTCTTAAGATCGATCTTCGAAAAGATAGTGACACCTGCCATCATGTCTAGCATGTCATCCAGGCGGGGAATAGGGAACCTGTACTTCACGGTGATCTTGTTGATGGCACGACTATCAATGTACATTCTCCACGTGCCATCCTTCTTCGGGGCAAGTAATGCGGGCACATCACATGGACTCGTGCTATCCCGAACAGACCCTCTCTGCACTAACTCATCGACCTGCCGTTTAAGCTCGGCATGCTCCGTGGGACTCATGCGATAATGAGGAAGGTTGGGCAAAGAAGAGCCCGGAACAAGGTCGATGGCATGCTGAATATCCCGCATAGGTGGGAGTCCCTCGGGAAGCTCATCGGGAAAGACATCAGCATACTCCTGCAGAATGGGAACAACCTCGGGTGGGAGCTCACCCTCGGAGTCCCGCTCCACCTCTTGGACCGTAATGGCAAACACCGGACAGCCCTGACTAAGCTCCTGCTCCATTTCCCGGGAGCTAATCATCATCAATCTTCTCGTCGAGGGCTCTCCTGGGCCAGAGGTAACGGTCATAGCCCGAGCTGGGGATAGGGTACTAGGCCCGGGGATGGAAGGCTTCGGAGTACTAGGGCCAGTAGGACCCCTGACTGATGGGCTCCTGGGCCGAACGGGTTGGAGGGTGACCCGCTGGCCAGCGTGGTCGAAGGTACAGGTGTTCGACCGGCCATGGAGCGTGGCATCCCGGTCAAATAACCACGGCCTACCAAGAATGATACTGCCCACTTCCATGGGGAGGACATCACACCAGATCTCGTCACGGTAGGAGTGGAGCTGCAGCGGGACCAAGCACCGCAGCCTGACCGAAATGGAAGTGGTATCCACCCATGATACCTGATAGGGGCAAGGGTGGTCTACGGGTGTGAGACCAAGACGAGTGACAGCGTTTGTGGAGATTGCATTGATACAACTCCCGCTATCGATGACCACCTTACAAATTTGCTTTCCCAGCCTACAGAATACATGAAGGATAGTAGTCCGTCGCCAGTCATCACTGACCTGTGGCTGGGTGAGGATACATCTGACGACCCCCACGTGGGTATCTTACGAATGCCGGGCATCCTGGGCCTCACCTCCCATCTCATAGTACTCGTCAGCTAGCTCTTCATCGGCCTCATAGCTGACTAACTCGAGGCCCGTAGGGGTGGTATCCTCGGCCTGTGTGTCCCCAATGTGAAGAGATGGGCGGGTGGGACACTGGTTGGCGAAATGGCCAAACCCATTGCAGCGATAACACTGCTGCCGTGATCCACTAGGCTCCCCAATCATAGGTCCTTTACCTTTATCCTCCCGACGGATAGGAGGCGTAGGCAACAAAGGTGATGGGGACATCACTCAGGATTCCCTTTGGCTCGACACCTCTCTCCCTTCCGGAGACAGGTAGTGTGTGACTGCACGACTGGATGGGCCCACGGCGACACAGTAGCTTATTACTGAGGACATGTTGATGTATTTTCTCCTTTCTTGAGTCATTTTGATGTACTTGTCCTTATTTTGAGTCATGTCCCTAGGTCATCACGTTATTTATCTATGTTTGTTAGGCTAGGGGGTCATATGGGCCCAATTAGATGGGCCTGGCCCATGGGCGCCCTCTTCCTTCCCACACCCCCTTGCTTATTTATTTTTAGCATATTCTCCAGGGACTTTTTGTAAATGTTGGGATCCCTATATATAGGACCCCAACCCCCCCTTGAGATGGTTAATGAAGTATTGAATATTTGAGCATAAGTGCCCCCCCCTCTCTCTCTCTAGCTCTCTCTCTCTCTCTCTCTCTAGGGGGCGAACCCCTCTCTCTCTTCCCCCTTCTCTCTCTCTCTCCCTTGGGCGAACTTGCCCTTTCACCTCCCCCTTCCCCTACCACCTCAGCTGCCACCTCACCCTCCACCCCTTCACCTCCCCTAGGCCACTTAATACTCATCAATTTCCTCCACTTCCCAAGCAACCCTTCCTATTCCCCATACCCCTTCCCCACCTCCAAGACACCCATCCCTCTTCCCCAAGCAACCTTCCCACTCCCCCACACCCTCATTCATATCCCTTGACCATCCCAATCCCCACCCCACCACAAGTTGCGCACCACCCTCGCCAACTACACCCATCCCCTTGCCTTGGCCGACCCCTCCACCCCCCCCTTCTCCAAGCTTCAGCCCTCTCACCCCTCCACTCTCCTGCACCTCCATACTACCTGCTCCGCCCCTCTCTTCACCCCCACACACCCCTCCCCCATCTGCTATCACCACCACCCTTCCCTCCATTACCAAACTCCAATCCCCCTTAACCTAACCCCACCACCATCCCATTCATCCTGTCACATCTGCAGGTGGCAGAAGAAGGCCCGTCTTGCAGAAGCTCCCCTGAGGTCATCCGGCGACATATGAGAGCGTACCTTACCTTTCTGGAAAGGTCGTCCAATCCACTACGTAGGCGAGAAAGAATCGTACCATTCCGAGTCTAGAGCTGCCCGGGAGAGCCATTCTCCCTTGACTGCACCAAGCTCCATCTGCAGAGCACCAGAGTTCGACCAGTAGCTGAACCACGATTCACAGTGAAGGAATATGACTGAAGTTCCTTCTCCAAAGTTCTTCCTCCCCCTGTCCCCGACCAGGAGAAAGAAGCAGAGCTACATTCGGCATCCGGGAGCCAAAGTTCTGATTTTTCCCCTCCAGTTGCGCGGGACTGCCTTCTCCAGTCTTCTGCGACCAGCACTCACTCATCGGTGTCCCCCAGGCCACCCCGACCTCAGAAGGCCTCCCCACCAGTTTTTCTACAAAGAGGGTTCATCCACGGTTCCATAAATTCTGACGGTTCGAGATTCGGAGCTCGGGAGCCCACAGTACAACCTCTGCATCCTACTGCATCAGATCTGAAACTGTCAACCCCAGATTCCTTCGTCCTGTTCAAGCCTCTGCCGCGGCCAGCGACGACGTTAGAAGAATTCAGTAAAATTCAGAGGCGTCCCAGCTTCTGTCACGAAGAATTCCCTCCTGTTCTCGTCACCGGCAGAATTCTGGAGTAAGAACTACGACTGCAACAGCGGCGGCCTGTCCCCTCTCACAGCAAGCGAGCAGATCCTACGTCGGCTTCCTCTCCTACAACCTCGGCGAGTTTCCCCCTCCCGCCTGGCCGGCTTAGCGCCCCTCCCTACGTGGAGGTAGTGTTTGGATGTAAGCTTGATTTCCCCACCCTTAGTCCAACCCTCCTGCGTGAGGAGTAGTGTTTGTATTAAGCAGCTCAAGCTACATCGGCGCAGTGTGCGGGATCCACACTTCCCCGCTCGCCCACGTCTCCGAACGGGGTTGGTTTTTTCAAACCAACCAGGTGAGCTCTAAACTTTGCTCCATTACTATTTAGTGTCTGTTTATTTAATATCCGTAGACGTAGCTCCGTTTTGCATGCGAGCGAGTGCCCGATCTCGGAACCACCATCTTAGTGTGGTCACCGTGGCTAAAGTGAGAGAGTGAGACCTAGTGCCCCAATTGGCACCGGCCAGCCCCATAAGCGTGGGCTACGTACCCTCGGGAGGGCAACCCTAGCCCAGCTGGCACTCTACCAGCAAGGGTCTTGATCCATCACCTCCCCCTAGCATCATTTAGTCACCCCGGGCTCGCGTGTGTGCGACGGCGATTTGGCCCCGATTTATCAACTTAATTGCTATGTGGTTGTGAATGCGGAATAGGTCCTAAGTTTACATTTGATTGCTGCATACCCCGTAGTGGTTTCACATCAGTTGGTATCAGAGCCAGGTTTTAGACTTGTCTCTACAAGCCTAGGTCCAAGGGCAATTGCATTTCTATCTCGTGTTGTCATCATTGTGCATGTCCACCCGTAGGGGTACCATATATCGAGCTGATCCTTCTAATTCCAACCCACCTATGGATCCCAATGTGCATGGCAACCAAAACATCCCTAGGGAAGCTCCCCAAACTCCTATGGATCGAATTGAGGCTGCCATCCAAGTCCTCACGGAGCAAATGAATGGAATTTCCACCCGATTAGAGAGATTGGAAGAAGCTAGGGCCCCACCTAGGAACCATGCCCAAAGAGTTCATCCTCCGCGGGTTGAACATGAGAGGGAAGGCCTAGATGATGAGTAGTATCATGAGCAAGAGAGAGTCCCACGACCTCGATATCATGAGAGGCGACCACGAGAGGATCCGGATGACTTCCTACTAAGAATGATCAAAGTGGAAGCTCCAAATTTCGATGGGTCTCATAACCCTAGTGCCTATAAAGAATGGGAGCATGGCATGGACCAATACTTTGAATGGTACCCCATGTCCGAGGAGAGAAAGGTTAGGTTGGCCAAGATGCACCTTCTTAAACTAGCCAAGACCTATTGGCTAAAGGTAGAAACCCAAAGGAGGATCCGGTGTGAGGAACCCATTGACACTTGGATAGACATGAAAGATCAACTTAGAAACAAATATCTCCCCATCTCCTAAAGCCAACTTCTTCTTGATGAATGGCAAAGCCTTACCCAAGAGGGAAAGACCGTGGAAGAGTATATTGAAAAATTTGACTCATATCTCCTAAGGTGTGGTGTGGTTGAAGACCCAGCCGTCACTTTATCCCGGTTTAGGAATGGTCTCCTCCCCCACATCAAACGGGAGCTTTTTATGAGGGAAGTACATAGCTTGGAAATTGCCTATCAAATAGCCCGGGATGTAGAGAGATTTTCTAGGAATCCTAGGTTTGCCCCCCCCAAGGGCCCGGGACCCCGTCCCAACCTACCTCCTCTGTTAAGAACACCTCCTCCCAATGGGGGAACCCCCACTCGGCCCTATCCCCAACCAATCACTCCCACCCCCACAAAGACCACCCCACTCAACCCTCCTCCCCGAAGGGAGGAAGCCTCCAAAGGGAAGACCCCAGGGAGTAGTACGATTAAATGTTTTCAGTGCCATGGTTATGGCCACATAGCCTCCCAATGCCCTTCCAAGGGGATGTCAAGCCTTGTTATTGAGGGCGGACCTACCACATCCCAAGAAACCCATGAGAATACTATTGAGGAACACGAGGCCACCTTAGAGTGGGAAGAGGAATACGAGGAGCAATTCTTTGAGGAAAGTGTAGAAGATGACCCCCACTCCACCCACTTGGGAGTAATAAGGTGCACCCTTACCCAACCACAAGAGAATGATTGGAGGAGGACTTCCATTTTTCACACCTTCATCAAAATTGGGGACCATGTTAGGAAGGTTATCCTAGACAACGGAAGTTGTGTCAATGCCGTGTCCTCGGACACCGTCAAGCTCCTAGGACTTACCCCAACACCCCACCCCAAACCATATCGTGTCTCATGGATAAACAACCATTCCCTACCCGTCAACACATGTTGTCTTATCCCCATCACCTTCTCATCCTACCAAGAGCCAATATAGTGTGACATCATACCTATGGCTGTAGGGAGCATCCTGCTAGGGAGACCTTGGATATATGATGTTAATGCTACCATCCATGGGAAAACGAACACGTGCACCTTTGAACACAAGGGGAAGACCATTCGCCTCAACCCTTCCTCACCCCGAAAGGACCCACCCTCCAAGGGAATTTTCCCCACACCACCTCAAAACCCAGGGGTCACATCACCCCCAACCCAACCAACAAGTCAACTGTCCACCCATGAGGGTCCCACCAAAGGCCTTCACCTCATCACTAGACAAGAACTCGAGGAAGAGGTAGCCCTCGGGACACCCATATGCGCTGTAGTCATATGCCTAGGGGAACCCACCCCCTCCAACCCTCATCCTGTGGAGATACACCCTCTCCTAGAAGAATTCAAGGATGTGTTCCCCGAGGAGCTCCCCGATCAACTGCCACCCATGAGGGATGTCCAGCATGCTATTGACCTTGTCCCAGGGGCCACCCTCCCAAACCTTCCCCACTATCGCCTCAATCCCACTGAGCATGCTGAATTGAGGAGGCAAGTGGAGGAACTCATTAGAAAAGGCTTCCTCCATCTTAGCAAAAGTCCTTGTGCTGTCCCAGCCCTCCTCACACCAAAGAAAGATGGGACATGGTGCATGTGTATTGATAGCAGGGCCATCAACAAGATTACCGTCAAATATAGGTTCCCCATACCTAGACTTGATGATATGCTAGATATGCTAGCTGGAGCCACAATTTTTTCAAAGATAGACCTTAAGAGTGGCTACCACCAAGTAAGGATAAGGCTTGGGGATGAATGGAAAACAGCCTTCAAAACCAAAGAAGGACTCTATGAATGGCTGGTGATGCCTTTTGGGCTCTCTAACGCCCCAAGCACATTTATGCGCCTTATGACCGAGGTCCTTAGGCCCTACATTGGAGTCTTCTTGGTAGTCTATTTTGATGATATCCTCATCTACAGCCAGACCAAGGAAGCCCACCTCAGTCATCTTAGGCAAGTCTGTACCACCCTTAGGAAGGAAAGCCTCTTTGCCAATTTGGGAAAATGTCACTTCATGACAAAGTCCATTACCTTCCTTGGGTATGTTGTCTCCACCGACGGGGTATCCATGGTGTAATATCCCGGACCTTTCGGAGCCTTCTTCGTGGGTCCCAGATCTGGTTCTCGGAGCGTCCAGCTCCGTTATGTCTGAAATTTCGTTTCGGACATCTTTCGTGTTCGGATCGGCGCGATACGGAGTCGTTTCGGAGGCCCGGAGGCGTTCCGCGGCTTTTCCGCGTGTGTTTTCCGATTCCCGGTGTGTGTTTCGGCTTTTCCTTCGGACGCTCGCTGCGGGTTAACTGGGCCGTTCACCCGGGCACGAGTGGTACCGTTGCGATCGGTGCGTTCCGAGGATTCCGGAAATGTATTTTTCTATTTTTCGGTATTTTTCTAAAAATTTGGATTTTCTATAAAGCCTAATCCTTTTTCTTTTCTTTTTCCCTTTTCTCTTTCTTCTTCCTCTTCCTCTCTCTCGTGACCGTGAGCCCTCTCTCTCTCCCTCTCTCCCATTCGGACGCGGCGAGCCCCTCTCCGGCTACGGACGGCGGCGGGGCGACGGCGCGGACGCGTGGGCGACGGTGAGGCGATCTCGTGGGCGTGCGGCGAGCGTGGGAAGCGTGGGGAGTTCGTGAAGCTTCGAGCATTCTTCGTGATTCGTGATCGATTCGGCGGAGCATTCGCTCCATTGAGGTAGGGTGACGTTCCTTAGCCTCATGCCGATCTTTTCCGTGATTTATAGGCCGCGGGGAGGCCGAGAGGGGATCATTTGAGCGTTTTTGGGTTTTTCCATGATTTGGGGAGAGCTCGCCCGATCTATGGATTCAATGCATGGATTCGTGTTTTGAGGGCCTAGAATCATGCTAGGGGTCCCCAGGGCTCTTCCCCTTTGTTTTCCCCCTCTCCTATGGAGGTATGGGGGCGTGGTTGGATTTTTTGGGCGTTCTTACCATTTTCGGCCGCGGACTGAGAACGCGCTATACTCCAGTAGCGCGTTCTTGAGTGTCGCGCTGCCCCGACCGAGCGCGTTCATCGGAGAAGATGAACAGTTTGGCGGTTCGTGTCGCGCTATGGGGTCCTAGCGCGATCATCATTGTCGCGCTAGGAGGACCTAGCGCGATGGTCCCTGTCGCGCTAGGGTTCCCTAGCGCGATGGTCCGTGTCGCGCTATGGGGCCATAGCGCGACAACCCTTGTTGCGCTAGGGGACCCTAGCGCGACATGCCCTGTCGCGCTAGGTATCCCTAGCACGATTTGGTTCGTTGTTGGGTGTTCCCCTTGGGCCGTGTGTACGTCCCGGGCACCCCGTGGAGTTCCGTGACCGTGTCTTTAGTGTCCGGAAGTCCCGTTTGCCTCGGTCAGGCGTTTGACCGTGGGCAGTGCGTCTGTTTCTTTTCCGACCGTGGTTACCGTATGAAGAAGCTAGTACGTGGGGTGATTCCCACACGTTGTCGGGTTCGGACGTCGTTTTCTGTTGACTTGAGAGTCTACTCCTTTAGTGACCCTCCACTAGTCGTAGCCCACCAGTACGAGGTGCTGGTCTCACCTGGGAGTGGTGTACGGGCACCCACCTTTCGAGACAGTTTGTGGACCGGTTACCGTAGGCCCCTCGTCGGTAGCCAGAGTCCGGCTACGGGGGAAAACCGGTCAGAGGACCAGACCTAGTGACGCAAGGTCTGTGTGTGCACACGTGGTTGGGGGCGGTTGGACCCACGTCGACGGGCGTGACCCCAGCTAGTTACTTGTTTGTGGTTACTTGTACGGTGTTTGCGCCTCGGGTAGGACCTACCACGTCAGGCGGTTCACCTGCGGTGCGGTGTAAGACGTCAGGGGACGCTACCGGCTGTGCTTCTAGTGGGTGGTACTCCTGTCGAGTACGGAGTGTCAGATTGTCAGTCGTGTGTTTCCGACCTTCGGGTTTTACGGTTCGACCGTTGATTTCGATCTTCTCGTACCGTGGCACGTGTGTCGGTTTGCGTGCCGTAGGGTCTAGTTCTGTAGAGTACAGGGCTTTCCTTTCCGAGGTACTTTCCTACCGCTAGAGTAGTGGTTTCTCGTTTTACGAGGTAGGGTTCGAGTGATCCCTACTGAGTCTTGTTCCGAGACTCATTCCCTGCGTGTTTTCACCGTGTTTCAGGTGAGACGCCACCTTCGGGGAGCACGTCAGGAGCGCAGCGTGCTGCGGGTGCCCAGAGGTAGTGCCAGAGGTCAGAGCCGGGGGATGCCCCGTGTAGCTATACTTTTCTTTCTTGTCACTGTACTAGTCGTGGACTGTTCTTGCTGTTGTTGTTCTTTATTGTGGACCATGTAAAATGTTATTTTATTTCCTGCTTAATATTATAACTATTTAATTTCTGCAATTATTTGTGATACTTGTGTAGTTTCCACACCATCCTTTTAACCCTTCCGAGTCTTCGGACTCGTGGGTGGCGGTACGAGTCTCGGGTTATCGGGCCTTCCCGGTAATCGGATTCTCGGGTCGTTACAGCTGGTATCAGAGCGCGGTTGTGGAATTACATGAGAATCATAGGTAATTGTAGTGGTCCACTAGTCCACAACGATGATGTACATGTGACGCTGGCATTGGGCACCGCGTGTTTTATTCTGACATTGCCGTTTTCGTGTTTTCGGTCTTTTGCTTCAGGAGCGAGGATGGCGTCGAGGAGGAGTTCTCGCTCTCAGCAGGGGCAGTCGGCTGGAGGTCAGGAGATCCAGCAGGGGGTCCAGAGGGACCAGGAGGAGCATAGCAGAGTTCCGGGAGCTACCGAGGCCGCGGATGCTGTGAGAGCTCCGGGGGCCGAGGATTTCTTCCGTGGCATGTACCATCTCATGTCTCAGCAGTTCAGCGGAGAGACTGCTGAGGGCTCGTCAGTCAGGGGTGGGCCAGGCCGAGCGGTGAGGGACTTTATGCAGTTCCATCCACCTTACTTTAGCGGCCAGGCAGACCCTGATGCGGCTCGTGATTGGCTTGATGAGATGGAGCGGGTGTTCAGTTCTGCGAAGAGTACTGCCGAGGACAGAGTGGTGTTGTCCTACAACCAGCTGCAGGGTACGGCTCGGAGGTGGTGGTCTTCCGAGTGGAAGACGTCCTTTCAGCTTCGTCCACTTGAGCAGGTCGAGTGGGGTGACTTTGTCAGTGCTTTCGAGCGTACGTACTGTCCAGACGTCGTTGCTACGCAGCGGATGCGGGAGTTTCTGGAGCTGGTGCAGGGTGACATGTCCGTGTTGCAGTATAGGGCCCGATTTGTCGAGCTGGGTCGGTACGCACCTCATATCATGGAGCATGAGAGGGTGAGGACGACGCAGTTTGTGCAGGGCTTGAGGCTGGAGCTGAGGCACCATTTGATCGCGAATGGGGCCACTGATCTAGAGACGGCGTCTCGTGTTGCGATTTCCTTAGAGATGGATATGCAGAGGACTCGAGGACCGATCAGCCAGGGGCAGTCCGTGTCAGGTCGCAGCCAGCAGTCGGCTACCCAGCAGCAGGGTTTCTTCCAGCATGCGTCGGGTGGTTCAGGAGTACCGGCACCGGCAGCGTCAGTGGCAGGATCTGCGTCCTTCGGCTCGAAGATCAAGAAGTTCTTGAAGAAGAGTCTCCGGAAGAAGCACAAGGATCAGGGGCAGGCTTCATCGGGCAGTGTACAGCAGCCGATTCCTTTGCAGCGTCAGAGATCAGTGGGTGGATCGCGAGGACCTTGTCCACGGTGTGGTGGGACCCACCCAGGCAGGCAGTGCACGGCGCCGATCATCTGTTTTCGGTGTGACCAGCCAGGGCATATGGCGCGTGACTGTCCTCAGAGGCCGCCGCAGCAGCAGTTTCCTCAGCAGCAGCAGGTTCCCCAGCAGCAGAGGCAGCAGCAGCAGGGACAGTATCCGCCGCTACCCAGGTCAGCTAGTGTGGGAGGCAGGCAGAGGGCTCGGGGCCAGATCACGCACATGACCAGGGCAGAGGCAGTGGCGTCGCAGCTCGTGGAAGGTACCGTTCAGATTTTGGGTTGTGCGGCTTGGGTTTTATTTGATTCTGGCGCATCTCATTCGTTTATTTCGTAGGATTTCGCGTCGAGCGTCGAGGAGCCGGTGACCCAGTTGTCCTGTGATTTGGCAGTGGAGTTGCCTTCGGGTGACTTTATGGTCACTCCGTATTGCTTCGACCAGGTTCCGGTGTGGATCGATGGGCGGAGTATGCCAGGCAGGTTGTATGCATTGCAGCTTCGGGATTACGACGTGATTCTAGGCATGGATTGGCTCGAGACTCATGGAGCGGTGGTGGATTGTGGAATGAAGAGGGTCTACTTCCAGCATCCGAGCAAGAGGACCTTCTATTTCCAAGGTATCCGTTCCACCTCTTCTCGATTCCTTATCTCTGCTATTCGAGCCCGTCGATTGCTTGATTCAGGTTGTCAGGGTTTTCTCGCGTCTGTGGTTGTGTCTGACCGGATGGAGCCGGATGTCGAGGACATTGCGGTGGTGTGCGAGTTTCCCGATGTTTTTCCTGAGGAGTTGCCTGGATTACCTCCCCAGCGGGAGATCGATTTCGTGATCGAGGTTGTACCTGGTACGGGACCTTTGGCGAAGGCTCCCTACCGTATGGCCCCCGCTGAGCTGAGGGAGTTGAGGGCGCAGTTGCAGGAACTGTTGGCCAAGGGGTACATTCGTCCGAGCTTTTCCCCTTGGGGTGCGCCCGTCTTGTTCGTGAAGAAGAAGGACGGTAGTCTGCGGCTATGCATTGACTATCGGCAACTGAATGAAGTGACCATTAAGAACAAGTATCCGTTGCCGCGGATTGATGATTTGTTCGACCAGCTTCAGTCTGCGCGAGTGTTCTCGCGGATTGATTTGCGGTCCGGTTACTATCAGCTGAGAATTCACGAGTCCGATGTGGAGAAGACTGCATTCAGTACGAGGTACGGGCATTATGAGTTTCTGGTGATGCCGTTTGGGCTCACCAATGCCCCAGTAGCCTTCATGGACTTGATGCAGAGGGTGTTCCATCCGTATTTGGACCAGTTCGTGGTCATCTTTGTGGATGACATCCTTGTTTATTCGCAGTCTACTGAGGAGCATGCGTACCATTTGGGTGTGGTGCTGCAGACGTTGCGAGATCACCAGTTGTATGCGAAGCTCAGCAAGTGCGAGTTTTGGCTCAGCGAGGTGCACTTTCTGGGGCACGTGATTTCTGGTGATGGCATTTCCGTGGATCCCGCCAAGGTCGAGGCTGTGATGCAATGGCCGAGGCCGAGGTCGGTGACGGAGATCCGGAGTTTCTTGGGGCTTGCGGGTTACTATCGCCGGTTTATCCAGGATTTTTCCCGCATTGCGACCCCGATGACGAGGCTCACGCGGAAGGATGTGCCTTTCGTTTGGTCCGAGGAGTGTGAGCAGAGCTTCAGGGAACTGAAGAGGTTGCTCACCTCGGCTCCGGTGTTAGTTTTACCTTCTGGATCGGGAGGTTTCGTGGTGTGTACAGATGCTTTCGGCGTCGGATTGGGTGCTGTTCTGATGCAGCATGGTAGAGTGGTGGCTTATGCATCTCGGCAGCTAAAGCCCCATGAGGAGAACTACCCTACCCATGATCTTGAGTTGGCGGCGGTGATCTTCGCGCTGAAGATCTGGAGGCATTATCTGTACGGTGAGAAGTTCGAGGTGTTCACTGACCATCAGAGTTTGAGGTATGTGTTCTCGCAGAGAGATCTGAACCTCAGACAAAGGCGTTGGATGGAGTTCATGAAGGACTATGACTTCACCCTGTCTTATCAGCCGGGCAGGATGAATGTCGTCGCCGATGCCTTGAGTCGGAAGGTGGCGGTCAGTACCTTGATGCTGAGGAAGTGGAGGCTCTGGGAACAGGTGCCCGAAGTATCCTTCAGGCTCAAGATTCCCCAGGAGCGAGGGTTGGCAGTGCTTGCGAGTCTGACTGTCACTCCTGCTATCCGTCGTCAGGTGACAGAGGCTCAGCATGCGGACCCTGAGTTGCCCCGGATTCTTGCGATGGCTGATGTGGAACTTGACGAGGACGGTGCTGCGAGGTTTCGTGGCAGGTTGTACGTCCCAGCGGAGGAGCAGGTTCGTCGTGCGGTGTTACGCGAGGCTCATGGGAGCAGGTACACTGTACACCCGGGTGCGACGAAGATGTATCGGAACTTGCGGAGGCAGTTCTGGTGGCCTGGCATGAAGAGAGATGTCGCAGAGTTTGTGGCCAGGTGCCTGATCTGTCAGCAGGTGAAGGCGGAGCATCAGCGACCAGGAGGTACTCTCCAGCCCTTGGATGTTCCTACTTGGAAGTGGGACCATGTGACCACGGATTTTGTGGTGGGGTTGCCAAGGACCCCGAGTGGGCAGGACAGTATTTGGTTGCTGGTGGATCGGCTGACGAAGGTGACACGGTTGTTACCGGTCAAGGTCAGCTGGAGCGTGTCTAAGTTGGCTCGTTTCTATGTGGAGCGGATCGTGCCGTTGCATGGGATTCCCATTTCGATCGTGTCGGATCGAGATCCGCGCTTTACTTCTGGATTCTGGAGGAGTTTCCAGCGAGCTCTTGGCACGAAGTTGGCTTTTAGCTCGGCGTATCATCCTCAGTCAGATGGTCAGTCTGAGAGGACCATTCAGACTTTGGAGGACATGCTGAGATCCTGCTGCCTGGAGTGGCAGGGGAGTTGGATTCATCACCTACCGTTGGTGGAGTTTGCCTATAACAACAGCTATCATTCGAGCATCGGCATGGCTCCTTATGAGGCATTGTATGGGCGTCCTTGTCGGACTCCACTTGACTGGTTTGAGGTGGGTGAGCGTGTTTTGACGGGACCGGAGTTGGTGCAGCAATGTGTGGACTGTGCACCTGGTTCGTCAGAACATGTTGGCGGCCCAGAGTCGGCAGAAGAGCTATGCTGACCGTAGGAGGCAACCCCTTGAGTTCGCCGTGGGCGATCATGTGTTCTTGAGAGTTTCTCCGATGAAGGGGGTGATGCGTTTTGGACGGCGTGGGAAGCTGAGTCCCCGCTACATTGGTCCTTTCGCGATTGTGGAGCGCATCGGTAAGGTTGCTTACCGATTGCAGTTACCTCCTGAGTTGGCGTCGGTGCATGACGTGTTCCACGTCTCGATGTTGCGGAAGTATATGCCCGATGACTCTCATGTACTCGAGTTTTCTGTTTGGCCTGAGGTGACTCCAGATCTTTCTCTCCCAGAGTTTCCGATCCGCGTGGAGGATAGGCGAGAGCAGCGCCTGCGGAACAAGGTCATTCCCTTGGTAATGGTCGTGTGGCAACGACACTCTGGTGGTGAGGCTTCGTGGGAACGTGAGGACGAGATGCGTCAGCAGTTCCCGTATCTGTTTGAGTGAGTCTTCCTCTTCTTTCCCCTTGAGTTGTTCTCAATTTCGAGGACGAAATTCCTTGAGGGGGGAGGGCTGTAATATTCCGGACCTTTCGGATCCTTCTTCGTGGGTCCCGGATCTGGTTTCTCGGAGCGTCCAGCTCCGTTGTGTCTGAAATTTCGTTTCGGACATCTTTCGTGTTCGGATCGGCGCGATCCGGAGTCGTTTCGGAGGCCCGGAGGCGTTCCGCGGCTTTTCCGCGTGTGTTTTCCGATTCCCGGTGTGTGTTTCGGCTTTTCCTTCGGACGCTCGCTGCGGGTTAACTGGGCCGTTCACCCGGGCACGAGTGGTACCGTTGCGATCGGTGCGTTCCGAGGATTCCGGAAATGTATTTTTCTATTTTTTGGTATTTTTCTGAAAATTTGGATTTTCTATAAAGCCTAATCCTTTTTCTTTTCTTTTTCCCTTTTCTCTTTCTTCTTCCTCTTCCTCTCTCTCGCGACCATGAGCCCTCTCTCTCTCCCTCTCTCCCATTCGGACGCGGCGAGCCCCTCTCCGGCTACGGACGGCGGCGGGGCGACGGCGCGGACGCGTGGGCGACGGTGAGGCGATCTCGTGGGCGTGCGGCGAGCGTGGGAAGCGTGGGGAGTTCGTGAAGCTTCGAGCATTCTTCGTGATTCATGATCGATTCGGCGGAGCATTCGCTCCATTGAGGTAGGGTGATGTTCCTTAGCCTCATGCCGATCTTTTCCGTGATTTATAGGCTGCGGGGAGGCCGAGAGGGGATCATTTGAGCGTTTTTGGGTTTTTCCATGATTTGGGGAGAGATCGCCCGATCTATGGATTCAATGCATGGATTCGTGTTTTGAGGGCCTAGAATCATGCTAGGGGTCCCCAGGGGTCTTCCCCTTTGTTTTCCCCCTCTCCTATGGAGGTATGGGGGCGTGGTTGGGTTTTTTGGGCGTTCTTACCGTTTTCGGCCGCGGACTGAGAACGCGCTATACTCCAGTAGCGCGTTCTTGAGTGTCGCGCTGCCCCGACCGAGCGCGTTCATCGGAGAAGATGAACAGTTTGGCGGTTCGTGTCGCGCTATGGGGTCCTAGCGCGATCATCATTGTCGCGCTAGGAGGACCTAGCGCGATGGTCCCTGTCGCGCTAGGGTTCCCTAGCGCGATGGTCCGTGTCGCGCTATGGGGCCATAGCGCGACAACCCTTGTTGCGCTAGGGGACCCTAGCGCGACATGCCCTGTCGCGCTAGGTATCCCTAGCGCGATTTGGTTCGTTGTTGGGTGTTCCCCTTGGGCCGTGTGTGCGTCCCGGGCACCCCGTGGAGTTCCGTGACCGTGTCTTTGGTGTCCGAAAGTCCCGTTTGCCTCGGTCAGGCGTTTGACTGTGGGCAGTGCGTCTGTTTCTTTTCCGACCGTGGTTACCGTACGAAGGAGCTAGTACGTGGGGTGATTCCCACACGTTGTCGGGTTCGGACGTCGTTTTCCGTTGACTTGAGAGTCTACTCCTTTAGTGACCCTCCACTAGTCGTAGCCCACCAGTACGAGGTGCTGGTCTCACCTGGGAGTGGTGTACGGGCACCCACCTTTCGAGACGGTTTGTGGACCGGTTACCGTAGGCCCCTCGTCGGTAGCCAGAGTCCGGCTACGGGGGAAAACCGGTCAGAGGACCAGACCTAGTGACGCAAGGTCTATGTGTGCACACGTGGTTGGGGGCGGTTGGACCCACATCGACGGGCGTGACCCCAGCTAGTTACTTGTTTGTGGTTACTTGTACGGTGTTTGTGCCTCGGGTAGGACCTACCACGTCAGGCGGTTCACCTGCGGTGCGGTGTAAGACGTCAGGGGACGCTACCGGCTGTGCTTCTAGTAGGTGGTACTCCTGTCGAGTACGGAGTGTCAGACTGTCAGTCGTGTGTTTCCGACCTTCGGGTTTTACGGTTCGACCGTTGATTTCGGTCTTCTCGTACCGTGGCACGTGTGTCGGTTTGCGTGCCGTAGGGTCTAGTTCTGTAGAGTACAGGGCTTTCCTTTCCGAGGTACTTTCCTACCGCTAGAGTAGTGGTTTCTCGTTTTACGAGGTAGGGTTCGAGTGATCCCTACTGAGTCTTGTTTCGAGACTCATTCCCTGCGTGTTTTCACCGTGTTTCAGGTGAGACGCCACCTTCGGGGAGCGCGTCAGGAGCGCAGCGTGGTGCGGGTGCCCAGAGGTAGTGCCAGAGGTCAGAGCCGGGGGATGCCCCGTGTAGCTGTACTTTTCTTTCTTGTCACTGTACTAGTCGTGGACTGTTCTTGCTGTTGTTGTTCTTTATTGTGGACCATGTAAAATGTTATTTTATTTCCTGTTTAATATTATAACTGTTTAATTTCTGCAATTATTTGTGATACTTGTGTAGTTTCCACACCATCCTTTTAACCCTTCCGAGTCTTCGGACTCGTGGGTGGCGGTACGAGTCTCGGGTTATCGGGCCTTCCCGGTAATCGGATTCTCGGGTCGTTACACATGGACCCTGAAAAGGTCCAAGCCATCCTCGATTGGCCAGAGCCCCGCACTCTCCATGAAGTCCGAAGCTTTCATGGGTTAGCCACCTTTTACCGTAGGTTCATCCGTGGGTTCAGCACAGTCACAGCCCCTATCACCGACTGCCTCAAAAAGTGGACCTTTGTGTGGACCAAGTCAGCATCTAGGGCCTTCCAAGAGCTCAAAGAAAGGATGACCCAAGCCTCGGTATTATACCTCCCTGACTTCTCCAAAGTCTTTGAGGTGACTTGTGATGCCTCCGGGGTAGGAATTGGTGGGATCCTTAGCCAGGAAGGACACCCAGTGGCCTACTTTAGTGAGAAGTTGTGTGATGCCAAGATGAGGTACTCCACCTACGACAAGGAATTTTATGCCGTGGTACAATCCCTCCGACATTGGAGATACTATCTCTTGCCTAAAGAATTTTTCATATTCTCCGACCATGAGGCCCTGAAATACCTCAACTCCCAGCAGAAACTGAATGCTCGGCATGCCCGATGGGTCGAATACATCCAGGCCTACACATTTGTGATCAAACATAAAGCCGGAAGTGAAAACCGTGCTTCCGATGCCCTCAGTAGGAGAATTTCCTTGCTAGCTACCATTCGGGTAGAAGTCATAGGATTTGAAAGACTCAAGGAGGAGTACTCTGATTGCCCGGACTTTGGTCTAATCCATACCACTCTGTCCACCCTCTCACCTAAGGAACACCAAGGATTCATCTTAGAGGACGGATTCATCTTCAAAGGCCATAGACTTTGCATACCTAGAACCTCTACGGGATTTCCTGGTCTGGGAGTTACATGCAGGAGGCCTTGCTGGGCATTTTGGGGTGCATAAAACCATTGCTTTGGTTGAGGGTCAGTTCTACTGGCCAAGCCTCAAAAGGGACGTAGCCAAAATTGTAGGACAGTGCCGGATATGTGCCTCAGCCAAACAGACAAGACAGAACACAGGCCTATACACCCCACTCCCTGTCCCTGATCGTCCCTGGCAGGACTTAAGCATGGACTTCGTCTTAGGCCTACCTAGGACTCAAAAAAGGCATGATTCCATCTTTGTCGTAGTGGATAGGTTTTCTAAGATGGCCCATTTCATCCCCTGCTCTAAAACCTCTGATGCCTCTCATGTGGCCCATCTATTCTTCGATGAGGTAGTCCGCCTCCATGGCCTACCCAAGACCATCATTTCTGATAGGGATGTCAAATTCACCAGCTATTTCTGGAAAACTCTCTGGCACCTAATGGGGACCCTTCTCAAATTTTTCACGGCCTATCACCCTCAAACTGATGGCCAGACCGAAGTCATTAATAGGAGTCTTGGGAATCTACTCCGTTGTCTTGTTGAGGATCGCCCCGGGACTTGGGATCTCATATTACCCCAGGCAGAGTTTGCATACAACAATTCAGTGAATAGGTCGATAGGGATGAGCCCATTTGAAGCTGTGCATGGGTACAAGCCTAGAAAGCCTACAGATCTCATTCCTTTGCCTCCACATGCTAGAGTGTCTATTAGTGCTGAGTCGTTTGCCCAACACATGAAAGAATTGCATGAAGAAATCCGCAAACACATTAACAAAAGCAATGAGGTGTATAAAAAAATGGCCGATTCCCACCGACGCCACCAGGAGTTTCACGAGGGTGACTATGTGATGGTAAGAACTGAGAGGCTTTTCCCTGGAAATGTCTCCAAACTGAGGTCGCGTGGATCACGCCCCTTCCAGGTTCTGAGGAGGATTGGCATAAACGCTTATGTGTTGGACCTCCCCGAGGAGTACGCAGTAAGTCCCACATTCAATGTGGCTGACTTGGTGCCATATAGGGGTCCCACGGTGACACCTAGTGAGGGAATTGAGCCTGTTCCACCTTCTGAGAGAGCCACCACCCATGAGAGAGTTCCACCAGTCTAGAGGGGCCAACGGGAGCAAATAGAGCGGATATTGGATGAACAGGTCACTGTCACCCGGAGCAAAGCATACGAGCGATACTTGGTCAGGTGGAAGGGCCGGCCCCCTTCAGATGATTCATGGGTGAGTAGGGAGGATCTTCAGCAGCTGGACCCCGACCTCCTGGAGCATTACCGCAGTCGAGTGGACCCTTTCTCGACAGAGTCGAGCTCTTCACAGCCCGGGGGAGTTGATGGGGACATCACCCAGGATTCCCTTTGGCTCGACACCTCTCTCCCTTCCGGAGACAGGTAGTGTGTGACTGCACGACTGGATGGGCCCACGGTGACACAGGAGCTTATTACTGAGGACATGTTGATGTATTTTCTCCTTTCTTGAGTCATTTTGATGTACTTGTCCTTATTTTGAGTCATGTCCCTAGGTCATCACGTTATTTATCTATGTTTGCTAGGCTAGGGGGTCATATGGGCCCAATTAGATGGGCCTGGCCCATGGGCGCCCTCTTCCTTCCCACACCCCCTTGCTTATTTGTTTTTAGCATATTCTCCAGGGACTTTTTGTAAATGTTGGGATCCCTATATATAGGACCCCAACCCCCCCTTGAGATGGTTAATGAAGTATTGAATATTTGAGCATAAGTGCCCCCCCTCTCTAGCTCTCTCTCTCTCTCTCTCTCTAGGGGGCGAATCCCTCTCTCTCTTCCCCCTTCTCTCTCTCTCTCCCTTGGGCGAACTTGCCCTTTCACCTCCCCCTTCCCCTGCCACCTCAGCTGCCACCTCACCCTCCACCCCTTCACCTCCCCTAGGCCACTTAATACTCATCAATTTCCTCCACTTCCCAAGCAACCCTTCCTATTCCCCATACCCCTTCCCCACCTCCAAGACACCCATCCCTCTTCCCCAAGCAACCTTCCCACTCCCCCACACCCTCATTCATATCCCTTGACCATCCCAATCCCCACCCCACCACAAGTTGCGCACCACCCTCGCCAACTACACCCATCCCCTTGCCTTGGCCGACCCCTCCACCCCCCTTTCTCCAAGCTTCGGCCCTCTCACCCCTCCACTCTCCTACACCTCCATACTACCTGCTCTGCCTCTCTCTTCACCCCCACACACCCCTCCCCCATCTGCTATCACCACCACCCTTCCCTCCATTACCAAACTCCAATCCCCCTTAACCTAACCCCACCACCATCCCATTCATCCTGTCACATCTGCAGGTGGCAGAAGAAGGCCCGTCTTGCAGAAGCTCCCCTGAGGTCATCCGGCGACATATGATAGCGTACCTTACCTTTCTGGAAAGGTCGTCCAATCCACTACGCAGGCGAGAAAGAATCGTACCATTCCGAGTCTGGAGCTACCCGGGAGAGCCATTCTCCCTCGACTGCACCAAGCTCCATCTGCAGAGCACCAGAGTTCGACCAGAAGCTGAACCACGATTCACAGTGAAGGAATCTGACTGAAGTTCCTTCTCCAAAGTTCTTCCGCCCCCTGTCCCCGACCAGGAGAAAGAAGCAGAGCTACATTCGGCGTCCGGAAGCCAAAGTTATGATTTTTCCCCTCCAGTCGCGCGGGACTGCCTTCTCCAGTCTTCTGCGACCAGCACTCACTCATCGGTGTCCCCCAGGCCACCCCGACTTCTGACGGCCTCCCCACCAGTTTTTATGCAAAGAGGGTTCATCCACGGTTCCAGAAATTCTGACGGTTCGAGATTCGGAGCTCGGGAGCCCATGGTACAACCTCTGCATCCTACTGCATCAGATCTGAAACTGTCAACCCCAGATTCCTTCGTCCTGTTCAAGCCTCTGCCGCGGCCAGCGACGACGTTAGAAGAATTCAGTAAAATTCAGAGGCGTCCCAGATTCTGTCACGAAGAATTCCCTCCTGGTCTCATCGCCGGCAGAATTCCTGAGTAAGAACTACGACTGCAACAGCGGCGGCCTGTCCCCTCTCACAGCAAGCGAGCAGATCCTACGTCGGCTTCCTCTCCTACAACCTCGGCGAGTTTCCCCCTCCCGCCTGGCTGGCTTAGCGCCCCTCCCTACGTGGAGGTAGTGTTTGGATGTAAGCTTGATTTCCCCACCCTTAGTCCAACTCTCCTGCGTGAGGAGTAGTGTTTGTATTAAGCAGCTCAAGCTACATCGGCGCAGTGTGCGGGATCCACACTTCCCCGCTCGCCCACGTCTCCGAACGGGGTTGGTTTCTTCAAACCAACCAGGTGAGCTCTAAACTTTGCTCCATTACTATTTAGTGTCTATTTATTTAATATCCGTAGACGTAGCTCCGTTGTGCATGCGAGCGAGTGCCCGATCTCGGAACCACCATCTTAGTGTGGTCACCGTGGCTAAAGTGAGAGAGTGAGACCTAGTGCCCCAATTGGCACCGGCCAGCCCCATAAGCGTGGGCTACGTACCCTCGGGAGGGCAACCCTAGCCCAGCTGGCACTCTACCAGCAAGGGTCTTGATCCATCACCTCCCCCTAGCATCATTTAGTCACCCCGGGCTCGCGTGTGTGCGACGGCGATTTGGCCCCGATTTATCAACTTAATTGCTATGTGGTTGTGAATGCGGAATAGGTCCTAAGTTTACATTTGATTGCTGCATACCCCGTAGTGGCTTCACATCAAAAGGACGTGCAGGAGGTGCGGGTGCCGGTGGATGGGCTGTGGGTGGGGCCGTAAGATGCTGGGGACGAGGAAGGTCCCTCGGGGGTGGAGGACGGGGCCTAGGAGCAAACGGCTCGGGACGAGCGGGCTCCTGAGGTCGAGCCATGGGGGCCCTCGGGTACGTGCCAGAAGAGCCACGGGGCTCGACACTACGAAGGGGAAAAGAGCCCAACCGGTGGGGTGACTCGAACTCGGCCTCGAACTGCTCCAATTCGAGAGCAATCTGATACGCCTGCTCCAAAGTGGTCGCATTGCGACGAAAGAGTTCATATTGATAATTGGGCCGCAGACCTCTCCGAAAACAGGATATCGTCATGGTGCTCTCTTCCGTGACCCCGCACCGCAAGTAATACTCATCGAACTCGGCGGTGTACTCGGTCACGGATCGGTTCCCTTGGGCGATGCTTTGCCACTTGTCTATAAGACGTTGGCGATATGAGGCGGGAAGGTATTTCTCCCTCAATTTGATTTTCATATCATCCCAAGTATCGATTTGGGGTTGACGTCGCTGGTTGAGCAGGCTCTCCACATTGATCCAATAAGTTTGGGCCTGCCCTTGCAGCTTCATCTTTGCGTATCGGACTCTTCGGTGGTCCGTCATCTCAAACCACTCGAAGTACCGGTCCATGCCGGCCTCCCAATCTAAATACACCCTAGGGTCCAAGGACCCGCTAAAAGTGGGAGGGTCCGCACGCACACCCCTAAGAATGCGGTCGTCATCCTCGTCATCACGATTCCATCGTTGATGACGACGACCGTTACCCCCTTGATCATTATCAGATGCATAATCATCCACCACATGCACCTGTTGAACCCCAACATTCTCCACTTGAGCCCTTGGCACAGCGGGTTGCTGCACCGGCTCTTGTTGGCCATTCGTCGGCACGGGTTGCGCCGCTACTGGGCCTCTCTCTAGGATGGCAATTCTCCCAACTAGACCCTGGATGGACTGATCCGAAGACTCGGCCCGATCCTCGAGGGCTTTCATCCGCCCTTCTAGACGCGTCCCTATGCCATCCATACGCGTACTAAGACCATCCATACGCGTGTCTAAACGATCCATGATGGCTAGGAAAACATCGGCCGTCGAGGACTCATCGGAGCTACGGGCCCGGGAATCCGCCATAGGTGGTGGTGGCGAGTATTGGGTACCTCGACGGGTGGGCATGCAACTGACACACGACCTAGAAGACACCGACTAATGCAAACACACACTAAGTGATGCACTTAGACCTAAACCAATATCCGGTACGGGGCGGAGTTAATCGATCCGAAGATCACTCCCGCAAGTATGCGACCTCCCGGTAGGCGTTGCCTAACGTTCGGACAACACCTTTTAAGATACCGAATAAAGGGTGCAGATGCAATTTAGAACACACTTTTTTTTGTTTTGAAAATAATGATGGTCTAGACTCGACTTAGACCATGATGCATGCAAGACATATGCAAAGACTACCCTAGACTCGACTTCTCTGATACCAAACTGATGCGGGACGGACATGCCGGGTACCTTGAAGAAATCGCCGTCCAGTCTTGAAGAAAAGGCAGATGGGGGCTGTGTTGTTGCTGATCCGCCACCACCACCGCAAGGGCTGGTTGGTGATCTAGAAGATTTGTCTGGTTCTTTTGTGAAGTTGTTTCAAGGAAGAGAGAGCAAGCCGAAGAAGAAGGAGACGCAGCTGGTAAAGCATCCTCCGATGCCATTGGTCCGCCAGGGGCCGCGGGAAATGAGGAGCTCTGTCATTACCTATTCTATGTCGCCTTCCCGTCTCGCCTCTTGGTTTCAGCAATTGGGGTCTATTCCCCATTCCCCTCCGATCCTGGTCGACCCGTGCTTCACGGAGAGACCTGAAATTTTATTCGTTCCCTACGCTTGCGGGCACTGCCCGCCTATTGATCTGTCAACACTATTTACTCCTCCTCCCCCCGGAGCTCAGCTCCATGAAATGTGGTTTTCCTCTTCCGATCCTTTCTTTGACTGCATATTTCCGGAATTGTTCCCTATGCAGTTACCTCCTCCTCCGTCTTCTTCCTCCTCCTGCTGCATGATCACCTCCGGCCTCCAAAAAAAAACGTCAATTTCAAAATGGAGGTCTCAATGGAAGATTACGCTATGTTCTGCTCAGGTTCCCAGGGGCACGAGACCCATGTTTCTCTTCCAGTAGATTTCCTCTCTCCTATGGTAGATGTACAGTGTGCAGAGTCTTCTAGGTTAGTCGAGTCAGTGGGAGTAGAGTCTAGCTCGAGTCTAGTCAGCCCATCCACGTCTGCAGCGCACCCCGTGATGCGTCATCCCAAAGCCATTCCCGATAGGTTTCTGCAAGATCTGGTTGAAATATGCCACGCCCTTCTAAAGTGCCATGAATTTGTAGAAACCGCGATCGTCTTGGAAGATGATGAAGAATTGGAGGGGGTATGGAGCAATGATGAACTAGAGGTATATGAAATCGTGAACGAGAAGGACCCAGCTGATGATAAGGAAAGTGAGGTGGGTGACACTGCTGATTTACACGCACAAGGCATAAAGAAGTTTGACGAACCTTCCTCGGCAGTGGATGAACCCACTAAGGAGATTAATCTCGGAACAGAAGAGGATCCCAGGCCCATACTTATTTCTGCTAACCTCCCTCCTCAGGTCGAAGAGGATCTCATCAAGGTTTTGAAGGAGTACATCGACTCTTTTGCCTGGTCCTATGAGGACATGCCAGGTCTTGGCCCCGCACTGGTTGAACATCGATTGATCCTAAAACCAGGGGCAACACCCGTTAAGCAAAAAGTGAGAAGGTTTCACCCGCAGATGGCCCTGAGGATTAAGGAAGAGGTTGATAAATTACACAAGGCCAGGTTCATTAGAGTTGTGCTATATCCACAATGGGTGGCAAACATAGTCCCAATAATGAAGAAGGATGGTAAAATTCGGATTTGCATTGATTTCAGAGACTTGAATAAGGCATGCCCGAAAGACGATTTTCCACTTCCTCACATCGATGTCTTAGTTGACAATACAGCTGGATACGAAGCCCTCTCTTTCATGGATGGTTATTTTGGATATAACCAAATCCTTCTAGCTCCAGAAGACCAAGAAAAGACCTCGTTCACTACGCCTTGGGGCACATACTGCTATGTTGTCATGCCCTTTGGATTGAAAAATGCAGGTGCCACTTATCAAAGGGCGATGATGGCCATTTTTCACGATATGATGCATGTCTACTTGGAAGCTTACGTGGATGATATTTTGGTCAAATCGAGGTCTCAAGAAGAACACCCCGCCATTCTAGCCAAAGTGTTGCAAAGGGCTAGGAAATATAAGTTAAAAATGAATCCGAAGAAATGTGTATTTGGAGTTGCATCAGGGAAATTGCTTGGGTTCATAGTTAGTAAACGGGGGATTCAGATCGACCCAAACAAAACAAAGGCCGTCATGGAAATGCCGCAGCCAAAGAACATTACTGAACTTCGAGGTTTGATTGGGCATTCGCAATTTATTAGGAGATTCATATCTCAACACTCGCAAAGATGCCACCCATTTTATGAACTGTTAAAGGCAGGCGCGAAATTTGAATGGAATGAACAATGCCAAGAGGCCTATGAGGAGCTTAAGGTTTACCTTTCTAATCCCCCGGTTCTACAGCCACCCGTCTCTGGGAAACCTCTGATACTGTACATTTCTGTGATTGAGGACTCCCTAGGAGCTGTCTTGGCACAGGTAGATGATGAAGGAAGGGAAAGGGCAGCATACTACCTCTCGAGGTTATTTAATCCTGTTGAATCTAAGTATACTGCCATGGAGAAGACCTGTGCGGCGCTAGTATGGGTAGCTCAGAAGCTTAAACACTATTTCCTTGCCCACGAGGTTAGGCTGATCTCTAGAATGGACCACATTCGTTATCTCTTGGAAAAGCCTGTCCTTTCTGGCCGACTAGCTCGCTGGCAGAGCTTTCTTTCCCAGTTTGACATCACCTTCATCGTTCAGAAAGCAATCAAGGGATATGCTATTGCTGAGCACCTCGCTCATTCTCCTATCCCTCGTACTGATTCAATCCAAGACGAGTTCCCTGATGAACACTTGGCAGTAATGACTCATCTTCCTTTCTGGTCTCTTCATTTCGATGGTGCTCTTAATTCCAAGGGCAGTGGAGTTGGCGCCGTTCTTCTTACTCCGGAGGGAGTAACCATCCCTGTGGCTTATCAACTCTCATTCCCTGCCACTAATAATATAGCCGAGTATGAGGCTCTCCTTGCCGGTCTGAAGCACGCCTACCTCATGGGCGCGCGGTACCTTAACATCATAGGAGACTCTCAATTGGTGTTGCGTCAAGTTCTGTCAACTTACCGCACCCGTGACCCTAAGCTTAAGCCCTATCAAGATCTGGTCACGCTCTTGGCTAGGCAGTTCCGGAAACTTATCTATATTCATACTCCTCATTCTCAGAACATCTTGGCTGACGCACTTGCGTCACTCGCTTCTTCCCTCGCGTTCCCCCTCAGTCGTGCCACTGAGACCATTGTGGTCTAGCGGTTAGATGTTCCTTCCCCGCAGGATCCCTGGTTCGACAACCTTAGGAAGTATGTAGAGAAGAAGATAGAAAGGGTGGAGGTGAGAGAAGTATCATTGACTGAGCTTGAGGAAATCATCGAAGAAGAAGAATTGCCATGGTTCTATGAAATTGAGCAATATTGCAGGGATGGCATATTTCCGGAGGCTGCCAATGCTGAACAGAGAAAGGCCATTAGAAGAGTCGCTGCAAGATATACGATTGTTGCAGGTGAGTTATATAGGCGGGCTCTGAACGGAGTTCTAATGAGGTGTCTAGATGATGAAGAGGCTTGGAAAGTAGTAGAAGCAGCTCACTCCAGCGAATGTGGAGGGCATGTGAATGGACAGGTGTTGGCAAAGAAGATTCTTAGGCAGGGCTATTACTGGCCGACCCTAGAAGAAGATTGCTCCACCTATGTCCGTAGGTGTCTCCAGTGCCAGCTCCATGCTGACAAAATCCATGCTCCTGCTTCTTCTCTTCATCCTCTTTCTGCTCCTTGGCCGTTCTCCATGTGGGCCTTTGATATCATCGGACCCCTCGGTGACCCGAATTCCGCAGTCAAGCAGAAATCCTTCATTTTGACGGCTACGGAGTACTTCACCAAATGGGCGGAAGCTGAAGCTTATGCAGAGATCAAAGCCACCACAGTATGCCGCTTTATTATGAAGAACATCATCTCGTGGTTTGGAGTGTCAGGCGACATCGTCACCGACAACGGCCCTCAATTCGTATCACAAGAACTCCGGGACCTTTATAAGAAATTCAATATAGCTTTGCATCATTCATCACCATACTACCCTCAAGGTAATGGCCAAGCTGAGGCCACAAATAAAACCCTTCTCAAAATTATCAAGAAAACATGCGAATCACATAAATTTGCTGATTGGGCCGACAAACTGATAGAAGCTCTATGGGCCTATCGCACCTCCGTCCGCACCCCTACAGGGCAGACTCCTTTTGCTCTCACTTATGGGATGGAGGCGGTACTCCCGTATGAGATTTTGATCCCTTTCCTAAGAGTGCAGCTAGACAAAGAACTTAATCTCGACGAACGTCGAGAGGCGTTGCTAGTCCAACTGGAACTCTTGGACGAGAAGAGGCTTAATGCGGCCAACCATGTTTCGGTTTATCAAAAGCGTGTCTCGCGGTATTTTCAAAAGAAGGTCATTGAAAGAAAATTTCAAGTGGATAATATGGTTTTGAAACGCAAATTCATCAGATCAGCAGGTCCCAGGTCTAAACTACAACCCAACTGGGAAGGGCCATTCGTAATCAAGGAAGCTTATCCGGGTAACGCGTATCGTCTAATCAACGCGGAGGGTGAAGAATTGTCAAACCCGTGGAATGGGCTGTATTTAAAATGCTTCTATCTATAGAGTCAAAACCAGCAACGGCTCGATGGCGGGGTGCACCCCACCTGACCGCGAAAGGAGGACCCTCGTCCAGCATCTCACACACTACACAGTCGCCCGTGGTTCGGTTTCCTACTTTCCTGCCCGACACAGTTTCTCCTTTGGCCATGCCTGGGGAAAGTGAAGGTCCTTGTATTTTCTCTCCCTCGGCTGAAAATAAGGGCAAGTGGTGAATAAGGGGGCGAGAACTGACCTGGACCCCCCTCTAAAAGAGGTCTCAAATAGGGGCATCCCGTTAAGACCTTATTCCGCAAAGAAAAGGAAAAAGAAAAGCAAAAAAAAGGGGGAAAGAAGAGGGGCAAAATCAAAAGTCAAGGCTGAGAGCACAAAGCTCGAAGCTCTCAAAATCCCCAAATAATACAACTAGGCATGGCAAGAGTGGAAGTACAGTTTCCCCGCGGGACATTATGAGCCCGGTCGTATGCGTGCCAAGAGCGAATGTAGGTTCGATAACGGACGCAAAGCCCTGGCACAACAGACCGGATTCTTTGAAAAGGGGAGTGTCTTGGGAAGAACTCAAGCCCTAAAATCTCTACACCTACCACCAGCTTCACTACTCAATCTTTTTCAATTTTCCAAGGAACGAATCCCACCCCGGGTATGGCCTCGGCAGAAACACCGTTGAGCAAAGTTGACCCCGGCCACGGGCGGCCCCCTTTTCGCACGTGCTGGGTCCGGGAAGTCCATAGCGAGATGAGAGGGTCCCTGTTATTTAAGCTTGAACCGGTTCCAAAACCCAAAAAAAATCAAATATTTCAAAACCCAAACAAAAAAATCAAATATTTCAAAACCCCAAAAAATCAAATATTTCAAAACTCCAAAAAAAATAAAATATTTCAAAACCCAAAAAATCAGATATTTTCATAACTCAAAGAAATCAAATATTTCAAAACCTCAAAAAAAAAAAATTGGTTTCTCATATGCATCGCATGCATTGCACTTTGTCATTGTGTTTTTTGCCTATGTTGATAAGGCTTGCCCCCTTGACCAAAATCAAGGATTGGTCACTTTCTAAACTTGCCGCGGGCAAGGGGTTAAGCCTAAAACAAATTTAACCTATTTTTCTTTATTCATTTTGTGTAAGCACAGGGGCAAACAGAAGATCAAAGATACAGCCAAGCCATGGACGCACGCAATCACATCAGAGAATATCCAAACTCAAAAAAAAAACATCTCAATCATCAATCTTATTCATTCTCATATCAAACTCTAAACATCTATATCCATATCATCATGAAAAGATAAAACAATCACTCTGTCCCCCGCTGGGTATCCCTGCGGGGACGTATCTCTCTCAGCTCCCTAAGGTAAGCATGTCGTGTCTCTGGAACCTCCTCAACCTCTGCTGGTAGGGTGCGCACCCTGCTCACCTCCCACATAATCAGCGCGCTCCTAACCGCCTGCTCGTCCTCCTCGGTCCCGATCCTCCTCGCCTGTAGCACGGGAAGGTGGGGTAGCGTTGGTAGCACGGTCCAGGGTAGTCCAACCTATAGGTAGCACCGGTGTGGGCTGTACATCACCAACGCAGTGTCGCTCACGAGCCTCAAGTCCAAGCCCGCCCTCCGAGGTAGTCTAATAGTGGTGTCGTGGAGGAAGTCCGGGCGCATCACAAATCTACCTAGGGGCAGTCTGTGGAGGTACGGGCGCCACTCGTCCCTGGTCTTCATCTCGGCAGTCCTGCACTCAACCTGTGGAGAGAACCTGAAGGCGCCTCCTATGAAGAAAAGGGGGTGGCTCCCGAAGATCCTGCTAACTGAAGTAATGTCTTCTCTCGGGATGAACTTCATCCTGACTCCCATCCAGCACTCCAATAGAATCATAGAGCCAAAGAGAGGACCTCCTAGGGCCGCAGAGCTGAGACCCTCATACAAGTAGGCTAAGATGGCCTGGGAGATGGAAAGCCCCTGCCACAGGCCGCTGATGGTGCTAAGTAGGGGAATCTCTAAGACATGGTCAGCCGAAGGGAAGAGGATGGCCCTGCACAGGCAGATAGATGCAGCTTTGGCTATGGCCTCGGTCCACCCACATTTATTCTTGCAATGCTCTACTACCCACTGACTAAGAGGAAGGAGGTAAATATGACGAGGACCTACAAAGGTACGAATGTCTTTGCTGTCTGGTATGAACCCTCCTAGGATGAGTTTTGGGTCTATAGGGGCAACGGTATGGCATATCAGGTCTTCCTCCCCCACCTTGGACCTAGAGAACCCGAAGTAGGTCTCTACCTCCTCCAACAGGATAGTGGCCTCGAAGGATGGGAAGAAGAAGGTATGGGTCTGAGGATGCCATGTTTCTATCAAAGCAGAGATGCTATGCCAATCCAAAGAGAGCTTAGGGTAGTTCTGGCCTAGAACTAAAAGGGAGTGTAGGTGCCAAGATTTGAGAAGGTAAGTCACCCCTAGGGGCCATGCACGGATCATGGGAGCCACCCATTTCAAACCAGAATAGCGCCTCGAGCCCGGAAGGAGCTGAAAGAAGAAGAGAGAGAGCATAAGAGGAAGAGGAGATATAAGTGAAGTTGAGGGAAAAGAAATTGAATGAACTCATGATGAACTTACTTCTCTCATAGGAGCAGCACTGAGATGCCGAGGGATTGAGCTTAGTCGTTGGAGCACTTCCCGCTCCTTTCTGGCCGGTTTTGGCCCTTCAAAAGATGCTCCCTCCATAGAACTTCCCTCTAGAACCCTCTTCATGATGATTTGATGGTGAGAATCAAAGGTTTCAAGGTTTGGAAGGAAGAGGACGTGTGAGCTGCGAATTTAGACTCCTCTCCCACTTATAGGGATTGTTAGGAAGCCTAGGCCTCTTGAGATTGGGGTTGGATAAGTCTAGGACGGGTTAAGATGAGGTTTAGATAAGTTCAAATCGCCTTACCCTCGGGTTGAGGACTCCCCAGAGAGTCCCCTTTTTAGCTTGCAGGGTATTCACTTGGACGGTCTTACGATAGACCGCCCATCCGGTTGTACGGTCCGTAGCGGACCGTTCATCTTCTTCTAGAGAACCCGGGCCTACTTGTCACGCGGTTCATATTGAACCGTTTACCATGTCGAACGGTTATGGTGAAACCGTTCCATTCCCCTTGGAGCGGTCTATTGTAAACCGTTTGTCTTCTTAAAGCGGCTCTCTGAGGACCGTCCATCTTGTCCGCCCTTTCTATCAACCTACAAAACTAATAATCATACTCCTATCTCACTCATTTGGTGCACTCTCATATCTCACTCAAGTCGGCGTGTACGTCACTCCTCTCACTCAGGTCGGCGTGTGCGTCTCTCCCTCACTCAAGTCGGCGTGTGCGTCACTCACCTCACTCAAGTCGGCGTGTACGTCACTCATCTCACTCAAGTCGGCGTGTGCATCTCTTTCTCACTCAAGTCGGCGTGTGCGTCACTCACCTCACTCAAATCGGCGTGTGCGTCCATCTCTCAGGTCGTGCGCATCTCTCAATCTCGCCTGTTTGCTTCACTCCCTCTAGTAGCTAAGTCACGTTCATTCATGCATACATTCATCCCACAAAGCAAAAATCAAAACAAAAGCACGCATATCACTATCATATCGTATCACATCATGTACAAAAGTCGGGCCCCGTCAAACCTGTCCCTCTCCCTGGCCCCTATCGCTATCTCCACCGCCCTCATGCCTCTTTGGGGGAGGCATCGCTGAGGTCGCCTCATCACGCCGTCGCCAGAGCCGCTCCTCCTCCTCATTCCTCACGTGGCCGGAAGAACTAGTGAAGTAACTCCTCACGGAGCCATGGGTGCCATGGCTACCACTCGCAGCCGCCCTGCTACGCTCCCGACTCGCCTCTCTCATACCCTCCACCTTGCCCTCCAACCTGGCAACCTGCAGCCGGGCCTGCTCTGCCTCAGTCCGATGACGCTCCGCCTCGGTCCGGCACCGCTCTGCCTCGGCCAGGTGGCGATCCGCCTCGGCCGCACCGGCCCGGAGTCGCTCAAGCTCGGCCGGGAGAAGTGCCGTCTCCAACGTGTCCGCCGGTCGGCTCCGCGTAGCCTCCTCCCGTACACGGACGACCTCCTCTCTAGCCGCCACCCGGCTCTGCTCCAGCTTTGCCTGGAGGTGAGTCAGCTCGACCGTCTGCATCCACATGGCATTGTTAGTTAGTTGCATAAGCATTCTATTCATAAGCATAAATAAGCAAAGGGAAGTTTAGAGTTGCGTACCCTCTCGGTGAGCGCCACCTCGGCCGCCTTGGCCCGCGTCACCATCCTGGCAAAGTCTGCATCTCTCCCAGCCCGGTCGGCCAGAGTCCGGGTCGTAGAAGAAGAAGGGGCGTCTAGTCCCGCCCTCTGAGCTCCCTCGGCGCGCTGCATCCAAATACTCCAGGTCAGTCACATGCATAATCATATAGAATTGCATAATTTAAAGAGTTTAGGGTTTAGAAAACTCACCAGTAAGGCCAGGGCCTGTCGGGCCTCGTCTCTCTCCCTGATGGTAGAGTGCAAAAGTCCCTGCAACTCCGCCACCCGTCCCGCGGGGTCGATCTGCACTCAGAAGTCCATGTGTCAGTGCATCATCATATAGGAATCATAAGCATAATAAAAAGAGTTTAAGTCTAGAAGTCGTACCGGTCGGTGAGCACCCCGGAAAACCTGGTCCGGGTAGTGCCGTGCGTACGCGGTGTAGTACGCGCTGTCGCTCTCAGCTCGGGCAATCAATACTCGCCCTCGTGCGGTCCAGTCAGCGATCTGGGTGGCGTTCCTCGCAGTCCAATCGAACACCTCGTCGAGACCTCGCGTGGTCCTCGTCACTTGCTCCCCCCCCCCACCTTCTCAGGCATAGGAAACTCCACGGTCGGCTGATGGACCCCGATGGTCCTCATCACCAACCTGAAGTGCAGTTGCTCCACCACATTCATGCAGTGAAGCCACACGTCTCGCCCGGAAAAGGCAAGGGCCTCAACCACCCACGGCTGGCCCTCCTGGCTCTCCCCCTTGTAGGGTGTCCACCATACCTGCATAGAATAGAAAGTCTCATCAGCATCATAATCATATAAGAATTGCATTTAATTAAAGAGTCTGAGTTTAGAAGCATACCGAGGTATACGGTAGAGCATCCAGGTCGTCCTGCAACTCCCGGACATGTCGTCTCAGGGCTGCCATCTCCCGAGGTGCTGTCCACCTCCGTGCGATCGGTAGGAGCCCAGGACGGGTCTCCTCGCCTCTGCCCAGCCCACGCAGGTATACATAGGCCCACACCTGCATCACAGCACTGTGTCAGCATTTAGGAAACACATAGAGTCGCATAATTAAGTCTAGGGTAAAGAGTCATACCTGGAGTAAGGGGGAGAAGCCCCCAGCATCGTCCGATGCACCGTCGAACTCAGAGTGTCGAAGAGGAAGGCGAGAACTGCCGCTCCCCAGGCATAGTCACCCACATGCTCAAGCTCCTGGAGGAAGGGGAGGAACCGACAGCTCATCACGTCTGCTCGGGTGGAGAAGAGGAGTCGTCCGAACATCAACATCAGAAAACGCCTCACCACACAGTCCGCCTCTGCTCCCGGTCCTACTTCAACTCTCGGCCTCGCCAGCCCTATCAGTCGCTCCAGGTGCTCCTCTGGCTGCTCGCCCACTGCAACTCCCGCTCATCGTAACCCTAGGCTGTCCTGGAGAGCAGCCCGGGGTAGGAGGGTCGACTGCCTCTCGGGGCGCCGTAGCTGTAAGCCCAGCAACTCCCGAGCCAACCCCCGATAGTCGGGAAAAGTAGTCCCGCTAACCGGTGACCCATGCACGCGAAGGCCAGTGAGCCTGGCCACGTCCTCTAGCATGGGGACCATATTCCCCCACGGGAAAAGGAACGTCCGACTCACTGGGTCCCAGCGGTCATGAAGGGCGTAGAGCAGAGCTGCATTTTAGCGACACACCTCAATACTCAGGAAGGGGGCGAACCCCATGGCAGCCAACCGCTCCCTCTGGAAGTCCGGCAGTGCCAAGTACACTGCGCGGACCTGCAGCCACGAGGTGCGGGTCCTACGCTTTCCCTGCATTCATTTCATTCATTTTAGATGCATTTTAGTAATTTAGTTTTGCATTTTTTTTAAATAAGATTCTCAAGATTCAACTCTCAGCTTGAAGAACGGTCTTCCTTCCACCGTTTTTATCTTGGACGGGTTATTATGCGCCGTCTGTCCTTCTAGGGTAGAACGGCCACTTCTGGGCCGTATGAGTAGTGGATGGTCCTATGGGGACCGTTTCGTTTGGCATTGAATGGGTGTTTGAACGGACCTATGTGGCCCGTTTGTTGTTTGAACGGTGATCCCTTCACCGTCCTGGTTTGGTTTGGGTCGTTTGCTGTGTGATGTGCAACGGTCCTTCCAAGGCCGTATGAGTTTGAGCGGTCCGATAAGGGCCGCATGTCTTGATTTATGCAGTTTCTGTTGAACCGTTCCACCATCGTCTTCCCCGACGACGGTGGACGTTCCCCGACTGGCAAGGAGGCTGCCATAGCCCCCCAACCAGCTACCTAAGCCCTCTAAACCCCCCTAAACTAACATGCATGGCTTGAAATAAAAGAAAAATGGAAATGGGGAAGTTGTTTGGCCTACCTCGGGGTCTCGTGGCTTTTTGGCCGGTTTCTCCGCCGGTGCTTCTTCTCCGGCGTCTTCATCCACGACGGGAACCTCTTCCACAGCAGTGACCGCTCCGGCCCCTTCCTCGGCTGTGTGTGGCGGCGTGGCCCCCTCCGGCGCCGGTGGTTCTCCGGCATTCGCCGCCGCAGCGGTGGTCGACGGTGACGGCGCCGTTGCTTCCTTGGCCATCTCGGAGCGGCGGGCTTGGTGTTTGTGGCGCATCGAGAAGGCGAGAGGGAGGAGGAGGAGAGCTGGGAGAGAGAGAGCTTGGGGCTTGGGAGGTTGAGAATGGGGGGCGGTTTGCCCTCCTTCATTCCCTCCACTGTCGGTTACGGTGGAGGGAGGCGAAGGGTTGTGTTTTTTTCGAAGTTGCAGAGGATGCGCGGTCTAACTATAGACCGTCCTTCATTTGGGCGGTTAGGGTCTGACCGTTTATACTTAACGGTAAGCTTCTTAAGTCGGTTCAAATTCCCTGATATATGCGGCTAGCATGTAACCGTTCTACGTTGGGGCGGTTGGTTTTTAACCGTTCATTCTTGAATGTTGGTTGCACTTCAATTGATGAATTTTTGATATTATTGCGAATCTTGGTAACAATTTCATGTGCAGTAATCAAGACTTTCACCCGCCGTTTCGCCTACATAGGTAAGTCAGGTATGGCTTTCTATCCCTACATCCCTTACTACATTACTATAGGATACTATAATATATCATCTCGAGAACCAGTCGGTTATCTACGTGTTCCAGGATCTGATGTTCCCCTTCAACAAAAATGATGATGATCCAGGTTCACGTATTTAATCTTTGGATAGGCCGTTAGGTTGGGAGGTCACGGGGAGGACGGTTCTATCCTGCACGCTGTAGTTGCGGATGGTATCTTGACTCTACTATTCCCAGCTTAGCAATATTATTCTCGAGTATTTTATATTTTAATCTTTGTTCGCATTTATTTTTACGATTTCTTTTATTTTAGCCCAGCATGCATCATACGCATCTTTTGAGCTTTCCTGCCCCATGGTTTGCTTGAAGAGTGTCCCATCAGTGATGGTCAGCTGTATGTTCAAATGCTTGAGTAAGAAGGACTAATTCCACTCTGAATTGGAAGGTTTTCTTTGGTCGATTCGTTTGGTTTGGTTGATTGAAGGGTCCCCGTCTGGAGCTTTAGCCTATTTTCTTTTGTGGCCCCCTCATTGGACCGCGGGATTGTGTCCCCCATGAGGTTGGTCTTGTCGATTTGTTTCATTTTAGTTTAGTTCCTCCAGATTGGCGTCACTTTTGGTCTAATCGTTCCTTACATTCGGTTTAGAGTTTTCCGGAAGATTCTCAACACTTGTTGGTAGAAATGGGTGTCATTTTACCTTAACGCCCGCTTTTCCGGTCCACTCCGCTGCATTTCTGCTCCACCTTCATATTCCATGTCACCTCCGCTTCACCTCCGCTCACTCCCCTGCAAAGAGGACGTTAAGGAGGGGCATTTGTTGACACCCGTTTTTTCACCGATAAGCTGAGCCATTTCTCTTATTCCCATTTGTTGATGCCCTAAGTTGTCCATCATTCATTGGGCCATTTTTTTGTGGCACGTCCTGGGCCCATTTTATGGGTAGCCTCCCTCCTTGTTAAAGTCCGTATAAATTCAGGGCTTATTGGACCTTGGCTTTGATTAATTGAACGTGTTTTATGAAAGTCAAGTATCCAAGAGCATGAACGGTCCAACATCAGCCGTTCAGGACTGGGGCGGTTGAACCCACACCGTTCATACATTTTGGCTAATTTCTGAGGATTTTCTGAATATTCACCGACAGGCTTTTGTTCGGCCCTATCAGGCCCGTTCAAACCAATGGACGGGCGAATTCCAACCGCCCATATCTCAGAGTCCTACGCGTGCCAATTTTCTCAGATAATTATCCAATTATTTGAATTATCACCGACAGGGTTAGAACGGTTGCTGGTTGGCCGCTCTACATTTGAACGGTCTTATTAGAACCGTGCATCTTTGAGGGTCCAACGACGGACGTTTCGGTCAGTTCGAGCGATAATTAGGCTAATTTTCTGATTATTTGAATTTCCACCGACAGGTTTGGACAGTCCAAATTGAACCGCCCATGCTTTTGAGCGGTCTATCGTAAGACCGTTCATCCTATCGGTTGGTGATTTTTAACAGTTTTTTATCCCTTTTATGCATAGTTTTATCCCCAACTTCTTTTGTCGATTTCTCCGTGGATAATCAACCATTTTTGATGCCGTTTCGACTGGATGAAAGATAATGATATTATCTATGATTTATGTTTTATAATCCTGACCTGAAAATGGCTCTAAACCCTAGTTTCGGGGCTAGCTTTCTAGGCTCTATAAATAGAGCCTAATGGCCGGACTTGAAAGGAGGGAGATCTTGGTCGACGGCGGAGCCCTGCTGAGTTTTTGAGTGACCTAGCACCAAGGAGGGATGCTTTCTACGTCCACATAAGCCTCCGGTTCAGGGAGTAGTTTGATTTTTGAGTCCTTTTGGTTTATAGTCTCCATTACGTTCTTCATTGCATGCATCGTTCTCTCCCTACGTCCCCCTTCTTTCTCATTACCATGCACACATCCACCCACGTTTTTGTCACCCTAGGGGTTTAAAACCCCCCAGGTATCCTCCTTTCCATTTGTTAATGTTCATCTCTTATCATTTTGACGTTTACTACACTGTCCAGTTCTAATCTAGGTCTTTTCTGTGTGTTTCTTACGTTGTTTCGCAGGTCAGCAATCATCAGCACGAGGCCCATCCCCTCTGGCCGGTCGGAGAGGGTGGAGGTTGGACCCCTTGCAACTTACTGCATGGTAGACTTGTGCGGTTTCGTTATCGCCGTTCAACAGTACGTGCGGTTCATAGAGGGCCGTTCTTCCTATTCGTGCGGTCAATACAAAGCCATTCTTCCTCCAGCAGTAGTTCCTCCCGCACCTTCTGCAGCGCACTTAGGCAGTCTATCGTAAGACCGTACACCGTAAGGCGATTCTTCAGGAGCCGTTCATATACCCAGCGCTGCAACTTAGGCGAGTACTCTCTCCTCTTTCCAAGGTACGGCGTGTCCATCACGTACGGCACCTTGGTGGCGATCACGGTCTTTTGTTTTCTGTTCTCCTCTGAACGTTGTTATTTGCTCATTGCCTATTGATCTATTCATAGTGCATTGACCCTTTAGTAGGAGGAGAAAAATATTTCTACAGATGTCTCGACACATCTAGAAGAGAAAGTGTTAGATTTCCAATGTTTAAGTTCCGGCATAAAAGAATGTGTCGACACATCTAACCCATGTCTCGACACATCCAGAAGAAATCAAGCTGAAGTCGTTCTGTCTAAGACTCTGGACTCACTAATGTCTCGACACACTGAGTGAAAAGTGTCGACAGACTCGTGTGAAAATCTCTACACTTGGCGCTTCTGTCTCGACACCCTCATGCGACAACTCTGCACATGGCTCACATGTCTCGACACCATTTGGTGTTGTCTCGACACATCAGCCATGGATCTTCAAGTCTTTCAAAGGGATGTCTCGACACACTGACAAGAAAGTGTCGACACATCCACGTTCAATCAGAATGATTCTTCAAGGCTTTCAAAGGGACGTCTCGACACACTGACAGGAAAGTGTCGACACATTTGGTTCGACCAGAACGGATCTGAATCTGACGGAAGCTGTCTTCAAGATCTGGAACTTAATCCAGAGGATCCGTTTGCTCTGGAAAAAGCCGTCAAAGTGCTTCTGTGTCAGAAGACTGTGATTTGGCCGAGATATTCTCTGAAGAAGATCGTACCTTGACTACTATGGTCTCCTACCTACCCACATTCCTGCAGACTTGACAGAATAGGAGTCAACTATGCAAATGGAAGCAGATCAAATAATGTGGATGTGACATTCTGGGTGTTGCTTGAAAAGCGGACAACGTTGGTGTCGCCCTAGGACACCAATATATGAGGAGCATGAGCTCCAGTTCGAAGGAGAGCATGCAAGCAAGAGGAAAAATGAAAAGCTGGAAGACTTGCTGAGGAAGCTAGCCTCCTTCCTGATGCTGTTGGTGTGAGCGCAAGAAGAAGAAGACGATCCTCTTCCTTACGACAAGAGATCTTCTTGCAAGCAGAAGGGTTTCGTGAAGCTTCATCCAGATCCCTTAAAAAGCTTGAAGCTTGATCATCTTTCTTCCTAAAAAGTGGTGGTAAAGATCCAGGAAGAAGAAGAAGAAAGTCAAGGACCCCTCAAGCTCTTTCCCAGACAGGAGACTTTCCTTTCATTGTGTTTTACTAAGATACTCTATCTGGCAGTTCTATTTTCAGTTTGCTTTTCTTCAAAACAAACTCCATAGCACTTGATCCTACCTGCGTGTAGGAAGACAGACGGTGTTGACACCGGTCTGTGTTTTGGGTTGTGATACCTCAAGCTGTATGGCAGCGGAATGTGAGAGTGTTTCTCTCAGTAGAAGCTGTGAATTAGCGGGTGTGCGTTGACACCAGTGAGCCTCACCGTATTGTGTGAGGGGTGGACGTAGGTCTCTAGATTGAGACCGAACCACCTTAAAGATCTTGTCTTGTGGGTTGTTTTATCTCTTGTTCTAACGGTAGAAGCTTGATAGGACCGATTCTAGATATCATGTGTGTATCTAGCTTCTTAGCTATCAACTAATATCTGTCTCATTAACAGTTGTCTTAGTTTTATTTTTTATTTCTGCAAAGAAGGGTAAAAAGGGGCTGATCTATTCACCTCTCCCCTCTAGATCTGCCTATCACCACTCAACATATTTCTCCAAAATAGACCTCAGGTCTGGTTATCATCAACTGAGGATTAAAGATGAATACATCCACAAGATTACATTTCGAAGCATATATGGGCACTATGAATTCATGGTTATGCCATTTGGGCTAACCAACGCCCCTATAGCTTTCATGTAATTAATGAACAACATCTTCAGGCCCTATCTGGACCGATTTGTGGTCATCTTTATAGACGATATTCTTATCTATTCCAAGACACAGGAGGAGCATAAAGAACACTTAAGGATAGCTTTTCAAACATTAAGAGAATATCAACTTTATGCGAAACTTAGCAAATGTGAATTCTGGCTAAAGGAAGTTTCCTTCCTTGGTCACATTATCTCAAAGGAAGGTATATATGTGGATCATTCTAAGGTTGAAGCGGTCAAAAATTGGAGTAGACCAACTACTGTAACTGAAGTTAGGAGTTTTCTTGGTTTGGCTGGCTACTACAGGCAGTTTATAAAAGACTTTTCAAAAATCACCGTCCCTCTGACCAGACTCACAAGAAAAGAAAATCCGTTTATATGGTCATAAGACTGTGAAGAAAGTTTCTTGACTCTCAAGGAACATCTATCTACTACACCTGTGTTGGCACTACCCGTCGAAGGGGGTGGTTTCGAGGTATATACTGGCGCATCAGGCGTTGGTCTTGGTTGTGTTCTCATGCAACATGGTAAGGGAATCTGTTATGCTTCGAGACAGTTGAAGCGCCATGAGGAGAATTATCTGGTGCATGATCTCGAACTAACTGCGGTTATCTTCACCTTGAAGATATGGAGATATTACCTACATGGAGAAAAATTCATTGTATTATCAGACCACAAAAGTCTGAAATATCATTTCTCTCAGAAGGAGTTAAATATGAGACAAAGAAGATGGCAAGAATATCTTAATGACTTTGACTCCTCCATTCAATATCACCCAGGAAAGGTAAATGTTGTGACAGATACACTCAGCGAAAAATCTCTTGCAATTTTATCTAGTCTCAGGATGGGCATGACAAACCTCCTTGAGGATTTTGCCAAGATGAATCTAGATGTAGATAGGGAGGAAGAAGGGTGTATTGTCGCCAATATGAGTTCACAACCCACATTAATAGAAGATTTAGTCAAGTTGTAAGACAATGATCTTACATTGGTTGAGATCAAAACTAACATTGATCAACGGCCAGATTTTTTTGTCACGATTGATGGAAGATTATTATTCCGAGGTCGGATCTGTGTGCCACATCATGCTGAAACAAAGAAGATAATTATGGAAGAAGCTTATGGGTCGCATTATGTAATTCACCTGTTGCTACCAAAATATATCCGGACTTAAAAAGAAACTTCTGTTGGTCTAATATGAAGAGATAAGTGACGGATTTGATGTATCTCCGACTAGTAGACTTTCTCTCTCCTAATCCCGTTTCCCTCCCAATCCCGTTCTGCTCGCAGGGTTTCCCGCCCGCGGCCCCGGCCATGGCCGGTCGCGGGAGGGCCAAAGTGGCCTCCCGCCGGCAAGGCCCTGCCACCGTTACTCATCCTCTACCGCCAACGCTCTCCGACGGCGTCCGTGCCCCCCCCCCCTCGGTCCTTATCGGCTGCACGGAGTCGCTTGAAGCTAGCCACGTTTGTACGGACCATGCCGTGTCCGCCACGCCTGCTTCCTTGCCGGTTCTTCTTGGAGCGGCAGACCCCTGCTTGGTGGATCCTCCTCCGTCCACCATCCCGGGAAGCGCTGCAGCTGCCCCCTCCAGCTCTGCAGTGCCTGCCGGTGGAGCGGTCGCTGCCTCCGAGCCCCCGCAGCCCTCGACCTGCGTTCCCGAAGGACCTGCTCACCGCACTGCTCTCCGTCCTCAGGCTTGTGTTGGTTCGGTGCCCCCCTGTGCTGGTGGTGTCGTGCCGGCACCATGCCCTTCTGTTGGCGGTCCAGCAGCGGTTGCTGCAGATCCTTCGGGCATTACCTCTGCTCCTTCGGTCATCGCCGTGGTTGGCGGCTATGCGACGAACTCAAGCCTTCTTGGCCATGCACCGCTCCCCCCTTCGGTTGAAGCTTCGTGCGGCACTGTTCATGATGGGACGTGCCCACGCTACGGCACTCTGTCCATGAGCATTCCGGCCTTCCTCCGGTTGATCACCCTTCGCCTGCCTTGGAAGCGGCCGGCGTCCTCCCCATCTCTTCAGGTGCCCATGACGTGCCTCCGTCCACGGCTGTGGCCCCTGCGGAAGCATCAGCCGCTGCGGCTAAAGGCCCTTTCGCGCCTCCTCCCTCCGCTGGCTTGCGCGCCCCTGCTGTTGTGCTCCCACCCTCTGTTGCCAAGGGCCCTCCCATGCCCCTGTCAGCGACTGTGGCGACGATGGCTAAGGGAAAGTCTGCCGCCAGCCCTGCAGGCTCAGCCGTCCCTGCCAAGCCCCCTTGGACCCGTGTCCCTGATGCCTCTTTGGGAGCCAACGCCTCTGCTCCTACGGGCCCATCCTTCGCTCAGGTGGTTCTACAAGCTGTCCAACCTCCGTCTCTACCTCTACTCGCTCACGCCCCAGCTGCCACAGATTCTGGAGAGCCTGCAGCCTTCTTCACCGCTGAGGAGGTGAAGATTTCTTGCCAACCACTAAATTTTGCCATCATCGCCCGAACCCCCCAGGGTCGCCCAGCATTCCAAGACATACGGTACCACTTGGCTCAACGGTTCAAGTTCCGTCAGGATTTCGTCATGAGCTCCTTGGATTCAAGGCATTTGCTCCTCCGGTTCCACAACCGTGAGGACTTCCTCCAAGTGCTGCTGAAGGATACCCTCTACATCAAAGGGAGGTCATTCGTCTTCTTCAAATGGACAATGGACTTCTCTAAGGATGCTGACTCTCCCCTTGTTCCAGTATGGATCGAGTTGCCTGGTCTACCGGTGAACTTCTACAACGAAGCCATGATCACCTCCATAGCTGGGAGCATTGGCCCAACTCTGCAAGTTGATCGCAACACCCTCTGCCTCACCAAATCGCTCGCCGCCCGCGTCTGTGTGCAGCTGGATATCTCCAAGATCCTTCCTCACAGGGTCTACATAGGCCATGGCAACACTGGTTTCTGGCAGTCTATTACTTACAAGGATCCACCTCTTTACTGCTCCTCCTGCAAGCGTCTGGGTCATCAGGCCTCCAAGTGCAAAAAGCCTGCAGCTGGTCCGTCTTCAGATGCTGCCGCTGGTCCGTCTTCAGCTGCTGCCCCTCGGCCAGCACGTCCAGGAGTTCCCCTTCTGGCGCCTGAACCTGCCTCTACCTTCTTGCCGGTGCATGCTCCTGTGCCTTCGCCCACTAACCCATCTGCAGCAACGCCCTTTGCCAACGGGGCTCTCGTCCCCCCAGCCAGCCCTCGGCTCGCACCCTGGACTCTGCAGACGTTCATGCCTGCCCCACGTGTGCACCTCCTGAGGCGGTTGTGAGTGTGGCGTCTCCACTTCGGTCTCCAGCTGCTGTCGCCCATCTATGCCCTCATGCCTAGCTATTGCCACCACCGCTCCTATTCCTACAGTGCCCCCTCAACTGCCCACTGCAACCCCCACAGCTACCCCTCCGCTTGCCGCACCCTATCCTCCAGGTCCTCCTTGGCACCTGCCACGGTTCCCTCCCCCCCGACGGAGGCTAACGAGCCAGTGCTATCTGTTTTGCCTGTCTCGGTATCCAACACCGCCACTAGGGACTGTTCTGCCTTGAACCTCCCTCTGCCTCATCCTCCTAACCCCACTCTCGGACCTGTCATCATCAGCGCCAAGGGTGTCGACCCCCCCCCCCCCCTTCTTGAGGACGGTCGCCCTCCTGTATTGTCTGCTGAGGACATCGTCAGGGTCGATGGCCCATCCCTACCACCACCTCTTGTTGCTCACCCCACCTTGTCTGACCTTCCAGCTCCCACCTTGGTGGATCCTGGGTCCCCCCCGCCCCCTGACGTGGTATCCTCCTGTCTTCCTATCGTTGTCCAGGCCCTTCTTGTCCCTGGTTTGGAACCGGCTTCACATGATCTGCCCTCCACGTTGGCACACACCAACTTCGTGGGCAAGACTGAGCTCCCTTTGGCTGGGGGATCGGGGGTGACTACCCGTCGCGGTCATCGGCGGAACACATCTGGTGGGTTCAACCTCCCCACGTTCAATGAAAGCCATGATCTGGAACATTAGAGGATTGGGCAATGCCCAATCCATCAGCAGGTTAAAGCTTCTTATTCAGAAATTTGACCTGAAGCTGATTGCCATCCTTGAACCCAAGCTGCCGAGCTCCTCCTTGGCTTGTTACTGCAGGAAGCTTCGTATGAAAGACTGCCTTGCCAACTCTAATGGCAAGGGCCGCATATGGGTCTTCTGGCAGGACCCGTTGAACATCAACATGGTTAACTCCTCGGAGCAGCATATTACCATCTCTGTTTCATCTGCAATGGACTGCACCGCACTCTTCTCTATAGTGCATGCTAGTTGTTCAATACCAGAGAGACGTTCTTTGGGACCACCTCGTCGACTTTGGTGCCTCTTGCGTCAGTCCATGGCTTGTTGGAGGGGATTTTAACAGCATCCTCCTTCCCACCGAGAAACGGGGGGGAAAGAAAGCTTTCTCCCTCTCCATGTCCGATTTTCAAGCTGCTGTGGCTGCAGCAGGGCTTGAAGATGCTGGCTTCCTTAGGGGTCCGTTCACATGGTACAATGGCCAACGGGCTAATGATATTTGGGCTAGACTTGACCGTGTGCTTTTCAACGGGGAGTGGACTCTATCCGGCCCACCCATCTCTGTCCGCCGTCTATCTAGGGCATGCAGTGACCATCGTCCACTCCTTTTATCGCTGCCTCCGCTACTGCCAAGGCGGCCTTCAAGATTCTACTTCCAACAGATGTGGACGACTCACGCCCTCTTCCTTGAAAATTCCAAGGCTGCTTGGGCGGCATCACCATCCTCCAGTTTCCCTTTGATATCTATGGCGATCAAGCTCAAGCACATGAAGGATTTCTATAGGTCTTGGAATCTCCATACTTTTTGCAATGTTTTTGCCAATATTCAGGGGGGCAGAGGATGCTTTCTCCTCGGTGCAAGAGAACTTTGACTCCAGCCCAACGGTTGCTCACCACTCCGCCTTCTTGGCCGCCAAAGAGGACCTTGACCGAGCTCATCTCCAAGAAGAAATCTTATGGCGACAAAAATCAAGAATCAAGTGGCTGACCGAAGGGGACCAGAATACCAGATTCTTCCATGCCTATGCCTCCTCTTATCGCAAACGCGCCACCATCGCTGAGCTGCGTGATGATGATGGTGTCGTAGTGAACCAAGAAGGTGCACTGAGTAAATTGCTTGTCTCGCACTTTCAAGCGACTTTCTCCACCGGTCCACGCTACATCCACCCAGAGATCATAGCTGCTATCCCCTCTGTCCTGCTTGATGAGGACAATGCTACGCTCTCGGCTGTGCCCCCTCACGAGGAAATTGAGGGAGTAGTCTTCGGCATGTCATCTGACAGTGCGCCAGGCCCGGACAGGGTTCTCGGGATATTTTTATAAAAGTTGCTGGAGTTTCATTGCCCATGATGTTGTGGCTGCTATCCAAGCATTCTTCTGTGGGCACACTCTCCCCCGCAGCTACACCTCTTCGCTTATTGCCCTCATCCCCAAGGTCGACACCCCGAAGACGTGTGCAGACTTCCGGCCCATCAGCCTTTGCAACTTCCTCTACAAAATTATTGCCCGTGTTCTCAGCGACCGGCTCGCACGTGTCCTCCCACAATTGATTTCTGAGGAGCAAGGGGCATTTGTCAAGGGTCGGAACATCATAGAAAATATTTCGCTGGCTAAGGAAATAGTGCAACACCTGGGCAACCCCTGCAGAGGTAGAAATGTTATTCTCAAGCTTGATATGGCAAAAGCTTACGATCGTATGAAGTGGGATTTCATCTTCGCGGTGCTCCGTAAATTCGGATTTGGGTTATCCACCATCTCTATTATTGAACCCCTACTCACGAATTGCTGGTTCTCGGTCTTGCTCAATGGCCAATCTCATGGATTTTTCAAGTCCACTAGAGGACTGCGGCAAGGAGACCCTATAGCTCCTGCACTATTCATCTTGGCGGAAGAGGCCTTAAGCCGTGGTCTATCACAACTATTCTTGAGCAGCCAGGGTGGTTTTTTCCACACTCTCAGCAGGTGCCCTAAGGTATCCCATCTTTTATTTGCCGATGACACTCTCATATTTTCTAATGGATCTGTGCGCCACTTGCGGAAACTCATGCTATTCCTCAAGAAGTACGAGGTAGCTTCGGGGCAGCTCATTAACACTTCTAAGAGCTCTTTCATCGTCACCCGGGATGCACTGACCTCCCTTGCTACCTCCACTGCTCGGATTACGGGTTTCAGAAAGGGCTATCTGCCATTTACTTATTTGGGCATCCCGCTATACTCTGGCCGCCCAACACCGGCACACTTCTCATATTTACTATCCAAGGCAGCGACAAAACTACAATCTTGGAAATCTTCCTTCCTGTCTGCGGGCGGCCGACTCATCCTCATTCGGCATGTTCTCTCGGCTGTGCCCATTTACACCTTATCCTGCACCGCTGTCCCCTCTACCATCTTTAAAAGTTTCCACAAGCTCTTAGCAAATTTCTTTTGGGGTTTGTATGAGGGATCTCCGAAGAAGCATTGGATATCTTGGAACAACATCTCAAGGCCCACAAACTGTGGCGGTCTTGGCGTATTGCACCTACCTCAAATGCAAATTGCTCTCAGGACAAAATTGTTGTGGACGGCTATCACCACCCAATCTCTATGGGCAGGTTTTTTTCGGGTAAAGCATCTACATTTTGATCATTACTCTACTGCACACTTTTCCCTTGCAATTTCGGCTGACAAACTATTATGGAGACAAGCTGCTGCTATCATCCATTCCCACCACAGGGTCTTGGCATCAAAAGTCAACTCTTCTGCCTCCTTTTGGCTTGACACTTGGGTTGGGGCAGCATCGCTCAAACATTTCCTGCCGCATGATGTTTGGTCTGCTCTGCCATGCAAAGCATGCATGGTGCAAACAGTCCTCAGCGGCAGCGCGCAAGCCTGTGTGACAGTGGCCCAGGTATTCTGCCCAGTGGGCTTACTAGATAATGCATTTGGATCTCCTTTACCTGAGGATAGCTGGGTCTGGACTCCAAACCCAAATGGCATGTTTTCATCAAGCTCAGTGCGCTCCATTCTGTCTGCCAGGATTTCCACGCAATGGGCTACACTTTGGCACCCATTCGTCCCAATCAAATGGTCAATACTCTCTTGGCGGTTGCTCCGCGGCTACTTACCAACTGATGACACAGTCTCAGCTTGTGGCGTCCCACTGTGTTCGAAGTGTAGTTGCTGCCCAACTCCAAATTCTGAGACCAGTTTGCATCTTTTCTTTCAGAGTACCATTGCAAGAGATGTATGGATCGCTCTCTTTGACTTCTTGGGATTCCACACCTCCTCAATATCTTCTGTTGGCCCAGAAATATTTGAATACCTCAGCAGTCTCCAACTTACCTCCCTGGCGGGTTGTCTCTCTAGGTGCAAATTCTTGGCCACCATTTGGGAGATTTGGATCAGCAGGAACAAGGCACGTTTCGAGGGCCAGCCCTGTTGGAAATCTTGAGAGGGAGATTAAATTTTAGAACATGAGTTTTACCCGATGATCTCCATGTCAAAACACCGAAAATATGCAATGAAAACATACCTGGATCCATGGGAAACAGTCTTCCAATCCAGTACAGTTTTCTCTGATGGCACTCCAAGATGATGGGATGTCCCGGAGAAAGAGAAGTCTCGTTTGTGGATTGGGGACCATGACCCGGCCTCTTAACCCAAGAGACCTCTGTTGTGCGTACGGGTGCTAAAACACCCTTTGGTGTCATTTTCTATTCTAGCCCATCTTAAAAATAGAAATAACACCATGGTCTCTACACATAATAAAAATATGACCCATACTTTTCTTTAAATGCTTATATCCCCTTTTTTTTAATCCAAGAAACCCTGCCTAGGAGTTGGTGGGAGAGTGCTCCCTTTACCAGGGGTAAAGAGATGAACCACTCCACCATCATCCCCATAGGAGGTAAATTTTATTTAAACAGATAAAGCAAATATTACATCAATCTAACACTAGGCATGCCTAGTTTATCAAGCCTGGCCTCTCCCCTTATAACACTGGGAAGATCCCTGGAAGAAAAGAAAAGATTACATTTAGTATTGCATGCATGGGAGGCCAAAGAATCCGCAACTTTATTCCATTCTCTATAAACATGCTCAATTTGGTCTTGCTGCGAGATTAAGCTCCAAATTTGGCGAACATATGGGAGGATAGACCAAGGGCAATGAAACTTCTTTTTGATGATCATAACAAGAGTGTAAGAGTCACATTCAATGTGAGCAGGCTGATCACTGAAAGTTTGCAAGTACTTGATACCATCCAGAAGAGCTCTAGTTTCTGCAATTAAGCTATTGGACTGACCATAGAAATGCGAAAAGGCAAAGACAATGTCACCACAATGGTTTCTAATGGCCCCCCCACCTCCAGAAATTCCATTGTGCTTACAGGCACCATCAATATTAAGTTTGAGAGATGGCCAAGGAGGACACACCCACCTAACAGTTTTCAGCAGCGGACCCAAACATGGTTTAATGGCAATACCCAAAAACTGCATAACTTTTTTGTTGTTTCTGTCCCTTTCCGGAAGGTTTGCAATGGCACAGTTCTGCTTGACTTGGAAATGCATTTGATGAAGAATGCTGGTTTTGGATAAAGGGGTGCCTTCGTACTTTGCACAGTTCCTAGCCCGCCAGATATTCCAAAGACCATATCCAATAATAGTAAGCATGAGATGACCAAAACCAGATTTTGGATTAGCTATGCTAACAGCCTGCAAGATGAAACTCTTGATGGAATTTTCGGCCAAAAGCAAACCCGCATTTGTGTAGTGCGACCAGATATGAGCAGCCAAATCACTGTTGAGGAATAGGTGATTAATGTCCTCTTCTTGCGGTCTCTGGCAGCATAGGCATCTGGAGCATAAATGGATACCCAGTTTATAGGGATAAACTTTATGATAGCCCATAGTATACAATTTACTATATATATATATATATATATATATGTCCACGTTAGATTAAATCCAACAATCTCTCACTTGGGCAACATATATATATATATATTCACTTTTACGATTATATACTAAAACTTTATGAGCCCAAAATTTGCTATCATCATCAAAAGCATCTTCAATCAATCCGGTTCATTAATCATATCAACATAGGACTAAAGAGATTTTCATCACATTTGACGTAATTCAACCCATCAATAATCACATATGTTAATATAACGAACGACATGGATCAAGTACGGATGTGTAGCATGGAAATTACATGTAATGTGATTCAATAATGCCTATTTCCAACTGGTCCAGCTTTATTCTTTATTGGGATCAACAAATAACAGAGTGAGAACAAACTGAATTCTTTATTTCTGCAGAAAATATCCATAAATATAAAATATTTCCAAAATATAAACATAAACTCCCACTAAACTAGCACATCATCAAATGACAAGACACCCATATGAGTCATATGCTCATGAAAGACCTTGGGTGGAAGTCCCTTAGTAAGCGGATCCGCAATCATGGAGTTTGTGCTAATATGCTATATAAATATTTGACCACTCTGTACTCTTTCTTTAACAACCAGGAACTTGATGTCTATGTTCTTAGACTTTGTAGAACTCCTGTTATTGTTGGAATATAACACTGCTGACTTATTGTCACAATATCTTAAGTGGTCTTTCAATTCCATCCACAATTCGCAACCCGGTGACAAAATTTCGCAGCCATATCCCATGATTTGATGCCTCATAACATGCTATAAACTCCGCAGCTATTGTGGAAGAAGTTACAAGTGTCTGCTTAACACTCTTCCATGAAATAGCTCCTCCAGCCAATAAGTAAATATAGCCCGATGTGGATCTCCTACTATCTTGGCATCCAGCAAACTCAGAATCAGAATATCCAATGATCTCTAGTTGATCTGATTTTCTATATGTGAGCATGTAGTCCTTTGTTCTTTGTAAGTACCGCATGACCCTTTTGGTTGCTTTCCAGTGATCCACTCTTGGATTACTTAAGTATCTATCTAACATTCCAACAATGTACGTAATATCCGGACGCGTACAAACCTGAGCATACATAAGACTTCCTATGGCTGATGCATACGAAATCTTCTGCATCTCTTTAACTTCAAAGTCATTTTTGGGGCATTGATTGAGACTAAACTTGTCACCTTTAGCAACAGGGGTGTCACCTGGTTTACAGTTCTGCATGTCAAATCTTTTAAGAACCTTTTCAATATATCCCTTTTATGATAACTCAAGGATATTTCGAGAGCGATCCCGGTATATCTGTATGCCTAATACAAAAGAGGCATTCCCAAGATCTTTCATCTCAAAATTTCTTGACAGAAATTTCTTAGTTTCACATAATAAGCTTATATCATTGCTAGCAAGCAGTATGTCATCGACATATAAAATTAGAAAAATATATTTACTCCCACTGAACTTATGGTATATACAATCATCCATTATATTCATCTCAAAATCAAATGAGATGATAATTTGATAAAATTTATAATACCATTGACGAGAAGCTTGCTTAAGTTCATAGATGGATTTCTTTAATTTGCAAACCATGTTCTTTGGGTCTCCTGACACAAAATTTTCTGGCTACACCATATATATCGTCTCATCAATGTCGCCATTGAGAAATGTAATTTTTACATCCATCTGATGTAACTCAAGATCAAAATGTGCCACTAATGCCATTATTACTCTAAAAGAGTCTTTAGATGAAACCGGAGAGAAAGTCTCTTTATAATCGATGCCTTCTTTCTGAGTAAAGTCCTTAGCGACAAGACGAGCCTTATATTTCTCCACATTACCTTTTGAATCCCTCTTGGTTTTAAATATCCATTTTCAACCAATGGGCTTCGCACCTTCAGGTAATGGGACAAGATCCTAGACATCATTATCTTTCATGGACTTTATTTCCTCATTCATATCATCTATCCATTTTTGAGAATTAGAACTTTGCATGGCTTGATGGAAGTTGATTGGATCATCTTTCACCACCCTAATGTCAACCTCATGTTCTTGGAGAAATATGATATAGTCATCCGGAATTGTACTTCTCCTTTCTCAAGTGGATCTCCTTAATGGCATTGGTTCTTGAGAGTGTTGAGTTTGTTCTTCTGAATCAATTTCATTATTTTGAATGGGAGATGCTTGAATATTGTCTTGATCTTGAATTGCTTCTTAAACAATATCAGGTAAAGAAATCTGATCCTGATCATTGTCAACAGTAATTGGAGGAATAGTGGTATACTCCTCCTCAAAGATAAAATCTCTAATCTTATCCCCCATGGCAAACTCAATATCCTCAAAGAATTGGACATTTCCCGTCTCAAAATGGACTTAGTTGCGGGGTCATAAAACTTGTAGTCCCTTGACCTTTCAGGATATCCAACAAAATAGCTGCTGACTGTTTTGGAGTCTAGTTTCCTTTCATTGGGTTTGTAAGGCCTTACCTCAGCTGGACAACCCCAAATGTCGAAATGCTTCAAACTAGGCTTCTTACCTATCCAAAGCTCATAAGGGGTTTTCACAGTTACTTTTATTGGAACCCTGTTTAACAAATAAGCTGCAGTCTTTAATGCTTCTCCCCAGAGAGATTCTGGTAAGGTAGATTTACTAATCATACTTCTTACCATATCTTTAAGTGTCCTATTTCGTCGCTCAGCAACACCATTCATGCTAGAAGATCCCGGCATAGTGTATTGTGGGACGATATCGCATTCCTCTAGGAATTTAGAAAAAGGTCTTGGACGTTGTTCACCTGATCCATCATATCTACCATAGTATTCTCCACCACGGTCTGATCTGACAGCCTTTATCCTTTTGTTGAGTTGGTTCTCAACTTCAGCCTTACACTTCTTGAACACATCCAGTGACTGGGACTTCTCATGAATGAGGTACAGGTAGCCATATCGAGAATAATCATCTATGAATGTAATAAAATATTGTTGGCCATTCCAAGAAGCCATAGGAAATGGTCCACAAATATCAGTATGTATTACTTCTAAGGCGTCTGAAGCTCTATTGGCTCATGTTCTCCTTATATTCGTTTGTTTTCCCTTTATACAATTGACACATGTGTCAAAGTCCGTAAAATTAAGGGAATCAAGAATACCATCAGACACAAGTCTCTCAATTCTTTGTTTAGAGATATGACCTAATCGCTTGTGCCATAGTGAAGCGGAATTCTCATTTGTTAATTTTCATTTTGTACCACGGGAACTTATATGCAAGGTTTCATTAAATGAGACTACAATATTAAGCAAATATAGGTTATCATTAAATGACAAGGAATCGGTACCAACAAGATTTGAACTTTGAAAAAGACTAAACTTATTATTTCCAAATGAACAAGAATAGCCAGATTTGTCCAACATAGAAATACATATCAAATTGCGTCTAAAAGACGGTACAACATAAGTCTCATCCAAATCAAAATAGTGACCAGTCTTTAATAATAACCTAAAAGTCCCTATAGCCTCAACTTCCATTGTTTTGCCATTGCCCACATAGATGTATCTTTCACCATCATTCGGCTTTCGGCAGTGGAGGCAACCTTGCATAGACACACTTATATGAGTAGTAGCACCGGAATCTATCCACCAAGTGTGTGTGGGTACAGAAGTTAAATTAACCTCTGAACAAACCAAAGCGAGAAGTGTACCATTGAGCATAGGAATTGAATTAATGTTGGCAGAAATATTATTAGCAGAACTTGCAACTGTAAAAAAATAAAACAATAGCTCACATAAGTTCATATTATGCTGAAAATAATTTTCAAATAATGGTACAACCCATCACAAGATATCTAGTACAACATTAATATTTTATCTTTGGACAAAGATATTAACTTGCAAATGATTTTCTTGGTGTAACAATCAAATATTGACAATAAATTCTGTCAAATAATAAGCCTTTCTTTGGACCGACTTATTATTCACATGAAATACGAAATAATTGTCACATATTTACTATTACAAATGTGCATATATGCAATTCGGTCAAATATTTAACTATCCTTTGGGCTAGCAAATATTTACATGAATTACATAAATACAATCATCTTGATATTCCAAAATAAATTAATCTACACAAGAGAGGTGACTTTGGTAGCATGTTATTTCAATTAATTTATTTCAGAATATTAGACATCTATAAAAATGTACCAAAATTTGAGACCAAAAGATTATCTAAATCTATCATGATATAAGTCATATGCATTCTAAACATATAACAACCCAAAATGTATATGAAAGAATGTCAAAATCTTAAATTAAAAGGTGCCCATGCTTACAAATGTATATATACAATCCTATTCATCTTTCCCGTAGAAGGCATAAGCCTACTTTAATCATTTTCATATAATAATGTTAAAAGTTAACTTTAAAGCTTCATGAACAGGGTCCGTATGTATGCATAAAAAAAAACGTGGGCAGCCATAATATGCCAAAAGAACTGGACGGCCCTTTATGTTTGCAGAGAAGGAATACGTGGGCATGCATATGGACAAAAGAGTTGGGAATGCTTTTGTGATAAGAAAAGTTGAGGGTTAACAAAGTGAAAAATAAAAAAAACTGTGGATCCGTAGGTAGCGATGGGGACAAAATGCAGTTTCTCATCTTCTCGTCTATGTCCTCCACCCCCGTGGAGACCCATGGTTTGCTAAAAAGCACCACCGGCACCTCTGCCAGGGGCTCCAACCAGAGAGATGAGAGCAAGAAGACGCCCCCGCTCGGACCATTTTTATAATCTATATATACCTCCCATCAGCCGGACGGGAAGCATGCAGCCGAGTGCTACTACCTTCGGGGTTGCGAGCGGCCAGACGCCATCACCAACCCAGAAGGAGAAAGGTTAAAGAAGCAGCATGTATGCATGTATTGCCACTGTCTCCACAAGAACATAACAACACTCTCACGGTATTTTGGTAATAGGAAACTCGATTTTTGTAGTTTAACATGGATTTCTGGCTCTGATACCATTGTTGGAAATCTTGAGAGGGAGATTAAATTTTAGAACATGAGTTTTACCCGATGATCTCCATGTCAAAACACCAAAAATATGCAGTAAAAACATACCTGGATCCATGGGAAACAGTCTTCCAATTCAGTAGAGTGTTCTCCGACGGCACTCTAAGATGATGGGATGTCCTGGAGAAGGAGAAGTCTCGTGTGTGGATTGGGGACCATGACCCGACCTCTTAACCCAAGAGACCGCTGTTGTGCGTACAGGTGCTAAAACACCCTTTGGCGTCATTTTCTATTTTAGCCCATCATAAAAATAGAAATAACACTCTGGTCTCTACACATAATAAAAATATGACCCATACTTTTCTTTAAATGCTTATATCCCCAAATCCTTAATTAATCACATTTATAGGGATAAACTTTATGATAGCCCATAGTATACAATTTACTATATATATATGTATGCCCACGTTAGATTAAATCCAATAAGCCAATGAGTGTGCGACAAATTCTTTGCCGGGTTTTGCTATCCGTCTGCTCCATCACTCAAGCCCACAAGTTTAAAGGTCGTAGTATTTGCTCCACCCACCGCCCCATTTTCGCCTTGTGGGGCATCACGCTACGGGTACCCCACCCAACTACTCCAAGACTTGTCCGATGGCTCCCTCCACCGGCAAGACGACTGAAGCTTAACGTCGACGGTGCTTTCAAGCATGGGATGGGTCTCGCGGGAGGCGACGGCGCCGTTCGGGACTCCCATGGCCACCTCGTCTTCACTTTTGCTGCTGCATACCCACAAGTCTCCTCGAGCTTAGAAGCAGAAGCCATCGCCCTAAGGGATGGGCTCACTTGGAGCAGGGACCACGGCCTCCACCACCACTTAGTGGAGACGGACTCCCTAGTGCTTGCTCAGATTGTCAATAGCAACTTCTCATGCCCCTGGCGTCTTACTATTGTCATGTCTCAAGTGGCTGATGTCCTTAGGTCTATGCAGGTTTCCATTTGTCATGTATTTCGGGAGGCCAACCAACTTGCAGACTTGTTGACCGGTCATGGTTGCTTCCTTTCTGGCATATCTCTTTGGTCTTCTTGGGAATAGCTGCCAACTCTTGTCAAAGGCCCCTATCGGTTAGACAAGATAGGGTGCCCTTCGGTTCGTCCCTAATTGTACTTTGTACTTCCTTCTTCGCCATTATATGAAATTATCCCTGCTTGGCTATTGGGGGCAGAGCGCTCCTTCCCTCTCTTGTAGGGTTGATCGCTCCCCCTGCCTCAATCATTCAGGTATTGACTGGAGTTAAAAAAAAGTGGCGGATTTTGTGTCTCGCTGCTTAACATGTCAACAAGTAAAGGCGGAACATCAAAAGCCCGCCGGAAAGCTACATCCCTTGGAAATCCCCGAGTGGAAGTGAAAGAGCATAGGGATGGATTTCATCATGGGTTTGCCTAAGACAAGAGGCGGACATGATGGCATATGGGTGTGTTGGCACCAGCTTATTTTCTTGAATTAATCGAGGATTAAGCATAGGGAAATACTCCCTAAATAGAGCAAAATGGCGCATCGCCAAAGTTGCTCTACCAGTCGAGTTGAGTTCAGAAATCGAGACACTTCGTCGGGTCAAGTGGCACAACATAACAACCGGGGATCAGCCCCGAGCAAATGGCACTATGCCAACCAGTTTCCCGACAACCAGGTCAGTATCGGGATTCGGGACAACCTGCCGTACCTTACGGCACTCTGTGAAGATTCGGGGATCACCCCTGGACACCCTACATACGGTATCACACCGCCGACGCTTCAACAACTGGGTTAACTCATGACTCAGAATAGCCTGCCGCATCATACGACTCTTCGCCAAGGAGCGAGGGTCACCCCGACCACCAGACAAAAGGCATCATCATGTCGACGCCCTAGTTACCGGGCCCAACAAATGGTCCTAACCAACTAGCTGTGACCCATGGCAACATCAACAATTGATCGGGTCCACCCTTGATCACTCAGTTTGCGGGTTTACCCGCATTCAACACAACTACCCGAGCCAACTCGGGGGCACCCTGACTACAAGCCACGCCATGTGGCACCCAGCAAGGAGGTCGGGGTCTACCCTCGAGTCGCCTCCCTCCAGCCCTCTGAAGTCAAAGGAAGACCCATCTGGGCCAACCACAAGCTTCAGGAGCTCACAACAACCTCATACGGCCCATGCACGCGTGTCGGGAATTTCCTCGAGCACCTGGTGGGCGCGTATGCTCCAGCCACTCTACAGCAAGTCGGAGCCCAACTAGGGACTCTCAGTAACCCATCACGTCATGCACCACCATCGTGTGCCCACACACGCGGATTGACCTAAAGAAAATTTCTGTTCATAATGGGGGCATTGCTGTCTTTTGGTACCCTGACTTATGGCGCCCTGCTGGCCATGACCTGCCTCCCTACGGACCGGTGTTGAAGCGATCAAAGCCCCAGTCAAACCCGCGATCAAAGCCCGCGGTAAACCCGTAGTCAAACCCCCAGTCAAACCCGTGGTCAAGGCCCGCGGTAAACCCCCAGTCAAACCCGCCTAAACCCTTGGTAAAACAAAAAAAAAGGAAAAGTTTTTTTTACAAAAAAACCCAGCCCTAAGCCAGTCCGCCCAAACCCCATAGGTTTAGGCGGACCAGACTGGAGGCCCAGTCTAGTATGCCTAAACCCAGGGTTTAGGCGGACCAACCCATCCCCTGGAGCTGGTCCGCCTAAGCCCATCCAAAAACCAAAAAAAAGGTTTTTTTAATGAATAAACCCCTCCGTGAGGGGTTTAGGGAGACCAGACCAGCCCCTTGGGTTGGTCCGCCTAAACCCTCCCTCCCACACTCCGTCAACAAAAAAAAATGTGTTTTTTCAAGGGTTTACCTGGACCAAGTTGGGCCCCCAACTTGGTCCGCCTAAACCTTTCCCTGCCCCTTCAACTTCCTTATAAATTTCACCCCTTGGAAGCTCAAGGGGCATGGCATGCAATGCAAGAACATATGACCTAACTGCTACACCCTCGGACTTCCGCAGACATCCATCAAGGGTTGAGGACGCGAGGAGCTAAGTGTGTGCGTGGTTGGCTTGTTGATCGGCTTGTACACGACGAGGGTATGTCAAACGTACTCCCCTCTCGCGGCGTCTAGACATCACACACATGTCCATCCCCGTTGCGTATAAGGCGTTATGACAATAGGGAACACACCCGCATCCTGGGACCGCCCGCGTATGAGAACCCACGGTGGCTACGCATACGCCATGATGCCGCACCTACTTTCGACATGGAACCGCATGCCTACTACTCACCCCGAGCTGGCGGCCGACCACTTTGTCTGATGACTCGAGTTAGCCAGACCCTGGCCCGGGAATAATATTCCCAGGGCCGGCCTCTACTCCCCAGCATGATGACATTCACCTTCCGAGGCCCGGACCCGACTGCTCACCTTGAGCCGTGTCCAACCTTCGTCGGACGCCAGCCCACGACCGACCCTGCCAACTTGTCTCGATCTCCTCACGGAGAGCCTCTATAAAACATGCGGATATCCGCCTTATCCAGCATTGACCCGGGGACCGACCCACGCGTCAGAATTGTCCCGCAGCTTTAGCCCTCCTCCTCGGCCCATTTGTAAAGCCCATGTGGCTCTCATATAGCATGAAACCAGTTAAACACATGTACCTGTACTCGGGTCTCAGCCTCTTCATGGCGCCCAGTTCCTTCAGTCACAACGGTGCCTCCAACACCCGACTACCAGTCACACCGGGCCCCGAGCACGACCATCGAGGTCTCCAGTTGCCCGCCTCCTTCAGTCACAACGGTGCCCCCAGCACCTGAATACCAGCTACTCCAGTCACGTCGGGGCCCGTGGCACCCGATCACTCAACAACTCCAGTCACAACGGTGCCCCCGGCACCTGACTGCCAGTCACATCGGACCCCGAGCACGACCATCGAGGTCTCCAGGCACCCGTTTCCTTCAGTCACAACGGTGCCACCGGCACTCGACTGCCAGCTACTTGAGTCACATCAAGGCCTGTGGCACCCGATCACTCAACAACTCCAGTCACAACGGTGCCCCCGGCACCCGACTGCCAGTCACACGGGGCCCCGAGCATGACTATCGAGGTCTCCTAGCGCCCGCCTCCTTCAATCACAACGGTGTCCCCGGCACTCGACTGCCAGTCACATTGGACCCTAAGCATGACCATCGAGGTCTCCCGGCACCCGCCTACTTCAGTCACAATGGTGCCCTCGGCACCCGACTGCCAGCTACTCCAGCCACATCGGGCCCACAGCACCCGATCACTCAACAACTCCAGTCACAACGGTGCCCCCAGCACCTGACTGCCAACAACTCCAGTCACAAAGGTGCCTCCGGCACCCGACTACCAGCTACTCCAGTCACATCAGGGCCCACGGCACCCGACCACTCAACTTCCCTTGCACAACGATGCCCACGGCACTCCTACTACCCCGACCTCGACACTGTCTCATGTCGGGAATACATTGTGACCCCCCCCCCCCCCGGGCGCCATCCTGTCGAGTCACAAGTCCTTTGACGGACGCCACGTACGGATACGGAACTACCCACACAATAACGCAACGACCCGGGGCCATCATGAATGATGAAATTGTCCCGTGGCTTGCAAGCACTTGTAATCAGGCTCTCATGCCCCCCTATAAATGCCTTTCATGGCATATAAGTCATGTAATCCAGTCAGGGAGCAGATCCCCCTCCTCACGGGAACTAGTCTCTCTACCCCCAATTATCCCTGTCATGTTGCTATTACCCTGCCGCTATTGCACAGACTAAGCCCTCCCGACGTCACGGCTCCTAGGGTCCCTGACTCTCTCTTCGGCAGTAGAAATAAAGGTGTTCGGATTCAATCCGATGTAAAATAAACACCGGTTGTTTGCGGCCGGTGGGGAAAGATGTCCAGTACACGAATCCCCATAATCACCTGCGCACTTGTACCAGCGGAACCTCCTCCTCTCCACGTGGCACATGACATTTCATGCTCACTTGCCGTACCCTGGTGGCACATCCCCAGTCAAACACTTGATCCTACCGGTAATCATCGAGAAATCGACTGGCACGCCCGCATTCCACCCAGCCATCCCTATCCCAGTCTCCCAGAACGATTAATCATACGACATCCCGTTTAGTACGTTCCTATCGTTCCCTCTGCCTTCTTTTCGATACCCCCGGAATCCCCGCGTGCCCAGTCGACCTATCTCGGCCTTCCGTAAAAATGCGAGTGTGTACGCCCGCCGCGAGGAGAAAACAAAAAGTGACTCCCCGCGCGCATAAAATAGGGTGATAATAGATCGCTTGACCAAATCTGCATATTTTTTGCCGATTAAAAGTCGATGGTCCATGGATGTATTAGCAGCATTATATATTAAGGAAACTATTTGACTACACGGAGTCCCTGTCATGATAATATCTGACTGACACCCTCACTTTGCATCATAATTTTGGAAGTGTGGCTTCTGTCTCCCCTCCATTTCTTTTTCATGTAACTGCTGAATTACTTCAAACTTGCTCCCATCCAGCTGGTCTCCAATTCCTTTCTTTATCTTTTTGTTCATCATCCTCTGTCAGAAATGTAAAGTTCCTCTGTCCCTTGACCTCTTTAACGCCTTCTATGAACTAAAAGAGCACGCCTAGGCCGAAAAAGGTTTCTTTTTCCCTCAGGCTAGGAGAGGCAACAGTTACGTTACCCTCTTCCCTCGGGATTTCTCACACAAGGGGTAGAAGACCCAATACTTCTAGGTAAGTTATTCAAAGGGTTACCACTAGCCTTTCCTGACCTAGCCAAATTTCTAGCCCATGCTCACTGTGAAGCCTTTGGCCGTTTCTCAAGAGATCAAGGACATCGTCAAAGTCCTCCAAAATAATAGACAATCGACTACTAAGCATCTTTCCAAGGCCAACCTTCAGCGCTACGCTCGTGCTCCCATGCTTCATGAAGGTAAGAATTCGAGCAATTCTACCCTTATCACACAGCCTTTTGCTTTGACCTGACACTTCTGTGTGGGTTACAGATGTCCCCCGCGGCGATGGGGAAGGCCGATTGGTCTACGTACCCATCCGAGGCCACACCTAAAGGGGAAGAGGTCCCGGAGGAGACCACCACTGACGCTCGGGAGGCCCCTCCCCAGGCAAGTGAGACTGGGGGTTCGGCAGCCGCCCGAGATAAGGGCAAGCAGGCCCTCACTGGGGAGGAGAAGGGGGGTCCAAACGGAAAGACCTCGAGCACGGACTCATGCTATCCCCTTTGAAGGCAATGTCTGCCGAGGAGAGTAGGCGGAAGAGGGTGATGGTTCCCAGTTCGGTGGGGGCCCCTTCGAGCTATTCCGTCCAAACCCCGACATTGTCAGCCCCTCCGACCGAGGCGCCTGGGCCGAGCACTCATGTTGCTCTCGTCTCCCTCAAAGGTCCATCCATTGACCCCTTGGCGGACCAACTTCCGTCCGTGGTGGCTAATGTTGAGCCAAGTGTAGTGCCCCCTCCACATGGTGAGGAGGTTGATCCGACTCTTTCGCCCTAATCGGGCACTACCGACTCCAACTCGAGAGGTCCTGAAGAGGCCCCTCTGACGCTTTTGCAGTTAGAGGGTGGTCCCGCCCCTTAGCAGGGGTGGTTCCCCCTCCGGGCCTCCATCTACGTGTGTTGCTGATCACTGGCAATTGCCCCCGTCCGAGCCGAGCTTTAGAGTTGCTCCTCCCAAACGCCACTTGAGAGGGTCATGGAGGGAGGTTTTTTTTATGGCTCAATTATGGGTCGAGGCCATGAACCATATGGGGTGGGCAGAGAGAAGCGAGGTGGCACAAGCAAAATCCTGTGTTGAGCGAGATCGAAAGTATGGTCAACTTGCTTCCGAGCATGAGGCTCTCCTCTAGGAGGTCAAATCACTCAGCTCTCAATCCGAAGCAGAGTATGAGAAAGCGTGCACTCTGGCCGATCAGCTGTCCCATGCCCGCTATATTTTTGATCTCAAGCATGGGCTCTTACATGAAGAGCGACGGGCTCATGAGGCGAGCTCGAGGCAATAGGGGGCCGAACGAGAAGAGCTTCGTGGGTGTCTACTGACAGTGTAGCAGGAGAGAGCAGAGGCCGCAATGAAAGTGGCTGAGGCCAAGGCAAAATTATCAGAGATCGAAGCAAGGGTGACAGAGGTTGAGGCAAAGGCAGTGGAACGGTATCTCACCTCAGAAGAGTACAAAGAGACCCTAAAAAACACTATCTTCATCTTCTACGGACTGGGCTTCAGGCGAGGGCTGAAGAACGGTTTTGCTCAAGCATTCGACCGAGCTACCCATCTAGCCCAAGCTGAAGTTGCTGTAGAGCTGATATTCGAGCCTAGGCAATGGTACGACTCGACCGAGGAAGACTCGACTCCTTCATTCACTCCTGAGCCCTGTGCCTCAGATGAAGAAAGCAAGGGCCTTGCGAACACCGTCGAGGAAGTGCTGCCAGCCACGGCTGGTTCAAGAGACCCCATGGTCGCGACAGTTCCCACACAGGTTATAATATCCTGGATTCTTCAGATCGGAATCGGAGAGCTATCAGATCGCTTTCGTGGGTCCTGATATGTGTTTTACAATCCACGTGGATTTTTCCCTTGTATAACTTGCGGAATCCTATAGAGAGTTGACCGTTGAGTTTTGCTACTCAGGGATGCTACAGGTGCGTTGTGCTCGTTCCGAGGATCGTGAAGACTATTTTTTTGTATTTATAAATTTCTGTGCCAAAAATTGGATTATAGGAAAATTATGAATTTCCTATTTTCTTTTCCTTTTTATTTCCTTCACCTCTCTCCTCTCTCTCTTCTCTTGCCGTTCACTCTCTCCCCCTCTGTTCTCTCTCCTCTTTCCCCCTCTGCTCCGGCTGCAGACGGAGGAGGCTCGGGGATGTCATGGAGATGCTGCGGAGGTGTCGTGGAGCGTACAGGCGTGAAGAGTGGAGTGCGGTGTTGGCGCGATCCTGTTCGGTGGATTCAAAGCCGCCGTGGGGTTCGTGTGATGGTTTTCGGCGTATTATGGCCATCTCGGCGCGTGAGATCTTCGGTGGATTTAGGGGGATAGGTGCCCTACTCTTTTCCTGCGTTCTCTCGCGATTTGGAGCCGAACGGTGTGAGTTTGAGCGGGTTTTGTCTCGGTTGGGCAAATTGCATGTTCGGGGGGTGTGAGCCGTGTTCGTCGTTCCAGGCAATGGTTTCTAGTTTAAATGCTTTCATTTGAACCCCTGGCATGTTGGGAATCTTTTCCTGCCAGTTTCATTGCATTTGGTTGAGAATCAGAGTCGGTATAAGCCCGGCCACCCATGTGACTCATTTTGGGTCGATTCGTTGGATTCGCCCATTTCTTGTCGTTTTGCGCATGGATTGATCCCTTCCGGCTTGTGGAAGGTTTATAACATGTCTAGGGTTATTTTCCCATCGTTTAGACACGATTGGGGCGTGGAAATACCGGGTTTTGAGCTTCCCTACGGTTTCCCGCTGTATCAGCTTAGCGGTTCTTCCAGAAACCAATTTTGGTGTTTGGCGGCCATTGGAGACCACTAGGCTGAGTGCTTTTATCGGTTTGACCAAGCGGTCACGCGATTGACCGCAAAGTCTTTGCTTCTGGCCCTTAGAGGACCGCTAAGTTTTACGTAGCGGCCTGAGGAGGACCGCTATGTTGGGACGGATGGACACTAAGATCTAGAGGGGGGGGGTGAATAGATCTACCCCTTAGAAATATACAGTAGTTAAAATCAATGCGGAATAAAAACAAACTATTGTAGCTCAATCCAGAACTGGAAATATCAGCAAAATTTAAGAGGGTCAGATGACTGAATTCAGCATGTGGCTAAACATCCAGGTATAGTACGATGGCGAAGAGTTATCCTCACGCAAGAAGTGGAATTCCAGATAAGCTTTGCTTATCCTTTCAACCACATCTTTTGATATACCTACTGGATGAAAAGCTATAACGACAATCTCAGATAGATATTATAGCGAGTGAAGACATGTATTACTTAAGCACTCATTCAAGTACCAAATAGATAAGAGCAATAACAACATAGAGACACAATCCAATCACACAGAGCACAAGCGATTTTAGGTGGTTCGATTTTCACCTACATCCACCCCACACTTAACCAAGTGTGGCTTACTGCTGATTCACAGCTTCAATCCGCTGATCCACAGCTTTGGGGAGATGATCCCAGACCGCTGAGCCTCACGGCTTGCTACTGCTGAGCTTTACAGCTTTGCTGTCCGAGGTCTCAACCTCGCCCGCTGACTCACAGCTTGATAGAGTTCAGAAAACTTAAAATGAAAGAAAAGAAACAAGATAACAGTGTAGCTCTCTAGAATCAGATTGACTCCGAGTTTGATCCATGAGTCAAGTACAATTACCAATACTCTTAAGTTCTCTCAAAATCAGACTTACGATACTCTATTCTCCTTCAGATTTCTTCTCTCAGCTTTAGGCTCTCTTCAGATTCGTAGTCATCTCCGTCTCTCTGCACTTGCTCTGCCAATCTTCAGGTCTCGCTCACTCGCTCTGTCTATCTTCTTCTCTTCAATTTTTTTGATATCATTTTGATGTGACACAACCTAGGACTTTACAAGCAAGTACATTTGGCAATCAAGACGGACCGATAATGGCGGCCGCTCACCCGTCACTCACCCAAGACCCGGGGTAACTTGGCAATGCCAAGGGGAGGTTGTGTGGGCTAGGCCCTTGCTAGTAGAGGGCCAGCAAGGCCAAGGTTTGATTCCCCAAGGGTATGGCTGCCCAAATCAAGGGTCCGACGAAGTGCCAAAGGGCACGGGTTCCACTCTCTTCCCACGATGATCACTTATAGCAAATGAGCTTAAGGATCGGGCTCTCATCACGGCCAGCGGAGTTTATGAACTAATATTGAAAGAACAAGCATGAATTAGAGCAAAGTTTTGGAGCACTCACTCGACCGGTTTGAAGAAACAGGTCCCGCTCGGAGACGAGGGCGAGCGGGGAAGCGTGGGTTCCCCACACGCCGCGCCGGGGTAGCTTGACCTGTTTAAGCTATTACAACACTACACCCCATGTAAGGGGGGGGGATCATGGGGAAGGGAAGATGATAGTTACATCCAAACACTACCTCCACACAGGGAGGGGCCTTCAGCCGGCCAAGCGGGGAGGGGAATTTGAGAAGGGAACACCGAAGATGGGAGGTTGCCGATTTTGCCCAATTCTGTGGGTGCTGATAGGAGACTGATGAATTGACTGTTGCAACTGCTACCGAATTTTTTTGGGGACGAAACCACATGGAAAATCTTCGTAGTAGGCCGGGGAAGTCGTCCAATTTTTATTAATTTCTTCTGTTGTCGATGCTGGTCTGGGTGGAGGCTCGAACAGGGAGGCAGATTCTCGGACTGACAGCTCCTGGTTTCCAACAGCAGGTTGCAGAGGTTGCCCCGACAGCTCCCGAACTCAGAATTGATCACCGTTGGAGTCTTTGGAACCGTGGACAAGTCTTCTTCGCAGAAAAACTTACGGGGAAGCGAAACGATGCCGAAGAAGACCAGGAAACTCTGAACAATGATGACAAGTCGTTGCAGACTGTGGGAAGCAGAACCGCGTGGCTAAGGGAGAAAATTGATAACTCCTGCTACAGGATGCTGAACGGAGTTCCGCTGCTTGATTCTGAAAGTAGACAGAAGGAGGAAAAACTTTACAAAAGGGATCTTGTCTTAATTCACGCTGGATTTGTCGTGGCAGAGCTTCCAATCACGTTCAGGTGCTCTGTCAGGAGAGCTTTGCACAGTCGAGGGAGAACGGCTCTCCCGGGCAGCACGGTGCTCGGACGACAACGAAACCACATCTGTTGCGAAGAAGACAGGCAGACGCTTCCGACGATAACTCTTGGACCTCCAGGGACGCCAGGGGGAAGACGGGGTCGCTACTGCACTCCACTGGTTCTCTGTAGGCTCTCAGCCAAGGTGGAGGAAGGGTGATGGGGTGGCTGCTCTTGGTAGAGTGGAGTGGAGGGAAGGGGATGGGGGTGGCCTACTCAATGGGGAAATGAGTTAGGGGACTTTGGGCTATGGAGGGAAGGGGATATTCAAATTCAAATGGTCTTGGGAGGTGGAGGGTTGCATGGGGGAGAGGGAAGGGTGCTTGGGACAGGGATGAGGTGGTTGGAGGGTGGCTTAGTGATTGGGGATGCTCCCTTGGGACTAGGGGGTGGAGTAATGGGATGTGTGGGGAAGGGGAGTGGCCTTTAATGGGGGTAGGTGGGAGAGTGGTGGTTGGGAAGGGAGGAGAGAGAAAATTTTTGAAATTAGGTGTGGAGGAGAGAGAAAGGTGAGTGAAAGAGAGAGATTAAGAGAGGGATGGGTGTGGGTGGGATTCTCTCCCTAAGGCTTCTCACCTCACTAATGGATTCACTCCACCATAAAAATAAAGATAGAACTCACAAAATGGTATTTTTTTTCATTCATTGATTCATTATCTTGAAATGGGGGAAATGGGGCCCTATATATAGGCAACCCACATTTTACAATAAGACCCTGACAATTGACTCAATGATAAATAACCGAGGGGGTAGGGGGAGCCCTTGGGCCAAGCCCAATGAATTGGGCCCAATAACTAACTAGACAACCTAATGACACTCAAACTTAAGGAAATAAACACAAGACCTAGGAACATGACTCAAATAAAAGGAAAAATACATCAAATGACTCAAATAAAAATTACATAGGACTCAAAATTAAATAACTAGACCATGCCGGATGCAACCGGGGCGAGGAGACGAGCTGTGAACGTGGGCATGGGAGGTGATGTCCCCATCATACTCCCGGGGTGCGGAGAACTCGACTCCGTCGAGTAAGTGTCCTTCCCTCCTTGGAGGGTGTAGAAGTGGTACTGCCCTCAAGTCTTCCGAACGAGACCGATCCATCCACCTGCCGAGATAGCGCTCGTATACCTTGCTCCTGGTGGTAGTGGCCTGTTCATCCAATATTCGTTCAATGCGCTCACGCTGGGCTCTCTTGGCTGGTGGACTCTCCTCACGGGTGGGTGCTCTCTCAACGGAGGGAATAGGCTCAATATCCTCACTAGGTACCACCGTGGGTCCCTTATATGGCACTAGGTCGGCTACATTGAATGTAGGACTCACTCCATACTCCTCGGGGAGATCTAACTCACAGGCATTAACGTCAATGCGCCTCAGGACCTGGAAGGTACCAGCCCCACGTAGCCTCAATTTGGAGATGACTCCCGGGGAGAGCCTCTCCTTCCTCACCATCACAAAGTCACCCACGTGGAATTCTTGGTGACGCCGAAGGGAGTCAGCCTGCCTCTTATAGATCTCATTTTCCTTGCTTATGTGCTTGCAAAGGCTTTCATGCAATTTTGTGAATGTTGACATTCTAGGGGTGATGGGTGGACCTGGGCAACCAAAAGTAGACCAATCATGCTTTGACGCCAGGAAGACTTTGATGGAATGGGGAGACCGAGGCATCCATAGGTGATCCGGTCATGCATGGGGGTGACAAATGCTGGGGGACCCGGACATCCATGAATACTCCTATCATGCCTACGACTCATGATGAGTGAAGGTGGACCACTACATCCGAATTTGGACCACTCATACTTTCTACTTGACATGTGGGTGATATGAATGAATGGACCCAACATAGTGTTCATGCCAAGCGATGTGGTAAGCCTAGACATATGCATGTTTTTCCTAAAGGTGACTTTCATGTGTATAGGTGTGGGACAACCCTTTATCTGCCATTGGAAAGGATCGAATGGATCTAAGAAGGTGGTCATCATGGGGTGGGGCACAACCTTATTACCTAGGGGTATGTGGCCCAAGATCATGGTTCCCAAGGTGTAACCCGGGTCTAGGATGGGGTGAATTAGGTCTAACATGGTGGGTTAGGATAGGGAATGGTGCATGGTGGATAAGGTGGTTGGATCACATGGGGAACTAGACTCCCATAGGAAGGGATCAATGGGGTCGTGGAAAGGTCTTCCTAGAGGGAGGCACTCTATGTCTTCAAGGTTCCCAAATTGTGAGTCATCTTCCTCTAAGGTAATTGGGCCAAGGTTTCTAGTTGGTTGACTGATCAAAGTATTTGGGATCTCAATGGTAGGGGAGTAGATCGAGATGGGTTCTTCTACCATAGGGAGAAGGAAAAGGAGGTCGCTAGTGTAGCAACCAATGGTATAGACCGAGGTGATTGACCCGATGCATAGGTGTAGGAGGCCAAGGCTCCTAGGTTGTTCGGCCATAGGGGTCAACATGCTAGTGAACTCAATTTGCCATGCTAAGCCTCTAAGAAAATCCTCTAAGGTCTCTACTTGATAAGATGCTTGGATTGTGGTGTGATAAGAGGAGATGGGCACTATGGGATGGTTTTCCTTCATGGGTGGGAAATCGTGGGCCGTGATCTCTCTTATTGGGCTCTTCTTTAGCCAACTAACAAGGGTTTCCCCTAAGATGAGATTAACTCCAACTAGAGATGGTGATGTAAGGTGAAGACCCTCGTGTGTTGTTTCTTCTTCAATTTGGGCTTGGGTTTCCTCCAAGGTGGAGAGTGGGTTTGGAGTGTTCACCACTATGGGGTGGGGTATGGGTTCTTCTTCCAAGGAGGTGAGAGGGGCTTTTGAAGGTGTGGTGATGATTGGGGCATGGTGCATCCGGGGTGGTAGGTAGTGGGAAACTTGGGTTAGGATAGGTGAGGGTAGTAGTGGAGGCTTTGGTGGGAGTTGGATTGGGGTAGGGAGAGGAAGATGGGTGGGTTGAAGGGGTTTGGGTTGATTTGTTTTGGGAGGAGTGTCTCTTTTTGGGGGTGATGGAGAGGTAGTGGTGGGGGTTACCATGGGCCTAGGTGGAGAGTTAGCCATGGGGCCCAATTGGGTATGAGGACCTATGGTTGTGGTGTGGACTTAGAGGTGGGGTGTAAATGTAGTGGTTGGGGTGGGAGAGATGGGAAGTGGTAGGGAATGGGTGATTGGGGTCTTGGATTGACCGGGTGGGGATGAAGGAGTTGAAGTGCTCCTTGGGCTTTTGTGATTTTAGTAGGAGGGAGAGGGTTGGAGAGTGTAGGTTTTTCTAAGCTCGACCTTCATCTCATCCCAAGTGCTAATGGGGGCCTCCCTGCGGATCCTTCTTAAACCTTCCACAACTAACCAATGAGTTTTAGCTTGTTTGGAGAGGTGTGCCTTGGCTAGCCTCATTCTCCTTTCTTCGTTCAAGGGGTAACTTTTAAAGAATTGGTTTAGGAAAATCTCCCAATCTAGGTAAAGGCTTGGGCTATTGGATCCATCAAAGGCGGGGGTTTTGATTTTCAAGTGTTCTAAAAATATAGTTTCTAGATTTCCCCAAAGGTCACTCTTATTCACTCTTGGTGCACAGCTATTTCCTTCAAGTCGGTCGAGTCGAGACATGATATCTTCAAGCCGATTAAGGACATTAGGTAGGGCTTCTATGATAGAGGTGTTGCTACCCACTTTGTTGGCAATGGAGCTTCCATGAGGATTTGGGCTTCTTGGGAAAGTTGATGGGGATGGATATGACAGGTATGAAGTGGCCATTCTAGTGGACATGGGAGATGCAACCAAGGACCCTAAATGCATAAACATGCCCTAGGACCAACTTGTGGAGAGATAAGTTGTGAACTTGCTCTGATACCAATTGATGTGACACAACCTAGGACTTAACAAGCAAGCACATTTGGCAATCAAGACGGACCGATAATGGCGGCCGCTCACCCGTCACTCACCCAAGACCCGGGGTAACTTGGCAATGCCAAGGGGAGGTTGTGTGGGCTAGGCCCTTGCTGGTAGAGGGCCAGAAAGGCCAAGGTTTGATTCTCCAAGGGTATGGCTGCCCAAATCAAGGGTCCGACGAAGTGCCAAAGGGCACGGGTTCCACTCTCTTCCCACGATGATCACTTATAGCAAATGAGCTTAAGGATCAGGCTCTCATCACGGCCAGCGGAGTTTATGAACTAATATTGAAAGAACAAGCATGAATTAGAGCAAAGTTTTGGATCACTCACTCGACCGGTTTGAAGAAACCGATCCCGCTCGGAGACGAGGGCGAGCGGGGAAGCGTGGGTTCCCCACACGCCGCGCCGGGTTAGCTTGACCTGTTTAAGCTATTACAACACTACACCCCATGCAAGGGGGGGATCATGGGGAAGGGAAGATGATAGTTACATCCAAACACTACCTCCACACAGGGAGGGGCCTTCAGCCGGCCAAGCGGGGAGGGGAATTTGAGAAGGGAACACCGAAGATGGGAGGTTGCCGATTCTGCCCAGTTCTGTGGGTTCTGATAGGAGACTGGTGAATTGACTGTTGCAACTGCTACCGAATTTTTTTGGGGACAAAACCACCTGGAAAATCTTCTTAGTAGGCCGAGGAAGTCGTCCAAATTTTATTAATTTCTTCTATTTTCGATGCTGGTCTGGGTGGAGGCCCGAACAGGGAGGCAGATTCTCGACTGACAGCTCCTGGTTTCCAACAGCAGGTTGCAGAGGTTGCCCCGACAGCTCCCGAACTCAGAACTGAGCACCGTTAGAGTCTTTAGAACCATGGATGAGTCATCTTCGCATAAAAACTAACGGGGAAGCCAAACGATGCCGGAGAAGACAGGAAACTCTGAACAATGACAACAAGTCGGTGCAGACTGTGAGAATCAGAACCGCGTGGCTGAGGGAGAAAATTGATAACTCCTGCTACAAGATGCCGAACGGAGTTCCGCTACTTGATTCTGAAAGTAGACAGAAAGAGGAAAAACTTTGCAGAAGGGCTCTTGTCTTGATTCACGCTGGATTTGTCGTGGCATAGCTTCCAATCACGTTCAGGTGCTCTGTCAGGAGAGCTTCGCGCAGTCGAGGGAGAACGGCTCTCCCGGGTAGCACGGTGCTCGGACGATAACGAAACTACTTCCGTTACGAAGAAGACAGGCAGACGCTTCCGAAGATAGCTCTTGGACCTCCAGGGACCACAGGGGGAAGACGGGGTCGCTGCTGCACTCCACTGGTTCTCTGCAGGCTCTCAGCCAAGGTGGAGGAAGGGTGATGAGGTGGCTGCTCTTGGTAGAGTGGAGTGGAGGGAAGGGGATGGGGGTGGCCTACTCAATGGGGAAATGAGTTGGGTGACTTTGGGCTATGGAGGGAAGGGGACATTCAAATTCAAATGGTCTTGGGAGGTGGAGGGTTGCATGGGGGAGAGGGAAGGGTGCTTGGGAAAGGGATGAGGTGGTTGGAGGGTGGCTTAGTGGATGCTCCCTTGGGACTAGGGGGTGGAGTAATGGGATGTGTGGGGAAGGGGAGTGGCCTTTAATGGGGGTAGGTGGGAGAGTGGTGATTGGGAAGGGAGGAGAGAGAAAATTTTTGAAATTGGGTGTGGTGGAGAGAGAAAGGGGAGTGAAAGAGAGAGATTAAGAGAGGGATGGGTGAGATTCTCTCCCTAAGGCTTCTCACCTCACTAATGGATTCACTCCACCATAAAAATAAAGATAGAACTCACAAAATGGAATTTTTTTTCATTCATTGATTCATTACCTTGAAATGGGGGAAATGGGGCCCTATATATAGGCAACCCATATTTTACAATAAGACCCTGACAATTGACTCAATGATAAATAACCGAGGGGGTAGGGGGGAGCCCTTGGGCCAAGCCCAATGAATTGGGCCCAATAGCTAACTAGACAACCTAATGACACTCAAACTTAGGGAAATAAACACAAGACCTAGTAACATGACTCAAATAAAAGAGAAAATACATCAAATGACTCAAATAAAAATTAGATAGGACTCAAAATTAAATAACTAGACCATGCCGGATGCAACCGGGGCGAGGAGACGAGCTGTGAACGTGGGCATGGGAGGTGATGTCCCCATCACATTTTGATCTGAGGGATCATGTCCCTTTTATAGCCTTTGCAAGATGAGGGCGCGCGGAAACCACGTTTCCCGCCCAAAGAATCTCGATGCGAGTGCTTCATTGGAGGTCCACGTGTAACGATCTAAAGGCTCACAGTTCCACATGGCTGAATCTTCTTTTGAGCTTTACCTTGGATCACGTACCAATAACCTGGTACTTTAACTTCCTCATAAGTCAAGTTCGCACGTTGTCAGCTCACCCATCAAGTGTTCGACCATATAACTGACCTGGCACGCAAATGACAATATTAGCTTTTAAGTGAATGGAATGCTACTTGTATCGACTCTATATGTGCAGCACAGTGATGTGCACTGATGTTACATGCAGAAACAACTAAGTATGCACCGACCCTTAGCAGCAGACCACATAAGTATGCATCGACCTTCTATGAAGGAACATAACTATGTTTGGACCAATGTGCTGGCCGATCAGAATATGCATGGACCTACTATGCATAGAAAGACAAAGATGCACAGACGATGTTTGTCTCAATAGAAAGATGCACCGACCTCTAGGTATGTAAGACAAACACTGCACTTACTTCTTACCTGCGTAAAACAATGCATGCACCAACTATGGCTATGCACGACACAAATGTGCACTGACCTGAGTCCATGCATATATCAATATGCAACGACTTTATTCTGCCTTATAAAGAATGTGCACTGACCTTACTGAAACTTGCACCGACTTATATGCCCGATGCAAACTTGCACCGACTATATGCACAATGCAAACCTGCACCCACTATATGAAAAAACCTGCATCGACTATATGCTTAATGCAAAATATGCACCGACCCTATGTGCCAATGCAAAACATGCACTGACTATATGCCAAATGTAAAACATGCACCGACCCTATGTGCCAATGCAAAACATGCACCGACTATATGCCAAATGCAAAATATGCGCCGACTGTGTGCAATACACAAACCTGCACAGACTATATGCAAAACGTGCACCGACTATATGCTCGATGCAAAACGTGCACCGACCCTATCAAAGAATTAGGCCAATATGCACTGGCCTTTTGCATTCTTCTATGAAAACATGCGCCGATCTTGTATGGAGTTATACAAGACGGGCACCGACCTTAGATGCAGAGGGTGCAAACATGCACCAACTTGATTATGCAATGCAAGTTCATGAAGCTATAAACTGCTAATCTGTGTTATTAAAATAAAATACAATGTATAGTTGCAAAATGAAATGTATAGATGCCAATCATCAAAACAAAATAATAAATTAACTTCAGTGAATTAAGACAGAGGAGACATGACATGAAATTTATTGAGCCACACAAACTCCCTCAACCTTCTCCCCCTTTGTGATGATGGCAACACATTTACATTTATTTACATTTTGATGTCACCACTGGTTTTTTTAAGAATCAAGACTTATGCAAATGCAATGCACAACTAATGCAATGCAAAATTATCCCATTTAAACTATTAAACTCTCTCTAAACAACATCATACTCTCTCCCCCTAAAACTCTTCCACATCAAACTCTCTCCCCCTTTACCATTAGCAGAAAGGATAAACATGAAGATATCATGAGGAATATCATATTTAAGAGAAAATTAGATGTGAAAAACTATGTAAACATTTCAATAATCAAGCAAGTGAAGCACATATTCTTCTATTATAGGAAAGCAGATAGTTTATTTCTGAACTAATGTGGTTTAAAGAGTATGAAAGTGAGAGACTAGCCACACCAGTCTGTGAGGACTAGTCTGTACAAGTTCTTAATAGTAATGAACCAAGAGCACATGGAACATGACAGCTTTTGTCTTACATTATCTTGTTTATCTGAGCCTCAAGGCATCATCAGGATTGACCGGAACTTGTATTGAGATTAAACAACCTTCACAGTCCTGAATTAATCTTCAGATGAGCAGATATGGTTTCATATATTTCTTTTCTTTACTTCCTTATAACAGTCAAGTATGATCTAGTCTTTTCCCATAAGAGTACACGTTTATCAGACGCCAATACCCCTAGTTACTCGACAAGATCCACTATTCTGTCTCAAGTATAGTTTTCACCTTTTTACGTAAGGGTACATGTTTATCAGACGTCAGTACCCCTAGTTACTCAGTGGAACTGACCTTTTATTTTATGAACAGAGATAAATTGAGGCACTTCATGACATGTGTTTTTCTCCATTTCATTGACGAAGTACCCAATTTTTCAGTGCATTCAATCAATGCTCTGCCTTTAGAGTAAATGATTTATCATTTTGATACATCTGTCCATTTGATTTTCAGACATAGTTGTTTAAGAACAATACACATTTTTAGGCTTTCTTGACCAATTTAGCCTGAGTCTAGATAGTTTCAGATTTTGCAAGACTCAATTAGACATGGTATGCACGAAATGGTTAAGAACTATTAAAGAATTCATTGAGTTTGGTATTTAGTCTCTAAAGATCATAAAATTTAAACCAATAATTCATTCAGGATTCATTACTGTTTCTTATAAGAGAAGATTTCTGATTTCAGTAGCTTAGATTAATGAATATGTCTATCAGTTTGTCATTTGATCAGATTCAAAAAGGATTCCAAGAAATGTTCAGATACTAAGGTCAATGACGAGGATAGATCATGACAGATTCACGAAAGACAAAGTGAGTTTTCAAAAGAGTTAGCACTGAAAGTCGACATTTCAGAGCAGTGATCAGGAGTATGAATTGAAAGTCGACATTATTGAGCAATAGACTGTTCAATTACTAAAGAATTATTCAGAATTCTCCCATCAACATGAATGAGATGAAATCAAGATGCATGCATGAAATTATAGGGATGAAATGACAATGCACAAACTGCCCCTAACTGTGTACATGAGGTTTCAAATAAGAATGAGAAAGGCACACACCTATTCTAAACAAATGAGAATTGACCCATGGTACTAGGTGAAGGACTTGCCTCTACGCATAGAGTGGGTTTTCAGACATAAGATATCTGTCCTTCCCCTGTCTTCCATTTTATATACCTATGGGCCAACTATGAAATGCAGTAAACAATCATTCAGTGACTCATATTCCATAAGAAGCAATCAGTAGATTATAATAAATCTAAATGAACATTCATGCAGAGAATTTACAAAGACCTAGTTCTCTTCTTAAAAATTTAAATCCTTCATTTCCCAGTGGTTTTGTAAAAATGTCAGCAATTTGTCTTTCAGAATCAATGAATTCAAGCTCAATCTCCTTTGTGCTAACTTCATCTATAAGAAAGTGATGTTTGATTTCAATGTGTTTTGTCCTAGAGTGGTGAACATGATTTTTAGATAAGGAAATGGCACTAGTGTTATCACAAAAGATTGTAATGTAGCCAAGATTGATGATTTAGTCAATTAATTGGTGTATAATCCAAAGGACTTGGGCATCACAGTTACCTGCAGCAACATACTCTGCCTCAACAGTGGATAGGGCGACAATATGTTGTTTCTTAGATGCCCAAGACACTAGACATCCACCTAGAAATTGACAGTATCCACTAGTACTTTTCCTATCTATCCTACACCCGGCATAGTTTGCATCTGTCTAAGCTATCAGATCTAGCTCACACTTAGCAGGATACCATAAGCCTAAGTCTAGGGTGCCAGACATATACCTAAAAATCCGTTTCACAGCTATCAAATGTGATTCCTTAGGACATGCTTGATGTCACGCCCCGACGCAGAATATCAGGTCGTACAGTTAGAAACTAGCTAGAAATAATATTAACAAGCTAAACTAACCAATTACACAGGTGCTATGGAAAGAAATAACTCTATTGATCAAGGATAAAACCAAATTTTATTACAATAACCACCACTGCTAACACACGATCAAACATAACTTCCAACTGATTCTAATACAATAACTGACTCCAAAAGCAGTAAAGTACTAACACAACTCTAAGGAATAACTAGAGGTAAACATCTATGCCAACTCGGCATCTACTAACAGGTACACTCTAAGTATCACTCCTGTCCCTCCCCATCGGTATGCGCATCATCACCTGAACAGCCTGAAAAGGGGGGGGGGAACAACAACTATGAGCTGACGCTAAGTAGGAAATAACAGGCAACTTTACATGATTAACAATTTAATAACATTTTCATATACCATGCTAACGAAAGAAATGAATGACGATATAATGAAACAACATAATGAAAAGATCTTGCAAGGTCAAGAGATATAAGATAACTAGAATTTAACAAGAATAACATGTACAAGTGTAACAAGAACTGTAACGAGGAATGGCCACTAGCAAGTAACAAGAGATAACAAGTCAAGCACGATCAAGTAACAAGAGTAACAAGAGTTTTTCTGTCGTAGATAACAAGCTAGTCATGCACTCGGTGCAATGCCTCACCATGTCATTATAACATCCCATGGGCTCACTAATTTTTCGGGCGCTCTCCCCAGGACCAGACCGGGCCCTTATGATGCGTTGGCATTGATTTATTGGATACAAGATCCCAAGATCCGTCTAGACATTTAGTCAAATTCGTGGCCAATTAATCAGAGGAATTACTGTCCATAAGTTTAGATTTAAAGGACTAACCTGTCCTTGGAATCAAGAGTACAAAACACAATAAAACTCATCTCCGAGAGATGTGCGGTCATACAAAGGCTGCTTAAGGGTATATGCGGCTAATACAAGGCCACGCATACGGGAACTAGACTGAAACACAGCCCACGAGGTCAAAGATGAACGGCTGACAGTGGGCCGCTCGAAAGTTTGAACGGTGTGTTCTGGGCCGCTCATGTCCAGAAGACATTAAGACCCATGAACAAGATATACGGTCCATACTGGCCGTATCACGGATATGCGGTCATAAGTTGGTCGCTGTTCTACAGGAGTAAAGTGGCTGTCCAGCAACCTAATAATCATATAAAATCCTAATTTCATGTCAATTTACCAAGGATTAAGTTTTTACGTTAACTCAAATTGCCAAAAAGATGATTCAAGATGATAAAGAGAATGAACAAGATAGCGTAGGAATGAACAACATGCAATTAATATAAATTTAGTTACATAATTAACCACTAATCATGTGGGTTTCTAATTAACCATTGAGTGCGTTGAAGTGGAGATAGTAAACGGAATGGGTTTTTACATTTGGAATGAGTGCATGGACCATTGTAAATTGAGATCATAGGGTTGCATGTATGGGTCACTGGTTCCTCAAAATATGGTTTTCAATTGGACTAGGTTGAACGGGTCGATCCCCTCACGGTCCGGATCGATCCTCGGGTCGAAAACCAATCTACCGGGTCTGCCAGCACATGGGTCGACCCATTGGGTCGACCCTTAGGGTCTGTCAGTGTGTGGGTTGACCCTTGGGGTCGACCCCTGCACAAACAGACTTCTATCTCTTGAATGGGTCGACCCCATGGGTCGACCCCCACAAATTTGGTCATTTGGGTCGACCCCATGGGTTGACCCCTACACACCTCCTGTATGGGTCGACCCCATGGGTCGACCCCCGCACGCTGCAGGATGGGTCGACCCTCAGGCAGGCAGGATCATGCTTGAGCATGGGTCGACCCCATGGGTCGACCCCTGCGTCCACAGATCCGAACGTGACTTCGGAAATCCACAAAATCTCACCCAATTGGGGTCTAATTGGGCTGGGATCTTAACCCCATGCTCCTAGGTTCTTTATAGACATACTAGGGTCATAATACAAGAGTTTGGAACACGAAATTCACCAAAAAATTAATCAAAATCACAACCTATCTAGGAAGAACACTTGAAAACCTAGTTTTTGCATGCTTCTAATTAAACACGAAATACTCTAAGCATGGTCTATGGAAATTGGGGCTTTATATATCAAAAGAAAGAGGGCTTGATGCTGATTCTAACCATATATGACATGCTATATGGGGATCAAGATTAACAACTCGAAATCATGATTTAACTCGAAAGAACACATCATAAACCAAGTCTAGACATGCTCTTACTCAAATCAGAAATTCTCTAAACATGCTCAATAAAATTTAGGGCTTTCTACGCCAAATGAAAGCTAACATGCTGCTGATTACATCCATATATGTTAATTAGAGTTTGGGCTGTTATAACCTACCTCAATCGAGGAGAGAACTTATGAACCTAGATTGAAGAATGAACTTGACAGCACTTCAGAAAAATCTCGAGATCTCTCTGGATACCTAATAAAATTTAAGGCTTTTACTACCACTGGAAAGAGCTCGTCGAGAGGATCAAAATGATGTACTCATGTGTAGATTTTGGTCGAGGGTACCAACCTCAATCGAAGGAACAAAGAAGAAGGAAGGAGGACGACGGGATGCCGACCCACCTCCACTAATCGACCAAGATCTCGCTCGATCAATCTCCACTATGGCCGCCACTGCTAGCAAAGGAAACTAGGGTTTAAGAGCTTTATTTTTATAGCTCATACACCTTCTGGAGCCTTCGGAGCTGGGAGAAATCGACGATGCAAGGTGAGTGTTTGAAACGGCGTCGAAATGTTTGACCCAACCAAACTCAGCCGACTGCACGTTTTAGGGTTTGGTTTTCTATCAATTGATAGAGGGGAAATGATCCTCTCAGTAATACCTTTCATTTCCTCCTGGAATCACCTCATTTGGTTGAGAAATGAGCTCGAATTTGATGTTTTAAGGTGGGGTTAACAATGAACACGAATTTGGCTTAGGTAGGTGTGAAAATTTGACTTAACCCATTGATTAGGCTCAGCTAATGATTTTATTAGGCTTAGCCATAGAAGATAAAATTGTTAAACGAAATATATTCTACAAGAATATGATTTTTATGGATTTTTATAAAATAGTTGAAATGTGACTTATTCTATTTATTAAAGAATTAATCTAATTAATTTCGAATAAATTCTCATTAATTCAAATAAATTCAACTAATTTCTAATTTGATTCAAATAATTTTCTAATTAAATTTCTAAAAGAATTTGGGGTATTACACTTGAAATCTAGCACACAAACATACTGAGAATTGAATATTAGGTCGAGAAGCAATAAGGTATAGCAAGGATCCAATCATATCTCTATATAATTTGGGTTCTACCGTTTTACCTTCAGGATCTAAATCAAGACTGGTAGATGCTCCCATTGGTGCGGTTATTGCCTTGAGGTTCTCCATCTTGAATTTCTTCAGAAGATCCTTGATATATTTCTCTTGAGTTATAAATGTTCCTTCTTTGGTCCGACATACCTGCAACCCAAGAAAAAATTTCAGCTCTCCCATTGAGCTCATCTCAAATTCACTGGTCATTAAAGCTAAAAATTCCTCACACATGGATAAATTGGTTGATCCAAATACTATATCATCTACATAAATTTGAATGATCACGATTTCCTTTTCACATACCTTTGTAAATAGTGTTTGGTCCACCTTACCTCTAGAGAATCCCTTTTCCGTGAGGAACTTGCTCAGCCTATCATACCAAGCTCGGGGAGCTTGCTTCAAACTGTAAAGTGCCTTATCAAGTTTGTACACATGGTCAGGAAATTCAAGACACTCAAAACCCAGGGGTTGCTTAACATATACATCCTCTTTTATTTCACCATTTAGAAAGGCAGATTTAACATCCATCTGCTGTAGGGTTATTCCTAGACTGCATGTAGTGGCCAAAAGAATTATAATGGCTTCTAGCCTAGCTATAGGGGCAAATGACTCTTCGAAGTCAATACCAAACTCTTGGTTGTACCCCTGAGCAACCAGCCTAGCCTTATTTCTAACAATTTTACCCTGCTCATCAAGACCCATTTATTGCCTATTATGTTGCTATGAGAGGGTTTAGGAACTAGGTGCCAGACCTTGTTCCTATCAAATTGATTAAGTTCTTCATGCATGGCATTAATCCAGTGCTCATCTAGAATGGCACTATCTATGTTTTTAGGTTCTACCTGAGATACTAAAGCAAATGAGTTCAATTCATTTTCAATTATTAAGTGGGTCATTTAAACTACAAATTATGTTCTCAAGGGGATGGTCTTTAAGGAATTTAAGGTTAGTGACATGATTACCTGAACTATCACTTACCTCCCCCTGATTTTCAGATTCCTTAGCTTCTTCACCATATTCTTTATTTTGGTCTTCTTTGGTTTTCAGAATTGCTCCATCAATCTTGTCCCTGCATAAATCAGTTTCAGTTCTAATTTCAGACTCATCAAAGACAACATGAGGAGACTCTTCAACAGTTTTATAATTGAGATTGAAAAATATGTAGGCTCTAGACTTATCAGAATACCCTAAAAATATTCCAGGTTTAGTTTTAGGTTCGAACTTATGAAGGTCTCTTTTAGAATTTATGTGAACAAAATATTTACATCCGAAAACCTTGAAATGAGCTAGATAGGGTTTCTTACCTTTCAGAATTTCATAAGGAGTCATTTGAGTTGTGGGTCTTACCAGAGCTCTATTAATAATGTAGCATTAAGTGTGAATAGCCTCTGCCCAAAACTTCCTAGGTAGGTTTCCCTCTACCAGCATAGTCCTTGCCATTTATACCAATGTTCAGTTTCTCCTTTCCACCACTCTGTTCTGCCCTGGAGTTCGTGGTGCGGAGAACCTGTGAGTTATTCCATTCTCCCTGCAAAAATCATCGAAATGTGAGTTGACAAACTTACCACCATGATCAGACAAGATACTTAAAATAGCATGCTCATTAGTCTGTTTTATTTTGTAAAAGAACTCCTGAAATTCATTAAAAGCTTCATTTTTGTGAGACAAGTAAAAGACCCAAGTAAATCTAGAAAAATCATCAACAAGCACAAAACCATATCTTTTTCCAGATAAGCTAACTGACCTAGTAGGTCCGAATAGGTTCATGTGAATTAGCTCATATGGTTTAGAGGATAGATTTTTGGTTCTAGATTTGAATGATTTTATGGTTTGTTTACATTGAGTGCACGCCTCACAGATTGTATTTTCATTTTTGAAAGAGATTTCAGATAGCCCTTTTACCATGCTGTGTTTATTTAGTTTGTGTAGCACACTGTAGCTAGCATGACCTAATCTACGATGCCATAGATAAGCTAGGTCATCATTATTAGCATTAAGACAAAGGTTAGAATGTGCTACATCATCTAAGTCTACCATGTAGATGTTATTGATTCTCTTACCAGAAAATTTGACATATTCAGAGTTAGGTTCAAAGATTGTGAATGCAAGAGAGTCAAAAACCACTTTATGACCTTTATCACACAGCTGGTTAATGCTAAGTAAGTTATAGGTAAGGCCTTCTACCAACAACACTTCATCAATACAACAAGAAGAACACTTACCTACTTTACCCGATCTAATTATTTTCCCTTTGGTATTACCTCCAAAGGTCACATGACCTGCATCCTTCTTCACTAGCATGCAAAATTTATCTTTATCCCCGGTCATGTGCCTGGAGTAGCCACTGTCAAGATACCATCAGTTTTGATTGGCTGCCAGGCATACCTGCAAGGGAATCAAGTGGAATGATTTGTAACCAAGAGCTTCTTGGGTCCCATAAAAGCATTTATCTCATGTAGACTAGAAACAAGATGTTTTGGTATTCACATTTGATTTGGTTTCTTTATAGCAGTTGTGTATTTCTCATCATTTAGTTTTCTCTACCTCTTCCTGCCACTTTTATTCTTTGTGACTTGTTTCTTAGGTGTGGCCTGTTTCCTGCTTTTGAAGTCATTTTTAAAGTTCTTTTGCCAGTGATCAGTCCAATAGGCATTGGGAGCAATAGGTGCGTTATATCTCCTGAACTTACTTGGCTTGGAGTTGATAAAACCGTAAGAGTTATGACTTCTGAACTTGTTAACCCCAGTCATATAGGAATCCCAAGGATAAGGCTGATGCCTTTGAGTAGAGTATGAGTTCTGAAAGTGATTCTGCATAGGCCTCATGTAGAAGCTACCCAGAATTCCCTTTCCAAAGTTGTGATAGTAAGTGCTGTGAAATGTAGGGTAGGTAGGAACAGTATTATGGTAACCTTGACCTGAGGTTCTTCTACTCGGCCCTTGATTCCTAGGGGACTTATACCAAGATGAAATTGAGGTGGATTGAAATTGATTGGTGCCTTGACCATTCTATGGAGATTTGTCTGTTTTCATTTTGGGACTTCCTTGGACTCTAACTCTAGAGGTCTGACCCCTATCATGTCCTTTGGTCTGAGGCATGGGAGTGTATGAGCATGATTCCCTAGACTCCTTCCCTTTGCCCTTGTCCTTGGCACTGAGTTTAGTTTTCTCAACATATTTCGTCTTGTTCTTTTTATGACTTTCTCCAGAAGTCATGTTTATCAGGGGTTGGAATGCCCCCTTTTCTGTCACAAAAGAGATGGTTCTCATGTCAAACCTCTCCATATTAGTTGGGTTGAAACCCAAACCTTCATTTCTGAAATTTCCTTTTGTTCCCAAGATGGCGTTCAGATTTTCTGCACCTTGTGTCATGCCTTCAAGGGAGTTTTGTTTGTCTTTATTTTCCTTTTCAAGATTTTCAATGACCTTTTTAAGCTCAGCATTTACACCATTGATGGCTTCATATTTTTCAGTTGATGTTCTGGTTTCTTCCTGAACCGGAAGACGTGGGGGAAAAGCAATGCATGCAACAGACGATGAAGAAATCGAGAGACGACACTATGACTCAACATGCGGACTACTCCCTGAACCGGAGGCTCGTAAGGACGTAGAGAGCCTCCCTCCTTGGTGCTATGCCGCTTAGGAATGCGGCAGGGCTTCGCCGTCGACCAAAATCTCCCCCCCCCCCTTTTCAAGTCCGGCCCTTAGGGTCTATTTATAGAGCCTAGAAAGCCAGCCTCGAAATTAGGGTTTTTAGGTATTTTCAGGTCGAGATTATAAAAGATAAATCATAGATATTATCATAATCTCTTATCCAGTCGAAACGGCATCAAAAATGGTTAATTACCCACGGAGAAATCATTAAAACAAATCAGGGATAAAACTATGCATAAAAAGGGTGGAAATCTGTTAAAAACCCTCCATCGAAGGGATGAACGGTCTAACGATAGATCGCTCAAGTCATGAACGGTTCCTTTCAGGCCGTCCAACCTGTCGGTGGAAATTAAGTTAACCAGATAATCAGCCCAATTATCTCTCAAACTGACCGGAACGACCACCGTTGGACCCTGACGGATGGACGGTTCGTGGGAGGCCGTTCCACGGTAGGACGGTCCAAAACAAGCCGTTTTAGCCTTGTCGGTGATAATTCAAATAATTGGATAACTCCCTGAGGAAATTGGTATGCGTAGGACTCTGAGATATAGGCGGTTAGAATGAGCCCGTCCATTGGTTTGAACGGCCCTCATAAGGCCGCACAAAAGCCTGTCGGTGAATATCCAGAAGAACCCTCAGAAATTAGCCAAAATGTATGAACGGTTTGGGCTCAACCGCCCTAGTCCTGAACGGCTGAGGTTGGACCGTTCATGCCCTGAATCATTCAATTGACCAAAGCCGAGGCCCACTAAGCCCTGAACCAACACGGACTTCAGCAAGGAGGGAGGCAACCCATAAAATGAGCCCAAGACGTGCCACAAAAATGCCCCAATGAATGATGGACAACTCGAGGCATCAACTAATGGGAGTAAGAGAAACGACTCAACTTATCGATATAAAACGGGTGTCAACAGATGCCCCTCCTTAACGTCCTCTTTGTAGGGGAGTGAGCGGAGGTGAAGCGGAAGTGACATGGGACATGGAGGTGGAGCGGAAATGCAGCGGAGTGGACCAAAAAAGCGGGCGTTAAGGTAAAACGACACCCGTTTCTACCAACAAGCGACAAGAATCTTTCGAAAAATCTTGAACCGAACGTAAGGGGTAATTGACCAAAAGGTGACGCCAATCTGGAGGGACTAAACTAAACGAAACAAATTGACAAGACCGACCTCATGGGGGACACAATCCCGCGGTCCAATGAGGGGGCCACAAAAGAAAAATGCCCAAGCTCCAGACGGGGACCTTTTAGTCAACCGAACCCAACGAATCGACCAAGGAAAACCTTCGAATTCAGAGTGGAATTAGTTCATCTTACTCGAGTATCTGAACACATAGCTGACCATTACTGATGGGACATTATTCAGACAAATTCAATGGGTCATGGATGCTCAAAAGATGCGTATGATGCATGCTGGGCTAAAATAAAAGAAATCGTGAAAACAAATACCAAGAAAGATTAAAATATAAAATATTTAAGAGTAGTATTGCTAAGCTGGGAACGTTAGAGTCAAGATACCGTCCGCAACCACAGCGTGCGGATAGAACCGTCCTCCTCGTGACATCCCAACTTAACGGCCTATCCGAAGGTTAGGTACATGAGCCTGGATCATCATCATTTTTGTTGAAGGGGAACATCAGATCTTGGGACACGTAGATAACCTGCCGGCTCTTGAAATAATATAACATAATACCATATAATTAATGCAATAAGGGATTAGGGATAGAAGGCCATACCTGACTTACCTGTGCAGGCGAAATGACATTTTTTTTATTTTTATTTTCTGATTTTTTTTCATTTTTTTCATATATAAGACAAATATGATAAACAAGCAAGTGTAAACATAGACAAAATAACATAACTATCAACTGAACGACATAACATAACAGTCAAATGAAATGGGAGACAATGCAACATAACATAACAAAGGCACACGAGCACATATGCAATGGCATGAACGAACAACATGCATGCATGAACACGGTGCGACCAGACAACAATCGGCGGGACAACACATGGTTGAGATAAGAACATGACAGATCGCATGGTTGGGATAACACATGAAACATGGAAAGACGACCATCGACATGTGCAAGACAACTAACAACACTCGGTGAAGGACAAAACAACATGTGTGGGACAACACGGTGGGACATAAACACGTGACAAGGACACGGCGGGATAAAAGACATAAACAGATACGCCCTTCAATCAAAACCCAAGATCAGAATGAAGCAGAACCGCCAGGTTCATAATCATGAGGTAAAGCCCTCTCATAAAGATATGATCATTGCAAACAAAAACTGAGAAGGACATGAGCTTCAGAACAGATCGAGAGAGTGGATCGAAGAAGGAAAGAACAGATCAAAGATGTGGACAGGAGGCAGAGCACAAAGATATAGCAAGGAACGCCTGAGTACTTGCAACCTGCACACTTAGCAAACAGATTACGTATCTGTCCTTAAAACAAATGCAAATGTATGAAAAAGACACATTTTTTTGGATTTTTGTAATCTTTTTTATTTATTTTTATTTTTTTTTTGAAATTTTCAATAGTATTTCATTTTTTGGATTTTTTGAAATATTTGATTTTTTAGGTTTTTTGAAATATTTAATTTTTTTTGAGATTTTGAAGTATTTGATTTTTTTGGATTTTTGATAATATTTGATTTTTTGGATTTTTTGATTTTGGCATAGCAATCCGCAGCACCTAAAGACGGGCTCAAACTACTGCCGAGGGATCGTCATTCCTACCCCTTTCACTAAAGGTTTCCCTTAAGCAGGGTGTGCATGTAAGGGTGGCTTACCACAACCAACTACTTCTAAAGAACGGTGCCCCTGCTAAGGCCATACCCGGGATACAACCCAGCCTAAGAGGGAGAAGCAAAAGATAAATTGGAGACAAACTTCGTGCAGGATGGGAGATATCAAGGCTCGAATTCCTTCCAGGGCACTACCCCTCAAAGAGATAGCCTGTTGCGTCGGGACTTTGTGTCTCTGATTTTTAGACCCATATTTATCAGGCACGCATGCGACCGGGCTCATGACGTCTCGTGGGGAACTGTACTGCCACTCTTGCCATGCCTTTGATTCATAATTTTGCATTGATTCATTTTCTCATTTTGGTAGCCCTTATTGGCCAGATATAGCATGAAAGCTTACTTTTGAGGGTCAAGACTGCCCCTATTTGAGACCTCTCTCGTATTAGGGAGCGCCTAGGTTAGTCATCTCATCCATCCATCTCTTGCCCCTGCACTTGGCCGAGCAGAGAAGAGAAAAGGCCTTCGTGCATACCCAAAGTATGGCCAAAGCAGCAACGTTGTTGCACTAGAGGGGTCGGCTATGGCTCGCCGTGAAGTGTGTGAAAAACCCATGCCTAAAGGTCACCCTCCACAATCGAGGAAAGAAACTAGACTCCCAGCACGGAGCTATCACCAGCCTAAGGATGCTGCAGAAGCTAACTTTTTTATTTGACACAAAGTTAAGATCTAATTAAACAAAGACTCCTAAAGCCACTCAATCATGTTAAGAAATTATGTGCAGAAATAATAGAAATAATGGAAATGAAAGCACGTTTCTTGCCCAAAATAAAGATACCTTTGCAAATCCATGGCGTGGAAACCTGCATCCTGAAGCGATTTCGATCATCAAGCTTTGAGGAGCGTGAGTAGCTTTGCATTCCTTGCTTGCCAGGATAAAGGATGAAAGGAGAGCAAAGGATTGGATTCCTCGATATAGAGGAGTGGCAGACATCATACTGGACGAAGAAGGGATAAAAAGGAAGAGAGACGAGGGCTAGAACTCCCTCGTTAAGGCACTGAGGCCCTGATAACAAGGAACTGAATACAGAATAACTAGTGATTAACTAAGATCAAGGCGGGCTAAAGCCTCGAAAACAGTAAGAAAAAGGGTAATGACCTTGAAAGGGTGAGACAGAAAGAACAGAAAGACGTCGAAAAGCTAACTGTGAAGACAAGAAAGAAGGATAATGATCATCCGACGTGGTCGGAGAAGAGGAATAGCGATCACCCGACAGAGGCGGGGAAGAGAATGTATGAACACCCGACAAGGTCGGGGAAAAGAAATGGAAACCACCCGAAAAAATCGGGGAAGGATCAGAAAAATCACCCGACAAGGTCGGGGAACGAGCGCAAGGGATTCCTAACAAGGTCAGGGGAAAGAGACGAGCAGTGAAATCCGGACATGTCCGGGAAGAAAAACTAGAAGATGCCCCTGACTCAGGGGAAAAGGAAGACATAGGCCGAGACCTAGAATGGTGAGGATAGAAAAGATGGTGGAAATATGGTCAGGTAGTGGAAGGTACACCACCCACGGATAAGAACTGAGCAACAGAAAAGACGAATGGACAGAAGAGGCAGTGGACCCCTGAGTGCACAACTGACGGCCCTTGAACTTACGTCGCCGCCTCTTCTTAGCCGCAATCTTCTTGAAACAACGCCGCCTGGCGCGGGCTCAGCTTCCCGGGCTCCTCAATCTGTAATGTCTTCTCAAATAGCGGGCCCACCTAGCAGATGGCCTGGCCCGGCCATGAATATGCAGCTTCATTGGGGCGGCTGCCCCTAGACCCCCAGTGCTAACATGATGCAGACATTCTTGGGCAAACAGCTTCTCAACTGAATGAATATCATGAAGCCACGGAGTTTTGTCTCTTGGCACTAGAACATAGAGGTTCGGCAACTCCACTCGGCAATCAGGCTCGAAGCATAACTCCCGTACTAGAAGAGCAGGACAAAGCTGAGAGAGATCAATACGCGGCATTGATGTGGCCGGCATGCTAATAAATTGAGGGAGGTTGCACAGCAAGTGCAGAATGTCCTTGGAAAGTGTAGAAGATGCAGCCAATTGCCCCTTGAATAGGGAATCCATCAGGCTCCGGGCAGCCGTATGGGTTAGCATAATCCGAGTAGAGAACCCCTCTCGGCCAGTGAACTGAACATCAATCGAGCGAGGAGAAATAACAGCATCGATAGTGAATCCCCCGATGAGCGATGAGATTGCCATCAGCCTCGCTCGTGAAGAAACTGGCACTAGTGCGAGTGAACTCTTCTTTGCAACCATTTCTGAAAATGCAGGCTCATTATCCCGAAAATAGCCAGGGACCAGGACCCAGATTGGCATGCGGTAAATGACAACTTGAATCTTGAAATGCACAATCGAACCTGGCTCAGCTCATTATCTCCCTGGGGACCAGACCCAAGGGGCACCAAAGGTAGCGTGTACCTGCTCTACGAAGTGGGAAGTGGTAGAGGAAGGTTAGAAGGAGGAGGTTTGAAGGGCGCGGGTGGCGATGGTGCAAGTGATGGGGGAATAATGATGATGACGGGCATGGGTGGAGGTAAAGGAAAAAGTGGAGGTGTGGGTTTGGGCTCGGCCTGCTCGGGCTCAGAGGATGATGGCGAAAGGGGGAGTGAAGGAAGTGGTGGCGACGGTGGCAAAGGTGATGAGGGTGGCAAAGGGAGTGATGTGGTTGATGAAGACGGTGAAGGTGAAGGGGATGGAGGTGAAGGTAAGGGTGGGGAAGAAGGAGGAGAGGAAGGTAGTGGCATAGTGGAGGAAGAGGCAGGTGGTGGCGCTCTTCGACGTATCTTCACGACTCGTCGAGAGGTGTTGGGGATAGGTGTGGTGGTGGAAATGGAGGGTGAAAGAGAGGTTGCCCGAGCGGAGGCTAGGGTAGGTAAAGGTTGTGGAGGAGATGGGATGGCAGAAGAAGTAGGTAACGGAGCAGGTATCTTATTAACTAAAGAAACACCAGGGTGCCCCTGGTCTTGAAGTGGGGACGGTTGCCTAGGCGGCACGGCTTGCTACTGCTGCTGCTTGCTGCTGAGATCCAAAATAACTTGGCGTATGACAGCCTAATCAATCATCCTCTTGTCTTCCAAGCTGTAAATAAACTCCCGGAACTCGGGACAATCCTCAATCAAATGACCCTGCTGACGGTGGAATTCACAGAACTGGAGCAAATTCCTGACTGTGGGTCGGCAAGGCACAACCGGAGGGAGCGACAACGCGTGAGTGGCCATTAAAGCCCTGAAAATGTCGGTAAAACACTCTGGCAATGGAGAGCGAGGAGGAGCCTGCTTCGGGCTAGGGGGATGCCGAGGGATATGGGAATGTGATAGAGAAGGTTGCGGGGATGGAAGCAGAGGTTGCGTAGGCAATGGCGCATGGCTAAGGGAAGGATTTGGTGAAGGCATATGCGGAGCAGGATGAGGGGGCATATAGACGGCATCCACCTGCTCGGGGTGTGGTGTTTCCTTGACCGGAGGTGGGGGTTCATGCGGGTATGAAGAGGCAGAAGGCTGACACATGGAGGGTTGATATGTGGAGGTATATGGATATGTGGAGGTATATGGGTGTGGGGGAGCGGAAGGCCGACTCATGGAAGGATATGTGGTGGAGGGCTGACTCAGGGAAGGTGATGGATAGGAGGCGTATGTGGGCGTAGAAGGTGGAGAGGACTCGGGGTCAAGGGAACCTAAAAGTTGTTGGTGGATGAAGCGGGCTCGGCTATAAAGCTGTTGCCAGGAGGTGATGTCATTCAAGGCTAAGATGAACCGATACTCGGGTGTTGCATTAGAAATGATCATTTTGATTTGCTCTCCCTCCGGAATATGCCCCGGGACTTGCGCAGCTAGGCGACACCAGCGGTTGGCGAAGGTAGAGAACTCCTCGTCAGGCTTCATCTTCTCATCGGCCAGATCAACTATAGAATACTTGGGCCCAACCTGGTCTTGATACTGCTGAACAAATTTCTGTTGAACGGCTTGAAAATTCACCACTTGGTCTTGCGGTAATGTAAAGAACCAATCCCGAGCCGAGCCCTCTAAAGATAGACCAAACAAATAAACCATCAAGCGTTGGTCATGTCGGAATTGGGCCGACTCACAAAGAAACTCCTTCAAGTGCACATAAGGGTCACCGGCTCCACCATAGCAGCGATAAGTAGGAATTTGTGAATGCGGTGGAAGTTGAAGACCTTGGAATGTGAATGGGACACTCAAAGAAGTTTGGGGATCAATTCGGTGCTGAAGTTCATCAAGCCTGCGCTAAGTTTGAGCAATCATCTCCTCGATGGGGAGAGACTGAGAAGGATGCAAGCTAGCCTGAGCAAGAGAGTGTGAATTTGGACCAGCATTATGGTATTGGGCTGGATAAAGGGATCTGGATTGAGAAGAGGGGAAGCCCATTCCAGGAGTGGCATGATACATGGGCCTAGAAAAATCATGAACATGAGAATAAGGACCGATTGGGCCAGCAGCAACAGGGGGCCCATTAAGAGAATAAGAGGGCCCGTTAAAGGAAGGGGTCCCACTAAGAGTAGAAGAGGGAGGCCCGTTATCAGAATAAGGCCCATTAAGATTAACAATGAACTTTTGGGCCTGGACTGGGGACGTTTGGTAGGCGACAAATGATAAGTGGGTCACATGATTTGCTTGCAGGTCGGAAGGGCCACGAGGAGATGGGCCCGCGTGGGAAGAGGAATCTACACGGGAATAAGAAGATGGGGAAGAAGAAGGGTAATATACAGGAGAAAAACGGCGCTCCATGAGGGCAAATGGAGACTTTATACAGGAAAATCAGGGAAATACAATGAGGGAAGTAAGGGCTCAAAGGAGGGGGACTGACTCAATAATGCAAAGAAAAAGAAAAGAAAAAGAAAAAGAAACCTAGGACAATGAGACTAGACAAATGGACATACAAAATGGACTACCCTAAATGGGCCTAACAATAAAACCTATATGGATGATGGGGGATGCAACACAAAATAACACAAGTGGGCTTGGACAAGCCCACACAACACAAACAATATGAAGGATTTCACCCAAGTCAAATAAGTTAATATGATGGGAAGTATTTTATTGTCAAAGTTTTGAGTGGGCCTTTAAATATTTTCAAATTAAGATTAATTCCCTCAAGATAGGTATCCTATAGAGAATAAGGTCCAAACTTTAGGTTGACTAGGGTTAACTCCTTCACAACGTATGTAAATGCAAGCCTATGGGATGGAAAGGTACAACCGGCCCGGCGTCCGTGTGGGAATCCACGGCTCACGGGGACTTACGGAGGCCCTCGGCAAGGTCCCTAGTCGGCTCCAAGGAATATGGAGACGAGAGGAAACCCTACCTCGATAGGAATGCAACTAATATGAAAAAGGTGGATGCTCCTATGCGCACCGGGGTGCATGCACAGTCTAGCCTATCAGCTAACAATCAATGAATAAACATAAAAAAATGAGCAATAAAGAAACATGGTGATGCAATGATGATAAGGAAATCGGGGGGCATCAATGAATAGTGCCAGAAATAGCAGACCACATGAAATATGATAATCAAAGTATAACGTAAGTACGCTGTGGCAGTAGATGAATAGTTCTTCCTCGACCGCTCCAACAGTAGAACAGTCTGTCTGGGACCGTATAATGCAGGGAGAAAGCAAAACTATAACGTAATCACAGGACCTGAACACATGGGGCAGCAGCGGGAGGCAAAGATAATACCAGACAGACGGTCTATCATCAACTGTGCGGCATCCCGAACGGTCCCCCAGCAGCCGCGTACCTATAATAAGAACAGAGCGAAACGCACCTGTGCTGGAGAACGGAACGGCTAGACACAGACCGCTCTAAATTATGGACGGTGTATATGGCACCGTTTGTAACAGGAAAGACCGACGAAGCTGGCTCGAACTGCAAGGTATGAATGGTGGAATATCAACCATGTCTGTGTTGGGCGGCTTTTGGAGAACCGCTCAGGTCCCAGGGGATGGAAATGCACCCCAACCTGCAAATCACTCTTGGGTAGAACAAAAAACTTGGACACAAAGAAGGAGGGTCAGCAATCTCAACAGCACGATGGGCATCCCACCGTGATCGCCACAAAAGGGGTGTAGATATATATTTTTCCTCTCCTCTCTCTAGGAATCAGGGCGCATCAAGTGCGTGGACCAATGCGTAATGGGAAAATAACGAAAATGAGAGGAAAGTAGAGAACAAAAGAAAGGACCGTGATCGCCACCAAGGCGCCGCACGTGACCGACACGCCGTACCTTGGAAAGGAGGGAGCTGCAGCGCTGGAGAGATGAACGGTTCTTTAGGAACCGCTTGACTTGATGCGGTCTTACGACAGACCGTCCTTGTACGCTGCAAAGGAGGCGGGAGGAGCTGCTGCCGTGGGACGGACGATGGAAGGTAGACCGCACTCCAAGGAAGAACGGTCGTCAATGAACCGCACCACACGTTGAACGGCCAAAGTGAAGCCGCTCAATCCCTTCACGCAGCAAGCTGACAAGGATTCGACCTCCACCCTCTCCGGCCGGCCAGAGGGGATGGGCCTCGTGCTGATGAAGTGCTGACCTGCAAAACAGTGTAAAGACACAAGAGAAACACCCAAATTAGAACTAAAAGATGTAGTACATGTTCACATAAGGAGGATTAAGCATAAATTAATGAAAAGGGGAATACCTGGGGGATTTTAAACCCCTAGGGTGACAAAAGCATGGGTGGATGTGTGCATGGAAATGAAAACGAGGGAAGACGTGGGGGAAAAGCAATGCATGCAACAGACGATGAAGAAATCGAGAGACGACACTATGACTCAACACGTGGACTACTCCCTGAACCGGAGGCTCGTAAGGACGTAGAGAGCCTCCCTCCTTGGTGCTATGCCGCTCAGGAATGCGGCAGGGCTTCACCGTCGACCAAAAATCTCCCTCCCCCCCCCTTTTTCAAGTCCGGCCCTTAGGGTCTATTTATAGAGCCTAGAAAGCCAGCCTCGAAATTAGGGTTTTTAGGTATTTTCAGGTCGAGATTATAAAAGATAAATCATAGATATTATCATAATCTCTTATCCAGTCGAAACGGCATCAAAAATGGTTAATTACCCACGGAGAAATCATTAAAAGAAATCAAGGATAAAACTATGCATATAAAGGGTGGAAATCTGTTAAAAACCCTCCATCGAAGGGATGAACGGTCTAACGATAGACCGCTCAAGTCTTGAACGGTTCCTTTCAGGCCGTCCAACCTGTCGGTGGAAATTAAATTAACCAGATAATCAGCCCAATTATCTCTCAAACTGACCGGAACGACCGCCGTTGGACCCTGACGGATGGACGATTCGTGGGAGGCCGTTCCACGGTAGGACGGTCCAAAACAAGCCGTTTTAGCCTTGTCGGTGATAATTCAAATAATTGGATAATTCCCTGAGGAAATTGGTACACGTAGTACTCTGAGATATAGGCAGTTGGAATGAGCCCGTCCATTGGTTTGAACGGCCCTCATAAGGCCGCACAAAAGCCTATCGGTGAATATCCAGAAGAACCCTCAGAAATTAGCCAAAATGTATGAACGGTTTGGGCTCAACCGCCCTAGTCCTGAACGGCTGAGGTTGGACCGTTCATGCCCAGAATCGTTCAATTGACCAAAGCCGAGGCCCATTAATCCCTGAACCAACACAGACTTCACCAAGGAGGGAGGCAACCCATAAAATGAGCCCAAGACGTGCCACAAAAATGGCCCAATGAATGATGGACAACTCGAGGCATCAACCAATGGGAGTAAGAGAAACGACTCAACTTATCGGTATAAAACGGGTGTCAACAATCGCATAATCCTCAGCACGGAAAAAACATGCATCCTATTCTTCTAGTAAGCATAATTGCTACCATTAAAGAATGGCGGCTTGCTAGTTGAGTGACCCTCAGCGACTACACCTTTAGCATCAATATCTAATCTCTCCGGGATGTGAGACCCTAAGGGAGAGTTAGGCTCTGATACCACCTGTTGGGACGGATGGACACTAAGATCTAGAGGGGGGGTGAATAGATCTACCCCTAGAAATCTACAGCAGTTAAAATCAATGCAGAATAAAAACAAACTACTATAGCTCAATCCAGAACTGGAAATATCAGCAAAATTAAACAGGGTCAGATGACTGAATTCAGCATATGGCTAAACATCCAGGTACAGTATGATGGCGGAGAGTTATCCTCACGCAAGAAGTGGAATTCCAGATAAGCTTTGCTTATCCTTTCAACCACACCTTTTGATATACCTACTGGATGAAAGGCTATAACGACAATCTCAGATAGATATTATAGCGAGTGAAGACATGTATTACTTAAGCATTCATTCAAGTACCAAATAGACAAGAGCAATAACAACGCAGAGGGACAATCCAATCACACAGAGCACAAGCAATTTTAGGTGGTTCGGTTTTCACCTACATCCACCCCACACTTAACCAAGTGTGACTTACTGCTGATTCACAGCTTCAATCCGCTGATCCACAACTTCGGGGATTAGATCCCTACACATCGCTGATCCACAGCTTTAGGGAGATGATCCCAGACCGCCGAGCCTCACAACTTGCTACTGCTGAGCTTTACAGCTTTGCTATCCGAGGTCTTAACCTCGCCCGCTGACTCACAGCTTGATAGAGTTCAGAAAACTAAAAACAAAAGAAAGGAAACAAGATAACAGTGTAGCTCTCTAGAATCAGATTGACTCTGAGTTTGATCCATGAGTCAAGTAAAATTACCAATACTCTCAAGCTCTCTCAAAATCAGACTTACGATACTCTATTCTCCTTCAGATTTCTCCTCTCAGCTTCAGGCTCTCTTCAGATCCGTAGTCTTCTCCGTCTCTCTGCGCTTGCTCTGCCAATCTTCAGGTCTCGCTCACTCGCTCTGTCTATCTTCTTCTCTTCAATTTTTTTGATATCATTTTGATCTGAGGGATCATGTCCCTTTGATAGCCTTTGCGAGACGAGGGCGCGTGGAAATCACGTTTCCCGCCCAAAGAATCTCGATGCGAGCACTTCACTGGAGGTCCACGTGTAACGATCTGAAGGCTCACAGTTCCACGTGGCTGAATCTCCTTTAGAGCCTTGCCTTGGATTACGTGCCAATAACTTGGTACTTTAACTTCCTCGTAAGTCAAGTTCGTAGGTTGTCAGCTCACCCATCAAGTGTTCGACCATATAACTGACCTAGCACGCAAACGATAATATTAGCTTTTAAGTCAATGGAATGCTGCTTGTATCGACTCTATATATGCAGCACAGTGATGTGCACTGACGTTACATGTAGAAACAACTAAGTATGCATCGACCCTTAGCAGTAGACCACATAAGTATGCATCGACCTTCTATGAAGGAACAGAATTATGTTTGGACCAATGTGCTGGCCGATCAAAATATGCACGGACCTGCTATGCATAGAAGGACAAAGATGCACAAACGTTGTCTGTCTCAATAGAAAGATGCACCGACCTCTAGGTATGTAAGACAAACACTGCACTTACTTCTTACTTGTGTAAAACAATGCATGCACCGACTATGGCTATGCACGACACAAATGTGCACTGACCTAAGTCCATGCATATATCAATATGCATCGACTTTATTCTGCCTTATAAAGAATATGCACTGACCTTACTGAAACTTGCATCGACTTATATGCATGATGCAAACATGCACCGACTATATGCACAATGCAAACCTGCACCGACTATATGCAAAACCTGCATCGACTATATGCTTAATGCAAAACATGCACTCACCCTATGTGCCAATGCAAAACATACACCAACTATATGCCAAATGCAAAACATGCACCGACCCTATGTGCCAATGCAAAACATGCACGGACTATATGCCAAATGCAAAACATGCACCGACTATATGCCAAATGCAAAACATGCACCGACTGTGTGCAGTACACAAACCTACACAGACTATATGCAAAACCTGCACCGTCTATATGCTTGATGCAAAACGTGCACCGCCCCTATCAAAGACTTAGGCCGATATGCACTGACCTTTTGTGTTCTTTTATGAAAACATGCACCGATCTTGTATGGAGTTATACAAGACGGGCACCGACCTTAGATGTAGAGGGTGCAAACATGCACCGACCTGATTATGCAATGCAAGTTCGTGAAGCTATAAACTGCTAATCAGTGTTATTAAAATAAAATAGAATGTATAGTTTCAAAACGAAATGTATAGATGCTAATCATCAAAATAAAATAAGAAACTAACTTCAGTGAATCAAGACAGAGGAGACATGACATGAAATTTATTGAGCCACACAAACCCCCACAACATGCTAGGCTCTGAGTGGCGGCCCAAGGGTGACCGCTACTCTCCGCATTGTGATTGTCTAAGTCAGTTTGCTGGGTAACGGCCATTCGACTGACCGCCACTGAAGTGTTGCGGCCCATCTGTGACCGCCACCTATTGTTTTATGTCGGTTCGGGCTAGTGGTCTAGCTCTGACCGCTTGGGTGTCCTTGGCGGCCTTAGGGTGACCGCTAGGCTTTGTGAAATGGTCCTGGTAGACCGGTAGGTGGTTTTGACCGATTAAGTCGGTTTAACTATTTTGGAGTTTGACTGGGCGCATCGACCATGTTGTGACCGCTAGGGTCAAGCATATGGCCCTAAGGAGACGGTATGGTGGCAGTAGCGGCCTCAGGCTGACCGCAAGACTCCTACTTTTGTGGATTTTGTATCTGGGGATTTTCTTGAAGGTAGCGGCCCTTTGGATGACCGCGAGGTTGGTCTATCGGCCAGGGTGAGACTGCCACTTGCCCAGAGTGTCCTTTTGTGTTGGTTTAGTTTACGGTTGATGTGGCTTTGACCCCTTGGTTAGCCCACTGTTCCGGGGATGTCTTGGACGATCTATGAGGGCTGTGACCGTGTCATAAGGTGTCTGATAGGTCCATTGTACCGAGTAGTGTTTTATATTATTTTCGAGGGTCATTATGGTTTCCGGTCAACCTGGTTCTGACCCAGCGGTTGACACGTGACCTCGTGAGTGTCTCGTCTATCCTGTGAGGATCGAGACATGGCTTGGACGCTTAGAGGTATTATCTTACCATGATTTTTGTGTCCATATGGTTCGAGGGCTTTTGGTGATCCCACATGTTCCGTGCTTTATGTCATATGGAGTGGTGAGTCCGTTGTGCGGCTCGGAGGCCGAGGACTCATTGTTCATGTATTTCCTATGATTTTGGCTTAGGGACTAGGCTGATTAACAACGTGTTGCTGTGATGTGCAACGATCTTGAACTGAGTCTTATGACTCAAGGATCATTGTCAGCACGTCTAGTTGACTATGCTGAGTCTGGTAGCAGTTGTGTACTGCATTATGCTTCGTAGTACGTGCCACAGGTTTGTACTTACACTATCTGTACTTCAGTGTTCACTTTTTTAGAGTCTCTATTTCTAATGAGCCTCCACTAGTCGTAGCCTGACAACACTTTCCTGTGTGTCGGCCCACCTAGGAGTGGTAGTGGGGCAGTTCCCGACAGACAGTTTTTAGGCTAGTTTTCGTGGGCCCCCTTGTTTTACGGTAGCGTCCTACTAGGGGGAAAAGCTAGCTAGAGGCCTAGCTCAAGGCATTGAGGTTGTGTGTGCATATGTGGTCAGGGGCGGTTGGACGAGCGTCGACGGGCGTGACCCTGACTAGTCACTCGTTAATATAGTTCCTTGGTTCTTTGTGAGTGTCTCAGTTACCACCGTGCTAGGCGTGTGCGAGATACTTGAGGCATAGTGTAAGACATCGGTGGACGTATCTGGCTGTTCTTCTAGTGAGGAGGTGCATCTGTCACATAACATGATGACTTGTGTTTTCGTGACTGGTTTCCGTCATGATTGACGTGACTTGTCGGGTAGTCTGCATTGGCTTCACCTGCGGTCTAGTCTAGTGTAGCATACACGACGGTGAGCTCGTGTATGTTCGTGCCTTTGACTATGTAGGTCTTTAGTAGGCTTTACCTATGTTGGTAGGCTTTTCATGATAGGGTTTCATGATTTGACAATGGATCGGTAACGCCCGACTTTGTAAGATTGGGGTTCACCTTTCTGTTGCTATTTGGAGTTGTTTAGAGGGCCGAGGTTCCTTCGGTTGCCGTGTTTCATGTTATGGCTTTCCTCTTTACTTTTACAGTTTTTACTCTATTTATTACTGCTTTGCTTTAGTGTAGCACTGCTGTTACTGCGTGTTTTGTGGTAGGGTTCTGCGGGATCCCTACTGAGCCAGTGACACGAGGCTCACCCCTGACTTTTCAGGTGTAGCAGTTCTTCCTCCTGCTGGGTGGTACCTGCAGCATGGTTCTTAGTTGCCAGTGTTGCCAGTGTCGGGTTTCCCCCGACTTGAGAGTATGTTCTCTTTCTTGTTGGACTGTACTTGTCTTCCTTTGGACTGGACTCTGTTAGTTTAATTGTTATAGAAAATGTAATTTTATTTCTGCTACTTTAGCAATCCTGATCATTAAAATTTAATTGCTTACTACTTTATCTAGAAGTTCAATGTACTATAACATACTGTTCTATCCCTTTGGTGATTTTCCGCTCTTGGGAGACCTCACAGGTTCCAAGTGGTATCGGGTTTACCCGGTATCCGGAGTCTGGGTCATCACTGGTCGTATTAGAGCAGAGTTCAGAGTTGTTTGGAATTTTTCTGAGCTAGCTGAGCTTTTGTTTATGAAGTACATGAGAATTCAAGATATTGCAATACTCAGAGTCCATAAGGTCCAGTACAATCGGCAGCTGACAGGGGTTTTGTGATTATTTATCGCGTTGCTTTCGCATGTGGTCTTGTGCGTGCTGTGTTGGCACTGTGCGAGATGGTTTTTGCTCTCGTCAAGATGTGACGTAGTGTTCTTCTTTTGTCATGGTGTTTGTCTCCGTTATGTTGTACTTGGCAGAGTTCGCCAGCAGGCGTGAATCTGTGGTGCGGTGTTCGAGATTTTTTTCGTGGCTTGTTCAGGTGGCTGGTGACTTTATCTTTGGTGTGATGGCCGTGCACATTCTTATGTTGTTTTAGTCATCCCAGCTTGAGGTTTGGTCAGCCCCTTGTAGATCGTGATAAATCTACTCATGATGAACAAAAATATATATATGGGGGGGAATATAATGATGGGAGATAAAAATAAAGATGAAGAAAAGCACGTGGTGCTACCAAGGAGAGTGATCGCCAGAGGGGTTACTTCAATAAAGATGATCACGAATACCTGGTGGAAAATAGGATGCGGGATGGATGTGGATTTCTCCTCCTCCTTCTATCGGCCGGCCGATGAAGGGGGTTTTCCTTGTTGATTACCCTTGCACAAAGACAAAACAAACACGTAAAGAAAGTGGATCAGCCAAGAGTGGATGTAGTATCAATCCAAATAAACCATATGATGAAAAAGAAAGAAGCAATATCATGCGCACCTTTTTGTTTGTTTTTTTTTAAAGCCCCTAAAGAACTGGGGAGAGGAAGGATGATATGCAACTAAACTAATGCAGGAAGAACCGTGGATGACGATAATATGAGATGATGCAAAACAAAACAAACGAAAGAGATCCCCTGCTGTTCCTGTAAAACAGTAAAGGGGAAAAAAACACTTCAGATGCTACGGTTCGGCTGCAGCAACAGGGAGAAGAGAGAAAGAGAGAGAGCCCTCAAAAGAGAGGTCGCACAGAGGAAAGGTGATCGTGGATGTATATCTCTCTGCCTATCTAACCTGTATATCTAACCTCTGTAATAGCCAGCACCGTAACCTCACACAAGATTGACCAGAGCTCCCTTATATAGGGTTCCAGTTGAAGATAACCACAATTTTAGGAAGATAGGAACGGGCAATGATCAACAACGGCAGGGACTCTAGTTCCCAGATCGAGCAAGGTGACCATTGGAGGCAGGGAACTCAGCAGGAAAGGGGAATTTAAGAAGGACACGAAAAGGGTAGACACGACCTGCTGAAGGGCGTCAATTCACAAATTGATGACCTGCCCAAGGACGTTAATTCAAAACACGACCAGGATCAGGGCGTTACTTCCTGGATTCAATTTTGGTAATAAAACCTTCTTTATTCGAAAATTATAAAAAGACGCCTGAAGCAAAAGGCGTTGATTAAAAACACGCCCTGAGTAAGGACGTTAATCATTGATTTTCAAACGGAGCAGGACTCGTAAAATACCAGGAATTGACGCCTGTATCTTTGGTCGTCCTTTCTTTAGAAAGCGCCTAAGGCGAGGCCGCTAATTAAAACACGTCCTTGGCAAAGTCGTGAATCACAAAAAAATGCACAAAATGTGAAGAAGAAAATAGAAAATCTTTATGTTATGGAAATATTGAAGTTCATTTTGGGGCGTTAACATAGTGACATGAGATTTGACCAACAAAGCGTCAATTTTGGCGTGTCTACAACTGCCCCGCCTTGGCGTCTGCTTTGCAAGGGAGTGAGACAAAATGGAGTGAAAGTGCAACGAACGGAATGAAGTGGAGCGAGCTGATAAGTAGATGCCAAGGTGTGATGTGACACGCCTCAGACACTAAGCATCGGAAAATCTTTCCAAGATTCAAAGTGAAACAACTCTGGGTAATTCCAAGGAAGCATCGATTTGCTGGATAAAGGAGACTAAACTAAGTAAATAAAATGTGCACGTGGGCACGACAGGGAGACACTATTGGAGAGCGGTTACCAGCCAATGTGGACGTGCTACAACCAAGGTGGATTTACAGATGAAGATCCAGCAAAGGAACAGTTTCAAGGAAATAGCCTGAGCGGCTTCAGAGAGAATAAAGTACTCAATTTGGAGTGGAATATCTCATGTCAACTCAATCAAGAGCGAGTGACCTTCATTATTGCCATAATATGAAGATTTTCAGCATGAAGCTCAAAGTCCTACATGATGCATGCTGGGCTAAAAAGAAAAAGATAAAACAAACTAAAAATATAAAATAATCAAGGATAATATTGCTAAGCCATCTAGATTTGGTCAAGAATCCAGATCTCTAAGCTGACACTAAGCCAAAGCCCGTTTGTCCGCGTATCAACTCAGAAAGTGGAACCATCGTCCCAGACCTTGAACGACTCAACGGCCTACCCGTGTGGTCAAGACTCTCCTGAAACTATCACTATTTTTGATGAAGGGGAACTCAAATTCCAGGTTTATCAGAACCACAAGGTCCTTGATGTGCTATAATAGCGTAGATACCATATAGTAATAATGCTTACAGGAAAGAAATGATGTTACTCCCACGGGGATCCAAGCATCTCGAACCCAGCACTCTTCTGCACTTAAAAATTCATTAGCCCTTAATAACAATGATCAGAAATAACCCTCAAGATATGATCATAAGTGCTTAATTAAAAAGCAATTAACCAAAGAATAGCACTTAAGTTCATTAAAGCATATAGAGGAGTTAAACATGTGAGCAAATAAAATCACGACTGGAGGGAATGGCGTCAAAAGCATGAAAAGCGCTTGTCATTAGGGCGTCAAAACATAAAACACGCCCTTCATTAAGACGTTAAATGCACCGAGCGTTCAAGAATAAAACGTCCCATACAGGGGCGTGAAATAAAACATGACCCCTGTCAAGTCGTCAATTAAACAATTGACGCCCCAATAGAAGACGTTAATTAATCACCCGCTTCCGATTCCAAGTCGAAAGCAAAACCCAATCCTAATGGCAACCAATCTTCCAACTCCGAACATCCTTAAGATCCTCCAGACTTCTATAAAAGGAGGGAACTTTCTCAGATTAATCAAGACAAATCCATCAAATCCTGCTTCTTCTGTTTCTGCTACTGCTCGTGTTCTTCTGCAAGCACTGCAATCGCTCGACTCTTCCGGCATACCAAAGATGGAGAGAGCCATTAAAAGATCCAAAACTTCTATTCCCAGACTTACCGAAATCAATGGGCACATAAGCAACCGGATTTCCATGAATCAGGTAAAGATTGATTCTCTGTTCCTTCCCCGAACTACTGCTCTTTCAAACTGCTTCTTCATATTTCTTCTGTATGCTCATGTCTGTCTCTATTTTTCTTTCAGGACTACCCAAATGTCCCAGGTGCTAGGAGATTCACAAAGATTAAGTGGCTGCCTCTTATTCTCTCTAAATTTTCTTCAGATATGAGAGTGTACTTAGCAAGATGGCACCTTCTTGGTCTAGTTACCCATGCCAAACACTATGATCAAATCCACCTTGATTGGGCTGCCATAGGAGCTTTAATTGAAATATGGCACCCTTCCACTCACACCTTCCTTTTCTCAACTTTCGAAGCCACCATCCTATTGGCAGAATTAGAGTTGATCTTGGGCTTGAAGAGGATGAAGCAAGGGGATGAGGAAAAGATGGCCATCATGCCAAAACCAATTTCCTCACATGAACTATTAACCACATTGATACCTAGCCCAAACTTAGTGAACCAAATCAAGGTCACTAAAGGAATTAATCTTCTAAAGCTGGCCTCATGGGTATACAAGAGAGCGGATCAAGCTAAAGAAGAAGAAGAAATAGAGCGGGTAGCAAAGGCCTTCGTGGTGTGCTTGGCTGGAGCACTCTTATTCCCATCCACGGAGGATTTCCTAGAGGAGTCCCAATTAAGCGCAATAGTGAGCTTATGGGAAGGAGAGAGAGTTGGACAGGCTATCCTAGCCTATCTCTATAGTGGGCTTACCTCAGCGGCGATGGGAAGGCCCATCTACTGATGCATGCTAGCTCTCTCTAGTTGGGTAGATCTCCACTTCAAGTTCGATCCATATGATGAGGCCCAACAATCCTCAAGAATCTTCTCAAAAAGCCCACTCTCTTATATGACCGGCTCATTAGGAATAAGCCATAGGGTGACGAACCGGATTCCTCAAATCAAGAAGAGAGTGGAATGGAGGGAACACCTCAAAGTAATGCCAAAGAACCTCTTCACTTGTGCCCCGGGAATACTCAAGACTCAAGAACTCCGTGCAAGATTTTCTCCCGGGACGGACCTTCGACTCATAGGCGCCTCAGAATTCGTTCTGTATAACTCACACCGGTGCCTTCCTCAACTCGGGCTTCCACGGTAAATATTCGAAGATCCATCTCATCTCCCTCCGATCAAGGCACGGGACCTTGGCAGCAATGAAGATGGAGAAGAGTGCACAACTATCCAAGCTCTGTGGAAAATCAACAAGGCTCATCATCCTTTGGAAAACTTAGAAGAAGACAGAGAACAGTGGAAGTCTTATGTAATAGCTTTAAGGAGCTTGAGGCCCAAAATGGCTCATTGAAGCAATGTAATCATTTTTCCAATAAATCAATGATAATATTCTGATTGAGCCAGAACACAATGTTTCTGATCAAATCTTCCAATAGCCTGCGGTTCTGTTGCAAATAACGACTCAGTCAATGTCATTAATTCTATAAACAACGCCTCAGCACAGGTCGTCTTCAATGATCGATCTCTCATAATTGATGCCTCCACTAGTGGGCGTTAACTGAATAACGTCTTAAGGCAAGGCATTAATTCGATTTATATTCCAAAAAGTATTCGTTGAAATTCCAAAAGTAACGCCTTCAGCAAAGCCACGTTTCATATAAATAACGCCTCAATCATAGTCGTTACTCAAAAATAGTAATCATCACTCCCATCACATCAATCAATCCCTATTGAATGCGTCTGACGACGGTTATCATTCCCCATGCAAACAAAAATAACGCCTTAAGCAATGTCGTCAATTATCAAGAAATGCCCTTGTTTCAGCCGTTAATTTTATATGACACGGCCTTCCTTAAGTCGTTAATTCTTTTTGACCGTTCGACTTAACTTTCCCTCCTTTCTTCTTCTTCCTTCGTCCTCTTTCCCTCTTTCCCTCCTTCTTCTGCAACCCTAACTGAAACCCTCCCCCCATCCCTCTCTATTCTCTCTCTATCTCTCTCTCCCCTCTACACACCCTAGCCCTAGCCATGGCCGGTGGACATAAGCGGCAGAGGGTTTCGGCCCCGGAGGTGGTGGACCTGGAAGGCGAGCACGCCGTGGAGGGAGACGCCGTGGAAGAAAACGCCGTCGTGGAGGGAGCTCCGACGGCGGTGGCCGAGGAGCACGGTGAGAACGCGGAATCCGACGGTGACGAGGCCGACGGTGATGACGAAGAGGGAGGAAATGATGGCGAAGAGGAAGAGGAAGAAGGTGAGGAGGGGGAAAGAGAAGAAGAATGGGAAGAAGAGGGACAACCGGCGGAGGCCGTGACTCGCCGTGGCCAACTCCGGCGGCCACGGCAGCCACGGCCCGATCTCCGGGGAGAACTGGCCGGACCCAAACGACAGAAGGTAAGCCCCCTGACCCCTTTTTCCATTTTTTTCAAATTTATTTTCATTTTTTGGTATTTTCCATAGCCCTCGGGTTTAGAAAGCTCGAAACTCAGGAAAGAGACGCCCTCGTGGGTGTCACGAAATAAAGAAAAGACGCCCATACCGGTGGTCGTGAATTCATTTTATTTTCTGAAAAATAATTAACATCATGAAAACACGCCCTAGAGCATGTCGTCCATTTAAATTATCATTGTTCATATCAATCATGCCGTTAATTCCGTGCATCAGTTCAATTATATTATTTTCTTTTTTCCATGATTTATATCGCATGCTGTTTTATTTTATTTTCACAACCCTGGAAAACAACGCCCCCCATCGGGGCGTCAATTCAACAGATAACGACCATAGGGATGGTCATTCATTTCCTTAATTCCAGAATAAATTATTAAAACCCAAAATCTATTTTAACAGAAAACGCCCTACACAATGGGCGTTACTTAGTGAAAGGACGACCCTGGGACGGGCGTCAATTGAAAATCCTTTAGGAATTTAGAAATTAACCATAGAACCACGCCTCTCACCGGGGCATTTCTTAGAAAAACAACGACGTAGGGTAGGTCGTTAATTAAATCAAACATCAACATCTCAAACCAAGGCAATTAAGTGAATTTCAACAAGAAATAATTGAACAATTAAACCAAAATTTCTTTCTTTATGCGTGCAGGGGTTGATGAGGACGCGGATCTCCTGGGTCATGGTCCGAGCAGCATATTATGGCCTCCCCGAGTTCCAGAGAGCCAGGGTAGATGCTATGGGGTTTGGGGCCTTCCTTAGCATAGAGCCAGTCAGACCCGACCTACCACTTATCCAGGTTCTGAGGGAGCGATGGGATAGGACTAGCCGGGCATTCCTGATGCCTTGGGGGCATATCGTCCCTACCCTAGAGGATGTAGCTAGGATCACTGGACTTAGGGTAGACGGGGAGGCAGTGAGCGGGATCACCTTACCAGACTATACCGGGCTCGCCCAGAGGTTGCTAGGGCAAGAGATGGTCTACGAGACGCCTAGCGAGTGTAGGACTATCTTCCGCACCGACCTGACTACAATGATGGGCTTAGGGGATGCTAGGCATAGGTCCGGGGAGTCCTTAGAGCAGTTCTCACAGAGATTGATCGATGGGGCTAGGGCAATCTACTGCCAGGACCCAGCTGACAGGGAGAGAGCAGACCGGGACTTGAGGAGGTTCCTACTGCTGCTGCTCGGGAGGCTATTGCTCGGCATGAAGGGCGACGTCATCAACTGCCGATTCCTAGGGATCCTCGACGATTTAGAAGGAGTCGGCAGGTACGCCTGGGGAGCGGCACTGCTGGCGCACATGATGGCCGACCTGTCCACGGGGACAGGACGAGAGACGACCGTCAGTGGCTTCTCACCTTTTCTTCAGGTATGTATTTTTCCTCTTTTCTTTTCTCTTTATTATGCATGTGAATGCCTCACTAATGCTATGCATGGATGCAGGTTTGGAGCCATCTATACATGCCCATGGGGCGTGCTGACCCACGGCCAGGAGGTGAGGGAGCTTTCCCTCTAGCACGGCGCTGGCTGCCGGTGGTCTTCGGTGCCCCACTCGGCTACGAGTTGTGGGTGCTACGGAGAGAGTTCCGTGACTTCCCTCCCTCGCTGGTATGAATGATGCATTTTTTTATGTTTATTAGAATTTATTATGATTATGATGAGATGACACACATGTTCATGGATGCAGGTGTAGTGGAGACCATATGCAGAGATGACAGATGAGGGCCAACCGTGGGTCGTAGCGGGCCGACCTTGCTTTGGGCATGAGCTCTGGGTTCATTGCTTGAGCGAGATTGAGCCGTTACGGCTTAGGCTGGTGATGAGGACCCTGGGCCTACACCAGGAGTGGATAGAGGTCGGGGAGCCACGAGGGATCGGAAAGAAGACACGCGGTCGCACGAAGGCGATCGACTGGAGAGTACGGTTCGAGGACCAGTACGCCGACTGGCGGCGAGGCGGGACCCGAGTCACCTCCCAGGCGACTGACAGCTCCGAGTACCTCTGGCGCTACTGGGAGGTATACGCCGGCCGACCCCAGATGAGAGTCTTAGGGGTATGTATGAATGCAGTTTTTTCTAAATTGAATGCAAATGCTTATGTTTCTATCATGTGACTAATATGTAATGAATGCAGGATGCACGGGACATAGCGGGGATGGATGCCCAGGCCCATCTACACAGCCTTGAGGACTAGCTAGCTGCCACACGAGCCGACCTTGAGACCCTGGTGAGTGTTTAAATCATTTCTATATGCAAATGAATTTTTGTTGAATTATTGATGATTAGCCACTGACAATCTCAATGAGTTCAGCGTGCCCAGCAGGGAGCCGTAGGGAGAGATACGGGAGAGGCCTCTAGCTCGAGGGGACCCAACGCAGAGGTGACCGCACTAGCAGAGCAGCTAGCGGGAGCGATGGCACGGGCTGAGGATGCAGAGCGCGACCTCGCCTCACAGGTAAATTCCAGAACTCAACACCTCATTCAATCATTGATTATATAATTATGCACTGATAAAATTCACTTTTCAGACTGAGGAGCTTCGCGCCGCTCTCACTTGCGTCTGCGAGGGACAGCAGGCGATGTCTGTCCAGGTGAGTGATTTACTTTCCAGCATGCATTGCTTATTTCATGAATTATTGCACAATGGAACTGATGATTTGTTTACCTATTTGCAGACCAGACAGTTACAGGCGGCACGTACCCAGGCTGCCCTGGCCGGGACAGAGCTGGCGATCCGCGAGCAGCGGATTACAGAGCTGGAGCGGGCCTTGAGGCGACGAGAGGAGCTGCCTCAGGACGTGGCAGAGCTACGGGTTGCTCTTGAGCTGGAGCGACGAGAGCGTGCTCGAGAGTGGGAGGAGCACTTGGCCGACCGTGCCCGTCACCACGAGCTACAGCAGTCAGAGCGTGCCCGTCACCACGAGCTACAACAGTCAGAGCGTGCCCGGTACCAGGAGCTGGTGGTAGCACAAGAGCGTGAGTTGGCAGACTCGAGGACGCAGCTGGTCCTTGTTCAGGAGCAGCTACGAGTTGCTGAGGAGCGTCTCCAGCGAGGGCGTGAGCGAGCTCGTGCTGCGGGGTACTCCTTCACTAGCTCCACTTTCGTGGCGGGTTCTTCTCTTCGAGAGAGGAGCGAGGCAGGGGGCTAGGCTCGAGTTCCAGCTTCTTCCCGGGGGCCCATGCCTCCTCCACCAGCGCCTCCTCTGGACGGCGAGGACGAGGTAGAGAGTAGGAGAGAGGAGGGTGGAGGCGAGAGCTGAGAGACTTACTTGTACTCCTCCACCCTCACACCTGTACTCAGATATTCATGATGTATATATATATGAGATTGACATTTTTGTTACCTGAGCACTTCTGTAGTCGTGTACTTGTGGTTGTGTACTTCGCTTCTTTTCCACGTTCTTCGTGTTCGCTTTACTTTGCCCTGTACTTGTAGCTGTGGTTTACACTTGAATAAAACAGGTTAATTCATCTGTTCAACTTGGCCCTTTGCTCAATAAGCAAGGGGTGCCTTTACTTTTGACCTAGATAGCGGGTCAAGGGGCCAAGCCTTTAATCAAATAAGGCGAATGAAATAACCAAAAGGGGATGCAACACGCAAGCATACGCATGCAAACAATAATCAAGATACCCTATGCAATAATGCAAGCACGCACATGAAGAATAAACCCCATTTCTTCTTTTCTTTTCCTTTTATATTTATATTTTTTTTCTTTTATTTTTCAAGAGACGCGCCTTAGATTAGGTCGTTATTCAAACAAAAGACGCCCTAGGTGACGGCGTGAATTTGAAAATGTTTTTTTGAATGTTGTTGAGAAGACGACCATATATGTGGGCATTTATTTAAAAGAGACGACCTTAAGGAAGGCGTGAATTCAACAAAAGGCGCCTTAATCAAAGGCGTTAACTCTTTTTTCTTTGGGTCGACAAAGTCACCCGGGCTCTTAATCCTACACGGTCACCATTTAAAATTCGTTGTTCCTTCTTGATTAATCAAAAGGGGGGGCGACGTGATGATAGTTAACTTATACCCGAGATTTCGCATGGTGCAATCTCCTAGGTCGGCCTTGACCATTCTGCTGGTTTATGACTTACCACAAAGAAAACGAAGATATAAGGAAGCCCATAAGAGATTCTGAAAAGCTCTAGATAAAACCACTTCCCCTTACCCTATGCCTGTTGGGGTTCGGTCTTTGGCGTAGGGAAACTTTGTTGCCTTTTGCCTCATTTATTGCATGCATACGCCCAAGGTTTTCCTTGCGGGGACTTTGCCCTCTTGAGATGCTTTTCTTTTCATGATTTCACTTTGGAACTGATTTGCATTGCTGAAAAATAAACCTAATTGTACTTGGGCTTTTGTGGCATTTGTTCCCTTTTGGGCCCTGACTTCCACCTACTAGGGCGGCGGATAGGCTTGGTGGATCTACCCTGAGACTTCCTTTCCTCCCTTATGGGCCGAAGAGAAAAAGAATGGGCATCGTCTTCACCTTTAGTCAGGTTTTGGACTTCCCATCGGATTTTGCACCACTTGAGTTCACGGTTTAAGTGTGTAATGTGTGCGGGTGTGTTTGACACATTTATTTTATCTTGGTTTATTTTATTTATTTGTTTATTTATTTTTATTATTTATTTATTGGCGTGCCAGTCACCGAAGTGACAATTTTATTGTGCGCTCGATCTGACTTCTAATCAGTCGATTGTGAGTGATCGTGTCTGGACCAGAAGTCCGTCATACCCTGAACGCTATGACGTTAATTACGTCCTTCCAAGGAAGGACAACCCTTGATTAAACGCTAAAAGTAGGAGGCCTCGAGAGGCAAACGTATATTCGTGTGCGGAAATAGAACTTCATACCGAAGCCAGAAAGGCGGGCAAGATAATGACACCAACCGTAGGAACAGATGATATCGTTAAGTCAGCGGTTCAAAGCCCGGGGTTAAGGGGGGAAGGAGGATCTCAATCACAGGTAGCCTGAGCCGTGACCGTGATGAGGTTTAAAACATCGATCAGTATTTCGACAGCATCTTCCCTTTATCTGGGTTATGCCCAGGGGGAAATAGGCTATCACCCACGGAGTGCCGGGATGAAAGCCAAAAGAGAGAGAAGCGTTGAACTTCCCGAATCGCATATTTGCCATGGGGCAATGTTTGGTATTCCCTGTAGAAGCCGGTGGAACTCATGCAGTGGCAGAGCCCTCCTGAGCTAAAGGGGTTATTCGTGAACCCGATGCGGGACGACGGAATGTAAGCGAACGCTTAATGTTGCGTCCTCGCACGCGGATCGACCAAGGGATGATATAGGCTGACATCGACGGAATGTCGGGATGAAAGCCGAAAAGCGGGGGAGCACTAAGGCTCAAGGAGACTGTACATGTCTCTATCATCGATCACTATTCCCCGTCTCGGAGGTCGACGAAACCCTTGTAAAGACAAGGTCCGTCGAACCTGCGGGGTTGCATGTGAATCCAGTTAGGGACCTGTAGGGGAGGTCAATTGGGCAGCGGAGCAGGCTCTCGGCACAGCAAAGTGGGAAAGGAGGGTCCCTGCACGAAGGCAAAGAGGCAAAGGGGTTCCCGGCACGAGGTTCTCGGCGCAGAGGGAAGACGGCAGAAAGCTCCCGGCGCGAGGGGCTTCTCGGCGCGCTATTCCCCGGCCGAAGGGAGCTTCCCGGCGTGGGCGGTAATAGGGGGCTTCTCGGCGCGCCAATGAAGTGGCCGGGAGAGGCTCTCGGCATGGGGTTTGTGGCCTTCTCGGCGCGCTATGAAGTGGCCAAAAGGGGGGGGGCTTCTCGGCCTGGGGTCTTTGGTGGATGGAGGGAGCTCTCGGCACAAGGCTTCCCGGTGCGCTCATGGCCGCGCCGGGAGCCTAGCGCCGGGAGGCTGTGGGCTGTGGGTTTTTAACAAAAGGGCTTGTCGTTTAGCTGAAAGGAGGGGAAGGCCTCTCGGCCTTACAGTTCTCGGCGGGGAAACTTGCACGCCGAGAAGGTGGAATGCGGGAGAATTTCAGGGTTTCAGAGCTCGAAAACGATGCTCTGTTTCCGGTTTTTTTGGGTTTTATGGCTCAGATTGAGATCGAATCAAGGGTGCATGAGGAGGTTTCGTGAATGTCTCTGCTAGAAAGACGCCAAGGGAGCTGAGAGGCCGAATCATCAGGGGGAGGAGAGATCATCGTAGGGCTTGAATAGCTTTTAACTGTCTGCTGCCAGACGTCTGGGGGAGTCAAGAGATGGCTGTCTCTGATTCCCCAGACCAGCATAGCATCATTTGAGAAGCAAAACGGCGATGAAGGAACCCTTGATGCTGGGACCCCAGGCCTTAGTCATCCAAAGATTGGAATGAAGATCCAGGGTTGCATTCGTCTGCGGGCTCAAATGTATCTTTATTAGCCGGCAGTCCTGGGAACCAAGAGATTGATGTCTCCGGTTCCCGGACAGCACGAGAGGCTTGAGGAACAGACTCAAATACATACGGGGGGGGCATGCTATTGAAGCGGGAAGGAGAGGAGAACAGAACCCAGCAACCCATTGAACAAGGGTGGGGGTTCTACCTTCATCCCTATTCGAAGAACAGACCCGACTCTGAAGTCTGAGTCATTTCGCCCATGGGACATTCATACAAACAGTATGCATACATATAGAGACAAAGGAAGATCGTATCGCCTAAAATCCCTCACGGCCATTGCATTTACTTCATCTCACCATCATTTACATTGACTACAGAACTGAAGTCAAGAAACACACAGAGGAGAAGAAGGGAGAGAATCGTATGAATAATCTAAACATCAAGATCTCTACCATTACATACGGGGAATCAGTAAAGAGAAAAAGAAAGAAAAAGAAACATCGAACATGGGGGGGGGGAGGGTGGAGCATTGACTCCTCTCCCTCCCCCTATCAGCCCACCTGGAGCCTCTCTTCCTTCTTTCTTCTGCTTCTCCTTTCGACGGAGACTCTCTCCCTCTCTTTTCCTATCTCTTTTCTTTCTGGCTATCTCTTCGCTCTTCTTTTTTCTTTGCCTCTTTCTTTTCTTCTTTTCTGTCTATCCTTTTTCTCTCCTTCTCTTTTCTCCCTGTTCGAAGGGGGGTGCTTTTATAGCCATTTCCCTCTTCTCGGCAGACACCATCTCGGCGCGCCTCAAACGGGCTTCCCGGCGCGCCTGCCTTCAGGCTCTCGGCGCCCCCTTTGGGCTTCAGCAAGTGGCTCTCGGCACCACCTTTGTAAGCCCAATTAAGGCATTTTAGCCACTTTCATAGGGCCATTTGGGTCTTTCAAGGGCATCATCACCTGAAAGGGCTTTTTCATTGATGATATATCTCGTATCGAGATCATCTCGAGGTTCCATCAGTGAACAAAATGGGGTTTTATCAGTATTGCCATCTGAATGATGACGATAACACCGGACATTAGCCAGGCCTGAGATGGTCCTAGTCGGGTAATTGTTTGGTGGTGAGGATCCTCCCTCAATCCTGACTTTGCAGGCATCTTCCAGTCTTCGTTGCTGGTCTGGTCCCATCTTTATCTTTGTTCATATTTTAGCTGTCAACAGGGTGTCAACCCCCTTTTCAGTTAACAAGACTAATGAATGAATTCTGAATTTTGACTTTTCAGACCTTGAGCCCTTGTGTGCTATAGCAACCCTTTTCAATATATATATTTTTTTGTTTTTTGGGTTTTGGAAAATTCTATATATATTTTTTATTTTTTGTGTTGTGTTTTTTGTAAAATTCTATTTTTTTTGTTTTTGGATTAGGGGTAATATTTCTTAAGGTACAGACCATTCCAAGGATGAGTTAGCTCTTGTCCTTCAGCATTAATCAGTTTATAAGTATTGCCAGGATAAACATCTTTTATAACAAACGGTCCTTCCCAGTTTGGTTGGAGCTTTGAGCGAGGTCCACCCGGTTTTACAAAAATTCTCTTGATTACCATCTCACCGATTTTGAATTTTCTCTCAATTACTTTCTTTTGATAAAAACATGACAGCCTGTTTTGATAAACGCGCGCATGCTCAGCGGCGACCAGACGCTTCTCATCTAAGAGTTCCAATTGAGCAAGGAGCGAATCACGATGCTCATCAATAGGAAGTTCCTTGTCCAATTGTACTCGCAAAGATGGAATGAGAATCTCATAAGGGACTACCGCCTCCATTCCATAAGTAAGGGCGAAAGGGGTTTGCCCAGTAGGGGTACGAATGGAAGTGCGATAGGCCCAGAGAGCTTCAACTAGCTTGTCTGGCCAATCCAAAAATTTATTAGCCTCACACGTCTTCTTAACAATTTTGATCAAAGTTTTATTAGTTGCCTCTGCTTGGCCATTGCCATGCGGATAATAGGGAGAAGAATGATGCAATGTAATGTTATACCTGTTGCAGATATCCTTGAGCTCTTGGGAGATAAATTGAGGTCCATTGTCGATGACGATGGTACTCGGGATGCCGAACCTTGCGATGATGTTCTTCATTATGAATTTGCAGACTGTTGACGCTTTAATCTCCACGTAAGCTTCCGCTTCCGCCCACTTGGTGAAGTATTCCGTTGCCATCAGGATGAACGATTTTTACTTGGTCAGGAGGTTCGAATCACCAAGAGGTTCAATGATATCAAAAGCCCACATGGAGAAAGGCCATGGGGAGGACATAGGATGGAGTGAAGAAGCAGGAGAATGAATTTTGTCGGCGTGCAGTTGGCACTTAACACACCTTCGAACATAGATGGAGCAATCCTCTTCTAGAGTTGGCCAATAGAAGCCTAGCCTAAGGATCTTCTTAGCTAACATCTGGCTGTTCACATGACCACCACATACTCTTGAATGCGCCTCTTCCACAACCTTCCAAGATTCATCATCGTCGAGGCATCTTAATAAAACACCCGTGAGCCCTCTCCTATAGAGCACACCTCCAACCAAAACATAACGTTGAGCCACTCTTCTAATTGCTTTCTTCTCTTCTGCAGTGGCTTCCTCGGGATAGGACTGATCATTGCAATATATGGCAATCTCATAATACCAAGGTTTCTCTTCATCAGCCAACTCTTCTTCCCAATCTAACAACATGACCTCTTTGCCTTTAAGAGATTCACTCCGTCTGACCTTCTCGAGCACCTTATCCCTAATATCGAGGAATGCACGGTCCTTGATAGCTGGAGTATCACGCTGATGAATGAGAGGAACATGGAAATCACGCTCAGGAGGGAAGACTAGAGCAGAGGCTAAAGAGGCAAGAGCGTCGGCTAGGATGTTCTGGCTTCGAGGAACATGAACGAAGACCAAATTGGTAAAGAGTTTGGCATAAGCTGAAGCAAGCTCCTAGTAGGGTTTGAGCTTAGGATTGATAGTGCGGCACTTGACAAGCACCTGGCGCAGAATGAGCTGACTATCACCAACAATTCGCAAGTGAGTAACACCATATCTATGAGCGGTTTGAAGACCGGCCAAAAGAGCCTCATACTCAGCTATATTGTTTGTGACAGGGAAAGTGAGCCGAGCAGCAAATGGGATGGTGACCCCTTCTGGTGTTAAGAGCACCATGCCGATCCCTCTTCCTTGGGAATTTAGAGCTCCATCAAAATGTAACGTCCACATAGGATCATGGGGTTGATTAATGGACATCAGTTCTTCATCTGGAAACTCTGAATTGACAGGATCAAATCGGGGTAGAGGGTGGTGAGCAAGATGTTCGGCAATGGCGTAGCCTTTGATAGCTTTTTGCTGAATGTAAGTGATGTCGAATTGAGAAAGGAAACTTTGCCAACGTGCTAATCGATCAGTAAGGATAAATTTTTCAAGAAGGAATTTAATCGGATTCATGCGAGCAATGAGGTGAACCTCGTGAGCTAAGAAATAGTGTTTTAATTTCTGAACTACCCAGACTAGAGCAGCGCAAGTCTTCTCCATGGCTGAGTACCTCTGCTCACAAGGGTTAAGAAGTTTGGACAAGTAGTATGCTGCCCTCTCTTTACCTTCTTCATCCACTTGAGCTAAGACAGCACCTACGGAGTCATCCAGGACAGAAACATAGAGGATAAGCGGTTTGCCTGGAATTGGCAGCCTCAGGATAGGAGGATTGGCCAGATAATCCTTCAATCCGTCAAAAGCTGCCTGACACTTGTCATCCCAATTGAACTTGACCCCCGGCTTAGTAAGCTCGTAAAACGGCCTACATCTTTGTGAATGCTGGGAGACAAAGCGGCGGATAAATTGTAACCTCCCGATTAATCCTCGAACTTCCCTCAAATTCTTGGGAGGAGGCATGTCTCTGATGGCCTTCGCCTTGTTGGGATCAACTTCAATTCCCCTTTTGCTGACAATAAATCCAAGCAACTTCCCTGATGAAACGCCAAATACACACTTCTTGGGATTCATCTTCAATTGATACTCTCGTGATCTCTGCAAGACCTTAGCTAGAACCCAAGGTGCTCAATCCTTGTCCTTGATTTTACTACCAAGTCATCCACATACACTTCAATATAAATATGAATCATGTCATGAAAAATCGCCATCATAGCCCTCTGATATGTGGCTCCAGCATTCTTGAGTCCAAAAGGCATGACCACATAACAGTATGTACCCCATGGTGTAGTGAATGATGTCTTCTCTTGATCTTCCTCAGCCAAACGAATTTGATTGTAACCTGAAAAGTCATCCAGAGAGAGTCTCAAATCCTGCCGTATTATCGATCAGAACATCAATATGAGGGAGGGGGAAATCATCTTTAGGGCACGCACGGTTGAGGTCCCGAAAGTCTATGCAAATCCGAACCTTTCCATCTTTCTTCATGACCGGGACGATGTTAGCCACCCAGTTGGGGTAGAGGACAACTCTAACAAATCTAGCCTTATGGAGCTTGCCGACCTCTTCTTTCATCTTTAAAGCCATATTAGGGTGGAAACGCCTCAACCGTTGCTTGACCGGGACAGACCCTGGCTTAAGTGTAAGGCGATGTTCAACGAGCGCAGGGTCTAATCCAGGCATATCCTCATAACTCCACGCAAACGTGTCCTTGTATTCTTGGAGTACCAAAATAAGCGTCTCCTCTTCGGAAGGCAGCAAATTCTTGCTGATGAGGATAATCCTAGGGTCTTCTTCTGTGCCCAAATTAATTTCTTTGGTAGGCTCTTCTACGGAGGCTGATGGTTCATCGAATCTTCTCATGCCACTGGCAAAAGCATCAGCCTCGTCCTCATATTCTTCATAACTTTCATCCCCCTCTTCAATAGGGTCTTCATCATTCATGATTTCGTAAACACCTAAACCCTCATAAGAAATATTAGCATCCTCATATTCCAACTCTGGCAGGATAATCGGATTCTCCACGAATTCAGGAAGAGCTAAACAAGCCTGGCATCTTCTGGCTAACTCCAACAGAAACCTACGGGGAATCTGCTTACCCTTGGACTTCTTATGAAAATCTACCCCATGAACTTTATTAGAAGAAGAGGAGGAGCAACTAGCTTGATCAGTAGGAGGGAAAGAAGGAGGTGAAAAAGTGGATACAGAAGGAGGTACAGATGAAGACCCCTCACTAGAGGGGGAGAAATGATTTATCAATGAATCATGGAAGAGTGGCCCCTGGGTCGGGACACACTCGGAAAAGAGATAAGAAGTCTCCTCAACGGAGATGGAGGACTGGAAAGTTGGAATTTCGATGTTTTTTTTTTCATTTTTATTTTTATCCTTATTTTTATTTTCCTTTTCTAGAAGAAAACAATGTGAAGGGAGAACGACAGGAGGAGTGGAAATTGAAAGTTTGGAGAAAGATTGAATCAGTGATGGCCCATGCAGGGGCGTAATGGAGAGTCTGGAGAATTGCTCGAGGAGCAAAGGAGGAATCGGGAGAGAAACTTGGATTGAACTTGGAGAGAAATTGATCATAATCGGTGGCGGTCTCGGCACGCGACCAAACCAGTGAGAATGTAAGGAAGCAAGAAGAGACGGATGCATGGAAGTGAGGGAAAAGAGGCCGGTCCACAGCCTGTCCACCGTGAAACCTTCTTCAAACGGAATATCTGGCTCCCCAGTGTCTGTGTAATCACTCAGTAACTGCCTCTTGTCTGTAATCACAGCAGGCATTTCAATCAATTCATGTATTAGTGCCGGCCATTCCGGATCAGTCGGCATAAAGAGGCAGCTCAAGGAAATAGTGATATCATTCATATCAAACCACCTATACCAGTCACATTTCGGATCATCCATTTTCCTTCTTTTGTCAGGCCTTAAGGACTCCAGGACTTTGTATGTGGCCAACGGGGTAATATGACGAGCAAACTGTCTAGCATGAACATCTTGACAGTCTAGCGTGGACGTGATTATTGTAGTCTGCTCATGATGCTGAACGCCACCTGTGACAAAATGTGTCTTCAAGGTCCAAGTGAGCGGCTGGCGCTCTGTCTTCAATGTGGATGTCATAACTGCCCATGGTTCATCTTCATTCTTGACCGGCCCTTTGTAACCCAGGCCACCTTGTGCAATCAATTTCTGAGGCTTAACGGGCCTAGTTCTGCCTTGGATCTTGACACCCAGACCTTTGCCGTTTTGATACCCCATTTTCATTAGAATATTCTAGCCAGGGGTGTTTATCATGCTTTTCTTCTTCTTCCCCTTGGTAGGTAGGGGTGTCATAGCAACTGTTATAACTGTTTCCGGCATCGGCCTTGGGTGAGGAAGGTCCAGCACTGATAGTAACGGCTTGTTAGCAGGCCAAATAGAAGGAACTGACGAAGCTAAGTGTATGTCTTCCTCTGGCAGAATTGGCATACTGGTGACCTTGATAATGCGGCCCTTATGTGGAAATTTGAGGCACTGATGATTTGTGGAGGGCACTGCATCGAGCTGCTGAATGTAGGGGCGGCCCAGAATGCCATTAAATGTTGGATCCATGTCCAGAATATGGAAATCTGCAGTGATAGTGGCTGGACCCAAACTGACTTTCAGTGTTATCATGCCTAGAGGAGGCTTCTTGGTATTATCATATGCAGTGACTGTGATAGTAGATGGCCGAATTTGGCTTTCCAGAATGCCACACAACTTCAAAGTGCTAGGTGGCAACACATTGATAGATGCACCAGTGTCCACCAAACACTGCTTAACAGCCACTTTGTTGATATCAACCGTGATGCATAGAGCGTACTTTCTCGCTGGGAGTGGTGCCAACTCATGTTCATGGAAAGTAATCGCCGGCTGACTGCTAGCGGGTGTTAAAACTGTGACTATCTGTTCAACAGGGATGTCCTCATTGACCATGACTTTTTGCATATATTCCTTCAAGGCTAGCTGATGAGTGGTGGACCTTTTAATCAATTCTAAAATTGAAATTCTTGCTGGAGTTCGGTCCAACTGCTTTAACAAATCATATTCAGTGCCCGGCACTGACTCTTGTTCTTGTTCCTGTTCATTCTGCCCCTGTACGGGCTCTTGCTCTCTATGAGGGAAAATACGGTGGAACATCCGTCCACTGCGGAGCGGCGCCACGTTCTGCCGTGCCTCTGTCGGGGCAAGTGTGGGAGGAGGATTAGAAGAAGAAGAGGGTGTGTTGGTGTTGATAAGTGGTGGAGGGGTGTTTGATGAAGAGTTTGACAAAGATGCCCCCGCAGGAGGCGTAGGAGTAGAAAGGGATACCCGAATGTGAGGAGAGTTGGGTGGTGGAATGAGGAGGGATCTGGGTACAAAAGGTGGGAGAACCGATGGTGGGGGGATCCTTGCCGGTGAAGGAGTAGTGGTGGCGGGTGCAGTGGGCGTTGGCGATGAGCGGATAAGGAGTGGCCTAGATGGCAAAGGGTTGGTGGCGGATGGAGAAGTTTGCTGTGTGGTAGGCTGTGGAGGTGGTAAATGGGTGAGGGGAGATCGGGATGGCAAGGTTGGAGAATTGGTGGGAGGAGGTGGATTAACGGGGCGTAAGAGAGAACGGCCCAATTGAGGGGTAGAGGAAGGAGGGAGAGTGCGCAAAAGGCGCGGATGTTGATTTTGATTGTGATTAAATGCCCCGACAGAGGCGTTTTCTTCATGCCATCCCTGCCCTCTTTCCACCTCAGAGAGAGACGTGACAGGGTTCACGTGTTGGTTAGGAGGGTGCTCCGGTAATGGATTGTGGATGATCCCCATATCCTGCTGAGGTGCTGGAGCTTGCTGTTGCTGCTGTGGAGCTGGTCGCGGCGGCTGCTGAGCCTGTTGCTGCCGAGGAGACCTTCTTTCTTTCATGGTGGTGACAAACTGTCTCATCTCATCCCAATTGATGCCGCCCTGGTCATTCAAATCATAAATGTAGTCTCTGAAGTGGAAGCAACGATCAATGTTATGACCAGGGGAGCGATGGAAAGCACAGTAACGAGATGTGTCAACATTAGCGGGCCACGCTGTTCTTTCCCTTGGTAATATGAGCAAGTTGGCTGCCATTAAAGCATTGAAAATATCCGGGAGACTTTCTGGTAGTGGAGGGTAGTGGTCCCTTTTGGGGCCAAGTGGTGGCCTCCGTTGTTGTTGTTGGCCATAGTTGGTAGGTGGTGGTACCTGGTGGTACTGTTGCAGAGCTGGAGGGTCAGCGCGGTGCGCTTGGTTTTATGGTGGAGCAAAAGAAGGTTGAGGTGCGAATTAGTGTTGTGGAGTGGAGTTGAAATGGGGGTTTTGTTGTAGAGGTGGGTTAGGTCGTGGGTTAGCTTGGTGGTGGGGGTGGCCAACTACGCCAACCTGCTCATTTGCAATAGTGCCCTCAGTCGTGGGCCCGCTGTTGTTGACATTTGTGGTTTTCTTAAATAGCCGTGGCTTCGGCTCAAACATGCCCATAATGGGCGAATCCTTCATCTGCGTCTGAATATAACGAGCTCTCTCATAGAGCTCCTCCATGGTGGTTAATCTGTTCATGGCCAGTATGTGCCGGAATTGAGGAGTTGCATTGGAAATTATCATCTTAACTTGTTCTTGTTCCGCCAAAGTGTCTTTCAACTTCTCGGCCATTGAACGCCACCTATCGGCAAATATGATGAAATCCTCCTCGGGCTTCATTTTTTCTGCAACCAGATCTGTGACTGAGAGGGAGGGTCCGACCCGGTCCCTATATTTCTGCAGGAACTTCTTCTGAACAATATCAAAGTCACTAGCATCAGCAGGATCCAACGAATAGAACCATTCAAGGGCTGGCCCCTCTAAAGATCTCCTGAATAAATAGGCCAGAGAGGCCTTGTTGTCTTGCCAGAAAGAGGTCTCGTACATAAAATCCTTCAGATGAATAAAAGGATTGCCAGTGCCATTATACCACCGGAAGTTCGGCATCTCAGATGGCGGCAAGTGAAAAACTGGCAGTGTAGGGAGCGAGATCTCCGGGGCATTCTTGGCCGCAGTGACCTTCTTCAGTTGCTCTTCCATGCTGGCCAACTTCTGAAGCAGTAGAACATTAGTGTCGGACTCGACTGGGGTCGGATTTTGAACAAAAGAATGCGGTATAGGCGTCCGTAGAATTGGAGGAGGTTGGAGAAATTGGTGCCTAACCGCAGAGTAGCTCGCCTGTTGGGCCGGCATGGCCGCAGCGGGCGTTGGTGGACGGGAAGGAGGTTTATGCAAGACCGCCTGGTCATTAACAATGTGATGGCCACTCACGGCCGGAGGGGGATTGGAGGAGGAAGAGGAAACGGACTTCCCCTTCAAAGCGGCCTGGACAGCCTACCGCTGGGAATCATCTAACTGAGACAAAGCTTGAATTAAATCGGTGACATTAATGGATGGGGGAGAATTCCCCGAGGTATTGGAAGGTAAAGCCTGAGAGGAGGGCTCAACCTCTTGGGAAGTGGTGTCAACCACATGAACTTGTGGATAATGGGAATGAGGAGGAGGGTAATTCCCCTCATGATAGATGAAATCTTGGTGGGGGACCTCATAAGATTGTCCAAAGACATTTTCTTCCTCATCATCATAAGTGTACCCATAGCTTGCCATGTTGATGATCTTACCTGAACGGAGTTTCATTTTTAGGACGAGAGGAAGCTTTATAAAGGAGTTATCACGCAAGAAACACTCAATCCAAACAAGCTTAAACAAATCAACCCAATCAAGTTTATGCAATCAAGTTGAGATGAACGCAAGATTTTAGTGTTTGTTTGGGATTAGAGTGGATTAATTTGCAGAATAATTCACTCCTCTTTGCAAAGTGAAACCTAGTTTCAATCCAAGTGTGACCTCCGGGTCAACTAAGTTCTTTCTCTCTTTTTACCAACGAATAGGCTTTCTAAACTCCGGGTACTTCAAGGGTACAACCAGCCCGGCGTCCGTGAGGGAATCCACGGGTGCGGAGACTTACAGAGGTCTTGGAAAAGGGATTTCCGGTCCAAAGAGACGGAATGCTCAATGGAGGGTTGTCCAGATTCCAAGAGAGGTGTGTGGAATCGTAGTGTAGAGAGAGGAGGTCTCTCAACCAAATGCCACAAAATGCAGTATAAGATAATCCAATCACAGCAATATAATCAAATGCTCAATGTGAATATGAATCCAACATGAATAGATAGAAACAGTAAGGCTCTGCAAACACACAGGAAAGAGGCGACTTGGAGGCCGTCGCTACTAACAAAAGAGACGACAATGTGGCTGTCGTGAATTCTGGGAGGGGCTCTCGGACAATGCAAAAACGCGGCTTGGTGTGGGGCACTAAATATGATAAAGACGCCTCTGACAGAGGGCGTCAAATAAAAGTGGTGCGCACGATCGAAGAAAAACGCACCTTGGTGTGAGGCGCTGCCAAATAAAAAGACGCCCGAGAGGAGGGCGCAAATTCACAGAAGCAGCAGATATGATAAAAGGCGCCTTCGTGGAAGACGTTAAACAGAGAAAAGACGCCCTGGATGAAGGCGTTAAATAAAAAGGTGCCTTTGTAAAAGGCGTTAATTCAAAAGATTAATCACAAACTGGCTGATCCCGGGGAGTGTGCAGTGTGCACAGTGGAGGGTGCCCGTGGGGCACAAAGGAGGGGTACCGTGGGTACCAAAGGGAAAGGGCATGCGTGGGTGCCAAAGGGGAAAGGGCACACGTGGGTGCCAAGAGGGGAAAGGGTGCACGTGGGTGCCAAAGGGAAAGGGGTAATCAATAGAAAAACAGTGGAAGTCCCACCGTGATCGCCAATTTGTAGATCGTGATAAATCTACTCATGATGAACAAAAATATATATATGGGGGGGAATATAATGATGGGAGATAAAAATAAAGATGAAGAAAAGCACGTGGTGCTACCAAGGAGAGTGATCGCCAGAGGGGTTACCTCAATAAAGATGATCGCGAATACCTGGTGGAAAATAGGATGCGGGATGGATGTGGATTTCTCCTCCTCCTTCTATCGGCCGGCCGACGAAGGGGGTTTTCCTTGTTGATTACCCTTGCACAAAGACAAAACAAACACGTAAAGAAAGTGGATCAGCCAAGAGTGGATGTAGTATCAATCCAAATAAACCATATGATGAAAAAGAAAGAAGCAATATTATGCGCACCTTTTTGTTTGTTTTTTTTTTAAAGCCCCTAAAGAACTGGGGAGAGGAAGGATGATATGCAACTAAACTAATGCAGGAAGAACCGTGGATGATGATAATATGAGATGATGCAAAACAAAACAAACGAAAGAGATCCCCTGCTGTTCCTGTAAAACAGTAAAGGGGAAAAAAACACTTCGGATGCTACGGTTCGGCTGTAGCAACAGGGAGAAGAGAGAAAGAGAGAGAGCCCTCAAAAGAGAGGTCGCACAGAGGAAAGGTGATCGTGGATGTATATCTCTCTGCCTATCTAACCTGTATATCTAACCTCTGTAATAGCCAGCACCGTAACCTCACACAAGATTGACCAGAGCTCCCTTATATAGGGTTCCAGTTGAAGATAACCACAATTTTAGGAAGATAGGAACGGGCAATGATCAACAACGGCAGGGACTCTAGTTCCCAGATCGAGCAAGGTGACCATTGGAGGCAGGGAACTCAGCAGGAAAGGGGAATTTAAGAAGGACACGAAAAGGGTAGACACGACCTGCTGAAGGGCGTCAATTCACAAATTGACGACCTGCCCAAGGACGTTAATTCAAAACACGACCAGGATCAGGGCGTTACTTCCGGGATTCAATTTTGGTAATAAAACCTTCTTTATTCAAAAATTATAAAAAGACGCCTGAAGTAAAAGTCGTTGATTAAAAACACGCCCTGAGTAAGGACGTTAATCATTGATTTTCAAACGGAGCAGGACTCGTAAAATACCAGGAATTGACGCCTGTATCTTTGGTCGTCCTTTCTTTAGAAAGTGCCTAAGGCGAGGCTGCTAATTAAAACACGTCCTTGGCAAAGTCGTGAATCACAAAAAAATGCACAAAATGTGAAGAAGAAAATAGAAAATCTTTATGTTATGGAAATATTGAAGTTCATTTTGGGGCATTAACATAGTGACATGAGATTTGACCAACAAAGCGTCAATTTTGGCGTGTCTACACCCCTGAGGTGCTGAGGTGTTAAGGTTGTGTTGTGGTGGTCGATTAGATGCCTTGATTGAGAGAATGCTCGGGCAAACCTAGGATTTTCCTTCCTGGTGAGCTACTGTTAGTCGAGCTTGATACTTCTCATCATGTTTTATGGCGTCTTTTCGAGGTAAGCTTTGGAAGTGTTGTCTCTATGAAGCCTTTGTCCTGTGTCTGCTTAAGTGTGGATTGTGTTAGTTCTGAACATGATCTACTCTTGTTCAGTGGTTGCTTGGCTTTATACCTAGTGTATGTGTTGGGGGCCATTGTGCACCGTGCTCGATGTGCCGTGTTTGGCGACTGTTGTGCTGTGAAGGTTCAGTAATCATTTCAGGACGTAAGGATAAGTTGAGACAGGTGTTCTTTGTTCTTTGTGCTGAAGCTGGTGCGCTTCGTGGTTTGCACTATGGCGACTTGTGATCAGATGTTCGCAAGATCGGTACTCGAGACGTGGTATATTACAGTTTCATGAATTGCGATGGCACCGAGTGTGTGCTGAGATGCGGATGTCAAGTTATTTATGTTGCCTGTGTGGGTTGTGTGAGTGCACAGCGGAAGCGTGTGGGCTGATAACCCACAGGTCGAGGATCGTTTGATTGGAAGATTCTGGCCGGCTGAGAGGTTTGTTTCCTCAGTGTGATTATCATCTTTGGCTATGTGTGCCCTGATGTTGTTGGTTGCCGTGCCATACTAGAGGCATTATGATGGTTGGCACTGGCATGCGTGAGGATTGGGGAAATATATCGATGTATATGCTGGTCGAGTACCATTTCTTCTCTGTATTTTCCTTGGGAGTTGTGCTCTCGGGACGTGATCGTGGTCCTTGAGATGTGTTCTCCGAGATTGTTGTTGTTGTTATTGTGGGTCCTTGTTGGTAAGCTGCTCGCAGTGTGGCTTGTATATGTTAGCCGTGTGTTCAGCTGTAATTGTGCCTTGATGTGACCCAACATGCAGTTGTGTCCCGACGTTCTGTGTAAGAACGGAGTCAAGATTCTGTAGGTGTTGTTACTATTGGTTGATGGTTATGTTCAACTTGGGAGGAGTTCCCTGTGAGTCTAATTTGGCATTGAGCGGACTGAGATCTTGTCGATTGGTGTTGCTATACTCTTCTGTCATGGTAGAGTTGGCATGCGACTCGAATCAGATGTAATGCCTGAGTGAGGACTGACTTGATTCTGCTCGTGGTCCAGTGCTGTCATTAGCCCTCGGTGTACCAGTTTCATTGTTATTCTTAGCAAGAAAGCTGATGTTGTAGAGCTGTCAGCTGAGAGGACTGTGTTTCCTTGTTTAAGATAATGCTTGTAGTGTCTGCCGAGTGTGTTTTATCGGTAGCTATTTTTGTGGCATGGGTCGTGTCTTCTTTCCCTGTGAGATGTAAGGGATGATGCCCTATTTCGAAGGTGTCAGACTTGTGTTCACTTGTGTGCCATGCTCGTTCTATGGATCGGTGTGTGTGGGGGTGGAGGATCTGTTTGGTCATTTTGTTCGGGTCATACAATTGATTAATTAATCAATAATCAATCGATTAGTTGACCACGCAGGCGTGCCAGTCACATAAGTGACAGATTTATTGTGCGCTCATTCTGACCCGTGTGGGGCGAGAGTGAGATTCCGGTCGGGACCAGCTGTCCGCCATACCATAAAGGCTATGACGTTAATTACATTCCCATAAGGGAGAAAACCTTTGATTAATTACCGAGACAGTGGAGCGTCCGAGGCTGAAATAAGATGCTGAGAAATGCATAT